>CM040119.1:17439182-18639182 GCA_022559845.1 Amorphophallus konjac | reverse complement strand
TGGATGAGCAGTTTCAAAATCTGAGAAGGATGGTGGACGTGAAAGCCACCCCGGAGGTTGCTTTGCCAATCCTTCCCGTCATTCATCTTCCTCCCTCCAAAATGCCCGCGTACCGCAGATACAATGGTACCGGCAACCCCTTCATTCACCTCAAGGATTTCATGTATGAGTCCTCCTATTGGCAAAATGATCAGAGGTCCCTGGCATACCTCTTTCGGAGATCATTGGATGGTCCCGCGCTAGAGTGGTTCTATTCTTTGGAGCCCCGCGAGGCCGAGAATTTTGAAATAGTCCAGAGATGGTTCTTGCAGAAATATAGGGACAGGGTCAGTCCCTCACTCTCCATTACCGACCTAGTGGCCGAAAAGATGAAGCCCGGCGAGGATTTTGTCCGCTATGCTGATAGATGGAGGTCTATGGCGGAAAGAATAAGGGATACCCTCTCTGAGCCCGAACAAGTGAGTTTGATTGTGTCTAATGCAACCCCACAGTTCAGCCACGTCCTGGCCATGAATAAACTTACTACAATGGAGGAACTCTATGAAAGGGCCCGATACATCCAAACCCAGTTAAAAGACTCCCCCATTATGAACATGTTTGAGTCGCCGAAGCCCAAAGTGGTCAGAAAAATTGGCGCTGGTGTCCCGGGCGGAGCCACAGAAGGGGTCGTGACAAATGAGCAAGTGGGTGCGGTCAACAATGCCAACTATGCAGTCAACCCAAGGCCTCCACAAATGCCCCGACTTCCCCTCCAACTAGGTCCTTTCCCTCTTCGTCCTCCACCCCAAAATAATCCACCCCAGGATAATATGCCTCCATTACGTCAACCCCAGCAACAACAACCACAACCTCAGCAACAACAACCACCGCTTCAGTACAACCAAGTTCCACCCCCGGGGAACTATGGTCCCCAACAGCAACAAAGGAGGCCGCTCGGTCCCAAGAGAGCCTACTATCCACCATTGCCAGAAACCTTAGCAGACATTTTTAATGCCCTCATGGCATCAAACCAACTCGCCCTACCCAGAGAAAGGCCCGTGTGGCACTCGAATGTTGATACCTCTAAATACTACGTCTACCACAGGCAGCCAGGACACACAGTAGATTACTGCTTCCATTTCAAAGATTACATCCATGATATGAATGATGAACATCAAATAGATTGGGATGAAATGAGACGATACGTCACCGCTCTTAAGGCTAGGAGACCTCCTCAGAGGCCACAGCAGCAGTTACAACAGCAGCAGCAGCAGCAACAACAACAACAACAACAGCCTCAGCAGGCCCCACAACAACAGCCCAACATGGGCATAATCCAGAATCCATTACCGGAGCACCAACAGCCCAATCATCAGGTTAACCCCATCTCCTCCTTCCCGGAAGTCGGGAGAGAGCAGGTGTGGCACCAGGAAAGTACCTCTATTCTTTCTTCCTCCAACCCCATCGTCATGCAACCCCCTCGCCTTGCCCGGGTAGCACCTCTCTCTCATCAACCCGCGTCAGTATCGCCTTCACCATTTCCACTACCATTACGCCCTCTCATCCGTACCCCGATCTCCTATCAACTGACACTCTCCACTACGCCTTCACACCCTCTCATCTTCTCTCACTCCCCCACTTTACCATCCACCTCTACCACATTTACCCCTACGCCTTCTAAACCCCTTATCATCCGTCAACCATACATGACCCCGTCTTTCTCCACCGTATCACCACTAATGCCTTCAAAATCACTCATTACTCATCGCCCACCTCAAAATCATTGCCCACTTCAAGCCCTACCCACTTCTACTTCATCTCCACCTCCACCTTCCAGACCCCTTATCCTTCATAATCCGCGCGATATCCCCTCTACCTTCACCATGCCTCCACCTAACAAACCCCTCATCAGAATCCCTGCTCCCGTCATCACCCCTGCTTCATCGACCATTCCTCCACCACTACCCCTCAAACCTCTGTTAAAACCCACTGCTACCCCCACAGAGGTACAAAAGCCGCAGGCAATGGTGCTCCGGAGTGGAAGGATTTTTCAAAGGGTTTTCCCCCACAACAGTCAGAATCTTGAGCAATCTCAGCCAGAGAAGGATGATGGAGAACAACCAGAAAGAGCTATCCCTGGAACACAGTATGATCTATTAAAACATTTGGACAAGACGCCTGCTCGGATCTCCATCCTGGAGCTTCTTCAAAGATCCACATCCCACCAGGCAGCCTTAATGGAGTACCTTCAAAGAGTCATGGTTAATGAAGACCTCCCCGTGGAGAAGATTTCGACCGTCCTGACCCCAACAGACACACAACCGGCCATCATGTTCCACAACTACGAGCTCACTCCTAAGGAAGCTCGGAAATATGCATTGTGCATTTCAATAAAAATCAATGGGGTATCCATAAACCCGTGTCTTGTGGACACGGGTGCGTCCATAAATGTGATCTCCATGAGCACTCTTCAGTTGTGTGGGATTGACGAGGAACAAATAAGACCTTCCTCGATCACGGTCACGGCCTATGACAATAGCAAAAGGCCGCCGCAGGGGATGATTATTCTGAAGGCAGAACTAGGCCCCATGTCAATTCCCACGGATTTCCATGTCCTCGACATGGACCCCACATTCAAGGCTATACTGGGTCGCCCTTACATCGAAGCCATGGACGCTGTGCCTTCCACCAACCATCAGTGCATGAAGTTTCCTTACAATGGGAGAATTATTAAAGTGATCAATACACCTGTCCTTCACACAGTGGATGCTATCAACACCTCTCTGCCCTCTGTTTGGCCGTCTCATCGGCCCATATTGTCACTACTGGATGTACGTGATTCATCTCACGTTCCACTAACACCAAAGGAGCCGGTCAGGACAACCGCAACATCATGTCTCCTTTTCACTCCAAAGGGTGGGAGATTAGGAGGAACATCGACTACCAACAGGGTAAAGGTCGGGGCGCACAGTTACAGGGTAGGCTCAAACCGCCAAAGGAAATTAGGCCGAACCGCAGGTTTGGCCTAGGCTTCAAAGGACCGTTCAAGGCGGATTGGAAGCCCCTCACATGGACTCTATCAAACCAATTCAACAGAGGGCCCGTTGTTCAGATGGGAGATCACCAACGAGAAGCATATGGGGGATCACATGTTGTATATTTGGCTGAAAAATGTCCGAGGATCACCAAAAGAGGCAAGATCAAAGATCCGGAATGCGAGTGGAACAAATGGTTCGACATACGGGACATTTCCGTTACACTGGAAAGGATGTTCTCGTCTCCGCAGCTTGAAGGACCACCATTGATCTCCGGAATACCAGAGAATATTACCACTCTTGCCGAGGTTCCAAACTATTCTCGTCCTCGCCAGAAGGACACTGTCATCGACGGATCTTCATCCGTCCTCAACATTGTCGTTGACGGCTCATTAGCCGCCATCTTCTCCATCCACTCGTCTCAGCCTTTGCTGATATCTTCTTCCTGGGCCAGACAATTGTCTGATGATCTTCCTAGATCCCCTTCTCTGCTTACATACCTACGCGGGCTTTTCAACCCGCGCCAGGTCTTCAATCATGATCTGCTCTACGAGCCTCTCAATCCTCTAGCCATAACCACTTTTCTCTCTCCTCCAATCTCTTTTCACTGCTTTGTCATTAAAAATGAAAACGAAAAAAAATGTCAATTTTCAAACCCCCCAACAACACATCTTCGTTGAGGAAACCTCCTACATCTCCCACGGGTGCGTACCGCCGTGCGGACCACCCGTCCAAGGTCCGATGAGCGACCTTTTCTACCCCTCCTCTGAGGGGTTTTCTCCTGTACATTCTACACCATCCCCTTCGTCTTCCTCTTCTTCTGTAAATATTGTCAGTCGATCTAGGAATGATAGGCCAAGGGTAGTACCTATGAAGAAATCCAAGGGTAGGCAGATCCCTCGTCGATTCCTTCTGGATTTGGCTGCCAGGTGTCAGGCCCTTCTTGCCATCCCCCAGTTGTTAGAAAATCCCATCCAGCTACCAGAAATAGAATGTGAGGGCGACTGTGCATTTGATGAAGGGTATGGAGTCTACGAGATCACGGATGAAGAATGCCCCACTGAAGATGAGGGTGAAGAATATGAAGCGGCGGGCGCATACGCAAGTGGAATGAGGAGATTCGACGAGCCGTCAACCGCCGTAGAAGAATCCACCAAAGAAGTCAACTTGGGAACTGAGGAAGACCCTAGGATCATCCTCATAAGTGACAACCTACCACCCTATGAAGAAGAGGCATTAATTGAGGTTCTCAAGGAATATAAGGACACATTTGCATGGAGCTACGAGGATATGCCAGGTCTAGATTCAACCTTGGTCGAACACCGTTTAACCCTAAAACCAGGGTCCGTCTCGGTAAAACAAAGGTTAAGGCGTTTCCACCCTCAGATGGCTTTGAAAATGAAAGAAGAGGTCGATAAGCTCCACAAAGCTAGGTTCATTAGAGTCGTCCTTTATCCTCAATGGGTGGCGAACATTGTCCCGGTTATGAAGAAAGATGGGAAAGTCAGGATTTGCATCGACTTCCGAGACCTTAACCACGCGTGTCCAAAGGATGATTTTCCTTTGCCTCACATTGATGTATTGATCGATAACACGGCAGGCTACGAAACCCTCTCATTCATGGATGGATTTTCAGGATACAATCAAATTCGTTTGGCAGAAGAAGACCAGGAAAAGACGTCATTCACTACTCCTTGGGGAACATACTGTTACGTGGTCATGCCGTTTGGGTTAAAGAATGCTGGAGCTACTTACCAAAGAGCTATGATGGCCATATTACATGACATGATGCACATATATCTGGAAGTGTATGTGGATGACTTATTGGTAAAATCAAGGACCAGGATGGAACATCCAAAAAGTTTTGGCTAAGGTCTTGCAGAGGTCAAGGGAGTTCCAATTGAAAATGAACCTGAAAAAGTGTGTGTTTGGTGTGTCGTCGGGTAAATTGCTGGGGTTCATTGTGAGTAAAAGAGGGATCGAGATAGATCCCGACAAAGCCAAGGCTATCAGGGATATGCCGCCTCCCAAGAATTTGAGGGAAGTCCGAGGTTTAATCGGGAGGTTGCAGTTTATTCGTCGGTTTGTGTCCCAACATTCACAATGGTGTAAACCTCTCTACGAGTTGACCAAGCCAGGAGTAGAATTCCACTGGAATTCTAAATGTCAGAAAGCTTTTGAAGGATTGAAGGAATATCTGGCTAGTCCACCCGTTCTCATTCCACCTAAACCAGAAAAACCTCTGATCCTTTACGTCTCGGTCTTGGATGACTCCGTGGGAGCCGTCCTCGCACAAGCTGATGAAGAAGGCAAGGAACGGGCAACCTATTACTTGTCCAAACTTCTCAATCCCTGTGAGCATAAGTACACCATCATGGAGAAAACCTGTGCTGCCCTCGTTTGGGTAGTGCAGAAATTGAAGCACTACTTCTTGGCTCATGAGGTCCACTTGATTGCTCGAATGAATCCTATCAAATTCCTTCTGGAGAAAGCCGTCCTTACGGATAGGCTAGCACGCTGGCAAAGTTTTCTCTCTCAGTTCGACATCACCTACATCCAGCAAAAGGTGATTAAAGGCTATGTCATAGCCGAGCATCTCGCTCACCATCCTCTTCCCAAGTTCGATCCCGTCCAATCAGAGTTTCCAGATGAGGAACTAATGTCCGTCAACCAATCAGATGAGCTAATGTGGACGCTATATTTTGATGGAGCTCTGAATTCTCAAGGGAGAGGAATCGGCGTCGCCCTCATGTCGCCTGAAGGCCTCACATTCCCATTGGCATACCAACTCAAATTTCCAGTCACCAACAATATAGCCGAATATGAAGCTCTTCTAGCTGGCCTAGAACTCGCTCATTCTTTTCGTATCACTGAGTTGCGAGTCGTAGGTGATAGTCAACTCATCCTTCGCCAGGTGCTTACTAAATATCGCACCCGCGATCCCAAACTCAAGCCATACCAAGAACTCACTGCTGCCTTTGCCAAACTGTTCGCCAAACTGATCTTTGTTCATGTCCCTCGTCATCAGAATATTCTCGCCGATGCCCTCGCCTCATTGGCATCATCCATAAGGTTCCCTCTAGGAAGATGGTTTAAGTCCATTTCCATCTACAAACTTCATGCCCCTGCAATCGATGATGCTTCCTACGTAAACATCAAAGACAGGATAGCAAGAAAGATCCTGCAGGAAGATATCCTTGAGAAGAGGGAGATCATGTTGGCAGAGGCCGAAGAAGAACTGGCTGATGAAGAGAAACCAGGGTTCTATGAAATTGTCAAATACTGCCAAGATCAGTCTTATCCTGAAGGGGCCACCACAGAGGACAAGAAAGCCATAAGAAGGGTGGCTCAGAAATATACATTGGTTGGAGGTCTACTCTATAGGAGAAGCCTTACTTGTATTCTGTTAAGATGTCTTGGTGACGATGAGGTTTGGAAATGTGTAGAGGAGATGCACTCGGGCGTATGCGGTGGCCACGTGAATAGTCAGATGCTCGCCAAGAAGATCATTCGCCAAGGCTTTTATTGGTCCACTATGGAAGAAGATTGTGCTGTCTATGTCCGTAGGTGTGTCAAGTGTCAACTTCACGCCGATAAAATCCATTCACCATCTTCCTCACTTCATCCAATATCCTCCCCGTGGCCTTTCTCCATGTGGCATCGACATCATTGGTCCCTAGGTGATCCAATCCTCACCAAGCAGAAATCTTTCATCCTTACTGCGACGGAATACTTCACCAAATGGGCCGAAGCTGAAGCTTACGCGGAAATCAAGGCGTCAACAGTCTGCAAATTCATCATAAAGAACATCCTCGCCAGATTCGGCGTCCCAAGCACGATCGTCACCGACAATGGGCCACAGTTCATTTCTCAGGACCTACAGGACCTCTGCAAAAGGTACGCAATTGCATTGCATCATTCATCGCCTTATTACCCACAAGGTAACGGCCAAGCGGAGGCCACCAATAAAACATTGCTCAAAATCATCAAAAAAACCTGCGAGTCTAGTAAGTTTTCAGACTGGCCAGAAAAACTTATCGAAGCCCTATGGGCCTATCGCACTTCAATCCGTACCCCCACCGGGCAGACTCCATTTGCCCTTACTTATGGTATGGAAGCGGTAGTCCCGTACGAGACTCTGATCCCTTCTCTCAGGGTACAATTGGACGAGGAATTTCCCCTCGACGATCGTCGTAATTCACTCCTCGCCCAATTGGAACTCTTGGATGAGAAGCGGCTGGCCGCTGCCGAACACGCGCGTGTGTATCAAAATAGACTCGCTCGCTTTTACCAAAAGAAAGTCGTTGAGAGAAAATTCAAAGTCGGTGAGATGGTCGTAAAAAGAATTTTTGTCAAACCTGTAGGGCCGCGTTCTAAGCTCCAACCCAATTGGGAAGGACCATTTGTAATTCAAGCCGTGTACCCTGGCAACGCCTACAAGCTAATCAACGCCGAAGGGACCGAGTTATCCCACCCTTGGAATGGGCTTTATCTTAAGAAATACTACCCTTAGCACAAAACAAACAAAAAAATGATGAAAAGATAAAAAACATCAAAAACAAAGAAATACCAAAAAACACTAAAAATATGGAAAATTTAAAATGCCGATGCCTGGCAGTCACCATGTAGTTAAGTCCCTGCATCTAACCTTCATGTTAGGATAGGGCCCATTAAGGCTTGGTAGGCACCGGGTCTTGGTTTGCCAGAACCGTGGAGATCCCTGTCCGGCCACGTCGGCCTATGCCCGCTCGAAGGAAGCTAACATATGCTCACTTATGTATTTTATTCAAAAAAAAAGTCGGTAGCATCACCTACGGTGGAGCGTCACCCAGAAGATCTCCGAAAGCTGTAATCTTTATTCTTTTCTCTTCGACCAAATGAGACAGTCGGCGCCCTTAAAACACTGAGCATGAGAAACCGAAACTCAAACCCCAAAGGCAAGAGTAGGATCCATTTCCTCGAGCATCGATCAGAGCACGAGAAGAGGGCAGTTTCCCCGCAGGCATACGAAAAGGGAGCCCACAAACGTCAAACGACTATATCTCCCTCACAAAAAGAAATACAAAGTCAAAATCAAGAGAAAAGCCTAGTCGTGACCGTGCCTGTTGCGATTAAACGGAACCCCTCAAAGCAAAAGTCTGAATCCACAAAAAGGGGGGGCTATGGAATGTAAATGCTCGAGATTTGGTCCGAAGTTGTCCAAAAGGAAAGAGTTAATAGGCCCTTATTAGCTCACCGAGTTAACGGTTTTGCCGATCCTCTCAGGAGGTTTATCCCCCCACGCTCTTCCTTCTTCCTCTAAAGATAAAGGTTCGATGGAGTTTCTGAAAGGTGAAAACTGCCCAGGGTCTGCGACCTTATTTTAATATACACATTTGGTTGCCTACTTTGAAAAGCAAAAGCTATCGCTGCGAAGGAGTCTCCGTGTTTCTGGCTGGTCAAGACCCCTGTTTACCACCTTGATGTCTTCTTGTTTAAACTCGGGCTTAGGCCAATGCAAGCGCGTCACCTATGGGTGCGACGGCGTCTGATTCCGGGTCAGCGTCGCGCGGTTGGTCGTTAGGGTTCCAGGGTGTTCCATCATATACCATCCAGAGTTGTGAGGAAATAGACCCGGGTCGGGCAAATCATTTACCTCAAACATCTTTTGGGTGAATCCTTGTGGTCGGAAGCAACTGGGAGCCTAAGCATGGCATGACGGTATTGTCATCAGGGTAAGTCTTAGCCGGCGGGATCATCATTCGAGGGGTCTAGAGGCCCAAATCAACCTAGATGTGCACTTAGGATACCTGGGAGGTTAGTAAGAAACCCTTGTTCTCACGTAGGTTAGGTGCCATTTGGGTGCTTGCCGGGCGTTAGCAACAAAAAAAATTGAAATGATAAAAACAACAAAAAAGAAAAAAAAGAAAATGTACATATTTGCAAACAAAAAAAATCTTTTTTATGATAAAACAAAAAAATGCCAAATATAAAAAAGAAAATAAATCAATTTTGCATGATTACATTTGCGTGCAGCATCTCACTTTTAATACCGCTTGCATTCGTGTGATTGCCTGTCGCATTTATCATCACCGCATCTTTCCCTTGCCTTCGCTAAATAAAGGCTTGGCCCCTTGACCAGTTATCAAGGACAGTCACAGTGACCATTTGCTTATTGAGCAAGGGGCCAAGTCAGAACAGAAATTCTGATTTATTTGTTTCAGTGATATGTGCAGGGATTCAGGCAACATAAGCAAAGGTGAAAAACAAACAAACCGAACCTTGTATTTTATTCCAAAAACTAAAAAAATTACATCAAGTTCCGCCCTCTCTCTCTGCATTACTCGTCCCACTACTCTCCGGGCACAACGCTCTCAAAGGTGCTACCCAACTACGAAAAGCGGTACTCCTACCGCTCTGTACTCCTCTTCCTATTCCCACATCCCGGCGTTGATCTACGGAAGCAGCAGAGAAGCTACCAACACGAAAGCCACGCTCTCGTGCTCTTCGGTAGCGCTCCTCACCATCTCTCAGCCACTGTTCAGCAAGACCAAGGCTGATTCGGAGTTCGAATAGTTGGGCCTCCATGGCCCTTCGTTCCTCCCTTTCAGTCAATATGTTGGCTCTTTCTCTCTCCGCGTCTCTTTCTTTCTCTGCACGTTCTCTCTCGCGGTCTTCCCTCTCCAACTGGAGAGTGATCCTCAGTTCCACAGCATCCCTAGAGGAGTCGTCATCAGGATGACGCCGCAGTTCCCTCTCCAGTTCTGCTATCCTAGCCTCCTTCTGCGCAGGTTGGGCAAGCGCTTCTTCCGTCTCCTTTTCCTGCCGAGTGTACCATCTCAGATACGCGATAAGGCATAAACAAGGAGAACTCAACACTGAGACTCTTACCTGTATAGAGAGCATCCCTTCTGCCTCCGCAGCACGCTGCGTGGTGTGAGCAAGTTGCTCATGAAGCAAGTCAAGTTCTGAGGTGGGAATCCACAAGCTGGAAGAGGCACCACCTACTCCCATCGCTGGGGAAGCCGCGCCAATCTGGGCATGCTACGACCGCGTGAATTAGCAGCCAACATCTGGAATCTGGGGTTTTAATTAGGAACGTACTGTACACCTACCAAGGCGCTCGTAGCTCCGCGGGCATCACCCAACTGTTGTTCCATCTCTGCCAAGCGAGTTCGTAAATTCGCTATCATGGCATCCCGGACATCCTGCAGCCTTACGAGTCAGCATTTTCACCAGAAAACCAAGAAAAGGAGAAAGAAGAAAAGAGAAAAGGGGAAACCTACCTCCACAAGTCCCCAAGGTTGGAGCCGCTCTGCGTACTTTGTCTTATATAGACGAAAGTAGTCCTCGCTATCCCGTGCCTGTGATTCTACAATCGTGCCACCCCGTTGCCAGTCTTCATACTGTTCAGGGAACCGCACGCGCCAGTCAATGCAGGTCGCCGGTCCCCGCGTCTTTCTCCCGACACGAGGTGGCGCAGCTGAATCCACCCATTCTTGAGCCAGTCCTAAAATCCTCATAACTAATCGTAGCCGAAGCGGCTCGATTTCATTCAGACAGTGCATCCACAGTTCCCGTCCGAACCGGGCACGACTTGCTAGAACCCACGGCTGGTTGGCATCGACCATGTCTGAGTAGGGTCTCCAGTTTACCATCGCTGCAGGGAACTCCTGTAGCTCCCGCCTTAGCACCATCAGTTGGTAGGTTAGGGGTGCCGCACTCATGATGGGTTCCCACCGCCTGGCTAGCGGCACCATCACGGGTCGCCAATGCCGAGCTCTCCCCATAGGGAGGTAATAATAGCTGCTCGGCACAGGTCATCAGTACCTTGCAAAAACATAAAAAAAATACAAAACAAGCAAAACCAAAAATATCTGGATGAATGGTGTGAAACCACTCACAGCCATCTCATGATCCGCTTCTTGGAACAGGCCTGCAAATAAGTGTGCCAGCATGGCGGCTCCCCAGGCATAGTACCCTACTCTTTCAAGGTCTGATAGCAGCTCCAGGAAGCGACATTGGATACCGTCCCCTTTCGAGCTCAGTACCAATCTCTCCAAAAGGAAGAGGAGAAATCTCCTCAAATCTATGTTGCATCTTTCCCAGTTGCCGAAATCTGTGCAGTACACGGCACGACATCCTATCTCCATCCTTTCCATGAACTCTTCTGAGGATTCATCGTCCCGCCGACGAGTGTCGGTGAGCCCTAATGCATCCATGAGGGACGCCCTAGCTACCGACCTATTTTTCCGACCATCTAGGTCCAAACCCAGTAGCTTCTGGGCACCTTCTCGGTAATCCGCATAAGTGACCCCGGTCACTGCCTCGCCCTCCACCTTCAGGCTTGTGATCCGGACCACATCCTCCAAGCTGGGCACCATGTGCCCCCAGGGCATCAGGAATGCCCGACTCACTGGGTCCCATCTTTTCACACAAGGCTTGGATCAGGACCAGGTCGAGCTGGATCGGCTCGATCCGAAGAAAGGTGCCAAAACCCATCACGTCTAGCCTGGCCTTCTGAAAATCCGGCAGACCTCGGTATGCTGCCACTACCAACTCCCATGAGATCTGTGATTTCATCACACTCTACGCATGCAGGGAATGGAGAGGAGGTTTGGTCAGAAGGAAAGGAAGAAAAAAAGAATGAGAAAAGGGCAGAAAACTTGGCTTACGAGTTGTGATTGGGCCCTTTCGCTGAAGTGCCCTTCGAGGTCCGAAAGCCTCCTGGAACTACTACCACTGGATCTGTTTCTCTTCGAGGAGTGGGAAGATTCGCCCTCCATCCAACTCTTGGAATTTTGAACTCCTCCTCTCCCGTGAGAACTTGTGCTCCTCGAGTTAGCTCTTGATATACCTGGGAGGATAAAAGGGACACGAATTTATAGAAATGGAAGGAGTGCAGGCCAAGATTGCCTCCATCACCTGTTAATGATAGCCCTCACGATGAGGCACCTGCCATGCGATCCCATGTATCACTTCACCGCTCGCACAGGGTGATTGATTGGACGAAGAATATGACGACTAGCACTCTATGTTGTCTAGGGATACCCTATCATGTTTTGGAGGACGTCCGCAAAATTTGACGCAACATCCGGGAGAAGGAACTAGGGCCGTCATTATTGACTTCGACGGTAGATTCCCGTGGAAAATGGTCACAACAAGACGCGATTCTCTGTTTAGGGTGGAGTATCGGCAGACCCATCACATGGGAACAGTGCAAAGGAGAAGAAGTGTAGGGAAGAAGGAACGCACAAGAGAACAAACGAGCAGCAGAAAATCAAATCACTCCCTTCATAATTCTACATGAGCTGTCAAAAACATCATAAACATAAGGAGGAGGCGAGTCCACCAGCTCTCCGATCCTCACCATCACTCATCTCTCTGGGCGCTCCCCTCCTCTCCCCTGAGGTGCGGGTCCCTCAGAAGCCTCTGGGATCCTCGTGCAGCAGCACCTGCCTCGCCTCTTAGCGCCTGCTCCGCAACAGTGACTCGCTGCTCCTCCCCTGGCGTGGCAAAGAAGCCACTAGCGGCAAAGCGACCAGACTGGCGCAGTCGCTCCCCGAACTCTCGCGCTCTCTCGTAGCGCGTCTCTATCCCTCCTAGCCTCTGCACGACGGCCTGAAGGCCCAGTTGGAGCTCCCTCACTTGGGCCTCCAAGGCCCTCCTCTCGGTCTGATCCCGCTGTCGCTCGGACCTTCTCTCGGTTTTATCTCTCTCTGCCTCTCGCCTCATCATCTGCAGAAGAACCCTTAACTCGAAGATGTCTGGAGAAGGTCTCTCCTCACCGTGATGTCGCAGCTCTGCTACAGTCGCCACCCAGGCATCACGCTCCTCTTCCGCCCGGGTCGCGCGGGCCACCGCACCGGCAAGTTGTTCTCGGAGGGAGGCAATCTCGAGAAAAGGGGCCGAGGAACTGGAAGATGCGCCACCAATCATCCCCGCCATCGCTGTCTGCTGGGCACGCTGGAATAAAATAAACAACGGCCATCAGTGAAACTTCAAAATCTGAAGATAAAAGTGCGGCACGTAACTTACCAGGAGCGACAGCTCATGTTGAGCGACGGCCAGCTGCCGCCTAGCCTCTGACAGTTGGGCGCGCGAGCCGCCGATGCCACGCGTGTCCCCAGCTTGGGGAAGCCCCGCATAACTCTCTCTCTGCCGCCGCAGGAAGTCGGCGCTGTCCTGCACCAATACACTCCCTTGCTGTCCAGGGAGACGTACATGCCAGTCCTCGAGCCTCGCCTTGCCCCGACTCTCCCTCCTGACGTGGCTCGGCTCGTCCGCACTCGCCCACTCATCGGCCAGGCCCGGGGTCCTCGCCATGTCCTGCAGCAAGAAAGGGGTCCCACATCAGTCAAAAAGAACGCGTCCCCTGTCTAGGACGCGTCCATCATTTAAGTGCAACACTCGCCGAACCCTTTCCCCCCTCGCATGGCTTGCTTCAAAACTCAACATGGATCAAAGAGGGGGAAAACCAAGCGCCTACCAGACCGTGTTCACCTCCCTCCGCGACATCGGGCCCCTCGGTTCCCTCGGGGGCCCGAAGCGGCCCTTCCTCCTCCATAGACGCCGTTCCGTGCTCTGGCGCGTCCCTCCTTGTGCGAGGGGTCCCGCGTACCTCTCCACCTTCGCCGTGGTCCAGACCGCCGAACTCCATCGATCGAGGGGAAGAAGACAAAGACGGGCGAGCAAGTTTCGGCGGAAGGCGGGCTCGTTTGTGGGTAAGGCACGGAGAAGAAAGGCCACCCGTCGCTTTAAATTTGAATCTGAGGATTAAGATGCGTCCTCGCGCTTGGACGCGCCCAAAAGAAAGCAAAAAAAAAAGGGAACAAAAAACCCTCCATGCAAAGTAGTTCCCTCCTGTCCAGGGCAAAGTCCCGTGAAGCGTGAACAACGTGATGTGAAAGAAAGTGCAGGAAGGAAAAGGGCACACGACAAAAGGAACCACACGAAATCCATTTCATACAAACAGTCAAAAGTACATCATACAGTGAGGACGGTGGGGTGTACAAACAACTCTCTAACTCTAACCACCACCCTCCTGGTCATCTCTCTCCTCCCTCCTCTGATGGGGATCCCTAGGGGGCTTCTGCGACCTCTGCGAACCCTGAGAAGCCGCGCTCGCCTCTCCAGGTGGCACCATGCCAGCCTCCAAGGTGCGGCGACGCTGCTCGGCCGAAGAAACTAGAAAGCTGCCCACAGAAAAGGAACCGGACTGACGAAGTCGCGCCCCGCGCTCCTTCACCCTCTGATACCGCTCCTCACTCTCCCGAAGTCTCCCCTCCGCCGTGCCAAGACTCAGCCGGAGCTCCGACACCTGGGCCACCAGAGCTCTCCTCTCGTCCCAATCTCGATATCGCTCTGCCATCCTGTACTCCCTTTCTTTCTCTATGGTCTCCCTATCCCTCTCCCTCTCTCTCTCCACGGTCTCCCTATCCCTCTCCCTCTCCTCTCTCTCCCTCATCGCCTCTCTCCTCGACAGCTCGAGGGCGATCCGCAGATCCACTACGTCGCGAGGAAGCTCCTAAGCCTCCCGTCGCCGCTCCTCCTCTAGCTCCGCAATCTGGGCGTCACGCTCTGCCACCCAGGCATCGCGCTCCTGCTCAGCACGAACAGCACGGGCCAGGGCCTCCCGAAACTCGGCCACCTGTCAAAGCACGCATGCACCGTAAGAGAACAGTGATAGAAGGAAAGCAGCTAGAAGAGGGTCAGGGCCAAGCAAGCACTCACTCGAGCCTCGCGGTCACGCTCGGCCTCCTCAGCCCGAGCCACCGCATACGCCAGCTGCTCCTGGAGGGCAGAAACCTCCGGAGGAGGGCCCCGCGAACTGGAACCCGCTCCACCAGCCGTCTCGGTTGCCGCTGTCTGGTGGGCCCGCTGAAACACGGGGCAAACGTCAGTCAAAGGCTAAGCATCAAAAATCTAGGTCACAAAAAAAATGCATTGCATAGACTCACCAGGATCTCCAACTCCTGTCGGATGGCCACTAACTGCCGCCTGGCGTCTGCCAGCTGGGCCCACAGGTCGGCAATCATGTTGTCACGAGCATCCTGCATTGCACATAAGTTAGTGCCACATGCATATACATATAGAAGGGTGAAGCAGTTTCATTTCACTTACCCCTGCCATACCACCCAAGGAGAGGCGGTCCCCGTACGTAGCTCGGTACCGTCTCATGTAGTCTGTGCTGTCCTGTACATGGGACACCACTGGGACCCCGCCCTGCTGCCAGTCCTGGTACTGTGCTGGGAAGCGCGTACGCCAGTCCACAATCTTCGCCTTCCCCTTGGTCTTCCGCCCGATGCGGGCCGGCTCATCTACATCAACCCACTCCTGGGCTAGCCCCAACGTCCTCATAACCAGCCTCAGCCGAAGCGGCTCGATCTCGTTCAGGCAATGGACCCACACGTCTCACCTGAAACGAGGAAGACCCGCTATAACCCAAGGCTGGCCAGCGTCGCCCATGCCCAGGTAGGGTCTCCACACCACCTGCATCACCATACATACATCATGTTAGTTACCATTCAGTCACATGCATAAACACAAAAAAAATCATACGCATCATACCATGGCCTCGGGATACTCGCTCAGCTCCCGACGAAGTGACGCCAGCTGGTAACTGTGTGGTGCCGCTACCACAACCGGCCTCCACTGTCGCGCTAGAGGAACGGCTCTCCCGTTCCCCTGTCTGGCTCTTCCCATCGGGAAGTAGTAGTAGCTCCACACCTGCATCCATCATACATCATTAGCACGAGTAATTGCATATTTAACTACGGTAAAATGCATAAATAAATTGTGTACCTGGAGAAAAGGTGCGAAGCCGCTGACTGTCGTCTCCCTCTCTGAAGTCTGGGAGAGATCGGCAATCAAATGGGCAAGCAGAGCTGCTCCCCACGCGTAGTGCCCCACTCTGTCAAGGTCCGCCAGGATCCCGAGGAAGCGGCAGTGGATGCCATCCCCCTTCGTCCCCAGCAGAAGGCGGCCCAAGAAGAAGAAAAGAAACCTCTGGAGGTCTAGGTCCACCAACTCCCGCTCGCTCGGGTCCTGGGTGAAAGCTGCACGGGCATCCCCCTCCAGTCGTGCCAGAAACTCCGCTCCAGTCTCGCTAACCCGCTGGCGCGGGTCGACGAATCTGAGCGCCTCCATAATCTCCACTCGGCCAACTACCCTACTGTCTCTGTCAGTCACGCTCGTCTCTAACCACAGCAGGTCCAGGACACTCTCTCGGTAGTCGGGGTAGGTGACCCCACTCACCGCCTCTCCGTCCACCCGTAGCCCGGTGATCCGAGCCATGTCCTCCAGTGACGGCACCATGTGCCCCCAGGGCATCAGAAACGCCCGGCTCGGCGCGTGCCACCGCTCCCTCAATGCCTGGATAAGAGGAAGGTCGAGCCGAAAGGGCTCGATCCTAAGGAAAGCTCCAAAGCCCATGGCGTCCACACGCGCCCTCTGAAAGTCTGGCAGTCCACGGTATGCCGCCACCACTAGGGACCAGCTGATCCGGCCCTTCATCACGCCCTGCGCACCACAAAACCAACAAAGAACACATCAGCATCATGAATAATATTAAGCAATAACACTATATATTCTACTTTATCTTATCTTTAAAAAATGTTTAGGATTTTTTTGGAGGCGTTCAGTACATTGGACGCCTCCTCTCTATTTTCCTTATTTTCTTTATAGAAAAACCCAAAAATAATATATATTAATAATATATATATTATTATGGAGGCGTCCTAGGTCCTGGACGCCTCCTTATTTTTAAATCCTATTTTATTATTTACGTAAATAAATAAAAACAAAAAGAGAATATGGAGGCGTCTAGGCCCCTGGACGCCTCCTTTCCCCCACTCCCTGGCCTTCTCTCACAGCCTCTCGCCCGCCCGTTTAGCCTATTGAACCACAAAGTGAGAGTTCCGAAGGGGCTTACCGGGTCGTGATCGTCCTCTCCCACGTCGCCAGTGCCCGCAGCGGCCTCCACGGCCAAAGGAGGAGCCTCCTCCTCCACGGCAATCTCCTCCGCCGCAGCAGCCTCCTCGGCATCATCCCTCAGCCTCCTCGGACGACGAGCCCGTCGTTTCCGCTTCTCTCCACCCTGGCTCGGGCCTCCCTGCTCCATTGGGGCTAAGAATGGGTCGTCTGAAGTGGCTGGACGGTCAGGATGAACAGTGTAAGTGAGTAGGGGGGAGCCCCCCCTATATATAGATTTACCTTTCATTGGGGCGTCCAGGTTTTCAAAAATTCAAAAAAAGTAGGGGCATCCAGGCGCCTGGACGCCCCCAAAAATAAAAAAAAATAAAATTTCAAAAATAAAAAATTAGGGGCGTCCAGGACCCTGGACGCCCCCATGATAAAAAATTTTCAAAACAAAAATATATATATATATATAATAAAAAAAGCATCTTAGATAAATGTATATAATCCAAAGCACAAAATAAAAAACACAAAGAAAAAAAAATCACCAAAAAATAATAATTAAGGGGACAAGGGTCCAAAACATCCAAATGCCAGATTTTATTCCATCAGAAAAGCAAAGTGAACTACATCAGGGGCTTAGGCGCCTTAGGCCTTAACTTCCCCATTTCGGTTACATAAGCCCTCCACAGCTCACATTCTTCCCCCACGTGCGCTAAGGCCTTTCCCGCAACACTTGTCTTCCATGGTGCTTTGACGGCCTTCGCTTCCGTCGAATCCGCTTCAGTACCCAACTCTCTCTTCTTCAAAGGAACGATGCCAGTCGATAGTGGGAACGAATGGCGTGGAATGCCGACCTGGAGGCAGCATCGATGCGCGTTATAAAGGACAAACTCGGTCGCGCCGATCAGTTGAAGATCAACTTCGGGGGAAGGCCTCATGAGGAGATCAAGCGAAAGCAAACATGCCGATGCGCAAGTAAAGAAGCCTTGTGTCACGGTGCGGAAGTGAGACCGCCAGTCTTCACGTTTCTTCAGCCACGGAACGCGGTTCACTACAGTACCACCGAACCCTAACACGTCGGCTATGTGATGAAGAGGGCTTTGTTGGAAGAGCTTCGAAGCGGTTGGCATTCCCTCACGGTGATCAAACTTGAAATGCAAATCCAGCCAGCAACTCAGGACAAGTGCGCAACCAAAAGGAGGCTTACCCATGCTCGAGGGAGTAAGGCCACTATACAGGTAGGCGAGGACAGCGGGTCCCACCCTCTTTCCACGCCAGATCCCGCAGATAGCACTCAGTTGGTCTTCCTCCACCATGTTGTCGGTATAAGGAAACAAGAGAGCACCCGCCAGACAAATGGTGAACCCCTTCATGATTCCCTCCAAATAGTCATCGTCTGGTGACCCTCTCAGGGCGTCCATGACCCACTCCGCAAGCTTTTGGAGATCGATCCACTTTTGAGTACGGACCTTTCTGGCTGCGTCAGGCGGCATGAAGCTTCCAAGAACGCTTTCGGAAGTCCCCCGTGTCAGCATCCGCATAACCTTCACCTTCCCGTCACTCTTGAATTTCTTCAATCCGAGCAGAAGTTCCACCTCCTCGAGGAGGATGGTCACCTCGAAGGTCGGGAAGATAAAAGTGTGGGTCTGGGGATACCAGATCTCCACTAGTGCGCCCATAGCCGCCCAGTCCATACGAATCTTCTCATAGTGTTTGGCGTGAATAAGGAGCCCCTGCAGATGCCACTTCGAGAGTATGGCCCTCATACCGATGGAGATGTTGGAAGTTAGCTTTGAAAGCCATGGCAGTTTGGAAAACTTCCTCGGGCCTGGGAAGAGTGGATATGGCTGGAAGAGAAAAGAAAGAAGAAGAAAGGAAGAAAGTAAGAAGAAGGTTCACGTGGAGAAATTTGAAATGAATCAGCTTACCATATGCGACATGATCGTCCCACTCAAATGACCCTCGAGGTCAGAGAGTCGCCTGATCTCGCTGCTAGGCCTGCTTCTCTTCATAACGCGGGAAGACTCTCCTTCCATCCTGAAAATCTCTAGATTCTCCTCTCTTTCCTCTCCTGAGCTTCCAAAACCCACCTTGGTGCTTTTGAATGAACTAGCCTAAGGGGAGTTCTTATAGGAAGGGAAGATCGCTACAGGACGGAACATGTCACATCGGTGGTCATTGTCAAGATTTTGTCTGGATCTCCTTTGTACTGTGGTGCGATTCTGCTGTGATTCTGCTACTTTCTGATGTTACTAACCTTTGCTAGTCTGTACAGGTTTTACTAACAGACGTCTTTGTCCTGTCGCCTGTCCCACCTTTCAATGGTTGGTCTCACCATGTCATGCATCATAGTATACGATACCTACGCTACTAGAACATGTCAAGGACCTTGCGGCCCGAACAAATCTGGGATTTGAGTTCCCCTTCAACAAAAACAGTGATGATCCCGGAAGAATTTGGGTTGTACGGATAGGCCGTTAACTTGTGGTAGCATGGGGACGACGGTTCCATTCAGTGAGTTGGTGTGCGGATAAACGGGCCCCAGCCCAGTGTCGGCTCACCGGATCGGTATCCTGACCCGTTCTTAACAAGTTGACAATATTATCCTTCGCTATTTTCTATTTTACTTTGTTTTAAATGTTTATTTTAACCCAGCATGCATTCATATAGGACTTTGATTTATTGCGGAAGATCATTCAAGTGATTCGATTGTGAAAGCCATTGTGTTTCAATTCCTACAAATATGAGATATTACACTCTAAATGAAATACTGAGTTTCCTTGAAACGGCCCTACGTTGCTCTTCCAAAAGGAGACCCTTGTTTGGACAGACCCTCAGATATTCCTTTTTACCTTGTTTGACCCACCTTGGCCGCAGCACTTCCACGTTGGCTGGTAACCGCTCCCCAAAGGTGAAACCTGCAGGTTTATGACCCAGGTGCTTCCACACCGAGAAGTTGGTCTCTTTTTATTTCATGCCTGAGCGCACATCTCACCCTCCCTTATTTGACCTCCGTCCAAGCAATCATCAATATTTGAAAGACCTTCTTCAAGGTCGCCTCATTGAAACTTCAAGAAAGATTCCAGACAGTAACGTCAAAAGCGTGTCTCATCACACCTTGGCATCAACTTATCAGTCCGCTCCCACTTCATTTCACTCCACTTCGATACCATTCCACTACGTGTCGCTCCCTTGCAAAGCAGACGCCAAGGCGGGACAGCTGTAGACACGCCATTCTTGACGTCTCCTGAGAAAGTCTCATATTACTATACAACGCCGCGCGACGGCTTACGCATTTCGAATCTCTTAAATACTTCCTTTTCTTGGGTCTTCCTCTACCTTTTCCGGCATCCGGAATCGTCTCGTCACGGCATTCGGACGGCATCAACACAAGTCAGACGCATCAGGAGGTTCCGGAATCAAGAAGGGTGTCTGCCGGGCGGCCGCCAACGCCTGAACTGAGGACCCGGGTGGGTCTTAATGGGGGCGTCCAGGCCCCTGGACGCCCCCATTCTTTTAATTTATTTTATTTGTTTTTTAAAAAACCCAAAAATAAATAAAAAATATATATTAATGGAGGCGTCCAGGACCCTGGACGCCTCCATAAAAACTAATATAAAAAAATATGTAAAATGCCAGTTGGCATAAAAGACAAAACATAAATAAAAAAATATATATTAATGGAGGCGTCCAGGCCCCTGGACGCCTCCATAAAAACAAGTATAAAAATTAAAATGCCAGCTTTGACATAAAAACAAAACAAAATAATAAAAAATAATATATTTATGGAGGCGTCCAGGCCTCTGGACGCCTCCATCAACTCCCTCACGGGCGCCACCCACCGAACGACGGTTTGTCGTGTGTGAAAAAATCCAAATTATGGAGACGTCCAGTCCGCTGGACGCGCCCATTTCAAAATCACGAGGCGCCGCTCACAAAACCACGCGTTGTGTCAAACCGCGTGCGGCCGTCGGTGGTGTTCGGTGGACCTGTTAGGGGCGTCCGGGGCCCTGGACGCCTCCACAAAAATATTCCGAAAAAATTAATAAAAATAGAATAAAATATTAGTTCGGCCCTGATGGAGGTGTCCAGGGTCCTGGACGCCTCCACCCTCCGGAGCCCTATAAATAGAGGCCCACCCCCTCAGTTCTGGAAGAGCTTCGAAGAGATCCGATAGGCTGTCGGAGCCCAGAGGCTACCGGAGTCATTTCTAACCCGTGGGATCTTTTGTAGGTGGAGGTTCTGCCGGCTTCTCGGATGCCCACGCTCGCGAGAGGAAGGTCGTCTTCATCCACCGCGCTTCCACGTCGTCCCTACGCTGCCGGAGCTCCGCCGGATTTCACCATCGACACATCCAATAAGCCAATCCTTTCCTTTTCTTCGTAGTTCTTTTGCATTCATCATCTCGCATCCTCTATCCCCCTTCATAAGGGCGCCTCTTCTTATATACTTCTTGCATCCCTCATCTCATTTTCCTTCTACTCGAGTCCGAGAGGGGTTTAAAAGACAACACCAACCAAGTTGTGTCTTGCCATCATTTCGTTATTTTTATCGCAAGGATTTGAATACTACACCTTCATCTTTCTAATCCACTCGTTACTTGTTTGTCGTTGTTTTGCAAGGGTACCCAAGGAAAGCCCTCTCCGTCGGCCGGCCGAAGGGGGAGGAAGAAGCAACATGCCATCTCCCGCTCTTGAGGTAGGCGCGATCACTTTCTTTATTTTGGGGTCTTTCGGCCCCTGGCGATCACATTTTGTTCTCGAGGCCGCGGCGAGTCACTTCCCCAATGGCCGTTTAAATTCCCGTTCTTATACTCTCTTTATATTCTGTTGTATTCTGCTCATATTCTCGAGGCCGCGGCGAGTCACTTCCCCAATGGCCGTTTAAATTCCTGTTCTTATATGTTATATTCTTATCTATTTATATTCTCGAGGCCGCAGCGAGTCACTTCCCCAATGGCCGTTTCAATTCCCGTTCTTATATATTATATTCTTATCTATTCATGTTCTCGAGGCCGCGGCGAGTCACTTCCCCAATGGCCGTTTAAATTCTCGCTCTTTATATTCTCTTTATATTCTGCTATCTTCTTATCTGCTCATATTCTCGAGGCCGCGGCGAGTCACTTCCCCAATGGCCGTTTCAATTCTTGCTATTTAATTTCTGCACCATTCCCGTCCCCCGAGGTCGCGGCGAGTCACTTCCCGCTATGGCCGTTTAACCCCCATATCTTGCTATATTACATTTGTCCCGCTCGCCCCGCCGGAGCAATCTCCCGTGGTGGCCCCTTCTCTTTTCTCTTATTTCTGTGTTGCAGCAAATAAAAAGAGGAGCCCGCGCGCTCTGCGTCCTCTTCGCACCCCGAACCGCGTGACGTCGCTCACAGCCGCCACGCTGATTCCCCATCCAAGGAAAAGCAGGAAACCTCCACCCCTAGGCTGGATGACTGGACTCGCAGTCCAAGGCCAAACATTTGGCCCTCTCGGGAACCATCTTCCGCAGAAACCCACGACATGCGGGGGAACCCCACCGCACTCACACCGATACACGGTGACTCGATCGAGCGTAACACAAAGCCCGGAACACACACCTATGGGCACGTTAATCAAGGTAACACGGCACCTCCCGACACCCCAGAAACACGGAACCTACGGGGTGTCCGGGAGACTCATGAGGCCGAAGGTCAACCACTGGGTCACAACCGGGTCGATCGGAGACCAACACCACGCGAACCCGACGTCGGGAATACGGAAGTCTCTTGTCGGTCTATCCTTAGCCCGCCATAAGGCCTAGCGGTCCAACCTTGGGCAGCCACAGGTACTGTAGCGGTCCAACAATAGGCCGCCACACTCTGGGTTGCGAACGAAATGGCGGTCCTACCTAGGTCCGCCACAATGATGTGGCGGGCGTACCTTCGGCCTCCACACCCAAAAAATCAGGTCAAAATTCAACGGTCAACTCACCCTCTGGCGGTCGAACCCCGGAGCGCTACACGCTCTGGCGGTTTATCGTGCGGCCGCCAGGCCGACGGACGCCCTGCCGACAAAACAGTAACCTGTGGCGCCCCCACCCTGGGCCGCCAGAGACTCTGGCGGTCTCTGGAAGGACCGCCACACCAGCTCGAGAACGGGCCTACGGAAAAACCCCAAAAATCTAAACCACGCCCCAAAACATCCATGGATGAGGGGAAAAACAAGGGGGAAGCTCCCCCGACACCCCTAGCATGCATCTATGACCCCAAATCGGTCCGAAACGCGATGAAACGACGGATCGACGCACAAGCCCTAAAAACATGATTTTTCCCAAAACGCCCCAAATAGCCCGCTCGGCTCACCACGGCCTACAAAACTCGCGAGAAAGGGAATGCACGAGTTGGGGGTCCATCTCCCAACCTCCACCGAAGATTCGACGCGCTGTGGACGCCGATCAGCGAAGAAAACACCGTAAAACCCTCGCCGCTCCACGAACCCGCGGCCGAGCTTCCACGTGACACCGGCCCTCGATCCTCGACCCGTTCCTCGTTCCTCGCCTCCCACCATCGCCGCCTCGCCCTCCTCTGTCACCGTCGGCCGCCCGGGGAGAGGGGGAGAGAAAGAGATGAGAGAGAGTGAGAAAGAGAGAATGAGAGGGGAGAGAGAGAAAGGGTTAGTATATATAGAAAAACATAAAAATCATAGAAATTCAAAAAAATATGAAAAATTACCTCCGTGATCCTCGGGAGGAGCACAACACAGTGGTAATGTCCCAGAGTCGGAGAACGCCACGGTTCGCCCTGCACAGACTTCCGAAGGCACATCAGGGAAAAATACGTGTAAAGCACAAAATACATTCCGAGACCCACGAAAAAGATCCGAAAAATATCCGAAATATCCGGGGCATTACATGGAACTTCCCCCAACCCTCCTAGCATGCATCTATGGCCCTGAATCGGTCAAAAACCCGAGAATCGACGGATCCGGCGCTCAAGCCCTAAACATGGAAATTCCCCTCCCGGCATGGATTTAACCCTTCTCGACCTCTCCTCGGCCTAGAAATCGCAGGAAGGAAGGGGAGAAGAGTGGAGATCCGTCCCCCTACCTCAATGGAGCTCGAGCTCCACCGGGTCACCGCCAATCTCGAATCCAAGCTTTTTGACCCACGAACACCCCGCCTCTCGCCGCGAGAATCACGCCACCGCGTCCGCCTCGTCGCCGCCGCCACGCCGCTGCCGGAGTGAAGGAGGCCGCGCCATGGACGCCCTGGGAGGAAGAACGCAACGACCGGGGGAGGGGCGCTCCAACGGGAAGAAGAAAGAAGAAGAAGAAAGAAGAAAAGGAGAAAAAGAAAAGGAAAAGGAAAAGAAATGGCTATTTATAGATAATCCAGAAAATGCCAAAAATATGGAAAATTAGGAAAAATCATTTCCGCGATCTTCGGAACACGCTCAACACACTGGTACAGTCCCAGAGGAGGAGAATGCAACTGTTCACCCGCTATGGCGTTCCGCAGGTTCGTTAGGGAAAAATACGTGTAAACCACAAAATAAACTCCGGGACCCCCGAAAGTGATCCGAAACTCGCTGATCCAGATCCAAAAAATATCTGAAAAACTCGGGACATTACAGCTAAGGTCATAATGAACAATTTGATGGATGTCAATGGAAAGAAGGAGGGCAGATGCATGATGGCTGATGGAAGTGATCACAGCAATGATAAAAATGAGAATGAGGAAGAGGTAAGTTCTCTATTTGAAAATTACTCTATAGAAGATTAAGGGGATGCATATGCTGATTTGATTGAATCATTTGAAAAATTAAGAAAATAGAATAAAACTCTGAAAAGGAAATTGAATGTTGTCGTGAATACTAGTTCTGAAAATGAAGATGTTGAAGTGCTGAAAACTGAAAATGATATTTTTATAAAATAACTGAAAAATCTTCACATAGTTAGTTCAGAACTAGATCAAATGAAATCTAAAAATGGAGCTCTCAGAAAATCCATTGAAGAAAAGGAAGAAAAACTCAAGAAACTCGAAGAATAGAATAACTTGATTTCTGATAAATTTGAGGCTGTTAGAATAGTAAACCTAGAACTTCAGAAAGGTCTAGAAAAATTTGAAACCAAACAGAAAGCATCTTGTGATGATCAGTTTTTAATAAATGAGTTAGTTCAGAATGATAAACTCAAGGAAGAAATTGAAAAATTGAATCAGCTAAACACTGCCCTATCTGATAGACTGATTGCTTTTGAAAAGGGTAAGTGTGTAACCTTGAAAATTTCAGATAAATTGGCTAGTCTTGAAACAGAAATTGAAAGCCACAAAATTGTTAATCACATGTTGAATGAAACATTGGCTAAATGTGAAGAAGAAAATGCAAATTCTGAATTGTTAATTACCTCCTTGGAAAATAAAATCTAAGATTTGAAAAGCTCATTGTCTAAATTTGTAGATGTGAAAGAAAATCTGGATAGGTTGCTGGGCCTAAAGTGAATCTCCAAAAGGAAGGGCTAGGCTACAACACTGTTAATAAGAAACCCTTCGAAAATAAGCTAATGATATTCTTTGTCAAGGCATCAAATGTAGCCACCGCTTCCCAGGTTGAAAAACCCAGCAATTCTAAAGAATCACCAAAACAGTTTGTTGTCCAAAAAATCCAAAGACAAAATGAAAAATAGAAAAAGAAAAACAATCTGCAATAAACACAGAAAAAGAAATTCAATAACATGCACGCTGAGAATTCAAATGTTAATCACCATGCTCACAAACCCAAGAATGCTAGTTGTTTCTATTGTGGAAAGTATGGTCACCTAATGCATGACTGTGGAATAATGAAAAATGATGATATGAATGTTGATAGAATGCATGCTAGGGAATTTCACACTGTTAAGAAAAAGAGCATTGAATGTTTTCACTGTGAAAAAATGGGACACATTGCTACACAATGTTGGTTCATCAAGGGAAGAAAGAATTTTCAGACTGAACATGTTAAAATCCCTGTAAACCAGCATGCTTTTGATAAAAATAAATTTGTTTCAAAAAGTAAACCACTTGTGTGATTTAACTGTGGGAAGTCAGGCCACAAAGTTTTTGAATGTTGGCTGGCCATTGGTAGAAAGAATTCTAAGATTGTTGGTAGAAAGAATCCTAGGATTGAAAATAAGAATTTTACTGTCAACAAACAGAAGCTAAGTTTTATCGTGAACAATAAAAACACAAAGTCTTTTGTTTACTATCATTACTGTGGCAAGTCTGGGCATACAATGCATGAGTGTTATTTGTTGCAATTTGATGATTTTAATGCCATGAAGACATGGAGAACACCGACTAGAGGTGTTGCTAACCCACAAGGACCCAAAGGTAAAACCCCAATTTCTACTTTTACTGTTTTATTTGTTGGTATTCAATAACCTCATCTTGTTAGACTGCATATTATGCCTTCATGCTATACATGTATTCTTGCATAGAGTGAAAAATTTGTTGCACTGCATTTCTTTCATGACTAGTGTGCACATAGATAAGGGAAGTTGAAATAAATTGAGCTGCACATATTCTTATGGATGTATAAAGTCATTTGCACAAACATGCACAATCCTTGAAAAATATGTTTGTTTCTCATGAGTTAAATTGCATGTGATTGATGTCAGAAAAATGCATGAGAAAATTTGTTGCATACATGTTTACATTTGCATATGTTATCTTGCATTGTCATGCTTTATTTGAAATTTGTTGCTCATATTGAAATGAATTGCATATAAGACTGCACTGCATTTGCTATGCACTTTCATGCATGACCTTATGGTATATAAAATGGTGATGTAAAGAAGGACGGGTTAAGTCTGTCTGAAAACTATCACTACGCGTGAGGTGATCTTAGGATCCAAGTCCTCCGCCTGATAGCATACGTCAAATTTGCATTTAGAGCTTTTCAGACCATCTCCCTACATGGTCTTCATGTTAACATTGATTATTCAAGTGCATTCAGATAGGGGGAGTCCTGCATTCTATAGGTTATACATGTGCATTAGTCTGTTCATATGTATAATGTTGTCTGATTCATTTGCATATCATTCATGTTTAAAAATTCAAAAAGATCATTTGAAATGCATGCACACATTTAAGAGGAGTCAGATAGAACTGGTATCTTGTTTGTGTATTTCAATTGCATGTTAAATTGTGTTGCAAAATTGAAATAAAATTGACTTTGTTCATTCAAAAAACTTTCCACTTGTTTTGAAATCAATTCTTCCAATTATCTTCAACTATTCAGTGATCTCCAATGAACCATTTGCATTTCTATCTTCTTCAAACCAATCTGGAATGCCTGATTATTATTTTTACTCTCATTCCATGATTTGGTATCCCTGAAACTACTTGAGCTCACAATTACTTTATTTTTGAAATCTCTTGATTGCTAGCTCTTGTAATTTGCTGAGGGGGAGCTTTGTATGTTGAACCACATTGTATCTCATGATCCTCTTTTCCATGAGAATTGATTCTATCTGTTTCACTTTGAAAATCCAATATTTCTAATGTCTGTTAAAGATTCTACTTCATGGTCAACTTGCCTGTCTTGATTCACCAAAAGTTTTACATGACTGCCGCTTGCTTGAATATCATTGTCATATCTTTGAGCTAGTCACCTTGTAAATCTTTCACATCAATTGATATCAATGAAATCATTTCTGAAATCATTACTGCTTGATATTCTTTCTGAAATCCTTAAGCTAGTTTTATTGATGTCTGTCCACTTGAATGCTTATTCTTGAAGTCACCTTCATGCTTGCTACATTGCCTCTGACTGCATCTTAAATTTCATGAATCATTTGAAATTTAGGAAGATTTCAATTTGTATATCATGATCATAAATTTGAAAACAACTTAAATAAGGAATCTTCTATTATACAAGATTATGAATGTCCAAAAAAATCAACTGGTTTAAGTTTAATGAATTCCTTAAGTTTAGATGTAAATATCTTGAAAATATCTGTGTCAATTTTAATAGACCTTAACCAGCTTCTACATCTCCAATTGATAGAAAAATGAGGAAAAATAGACTTAGGTGGTTTGAATATATGCACTATCGCCCTAACTCAGCATCAGTTAAAAGATGTGACTAAATCTTATATAGTAGAAGCTAGTAAAAGAGCTTGGAGAAGGCCTAAAATGAGATGGTATGATGTTATTAGAAGGGACATTGACTTCTTGGGTTTAAATACTAATGTAGCACTTGATGGAAATCGATCTTTGGTAGAATAGGATTCATGTAGCCGACCCCAAATAATGGGATAAAGCTTTGATGACGATGATGATGGTTGCCCCTCTCTCTGAGGTGAGTGGAAAGCTCAATGCTCTCTTGCGAGGAGGACCTTGGAGTGGAGAAGGGGCCCCAGGGGCACACAGGGGACATCTCCCCTGGCCACACGAGGAGAAGGTGAGTCAAGAGTCAACTCGACAACAACGATGTAGGGTTCTTGGGTGACAATCGCAGCGGTAAGAGCGCTATGGCTCGACAGTGCCAATGGTCGGTAGTCTCCATGAGCAGTCGTGACTTTTATGAGCTAAGCCAAGGGCGGGGTGCTTGGTGCGAGCTGGTCCATCAGGACGTCGAGTGTGTCTCTGAGGCTTAGGATGACCTCCCTTAAGTCGACCACTTGCCTAGTCAGTGCATCGAATTGTTCTTTCGAGACTCCCCCATCGAGAGTCTACTCGGCATATGAATGCTAGTTCTCGGCCTCAATGTTGGCTCGCCATAAGGTTCTCTAGGAGGGGATCATGGCTTCTAGTCGGTTCCCATAGATGGTGTCAAAATGTTGCGAACACTTTAATTTGTAAGGAGGAAATGAGCAAGGGAGCGTTGTTGGGAGTAAGCGAAGCTTCTGGCGATTGAGCCGAGCGTTGAGGCCGAGTATCTATAGGCTTCTTCTTGGGCTCAAGAGGGAGCAATGGGAGCCAGGCATATGGAGTTGAAGCTTCAATGGCGGTCGAGTGAGAGTTCTATGCAAGAATCGATCATCTGAGGACGAACTCTTCCAGCACAGATGAAGAGAAGTTCTTTGTCCGGGGGTGAGGCGCCCTTGGAGAACTCTCCAATGTTTGAGTCAACACAGGGTGGAAGGTCTTGAAAGCCCGAGATGATCTAGAGAGGAGAGAGGGGTAGGTGCTAAGGGATCACTAACTTGGCATTGCTTTGCGTGGGGATGCATAGGGTTACAGAGACATACCTAAAGGAGGTTATAGTTATGTGTCTTTATAGTCATTGAGTTGAGATGTATTGAATGTAGACCCTACCATCAAGACGGACATGCCTATGAAAGTTGGATGGCCATCTGTGCCAATGCACAGGGCCCGTCAGACGTGCTAAGTGATTGCATGCAGAGTAACGTGCGACGTGCGTCAAGTGATAGGACGGGGTGTCAAATCGTTGGGCCTTTGGCCCTACACGCGAGATCAACTGATGTTTGCATCGTCATTAATGCGATTGAAAATTTGAAAAATAAGTGGGAGTCCCCCGAAGTGATAAGAAGGCACCATGTATCCAAATCCAGTGGGTCGTATGGGAGCCCACATCAGATCTCAATCATAGACTCGTAAGTATATATATACTTTGGATTGTCGGAATGGAGCCAAAAGCTAATTTAAACTCAACCACTCGTGGGGTTGTGCTCGTTGGGCAAGCAAGACCAGAGACGTGTTAATCACCCAGATGATCAAGCGCCTCATTCCAATGCTCTCTTGGGTTCCAGTTGCTCGCCTCTTACATCATCCACATGATCAGTTCTCCGGGGTCCAGGAGGGACGTGAGGCGGTCCGAGCCACATACAGGACCCGTGGGCAGCGGGGCGGCTTATGCGGTCCGGATGGGAGCGGCGGTCCACGTCAGCATCCCAGCTTGTCCTCTTCGGACGCGAGACCACGTGCGAGCTCGTGAGACGAGCTCGAGTCGGGCAAGCAAACCCCCCCTTCCCCAGCTTGCAACGGCGCAGAACTTCAGCTCTCTTATGACGTGCTGCTACCTGATTATCAGAGGGATGAGATGAGATCTCCGAATTGTTTGTGGTATCGCGCACACAATTCCTGACGAGAGCTCAATAATTATCCCTGGCTCTTGGTCACTTTGGCGGCCACAGGCCACGTGGATGCGACGTGCGGAATCCGTACTGTAGTCTCCTCCACTCAATCATTCTTCCCATCTCTCTCTCTCTCTCTCTCTCTCCCCTTTAAATTCCGACACCTCCATTTCCCCGCAAGTCGGTAGTATATCCCTGCAAGCTCTCTCTCTCTCTCTGTGACTGTGTGAGAGACGCGCACAGAAAACATAGATACACATGGTAAGTAGAGATTCAGGAGTCCAGTTTTCAATATGGTTTCTGCAAATGATGTAGAAGGACAGGCTGATGATGGCATTTCTCTTGCATCACTTATGTATATGTCCGCAGGTTTTGGTGCGCCTCCCCTCCGACGACAAGGGAGCTGACGACTCCACGGCGGTCGTCGACTTCAGAGGGAACCCTGCGGACAAGTCCACCACTGGAGGATGGCTCTCTGCCGGCCTCATCTTAGGTGCCGTGCCTTTCAAATGGCCTCCTCCTCCTCCTCCTCCTTGAGTAATTAATTACTACGTAGATATACATGTTGGACGCGGATGATGTGCTGTAATGATTAGTACGTATGCTTCAGGTACGGAACTCGCGGAGAGAGTATGCGTAATGGGTGTCTCCATGAACCTGGTGACCTACCTAGTGGGAGAGCTTCACCTGTCCACCTCCAAATCCGCCAACATCGTCACCAACTTCATGGGCACCCTCAACCTCCTGGCTCTCTTTGCCGGCTTCCTAGCTGACGCCAAGCTCGGCCGCTACCGGTCCGTCGCCATCTTCGCCACGATAACAGCAATAGTAAGGGCAACGCATGGTTGGTGATGTGATATGTACCTGCTCCAACTCGGCGTCGCAAATCCACTGACCACCGCGCACTCCTGTGAGCTTGCAGGGAGTGAGCCTCTTGTCCGTGGCGACGACGGTCCCGGGCATGAGGCCGCCATCGTGCGACGACTTCCGTCGACGGCACCACGAGTGCGTGCCGGCCAGCGCGGGGCAGCTGGCCTTGCTCTACGCGGCCCTCTACACGACGGCGCTGGGCGGCGGCGGCATCAAGGCGAACGTCTCCGGCTTCGGGTCCGACCAGTTCGACGGCAGGGACCCCAAGGAGGAGAAGGCCATGATCTTCTTCTTCAACCGCTTCTACTTCTGCATCAGCCTGGGCTCCCTCTTCTCCGTGACGGTGCTGGTGTACGTCCAGGACAACGTCGGCAGGGGGTGGGGCTACGGCGTGTCGGCCGTCACCATGGCCGTCGCCGTGGTGGTGCTGCTGGTGGGGACGCCGCTGTACCGCTACAGCCGGCCGCAGGGGAGCCCGCTGACGGTGCTGTGGAGGGTGCTGCTCTCGGCGTGGAGGAAGAGGGGGCTGCCTTATCCGTCGAGCCCCGCCCAGCTGCAGGAGTACCACAACGCCAAGGTCCCCCACACAGACCGGTTCAGGTGCGGCGCTCATCTCTGTTTTCCCACCAAAATCTACAGTTTCTCGTGCTCTTTTCAATTTCAATTTGCTCTGTTGGAATATTTCTGTTCTCATCAACAGTACTGATCCTGACTCGATAGAAGAATATGAGATCGGACTGTTTTTTTTTTTTGGTTACCCGCAAACATCAACTAAGTTATTTTTTAGGTCACTTCAAATGGAGTGAGAATCGATAGTCCCGCTTTGTTATTCGGTCAGGATAAGTTAGAATAAATAATCTCATCAGAGATAAATCTGAGCCCCACGTATTCTTATCTCAAAGTACTTATTATCCGGGGTCCATTAGGATATTCGACTCTCTAAAGTAGAATACGTTAACCCCGTCTCAATAATAGATAGGATATAGGAGAATCGTGCATCCAGCTGAGTTCATGACTCGGCCATATTTAGGGGTGAGTACGATTTAGTTTGATTTAATTTTAAGAGAATTTTTTTTAAATCAAATCGAATTAAATTAGGAGTTCAACTCAAATCAAATTAAATCGAATTATTTTAAAATCAAATCAAATCGAATTAGATTTGATTAAGTTTGAACCATACTCTTGTCTCCTTTTAAAAATTAGATTGGATTCAAAAAAAGGTAAAGAAAAGTAGAGTAAAATAATTTTTATCAAATAAAATAAATATTAAAAAAACATCAAAAGTTATAATTTACAAGAGTAAGTTTCATGATATTTTTATATAAAAAAATAAAAAACTTAAATGGAAGATGATTTGAAGTGTACTTCATAATATTAGATTCGGAAATTTCATCCGAAGAGCGGGGATTAGACTTTTAGAATTACGTTTAATAGTTATATATACACTTATGTTAAATTGATAAAAATAATCTTAGAATTAGGTGGAGTTTTTGAAATTATGGTTAATGATTATATATATTTATGTTAATTTGATAAAAATATTTTTAAATTTGAGTTATTCGATTCAATTCTATTTCTCAAAAATCAAAATCAAATCAAATCAAAAATTTTAATACGGTTCGATTTGAATTTAAATTAATTTTTTTTAATTTCATCGGAAGAGCGGGGGTTAGACTTTTAGAATTACGTTTAATAGTTATATATACACTTATGTTAAATTGATAAAAATAATCTTAGAATTAGGTGGAGTTTTTGAAATTATGGTTAATGATTATATATATACTTATATTAATTTGATAAAAATATTTTTAAATTTGAGTTATTCGATTCAATTCTATTTCTTAAAAATTAAAATCAAATCAAATCAGAATTTTTAATACGGTTCGATTTGAATTTAAATTAAATTTTTTTTATTTTTAATTTAAATCAAATTAAATTAAATCTATCCTTTCGATTTAATTTTTAGATTAAACTTGAATAATAATCACCTATAATCGTAATTGAGTCTGCCTCTCTCTCACGAGAGATGTCACCCATTCAAATGTCAGAAATCAATACATCTTAAAATATATAAATAATGGATCACTTTGATAACGGGTTAAGCTGGGTTAGGGTGGGTTAACAGTGGTCGGGTGAGTTACTCCTTGTTTGATAGTTTTTTTCTTAACCAGGGTCGGATAGGGTTAAAGTGGATTAACTCATTCCTAAAAAATAGATAGAATGAGTTAATATATCCGAGTTAGAGTTAGGGGTGAGGTGACTAACCTGGGTAAATCACTTGCCCCTAACTTAACCCGTTATTAAAGTGACCAAATAAAAATGAAGATAAAAGGGTCACGGGCAGGGGAAGGATAGCCGACGTCTGTTGGACCAGACAGATGCTGGCTGTTTGGCCACTTTCATCAGAATCTGTTGCGTGGGCATCTGTTCTTCCCCGGATCTATCTGGCTACAGGTTTATTATTTCTTGGCCTCGTGTCAGATGATGTGCCACGGAATGTAATCATGATTCTTGCCACACACACACAACGCAACACATATAGTGGCAAAGTGCATCTTCCGGTGTCTTTTAGTGACCTGATGTTAAGCCCCTTGAAATGACCTAATTAATGTAATAATACTTATCGTTAGAGGGAGTCTGGTTAATTGTCCTCGAGTTAAGGAGCAAAATTGACATCTATTGTGAATATGTTCTGAGTTAATATCAATCAACTCTAAATCTTTGTGAATATTAATTGTTTTGAGTTAATCAAATCAAGATTATCTCTAATAATGTAGATGTGTTTCGTCATCCTAAAACAGTGTCAATTCTAATAGTTTAAATGTTTGTTTCTTTACCCTCAAAACAGAGTTAATCAAATCAAGATTAACGTGTACCACTCAAAACAGTGTGAATCTAATTATATATATATATATATATATATATGCAGGAACACAGAGGTGATACTAAAAATTCAAGTTTTGGTTTACAGTCTAAATGATATTAAATGACCACAGGCTGTAACTAAACCGTACTATGTTTTATTTTAAGATCATCAAAATATAATATTCTCGGATTTTAAAATCAGACCCCAAAAAAAAATACACTGAGATTGAAACCTTGCTCAAAAAACTCAAGGGTGAGGGTGACTGGAACATAAACAGGTTCCCAATATAAAACACTTCTGCGTGCAGGTGCCTGGACAAAGCAGCGGTGGTGGTAGCAAGCAACAGCAGTAACAGTGAAGAAGGCAGCGCGGGGCAGCCGCAGCCGCAGCCGGCGGGCGTCTGCAGCGTCACGCAGGTGGAGGAGGTGAAGATGATACTGAAGCTGCTCCCCATCTGGTCCACCTGCATCCTCTTCTGGACCGTCTACTCCCAGATGACCACCTTCTCGGTCGAGCAGGCCACCTACATGGACCGCCACATCGGCCGCTCCTTCGTCTTCCCCTCCGGCTCTCTCTCCTTCTTCCTCTTCGTCACCATCCTCCTCTTCACCTCCCTCAACGAACGCCTCCTCGTCCCCTTGGCCCGCCGCTTCACCCGCAACGTCCAGGGCATCACCAGCCTCCAGCGGGTGGGCGTGGGCCTCGTCTTCTCCATGCTCGCCATGGTCGTCGCCGCCGTGGTGGAGCGGCAGAGGAGATCCATGGCAGTCCACCGGCAGCACGACATCACCGTCTTCTGGCTCGTCCCACAGTACTTCCTGGTCGGCGCCGGCGAGGCCTTCGCCTACGTGGGGCAGCTGGAGTTCTTCATCAGGGAGGCCCCCGAGAGGATGAAGTCCATGAGCACCGGCCTCTTCCTCACCACGCTCTCCATGGGGTTCTTCGTCAGCAGCTTGCTGGTGTCCCTGGTGGACAAGGCCACGAACCGGGCGTGGATAAGGAACAATCTCAACACGGGGAGGCTGGACTACTTCTACTGGATGTTGGCGGTGCTGGGTGTGATAAACTTTGCCGTCTTTCTGCTGTTCGCGAGACGCCATCAGTATAAGGTTCAGGATTACGAGTCAAATTGCGAGGTGATCAAGGGGATAGAGGGTTGGAAATATGGAACTGGTGAAGAGGAAAAGAAGGTAGAGATCGTCTAGGGAAAACGTAATATATTCGTTAATTAATTAGAGCATTTACCTTAATTGTTTTATGTTTTGAGTAACTTTCAAGGCTTCGCATGTATACCAAATTCCAATATGTTTTGGGTTCTGCAATTAATTCATCGGCATCTTAACGCATAGCTATAATATTCCCCGGAATGGGTTTTGCACACTCCCGTGGCTTTCTGTAATGGTTGTCTCGTGCATCGTTTGTCGACTCGATGTAACTCGAGTTGAATCGGACGTGACATATCGTATCTGACAAAATTTGATAGGGTGTAGATCACCTTTAGGATCATTTGAGTCGTGTCAAGTCACGTGGTGAGAGAGGGAGAGAGAAAATGATACATGTCGAGTCGGGTCGAGTCAATTGTGACTTAGGTGTACTGTATCGAATCAAGAAAGATCTGATCCGATACAAATCACCGAGTCAACGAATCTTGATCTCATGTTGATATGCTCTTGGCCCCTCTTTGATTCAGAGGAATAACTCTGGATTATCCCTGTCGACCAGTCTGTCTCGGATAGAGACCCTTGATAGTAGAGAGATTATCTCAAAGGTTAATTTTGTTGTACCTTTTGAGAGGGTCATAAAAAAGTGAGTTAAACTCGAGTTATCCATGGAGTTATTCTAAATTAACTAACTTCTTCTGTAAAAATGCTTTTGCCTTATTTGAAAACAGAATAAGAAAAATCGAGTTAACTTAAACTCAAATAAATTATTATTCTTATTTTTTTGTTTTAAAATTTATCTAAGTTAAAGTGAAATAACTCATTTTATCTTTTTATCTTTTTAGATAAAATGAGTTTTTATCTTTTTAGATAAAATGAGTTATTTCAGAAAAAATCAGATTAGGGGTGAAAAAATTTATCCACCATATCAAAATATATTTTTACTTATTCTTTTGAGGGCCGCTTTGTTTACGGGGTGGGATGACTTCTTCGAGCCCCACCGCCCGAATAAATCACTCCACTTAGATTAGGGGGGATGGGTGTGAGGAAAAATCGTGAAACCTACAATTTTCTCTCACATCGATGTGTTATTCCCTCTATCCTAGCTAACCCGCAAATAAAGAGCCCTGAGTTAAGACTCTTTATTCTACCTTAATTCCGTTATCAAAAGGCTATGTTTGTTCCGATTCAGGGATATTCCTCGGACAATCCAAAGACATCCCCCTCCTAAAGCGGGATTAAGATGCCGAGGGTGAAAAATGGCTCTTCAGTAGTGATTGCACGACTCGTCCTCACAAACTAAACGGAGTAATTCTTAAGATACTCATATATATCTAAAATCTGCCGCTCATTCCAATTAATGAGTATCAAAAATCTCCGTCATCTCATTCATCTCCCGCTTTACTATTTAACTATGCACGGAAAGAAGGCATACGATGTTAAAGGGGGCGCAACGAAGGTTAATCATATTAAGCCTCCATGCAATTATTTAGCATCGTTAAGATGCTAACATCATAAACCTATCTTACTCACTATGGATGGGCTTCACTTAATTATCACGAATGATAACTCAAGAGAGCGTACTCCACTCGAATCAAAGCGCTTTGTCTCAACACATATGTAACTTATCTCAAGAAATTTCAAACTTTTAGTTTCATGTGTGTCACCATAAACGAAAGCTGAAAATCTTTTTTGCAATTAATTCCTCGATACCATGAGCTAAACCGGGTATACATTAAATATATTATATATGGATCAATTTCTTAGCATCGGATTTGGTCTTCAGAGTCCAGGTTTGTTAAATTGGTCGTATCAGTCGTGCTGGTCTTCCGCCCATATGATACGATATCATATCGATCCGTATCATAAGGTGTGAAGATTAAAAAATTAGTTAATAAATATATGTTATTATAAAATATAATAAAATATTACGTGTGAGTTAATAATTAATAGATGTGTTAATTGTGTGTGAGGTAAAAGATTCAAATTTTACGAATGTCCTGTATTTTTTAATTTATTTTAATTAAAAAATAAAAAATAATGTCACTATTATGTTTTAACTCAAGTCCTAACTTTTTAAAGAAAATCTCTTAACTAAATTATTTATAAAATTATGTTTGATATAAAATAATATATATAATATTTAAAAATATAAATATATATCAATTACGTATTATAAATCGATCGTATCAACGTGTGACTGATCGGATCTAATACATACAGCGTACAACGGTCTGCCTTTTAATTTAATCACCGCGTCATTTTGCAAGCCTCAACGCGTGCTCGCTGTTTTAGCCTGGGTTCTTAATTCTGCTACGTGTCCATCTACTATTACTTTGCATTTAAAAATACCCTCATTAATTATATTTATTTGTGGAATTTCCCTCTTTAATATCACATTGTTATAAATATCCTCTCTGCATGTAAATAGTTGCAGAACGTGCCACAGGCCCTAACTAAGTCTGATTAAAACTTAATCGAAGGTGGGAAATTGACCCTTGTGCCCTCCGTTTGACAGTCTCCGCAAACCCGTGACTTCACAGCGGGATCCTTGGCGGAAGATGGTGACAACGCATACACAACCGACTGCCCATGCACGACCATGGATCTCATTTCACGGAAACCCCCGACTGGCATACCCTATCTTGGCGAAGTAAGCAGAATAGAGGAGAATAGGAGGAGAACAGAGGAGCACGATAGAGAGTAGAGAGAGAAGCGTGGCAAGATAGAGGAAGAGGAACGTGCCCAAGCACAATGTGATTTCCTTGCTTTTCCTCGTGTACATGTATATGAATATTGTTGGGCATTTAGCCCACCGGTCGACCGGCCGGGCCTTTCCGGTCGACCGGAACCAGTCGACCGTCAGACCTTTTCAGGTCGACCGGTTTTCCCATGGAACTAAGATGCGGTTGTCTGAGAATTTCCGGTCGACCGCCCCTATAGGTCTGGTCGACCGGCAGTCCCGAGACAGCCATCTTTGACCTTTTGTTCCATGTCCGAAAAGGAATCCTTTCCTTGGTTTATTTAATCCCAAAAGTCATAGGATTAGGCATGTTTGGTGGATCTGGTCCATGGGTTGTCCCTTGACCATCCTAGATGTATAAAACATCTTATTGGGGGTCTAAAATCTAGATCAAATGTGTTTTTTCTAGGAAGCCATCAAGAGAGCAAAAGAGGGATTACTGTAGCTCCGGGAAGAAGGTGTTGCAGAAGAAGAAGAAGAACAAGAGAAGGGAAGATCTTCATCAACTGAACAGGTTTCTCACTACAGGGAAGATCAGGTTTGCAGTAGAATCTGCTGTGATCAAGTAGGAGAGTTCAGTTATATTGAATCCCAGTTCTCTCTTATAATTCCAACTCAAGTCTTGGAAATAGACTTTGAGTTATTTGTACTTTCATTATTGTTCATAGTGAAGTTTTCTCCTGTGGCTTGCCCGTGATTTTTCCCCTTCGCATTGGAGGGGTTTTCCACGTAAATCTGGTGTTCTATGTGGATGTGTTGTTCCGATTAAAATTTACCGCTGCGTTATCCGGTTTCAAGATTTGTTAGTACACATAGTATTGGGATTTTTTTCCATCAACTGGTATCAGAGCCACCTACAAGTTGTTTAGATCAATTTTGATTATTTGTGTATGAACATGGAGGCCGGTAACTCATCCCGCATGATTAGTTTAAACGGAAACAACTGGATGATATGGAAACCAAGAATGGAGGATCTCTTGTATTGCAAGGATCTGTATGGTCCATTGAAAGGAGATAGTGGAAAGCCCGCAACAACGTCACCCAATGACTGGAAAATGTTAGATCGAAAAACTGTCGGGTTTATTCGACAATGGCTTGATGATAGTGTTTTTCATCATGTCTCCACTGAGAGTTCTGCACACTCTCTATGAAAAAAGTTGGAGGGTCTTTATGAAAGAAAAACAGCTGGAAATAAGGCTTTCCTGATTAGAAAACTTATCAATTTGAAGTTTAAAGAGGGCACTTCTATTGCTGAACATTTGAATGAAATGCAGAGTATTACTAACAAGTTATCCTCTATGAAGATGTCTCTTGATGATGAGTTGCAGGCATTGTTACTTCTCATTTCGTTGTCAGAAAGTTGGGAGACACTGGTGGTCTCTCTCAGCAATTCTGCATCAGATGGAGTTGTCTCCATGAGTCAAGTAACAAGCAGTTTGTTGAATGAAGAGTTGAGAAGAAAGAATTCAGAATTTCTCACAGTGATTCACAGGCACTCGTCTCAGAGAATAGAGGAAGGTCAAAGTCCAGAGGTAGAGGAAATTCACAGAAGAGCAGAAGTAAGTCAAGGCCAAGGAAGGACGTTACTTGCTACAACTGTGGAGAAAAAGGGCATTTCAAGAATCAGTGCAGGCAACCTAAGAAGAACAAGAAAAAGGGAAAAGAAGTAGAGAATGCAGAGTCAAAAGAGAATGTCACAGTTACAGCACAAGGTGATGATTATTTGATTTTGTCTACTTCTGATGATATTTTTTCTTGCGTATGCCAGGACCTCGAGTGGGTGATTGACACAGGTGCTTCTTACCATGCTACACCACGAAGGGAGTTCTTTGTTACCTACAATGCTGGAAACTTTGGTGTCATCAAGATGGGCAACCATGGGACGGCAGACATCATTGGCATGGGCGACATTCATATAAAGACCAATCTTGGTTGCAAGTTGGTACTTAAGGATGTGAGGCATGTGGTTGATTTGAGGCTGAATTTAATTTCAGTTGGAAAGTTAGATGATAAAGACTATGATAGCAGATTTCATAAGGGCAGATGGAAGCTTAGCAATGGTTCTCTTGTTGTTGCTACCGGAAAGAAATGTCACACCTTATACAGGTTGCAGGTTCAAGCTTGTGGTGATCAGTTGAATGCTACTGAGAAAGATTCTACTATGGAGTTGTGGCATAGGAGACTGGGGCACATGAGCGAGAAGGGATTGCAGGTTCTTTCCAAGAAAGAAGTCTTACCAGACTTCAGAGGTACACATCTGAACTCATGTATTGATTGTTTGGCTGGAAAACAACATAGAGTTTCATTTACTAGTCTTGCATTATCTAGAAAGATGCATGCCTTGGATCGTGTCTATACAGATGTATGTGGCCCCTTAAAAATAAAAACTCCTGGTGGATCAGTTAATGTTCCAGGTATCAGTGGTGCACTTTATATTGTCACCTTTATAGATGATTTTTCAAGGAAAGTCTGGGTTTATGCTTTGAAGACTAAAGATCAAGTTATTGATGTTTTCAAGGAGTTTCATGCCAGGGTTGAAAGGGAGACAGAGAGACAGCTGAAATACATAAGGTCAGATAATGGTGATGAGTATACAGGATCGTTTAATGCTTATTGCAGGTCACAAGGTATTCAGCATGAAATGACAGTTCCTGGTACACCTCAGCACAATGCAATTGCAGAGAGGATGAACCGCACCATCATGGAAAAGATCAGATGTATGATTTCATAAGCCAAGCTACCCAAAAGATTTTGGGATGAGGTGTTGAGGACCACAGTTGATGTGATCAACTTATCACCATGTACAGCTTTAGATGGTGATGTTGCTGAACATGTATGGTCAGGAAAAGATGTCTTCTACAAGCACTTAAGAGTGTTTGGCTGTCGTGCATTTGCACATGTCCCAGACATTGAAAGGTCTAAGTTGGATGGTAAGATAAAAGAATGTATTTTTCTTGGGTACTCACGTGATGAATTTGGTTACAGACTTTGGGATCCAGTAAAGCAGAAAGTATTCAGAAGCAGAGATGTGATTTTCTTTGAAAATCAAACCTTTGAAGATTTCAAGAAAAAGGTACCAGCCAAGGCTTCTGAAGAAGGCTTAGCAGATTGTGATCCAATTTTCCCTCCAGTATGTCAGGGTGATGGGGGAGATCAGCAGGAAGATGATGCAGAGGTAGATGCTGACTTACCTGCAGAACATGTAGAGCAGGAAGTAGATGAGGAGCAACCTCCTATAGAACCTCAGCTGAGAAGATCTTCCAGAGAACATCAGCCTTCCAAAAGATATCCTACAGATGAGTATGTAATGCTTACTGATGCAGGTGAACCGGAGTGTTACCAAGAAGCAATGCAAAGTGAGCAGAAGAATGAGTGGTTAGAAGCTATGCAGGAAGAGATGGATGCTCTGCAGAAGAACCACACCTATGATTTGGTGCAACTATCAAAAGGGAGAAAGGCATTGAAGAACAAATGGGTTTTCAAATTGAAGACTCAGGAGCATTGTTCTCAACCAAAATATAAGGCCAGATTGGTTGTAAAAGGCTTTGGTCAAAAGCAAGGTATTGACTTTGAAGAAATTTTTTCTCCTGTTGTAAAAATGTCTTCTATTCGTGTTGCTCTAGGTTTTATTGCTAGCCTGGACTTGGAGGTTGAGCAGCTGGATGTGAAGACAGCTTTCCTCCATGGTGACTTAGAAGAGGAAATGTATATGGAGCAACCAGAAGGATTCGAAGTCATAGGTAAAGAAAACTTTATCTGCAGATTGAGAAAGAGCTTGTATGGGCTGAAGTAAGCTCCAAGGCAGTGGTACAAGAAGTTTGATTCATTTATGGCTGAAAATGAATACAAAAGAACGGCTTCAGATCATTGTGTATACATCAAATGGTTTGGTGAGAATTTCATTATTCTCTTATTATATGTTGATGACATGCTTATCCTTGGGAAAGATATGTCTATGATTGACAGGCTGAAGAAGGAACTGAGCAAGTCCTTTGCAATGAAGGACATGGGGCCAGCAAAGTAAATATTAGGCATGCAGATTTCTCGTGACAGAAAAGCTAAGAAAATATGGTTGTCACAATAGAAATATATTGAGAAGGTATTGGACAGGTTTAGTATGAGCAATGTAAAGCCAGTTGGTTCTCCTTTTGCAGGTCATTTTAAGTTGTGCTCAGAGCAGAGTCCAACAAATGAAGAGGAGAAGGAGAAAATGTAGAAAGTCCCTTATGCTTCAGCAGTCGGAAGTCTGATGTATGCAATGGTATGTACGAGGCCGGATATAGCGTATGCAGTGGGTGTTGCTAGTAGATTTCTTACAAATCCAGGAAAGGAGCATTGGGCAGCAATGAAGTGGATCTTTAGATATCTCAGGGGTAGCTCCAAAATTTATTTAAGTTTTGGGGGTGGACCACCTGTTCTGACAGGTTACACAGATGCAGATATGGCAAGAGATATTGATACAAGGAAGTCCACATCAGGTTTTGTTCTTACTTTTGCAGGGGGAGCTGTTTCATGGCAATCCAGGTTGCAAAGGTGTATTGCGCTCTCCACCACAGAGGCAGAATATATTGATGCTACAGAGTTTTACAAAGAGATGTTGTGGATGAAAGAATTCTTACATGAATTGGGGCTGAAACAAGAAAGCTATGTGGTGTACTGTGACAGTCAAAGCGCCATCCACCTATGCAGGAACCCAACTCTTCATTCCAAGTCAAAGCACATAGATGTCAGATACCACTGGATTAGAAATATGTTTGAAGAGAAGCAACTGAAGCTCCAGAAAGTTCACACAGATGACAATGGGGCAGACATGTTGACGAAGACTTTCCCAAAAGAAAGGCAAGAGATTTGCCGACGATTGGTCGGCATGACTACGCACTGAGAAGTCACGGGATAGCCTCCCTTATGGGCTGAAGGGGGAGGTTGTTGGGCATTCAACCCACCGGTCGACCGGCCGGGCCTTTCCGGTCGACCGGAATCGGTCGACCGCCGGACCTTTTCAGGTCGACCGGTTTTCCCAGGGAGCTAAGATGCGGTTGTCTGAGAATTTCCGGTCGACCACCCCTATAGGTCCGGTCGACCGGCAGCCCCGAGGCAGCCATCTTTGACCTTTTGTTCCATGTCCGAAAAGGAATCCTTTCCTTGGTTTATTTAATCCCAAAAGTCATGGGATTAGACATGTTTGGTGGATATGGTCCCTGGGTTGTCCCTTGACCATCCTAGATGTATAAAACATCTTATTGGGGGGTCTAAAACCTAGATCCAAAGTATTTTTTCTAGGAAGCCATCAAGAGAGCAAAAGAGGGGTTACTGTAGCTTCGGGAAGAAGGTGTTGCAGAAGAAGAAGAAGAAGAACAAGAGAAGGGAAGATCTTCATCAACTGAACATGTTTCTCACTACAGGGAAGATCAGGTTTGCAGTAGAATCTGCTGTGATCAAGTAGGAGAGTTCAGTTATATTGAATCCCAGTTCTCTCTTGTAATTCCAACTCAAGTCTTGACAAGAGACTTTGAGTTATTTGTACTTCCATTATTGTTCATAGTGAAGTTTTCTCCTGTGACTTGCCCGTGATTTTTCCCCTTCGCATTGGAGGGGTTTTCCACGTAAATCTGGTGTTCTATGTGGATGTGTTGTTCCGATTAAAATTTACCGCTGCGTTATCCGGTTTCAAGATTTGTTAGTACACATAGCATTGGAATTTTTTCCCATCAAATATATACAGGAGATGTTTCTATTAACTGGTATCAATCGCCTTACAATCAGGAGAAGATTGTGAAGGGGATTTGTTGGGATCTACTGGCTTGGGTGCCAAGGGAGGGTATGCCAGTGGGGGCTTTCCGTGAAATGAGCCTTTCCTTGATGTGCCACGCGCATCCATGGTCATGCATGGACTGCCGCTTGTGTATGCGCTGTCAGATGGCCGGGTTCCGAGGATGTGGGTGCGCCTGCTACTGGCTTCGGAGGAGGTTGGAGCCGAGGAGATGAGGTTTCCACTCCACAGTGGATTTCTGGAAGAGCATGTTCAGCGGTGGAGACAGAGGCAGCCAAGGAGCCTGGCAACCCCACCCCCAGATGCTCTGTAACAACTCTTGGATAACCTAGCCAGATAACCTGGCTAGTGCCAGCTGCGGCACCATCTCCTCTTGGAGACTTCTTCCACCTTGTTCCTGCAATGTCCGACTGCCCTGTTATGCTAAACAAGGATCTGATCGACATAACTTTATACCAGCATTATCATGCTTATCCTCATCTGTAATCTGTACAAATGCCCATTCAATATACAACAGCAAATGCAAGTTGCTCTAATTGTGTGCAATACCCTTCTTCACATTCTATATTGCTTCATGGTATTGGAGCCTCCCATGGGATCTAGCATCCAAGCATCCACCATCCCTGCTACTACTACATCATCCAATGTCTCTACCACCACCCCACTACAGTTCCCTCTCACCACTATCTCCTCCCTCCCAAACATCACCCCTCCCAGTGAAACTCTCCCCACAAAACTACACCACATGGAGAGCCCAACTCCTCCCCATCCTCAATGCCTTCAAACTTTACAGCTTTGTGGATGGTTCCTGGGCAGGCCCACCTTCCAACATCCCAGATCCCACTGACCCATCCAAACTTCTTCTCAACCTGGACGCTGAACTTTGGAAACAACATGATCAAGTCATGTTAAGCTAGATCATCTCTTCCCTATCCGAGCCTATTCTTCCACTGTCATATCTCAGTTAATTAATAAAGATTAAAAATAAAAATAAAATATATAATTGAAACAAAAAATAAGGAAAAAGAAGTATATGAAATTGTGCTGTAAATTAAGTCTAATAATTATTTAAAAATTTGAACGTGATAAAATTTATGTGAATAAATAAAACGGAACGAAAGAAGAACAAATTAGTGATATAATAAATAAATAATTGATTTAAGGTCTAACTAAATTTTAAGTAAAGTCAATCAATTACACGGGTTAAATATTTATATACATTAGATTTCCTAATGAACTTGACATCTAATAACTTCGTCAAACTTCTTTATCTAAATGTTACTATAGTATTTAGTTGTTTTAAAAAGGGCTAAAATTACACAAATAAGAGTGAATAATTCGCTATGTCATGAATTCAATTCAAATGACAATAAAGAAAAATTACAGCAATGTAGATTTAAAATAAATTAAATACTCGAATAAATATAATTCAAGGAATAAAATAAAGATAAGTCCATTTAATGATTATGAGCTAAATAGAAACTTTGTATTAATTGTAAATTAAGGAATAGGCTAACAAAAATTCGTATAATAATGATTCAGGCCAAGTAAAAATGAAATTTTATCATAATATTGTAATAAGTTAAAACTTAAATAATTGGGCCTAATTCTGCAATCAAACCCAACTCCAATTAGGGTTAGAGTGAGAGGATTGTAGTAACTCAGAATAAAATAACGAATAAATTAAGAATATTTAACTATCTTCTCAAAATTAAAATGATAAAAATATGAAAAATATGTAAACCTACATAAAAGTGAATTTCTAATATAATTGCTGGAGTGGAAAATCTCAAAAGAAAATTTGAAATAGGAGTATTGGGCTAAAGTATGAGCTTATTGGGTTAAACTCGGAGTTTAGGAAAATCTACCCATAACTAGTCTAATTGGACACCAATCCTTGACATATTGAGCTCAAATCGAAGCCTAAACCCTAGCCCATCCTTGGGTGGTCGACCAAACCTCGAAACCCTAACCCTAGGAACCCCTAATTTGGGTTGGCGGCGCTAGATAAGACAAACTGTGGGTTTTGGGCGGATTTTTCTCCCATGATTTATCTTGATCAAACTAGGACTCTAGAGGGCTCCCTAGCCCTATAAATTGAAGGCCACGTCTCCTAGCAAACCCTATTTGCTCTAGAGGACGGCGGCGTGCTAGATCGAGGGAGAATTCGACGGTCGAGGCCGAGATTGTCTAGGGTTCCAGCGTTGATCGTCTTCCTCTTCTTTGAGCATCTAAGGTAGGTTTTCTCTCAGAACAAATCCTCAATATTATATATTAATGAATGCGCCTCCAAGTGCTCTTTTATTTAGTACCATTTTGCCTAATTTTCATTGATTATAACAATCGAAATCTTGTTTTGAACCGAGATGTGTCGTCGTTCGTTGGAAGGCGAGGTTCTGTTTCAGATCACGATACTCCCAGTGACCGCGACTCTGAACACGGCACCGCGATAGACCGCAACTATAGTTTTTCTTTAATTTTTTAAATTTTCAAAATTTATAAAAATCCCCCTGATTGCGGCCTCCTGGAAGACCGCGTCTACGTGATCGTGGCCAGGGACCAGACCGCGTTCTGGCCCCGGGAAGCCCAACAAATCCCTAGTTTTTGCCCGTGTTTAACCTCTACTATCCCTTGTTAGACAGCATGTTCCTAGGTTATAAATGATTCCAGAACGCACTATATAACTAGGGCTCATGAAATATTGTTAATTCTTTAATAAGTTGACTAGATCCATGTTTCTCTCATCTCTCTTGATGCTTGTACCATCCCCATGTTATCTCATTCAGTAAAAGAATAGATTAAATCATTGATTCAACTTATTTAGAATTCATAAACTTCTGTGCTTTTATGACACGCTAGCCTAAATGATTATTCGGGATTTTTTGTATTTTTAAAAGGTCATGCCACCCCGGTGGTATGCACTCATCGTTCTACTAGTTTTTGTGTTACGGCACATCCTAATTCTTGGTGTAGTTGGAACCCTCTAATGGATATTCCTTCCGTCGGACTGGAATCATTACAACAAGGCCTTCGTAAGTCTTCGGGAGCCTAGGATTCCCACTAGGACGCCGAGTAGGTTGTACCCTAAAAATCTTGAAAACCACTGGAATCCACATCCTACGGGATAGGATGGGGTTCAACCGGCTTTGGAGTGGGCGGTACGTGGTTGTAATCGAGTTCTGTCAACCCTGTAGTGAACGCGGACCTCATGAACACCGCGTTCAACCTGTTTTCACCAAATCGCGGCAGGCCTAACGACCGTGTTCGGCCAATATGTCCACCTGCTTCAATCGACTGATAACTCGCTTCAGTCGACTGATATCCTGTTCTGTCGACTGATTTTTGCCTCGGTCAACTGATACCTGACCCTGTCGACAGATTTTTCATTGTGAACTGACCTCTAGCTCTACTATGAACGCGGGTCTGGACCTGACTGCGTCTATGAAGACCGCGGTGGGTTGCCTGACCGTGTTAGCCTCATCCTGCAAGCGTGTCGACAGGCTCGTGTAAGTCTGTCGACTGACATGGTGTTCTGTCAACAGACCCGTAAGTCTGTCGACAGACATTTCGTTTCTGTCGACAGACATGTCGTTTTGCTCTCTTTTGAACGCGGACAGGTCCCAGACCGCGTTATGGATATCGCAGTTTGTACACCAACTACGTTCCAACCCAATTTCCCAGATTTCTGTTTCCTGCGTTTGTGTTTTGGATATCCGAGTCTAGTCCAGATTCTAGCCTTTTAAGGCTATGGTCCTCCGACCTTTTCGACCTTTTTCCTATTGGAATAATCGTAAAACACATTTTAAGTCATTTCCCTAATGACTTACCTCTTGAATTCACGAACTTGATTTATTGAAATCCTTCTAAGGAATTCTTATCTCATCTCTTAATGCCTTGGTTACGTAAACTTATCTTTGGAATTCTTGGCCATTAAATAACCTGGATGTTTAGACTTTTGTATCTTTGATCCACCCCTCAATGTCAATGCATCATTAAAGGCCTAGTATGGTCCTGGGAGGAGTGCCTGAAAATTCTAGTCGCCCATGGGAGTGTAATGATAAGGTGTGGCATTGTACCGAAGTACTTGCTAGCGTGTTACGTTTACGACATTCCACTTCTACATGAATTTTATACATTCATTTAACATGAATATATGAAATTACTTGCTTGTTTGACTTGAATTGATAAATGGCCAACTCTATAAATGCGGCTCACTTGTGCATGTTCAATTGTGGCTTCACCTGATTTATTATACTTTCTTATGCCTTGCCCGAAATGAACTTCTATACTTGGTCCATATTCATTCCTATTGAGCCCGACTCTGCTTTTGATTATGGTCTCTCAGATTTACTTGTTTATGGATTCATAACGTACATGCATATAGTTTCTTTTCACACTATTAAATTGTTAATTACTTAAATTCTATCTGGCGATAGAGATATAAATCTACCGAGCTTCTTGCTCACCCTCGTTTCTTTAATATTTTTCAAGTAATATAGAAACTGGAGTATATGCAATGGGAATGAGCAAGAGTGATCGAGTGGACCTGGAGCTTTAGAGATCCAAGTCTTTTTCTTGTTTTCTTGAGTCTAGTTGGAGTCGAGAGTCTTGTTCCTTTTCTCTTCTCCGTTGATTTGAGTTCATTATTGTAAGTCGAGTTAAAAATTATAATTTGGAGGTCTCGATATCAATAAAATTATATTTTTATTTAATTCTGACCTCATTGTGCCTATCATTGTTGTCTTTTATTTGATGGTGGTATTATTCTGATTGTCATAACTATTTCGCTATCACATTCCGAGCAAAGTTTCGCTGCTATCTATTCGGGACGTGATATCCCGTATAATTGACCTCTCAACATCGGTCATTATCTGGAAGCCCTTGATCACTCGTCGTCACTTGTGGTTGCAAACCCTCAAGAAAGGGTCATCTTCAAACAACGACTCCATCCACCAAGCCAAGCACCTCGCGGATTGCTTAGCCACGGTGGCAGAACTAGTCTCCTCCAACAATCTCCTCCTCTATGTCCTCATCAGAGAATTAGGACCCGAATATGAGTCCTTCGTCACCGCCATCACCACAAGACTGGATGTCGAATCTCTCACTTTTGAAGATGTGCACGATATGCTTATCACCCAAGAAATCATGCTTGCTCGCCAGTCGCCGCCATGACAACATTGCTGCAACTGACTTCTTTTCATCCTCAATAAATATTGCTCACCTGATTAGCAACCAATATACAAATTAGCACTCCCTTAAACCCGTGTCAGTAGGACTATCGTGGGTCCCGATGAGGTGGCCATGGTCAGATGCCTGGCGGTCATAGTCACAGTGGCCCCCCTACTAACCAGGCTCCATCCACCAACGTTTGTCAACTTTTCCATCTGCATGGCCACACTATTCTATACTGCCCGTGTAGCTTTGATCAATCATACGATGGAGAATAGTCAACAAGGTTGATTCAGGTGTACTCTATGCATAGCTTACGGCTTCGACCCCATCTTGTACCCTGACTCAAGAGCCACGAATCACATGACCCCATACCTGGGGATCTTGCCAACGCCAAAGGAGTTCGCTGGCTCTGAACAGGTCCACGTTTGCAATAGAGCAGAGCTGCCCATTCATCACACTGGTAACACCGCTCTCATCTGTCCTCCACATTCCTTCACCCTTAACCATGTACTTCATGTTCCCAAGCTCTCTAAAAATCTCCTCTCTGTCTCACAATTCACCTGTGACAACTTTGCCTTTCTTGAATTTCACCCTACCTTCTTTGTTGTCAGGGACTCTTCTATACGGGGATGGAACGTCTTCGCTGACCAAACATCAACGGACTCCACCAATTTTCTTTCAACCAACTGCACCATAACTCTCCTCGGGCACTCCACGGCGCTCGAAATCCAACTTCATCCCTTGGCATACACGACTTAGACACTCGGCTCTTCACCCATCATGTCAACACTAGGTCTCTCACTTAGTAAAGCCCAGTGTGCCTTTGCATGTTCTTCCTGTCGACAATAAGCAAAGAGTTGTCGGCTTCCCTTCAACACCTCTATTTCTTAGTCCACCTCTCCCCTACAGTTAATTATGTTAGATGTATGGGGCCCATCCCCCAATCTCTCAATGTATGGAAGTCACTACTGTGTTACTTTTATTGATCACTTCAGTCGTTTCACATGGCTTTATCCACTGGCATCCAAGGGTGATGTAATCAGTGTGTTTGTTCACTTCAAGAAACATGTTGAAAATCACTTCTCTGCTATAAAAATCTTTCAAAGCAACTGGGGGAGGTGAATATCACCGTCCCTCATCCCTTCTTAGGCAGCATGGAATCCACCGTCATCTCTCCTGTCTACATACAAACAAAATGGTATCATCGAGCGCAAACATCGGCACATTATGGAATGCGCACGTACCCTTCTCAGCCACACCTCCTTACCTCTCCAGTTCTGGGAAGATGTCGTCTCATCTGTCATCTCTCTAATCAATAGTCTATCTGCACCTGTGCTCAGAAACATCTCCCCCTTCGAAAAGCTATCTGCTCAGCCACCTAACTATTCTATGTTGCGCACCTTCTGCTACACCTTTCTACGCCCGTACAATCACCACAAATTTGCCTTCTCCTCTGAACAATGCATTTTCCTCGGATATAGTTCCAAACATAAGGGAAATTGTTGTCTTCATCACCCATCCAGCCACATCTAGTCCCGTCATCTTTGACGAAGATCACTTTCCCTTTGACACCACCTCACCTTAACCGCTTGCCCCCACCTGCATCACCATCTCCATTCCCCAAATCCAGAGCAGGTGTCCTTTGGTATTACAACCCTGGTCGTTCGGCTCCACCTCGCCCTGCAATTCTGCCAGGTTCCTCGTTACCAAAGAAAAAAAAATGATGCTTGAAGTTGTCGACAAAGACTCATAAATTCTTATTAAATTTTACAATCATCTTTTAAAAGAAGAGTATTCTTATTATTTTTCTATTAAAGATGTGTGAAAAGCCATAACAATTTAGATGGAAAACTAGCAACAACTTCAAAAGTGGTCTAATGTAAAAGCCACTCCGGTGAAAGCCTACTTGCAATAGCTAAAACGTTAGACATCGTCTGTCTCAAATGATTATTATTAGTGGCAATAAAAATCTCAATCATCCTCTATATAAAATGAAGAAGGAGAACATTAGTTGAAGCTAGAGCATATAGTAACATTAGGGATAGCTAAACATTGTCAAAACTTTTAAAATCCTTGAATCTGCACATTGTCTAAAATAAACTTCCCATCTAACGTAGCGATTCAAGAATGCACTCTTAACATTTATTCTAGAACTCACTCCTTGTTAGTTGCATTTTGCATAACTAATATAGTCTTATTTATTGTACATAAATAATTTTTATACATTTTATTTATATATTTTTTATTCCAATTCCAAAATTGACGTGAGCGGTTGTCCCGCCCCTTTTCAAAACTCAAAAGCATTAGTGGCCTGACACTATCATGTGCGTACGGCCCGAGGGTAGGTGAGCTGACGTCACGCCTCGCCATCACCACCTCTGCATGACATGCGATACACGTCATATGACACCCTGCAGCTACCCAGTTGTTCGCATGTTGTTTGCCCTTGCAAGTTGCAAGCACCCAGCACCCACCCCACTTCGCACTTCCTACCTATCTAACAAGCCATGCAGCGAGGCGTAGTCCTCGCATGCACACTCAAGTGATCGGATTGACGCCTCCTTTCAGATGCCTCCCCTCATGAGTCTTGACTGACCAGCCACACAGTGGGGCAAGAACAGTAGAGCACAACCCTTGCAGGCACGCTTGTCTGGGCGATAAGGCTGCCATAAATGATTCCGTCGACCTAAAGCACTATAAAGGTAGGCCACAATGACCTCCTCTAGGTGTGCATCTATGGCATTACTCCCCTTTACTCTCTCTCTCTTCTTGCTTCCCTAACTCTTCTCCTGGCACTGACTTATAAACATAAGAGGGTTCTCTCGAGGCATCGCACCTCTTATCGAAAACTTCCTTTCTTGTGCAGGAGAGTTTGGAGATCGATCCTTGGCTCCTTATTTGAGGCTCCTCTCTCCATCAAGGCATCCTTCCCTCGACTGGAAAGGACTCGGATATTGACACTCGACGCTCCACCTCCCACTCGAGGAGAAGTTCTATAACACTCCTCCTCGACACTCGGCTCGCCCACTAGGCTTGTATCTATTGCTATATCAACTCTATCGCTCAGTCTCGACATATAAGTTGAAGTGTTACACAACAAATATGTTCATGGATTTTCTAACTAGATCAAAATCTTGCTTATTTCAAATTGATTTGAATCTTCTTGCACAACCATGATCCGTGCATCATCTCTTAGAGCAATTCCAATATCTTATATATGTTTCACTTGAGAAGAAGTACTAACCATATCTTCATACTTACAAATTAAGGTGCACTTCTTCCTCTTTTACCTCTTTTGGAGTTCTTCGTATTGATTGCCTAGAATTTGTGTAGGATCTATGTATTGTTCATTATCTTTTAAGATAATTTGATTAAGAAGTTTCTTTGCTAGACTACAATCAAAATCAATACAACTTCCTCTCCTCCTAGAGAGTGATCAAATTCATCGAATACAATAGATGGATTCTTCTATATAATAGACCTTTTGTTAAATATCCAATAAATTTTAATGTTCATAGAATAGCTAAGGAAGATGGCCTTGTCTCTTATAGGATCAAACTCTGCAATATCATTTTTACTAGTTTTAAGCATAAAACATCTACAGACAAATGGTTTAAAATAAACAATATTAGGTTTTTTATTCTTGAATAAGTCATATAGTGTTTTTTTTTCATGTAGGCTTAGTAAATGAAAGGCTAAATTGATAACACCTTAAGAAAATACTTAGGTATGTTATCATCTCACTACATGATCCTAGCCATCCCAAAAAAAGTTCTATTTTTTTCTTTGAATAACTCCATTTTATTAGGGGTATTGGTGTAGAAAAGTTATGTCTAAAATTGCATATAAGCCCCTCTAAATTTTTTTATCAAATATACCCCTCATTTAGACCTATATCATGAATGTCTCCCAAATAGGTTTAAATGTTGTGGTTATACCCTTGCAATTTCCTATCATCTACGTTGGGAGAATATTTGAGAGAATATGTCATTTACACAGTTAGGACATGTGAAATATCAAAAATATCCCAACTCAGAGACAGAGAAAGCTTGACCCCCCTCTCCCCCTCCGGTGAGCACGCCCCTCCCCAGCCTCCTCCCCCCCCCCACACACACACCATAGGCCTCAATCCGACTCCTCCAAGCCCCTCTCCTCCTCCTCCTCCGCCGCTGACGTCACAACCACCTCGGCAACTAGCCAACGAAACCCTAGTTCCACCTCCTCATTACTTTCTTTTCTCTCTAGCTCCTCCTTCTCTTCGTCTTCTAGCAAGAGGGCGGTCCAGGAAACCCTAACCAAGGAGTAGAGGATCGACGACTTGGTGTTGCCCAGGGAGGAGGTCATCAGGCACCTCCGCATCCTGAAGCAACCCATCACCCTCTTTAGCAAGGACAATGATGCCGACCTCAGCCACCTCAACCCCCCTCCCCGACAGGGGTGAGTATTATTTGGGTTAAACCCGGAAGCCAAACCAAACCAATAAATTTGATTTGGTTTGATTTGAGTTGAAATGTAAAAATTTTTGATTTGGGTTCAAACTGAATCGTATTAAAAAAATTGATTTGTTTTGATTTTAATTTTTGGAAAATCAAACCAAACCGAATAACCTGAATTTAAGAATGTTTTTGTTAAGTTAATATAAGTGTATATATAATTATTAACTTTAATTTCAAAATCTCAATTTAATTTTAAGAATATTTTTGTCAATTTAATATAAGTGTATGTATAATTATTAAACGTAATTTCAAAAATCTAAACCTCACCGTCCCGACGAGATTTCTGAATCTAATGTTATGAAATAAGTTTCAAATCACCTTCCATTTAAGTTCTTACTTTTTTTACGTGGAAATATCATGGAGTTTACTATTGCAAATCGTAACTTTTGATGTTATTTTTAATATTTATTTAATTTAGTAGAAATTATTTTACCCTATATTTCTTTAATCCTTTTTTAATATAATCTAATTTCTAAAAACGGACAGAAATATGATTCAAATCGAATAAAATTGAACAAAACCAAATTAATTTGGTTTGGTTCAGGTTGAACCCTTAATTTGAATCGGTTTAGTTTGAAAAAAAATCTTTTCAAACCAAACTAAACCAAACCGTGCTCACCCCTACTCCTCGACCTTCTCTCCCCCTCTGACAAATCCCTCCCCCTACCTTTTGCACCGCCGCCACAGCCCTACTGTTGCTGTTGTGCCATTGCAGAGCCATAGACACCACCATCGGTCGGAACCCCTCGCCCCGCCCGGGTCGCGACTGCCCCCCTCTTTTACTATCCCTTCTTCTTCATTCCTCCCCCTGTCGCCCAAACCCAGCCATTGTCGGCACCGGCACCCTCGGCCGGCCCTACCTCTGTCATTCGTTGCCACTCCATGATCCCCCTCCCCCTCAACTGTCTTCCCGTTAGCCGCAGCTCCACCCCCTACGTGCTACCCTCGTTCTCCCTCTCTGGTGAGGACACCAGAGCCAGTCGTCGATATCAGACACGCAGCACAACTCGAGCGACGCCGACCTCCTTGTGGCTGGGTGATAGCATGGAGTCCCCACCTGGGTATTAAGTTTTTTTTATGTTTATTACGAGTGTCTTGGTGTGTATTTGAGTATTTATGAATGTAATAGGTCAAGCTTGTAATATGGGCTACAATTCATGTAAGGGGTCCAATTTCTACATTGGGCCTCAAGACCATTAGGAGCCCAATTGAACTTTCTAGAAGACTTGGACCATTGGGCCAAGGAGACAAAGATAGAGGATTCTCCCTCTTTGTCCCCCATGCTTGTCCCCCACCTACCCTTAATGGGGGGTGTCCCCTCTTTGTTCCCCATGCTTGTCCCCCACCTACCCTTTGATCAATATTAGTGGATGCCCTTTGGTGTTAGTGGATGTCCTTTGGTCTAGATCTAGGGTGTGGCTGTTTATAGTCTCTTGTATCAATTGTGGAAAAACTAATGAGAAAATTGAAGAGAATATTGATTGGTGTGCACTCCCCTCTCCCTCTTGAGTGTTCTTGGTGTTCTTCCTCCTCCCACCACCAACTCTCTCTAGATCTGATCCCAAATCTTCTATCTCCCTCATATTTCTTCTACTTCTCTTCTTCCTCTATCTTCTGTGAACGTTCACCGCTGCCGCCGCCGCCGTTCGTGCCGCCGTTCAATCTCCACGAGCCGGTATTCATCCTGCTGCCCCAAACTCGGAGTTTCAGGACAGCAGCCCGATGAAAGAACTGGTACAGGAGATCCAACTGTTGGATCCTCGCGAAACTTTGAGGGTAGGCTCTCCCCATCAGAGGACATTTCCAGTTCAATTTTTAGGTCGATCAGAGCTTGTTTGCTCCATTTCCCATCCACATGTTCATCTTCATCAAAAGCTGCCTGTGTGCAGGTCTGCCGGATAGATCTTAGTAGACGATTTTTATCCCCCATCAAATGTTGTCCAAATCTCACAAATGAGCTATGTGTGTCTCCTTCACCCTCCCCTATACCTACCATAAAAATATCTGGTTCTAATTCGCCCATTTGATCCTTAGTCAAAGCCCTTGATCAGGGAGGTTAGGTTCTGTCTTGTCTGTTCTTTATTTCGGGACAGTGTACTCAGTTAGTTTGCAGTCGCCCCCATTTTCAATCCAACCGTTGGACGAGTCTGTAATTCCAGTATGTTGTAGGATTTTAAGTCATCTTTCCAATGGTATCTTTTGTGTCCCGCTCTGACGTCGGAGTTGAGCGTACCATCCGATCTCACCGGAGCGCGCAGATTTGGACAGAAACACAGCTACGGGACAGCATTGGGAGATAATTCCCAAGAAATCGCCCGCCTCCACTCCGACGACCGCCGCTCCCGGGGATCGACCCGGGACACTCCAGGAGTGTCCCCGTCAGTCACTGCAGCCAGGAGCCGCCCTGGACGCCGCCGTACCAGCAGCGGGTCGCACGTACCATTCGGTGGGCCCGAGTGAACGGAGCTGAACCGGCTGACCGCGTCCGCCCGAGCGCCATCGACTGTTGCCCGCCAACCCGAGATTGGTGCTCCCGATTCCCACGTGTCGCCTATTACCTCCCTGCGTGGAGTGGACTTAGCATTATTTCTATAATTATTAATTATTTCTGTACCGGGAGTTCCAGATCTCGGCCGGGAAGTCTTCCCCACGCCCCGAGCGCGGAGGTACACTCGCCACCCCCTTTTGTCGTATTTGCTTAGCTAGTATGCGTTCTAGATGCCGCTGCATGTGAGTAGGTTACTTTCCTAGCTAGCTCGCGATACATCACTGCTGTGAGTTGTGAGTGCGAGACCCGTCCCACGACTCGTTCTGAGCGTGAGAGCAAGCCGACCACCCGAGACTCAAAGCCGGTTACTCAACCGTGCAGATTGTCGCGCTTCCCTCGATGGGGACGACCGTGAGTTAGCACTTCTTATTTGGGGCATATCGCCCCTTCTGGAGCTCTTTAGGTGCCGCATTGTAACGTTGTTGCTGGTCGTGTCGTCCAACCAGTCGCGTCGTCCTATAGAGTCCAAGGTCGGAACCCGTCCGCGTCGAGTCTCATAGTCGTCCCGCATCAAATTGGTATCAGAGCCGGTTTGAGTTTAGGGTTGTCATTATTTTTCAAAAGAAAAAAAAAAGAGAAAGTGTTTAAAATTGAATTGCATCCCAACACTCCAGTATATCAAAAGACGTTGCCGAAAGGTTAGGTTACGCCTATCCGGAAGGTAGCCTCTCGCGTCAAGTCGGATCTTCGGATTATAGCCTCCGCCATGTACTGGAAATTGGGTTAAGTCTAGGTTTGTAGTCGAGTCTACATTACAACATTGCCATGTAGAGTGTCTAGGTGCTTGCATTAGTCTTGCATAAAAAAAATAAAATAAAATAAAATAAAATAAAAAGGTGTTTCAATGCATGCCTACTCCTGGGGGAATCAATTCCCATTTCTTCGCACCTATGGCCAATCCCTACATCAGACCCGTCCAAGGCAACCAATCCGTGGCTGAGTACATTAGGGACTTCGAAGTGTACCGGTCACGGGAAAGAGAGCACCACGGTCGGATTTCAGTTCCGAAGAGGTTTGCGGCCTCATTACCTGTTTGAATGTCTTTGTTGTGAAGCAGTCACTCTGGAGCAGTCTTATCATGTCGCTCTAGAAGTCGAGCCATTCGAGTCATGGTTTGATGCTGCCCTACAACAAGCATCTACCTCTCTACATGAGCCCAGGAGGCAAGATGCTCATGCCCCGCAACCTCACCCACCACAGTCGGGGAACCCTTCCCCTAGAGCTTCTTTACCACCTTCATCTTTCGATCTTTATTCGGAGCCACCTCATTTGGAGCCACCACGGCCAGGGCTACCCGTACCTATAACGGGGAAGCTATACAAAGATGAGCCACTTCTTAGCTGGCTTAGGAAGGGCTTGGTCCGAGACACCCCATACTACCCATCCATGGACCCCGCACTACAAGTAGTGCCCGTCAACTCCTTCCACACAACGCTCCGGTCTAGTCACCACATAGATACCTTGGAAGACCTTCTCCAAGGATTAGACTACCAATGGAAGTTGACATATGTGTTGGCCTTAGGGTCTGACCAACCCTATAATCATAGCTTCACGCACCCTGCTTTGGGGTCCATCACCTCGGCATACTCCATGGGTCATATTACTTCTGAGGTCCTCTTGCTCTTTCCCATACCCGAGGAGTTTGACTCTCTCCCATTTTATGGTGCTACTATCCTAAGGGAGGAACCTTCCCTTCCACGTGAGCCCCTTGTCCCACCCATCAGTGTGCCTGAAGGTGATCCACTACACCATGGTAAATATCAGACATGGGCAAGTATAGTGAAGGGGCCGGTCAAGAGGAGTCTTCATTTCTTTGACCCTTTCGATCCCCTCCCTAGTGAGCCTCTCAACCCATTTTCATCACTTCACGTTGTCAAAGAGGTCCACTATCATACCCCTTCCACACATGCCCATCAACACCTCACCCTGCATGCATCCACACCCCAGAGCTTGGAAGGAAAGGAACATCGGTCTCTCTCTTATGCTTCATCATGTCCCCCATCATATAGGAGTTATGTAATGAGTGAGTTTGGACATATTGGTCCCCCAGAGTCTACCACATTTAGTCGGACATTTGTGCATGATAGGTACAACTCTGGATGTCTAGGTTCTCCTCATGTTGTCCAGTCAGGTAGGCATCATAGACATGCTAGGTCCATGTTTGGATGTCCAAGACCACCCCTACATTTGCGTAGGTATCAGTCCACACAACTATCTCGGAGTCTGCATCATCATCACCACCTTGAGTCCAGCAACGCACAAGGAGTTGGCTGACGCCCACAAGCACCGTCGTGAGTTTCAAGAGGGCGATTCTGTCATGATCAGGGTCAGACCTGAACGGTTTCCCTCAGAGCTGTGAAGAAGTTGCATGCTCGCGGTGTCGGTCCCTTTCGGGTAGTGAGGCGAGTCGGATCGAACGCATATGTTGTGGACTTGCCAGAGGATTACGGGATCAGCTCGACTTTCAACGTCTCAGATCTCGTCGCTTATAGGGACCCAGTGGTGATACCCAGTGAGCCCTTTGAGCCGTCTCCACCTATTGTGAGTGACACCACCCTAGAGTGTCCGCCTCCAGCCTTGTTACCTCAGCAGCGAGAGCAGATAGAGCGTATACTAGACGAGCAGGTGACTACTACCCGAGGTGGAGTGTACCAACGCTATCTGGTGCGTTGGAGGGGACGGCCCGCGTCCGATGACACCTGGATCACCTGGGCAGAGTTACAGATGATAGCTCCAGATCTGCTGGATCGATACTAGAGCGACCAGGACCCCTACTCGACAGGGTCGAGCTTCTCCCACCCGGGGAGAATTGGTGAGGACACCAGAGCCAGTCGTCGATATCAGGCACGCAGCACGACTCGAGCGACGCCGACCTCCTTGTGGCTAGGTGATAGCATGGAGTCCCCACCTGGGTATTGAGTTTTTTTTATATTTATTACGAGTGTCTTGGTGTGTATTTGAGTATTTATGAATGTAATGGGTCAAACTTTTAATATGGGCTACAATTCATGTAAGGGGTCCAATTTCTACATTGGGCCTCAAGACCATTAGGAGCCCAATTGGACCTTCTAGAAGACTTGGACCATTGGGCCAAGGAGACAAAGGTAAAGGATTATCCCTCTTTGTCCCCCATGCTTGTCCCCCACCTACCCTTAATGGGGGGTGTCCCCTCTTTGTTCCCCATGTTTGTCCCCCACCTACCCTTTGACCAATATTAGTGGATGTCATTTGGTGTTAGTGGATGTCCTTTGGTATAGATCTAGGGTGTGGCTATTTATAGTCTCTTGTATCAATTGTGGAAAAACTAATGACAAAATTAAAGAGAATATTGATTGGTGTGCACTCCCCTCTCCCTCTTGAGTGTTCTTGGTGTTCTTCCTCCTCCCACCACCAACTCTCTCTAGATCTGATCCCAAATCTTCTATCTCCCTCATATTTCTTCTACTTCTCTTCTTCCTCTATCTTCTGTGAACGTTCACCGCCGCCTCCGCCGCCGTTCGTGCCGCCGTTCAGTCTCCACGAGCCGGTCTTCATCCTGTTGCCCCAAACTTAGAGTTTCAGGACAGTAGCCCGGTGAAAGAACTGGTACGGGAGATCCGACCGTTGGATCCTCGCGAAACTTTGAGGGTAGGATCCCCCCATCAGAGGCCATTTTTTAAGTCGATCAGAGCTCGTTTGCCCCCTTTCCTATCCACCTATTTATCTTCCTCAAAAGCTGCCTGTGTGCAGGTCTGCCAGATAGATCTTAGTAGCCGATTTTTATCACCCATCAAATGTTGTCCAAATCTCACAAATGAGCTATGTGCATCTCCTTCACCCTCCCCTCTACCTACCATAAAAATATCTGGTCCTAATTCGACCATTTGATCCTTCTTCAAAGCCCTTGATCAGGGAGGTTAGGTTCTGTCTTGTCTGTTCTTTATTTCGGGACAGTGTACTCAGTTAGTTTAAAGTCGCCCCCATTTTCAATCCAACTGTCGGACGAGTCTTTAGTTCCAATATGTTGTAGGATTTTAAGTCCTCTTTTCAACGGTACCTTTTGTGTCCCAATCCGATGTCGGAGTTAAGCGTACCAGCCGATCTCACCGGAGCGCGTAGATCTGGACAGAAACACAGCTGCAGGACAGCATTGGGAGATAATTCCCAAGAAATCGCCCGCCTCCACTCCGGGGACCGCCGCTCCCGGGGATCGACCCGGGACACTCCAGGAGCGTCCCCGTCAGTCACTGCAGCCAGGAGCCGCCCCGGACGCCGCCGTACCAGCAGCGGGTCGCACGTACCATTCGGTGGGCCCGAGTGAATGGAGCTGAACCGGCCGACCGCGTCCGCCCGAGCGCCATCGACTGTTGCCTGCCAACCCGAGATTGGTGCTTCGGTTCCCACGTGTCGCCTGTTACCTCCCTGCGTGGAGTGAGCTTTGCATTATTTCTATAATTATTAATTATTTCTGTACCGGGAGTTCCAGATCTCGGCCGGGAAGTCTTCCCCACACCCCGAGCGTGGAGGTACACTCGCCACCCCCTTTTGTCGTATTTGCTTAGCTAGTATGCGTTCTAGATGCCGCTGCATGTCAGTAGGTTACTTTCCTAGCTAGCTCGTGATACATCACCGCTATGAGTTGTGAGTGCGAGACCCGTCCCACGACTCGTTCCGAGAGTGAGAGCAAGCTGACCACCCGAGACTCAAAGCCAGTTACTTAACCGTGCAGATCGTCGTGCTTCCCTCGATGGGGACGACCGTGAGTTAGCACTTCTTGTTTGGGGCACATCACCTCTTCTGGAGCTCTTTAGGTGCCGCATTGTATCGTTGTTGCTGGTCGTGTCGTCCAACCCGTCGCGTCGTCCTATAGAGTCCAAGGTCGCAACTCGTCCGCGTCGAGTCTCGTAGTCATCCCGCATCACTCTCCCTATTCAGCCGCTCCTCCCGAGAGATGCCCTACCCTCTCTCCCTCTGGTCCCCCTCTCCTCCTGCACTGCCTGCACAGCCTCTGCCGTAGCCCCAGCCCGCCATTTCCCACCAAACCTGCATAGCCCTACCTGCCCAGTCTGACAAGGCGTTGCACTATGACGTCAATGAGAAGGCGACGGTGGATCCTCCCTCCCCTCCTTGTCTCACCCGCCCCCTCTCCCCCTCTGACGAGTAGCCTCCTCCTCTAGAGAGAGAGAAAGATAGATAGAGAGAGAGAGAGTAAACAAAAGATAGGTTAATCATTTTCTACCTTAACACATGTTTCACTCTTGTTAAGTAGACGGGGTTATGGCGAGGGTATAACCGTAATATTTTGAACTATTTGGAAGATATTCTTGATAATGTGTCTAAATGAGAGGAATATTTAGCAAAAGAGAACTTTATAGGGGTATATATGTAAAAAAAACCGAATCATTTTCGTCACAAAACTTATCGAAGCTCATATTCTCAATCTCTCTATAGTGATGACTTGCTATAGCAGATAAAACATAACCTTTTACTACTTTCATCTTGTTCTTCATAATCTTGTAACTCATCAAGAGCATCATTTTATTAACAAGATAAAACAATGTAAATATGGAAAATTTATCAATGATAAAGAACATATTTATTGTCCATAAACTAACTATTCTTAAATAAATTACTATGCAATAATTCAAGTGGCCTGCAGGAAGAAAAAATGCATTTAAGTTTCAATAATGATCAAGTTTGTTTATCTTGTGAATGTGAACGGCAAATTCCATCATTCTTGAATTCAACCTAAGTAAGCCATTAACAACAATAAGCTCGATAAGTTTAGACATCATACTAGCATAACCTATTCTTCTATGTCATAATTATGCATTAAATTACTACATGCAAAGAAGCATGCAACATGCGTATGCAATTGATCATGATATGTGTTGATAAATCCCAAGTAATCCATGTGTCTAATATCCATGGGCCAAGTCTGGGGCATATCTGTGTACAATGGAAGCAGTTGACTCACATAGTATCATGGAAGCGAAGAGTAAGCTACTAGAGTCTACACTTTAAAATCCACCCACCAAGACTGAAGGATGAGGGTGATTTCCTTTCCTAGAAGAACAATCCAAGATGATTGTGGGATGACGACTCACCCACCGAGATGATGTGCAGCCGCCTTGTCGACACAAGGGCGCAGTGTCTTCATGTTCTTCCTTACAATAGTGAATAGAGAAAGATAGACAAACAAGGGGGGAGGAGAGGGAGACGTAGGGTGAGCACCTGTGGCCTACATGGTCACGATGCTCCCTCTCTCTCACACATCGAACAGAGCAAGGCTGCCTATTCTGTTTCTTCCTCAAATAGCACACACGCAGAGTAGAGAAGGAGGAAGAGTAGCAGCCTACTCTCTTCCTCACTAGCCATTCCTCTCTATACGTAGGGCAGCGGTGGCCAACGTGCATGAGCAGGACAGCGGCAAGGCAACAACAGTGGTGGCCTGGAAGGGAGTAGTAGTGGCACTAAAAAGTAGTGAGGCAGGGGCACGGTGGTGAGAGTGGCAATGACAGCAGCGACACCGGCAAGTGGGGGTTGTGCGGAGAGTAGGGGCACCAACAGCAGTGACCAAGGGAGCACCGACACTCCTCCAAAGGGGAGCTCGTAGGGGGACTGCTATGCTCTCTCTCTCTCTCTTTCTCTCCTCTCAAGGACGCGGGGAACTAATGGGAGGTAGTAAACCAACTAGGAAGCAAAGTCCATCCCATGCTTGGAAATGAAGGAGTTCCCTTTCATATTAAGATGTCAGAGTCTCGATAGGACTAAAAGTGAGGGCGGTCAGCTCAAGACGGAGTCCAAGCCCAACTTGAAAATCAAAGGGAGAGGAAGCTCCTTTCTTCCCTAATCCACCACAATCCCACCCCAAGTGGGATCCTTGTGTGGGCCGACTGCGGGTCATCCAAGTCCAGGCAGGACTTGGGCCACGCCCTCATGGGTTGCCCTTAATGAGCACCCAATTAATGGGCTTTAGGCCCAAATACTAAAAATATATAACATAGAGTACATCACATAATTTACTAAATACTTTGTAGGTTATATTTTAAACCATCAATAAATAAAACTCATGAGAGAGAGAGTGTGTGTGTGTGTTCTTGATTTGATAACTGAATTGCCCTACGTAGGATGCGACAATCTATGTAAGGTAAGTTATTCTTATTTGGATAATTTTTGCTAACTCTGGGTAAGGCAGGAGTTTGCATGCCTTTTTTTCATTCCAAATGAAACGGAGGAATTAGCCATTCGACCCAGGTTAGGGGGTGGGGACGAGTACGTCACCTGGGGTGACGTACCTAACCCCACCCTAACATGTTATCAAACTAAAATCCATGATCTTACACTTGGCATTATCTCCTAGGAAGACTAAGCCTTGTTCTTCATCTTAGAATGTCCTTTACTTATTACCTTAAAAATATTATATATCTTATAAAGTCCATCATATTTGTCTTGTAGTAGATCCTTTTCCAGTACTACAGATGAGTAACTTTTCTTGAGAGCTTATGTTTTTGTATGTCTTAAAATTTTTAAAAAGTTCATCACATCCTTTTTGCAATTCAAAAAATAATTATTTCATCATTTACAAGATGTTAGCTCAAACGTATTTCTCTTGGTTTGGAAATTTTTGACCAATGTCCAGCCCCCGACGAACCTTGGGATTTTCACTACTTTATACAAGTACACCCTGTTGGTTGATTCGGGCCAACTCACCAACCACTGTCCGTAAGTAAACTTAAGAAAAGATCATCAAAATTCATAGTTCTCATCAACCTATCACTTCGAGCCCTCAAGATCTCTTTACTATGAACAAATAGCAACCTTACAAAGAGAAGAATGTTCCATGAAAAAAAATCCTTACAATACACAAATTGTGAAGCAAATGAAGCATAGAAAAAAAAGAAAAGAATTAGAGTGGAAGCCCTAGCAGAAGCTTTTCTTTTTCATAGCTTAGGATGAAGAAGCTCCTTCAATACTTTAGAACTCAATGAAGATGGAGTTCTTCAAGAACGTGCAATTATTACTTAAGTAATGTGTTCTCTCTCACCCTTGTTTCTTCAATCTTGACACTTTATATAGACTTACTTACACATCTCCATTTGTTAGACACATGGTTTGACTTTCATTTTCTTATCTCAAACATTTGAGTTTATGAAAGAAAGTTATATTCATTGTGTCCGAAGAATAATATATCCTTCTCTAGTGAGCTTGCCCTCACGCTCTCGTTCTCGCATTTTTATGGCTCCATACACAACCTAATAAGGCCTTTTCAATCACATAATAGAATATCAACTTTTAATAATGAAAGGAGATGGGAGCATGTTATCTTTCATATCTCTAGTGGTAATTGTTTAGCTATTGATGGGTGTGCAGGGGCGGATGACCACCACGTGTCTCCGCTCCCGCTAAATCAAGATTTTCCATTAGATTTCAAAAATTTGAAATCGCTATTATGACGGATTTGCGTCAGCATGTCTACCCCCCTTCACAATGCTATGTGGTTTACTCCGCTTCCCTAGAACGACTGCAACTTCGACTGTCATGCCACCCAAAACAGTCCTTTCAAGAGCCAAAAGCATATCAACCATGGCACCCTTCCCTAGCCTTCGCCTATAAAATGGGGTCTCAACAACCTCCTCTAGGTATGTAAGAGAGGATATAAAAGCATTCTCCTACCTTGCTAGAAATTTCTAGAGAGAGAAACTAACACCCCTCTGGCAGAGCCATTGGCACTCCATGACCACCCTTCTACACCTCCATCAGGCCACTTATCTCACCTTGAGCTATCTCTACCTCTTGAGAATATTGCTCTCACCTTTCCCTCAATTTGTTGACTTAAGGATCAGAGAGTTCTCCCGGGGAGCTCCCACCCTGGTGAAGAATTTTGTGCAGGTTGAAGCTCGACAAGGTACACTCAAGGGGATTCTCACCTCCGACGGCCCAATTGAGAAGTTCGAAAAGGCACACTAGCTCATCCTGGGTACCCAACGTGGGAAGATTGACCAGGCCCTCGACGTCCGGTGGATTTAGGCTCCCCAAGGTGGAAGATGGCCACCGAATAGATTGAGAGTCATCGAGTAAGACTCCAAAAGCTCCACCCCAGATCGCACCAATTGTATATAGTCGGTAAGATAGTCCAGGTCCTCTACAAGGAGGCGCCACCCTGTATACAAACTTGAGTCCCCAGTGTGAAGGGACACCATCAAGGTGATGATGACGGACTCCGGATGAGTGTTATGGGCTCCACCCAAGAAGGCTATGAAGCCCAAGAGAATAGGATTTATTGGAAGATTCAAACTGGGTAGAGCTCAACTGGGAATTACGCCCGCCGACTGTTACTTCTTGGATCTCAGTCCTATGTGGACAATGGCGACTCTCGTGTCCCAAAGCTACCTCAAAGCTCCTACAACGGTTCGGAGACTTGGCACCAAGGTTCGGCCAGTCCATAGGAGCCCACACTCCTCTTTCTCAAGCTCTATATTAGGCCCTCACCCCTCTTTCTAAGACTATGTATTTCTTTCCATATTTGGCAATATATTATCAATTTTCTTGTACACTAAAAATAAATTCAAATGTAGCACACACCACATACATGAACCTCCATGATCTCAGGAAAGTTGTTTCTCCTCTCGTAATGGATGTAAGAGGAGATATAGATACATGGCAATAACTCTTTCCTCTAGCTCCATCTATATAAAGAATGCTACGTCTTGGCTAATGGATAGGTAGGACTACCACTAGATATTATCCAAAATATATAGAGATACATTACGTGAATATATTTGAAAATCAAATAGATAGTATAAAGTATTTTATATCTTTATCCACTTGTAGTAAAGCCTTGACAATTTATTGCTTAAGAAATGAGTAATTTAAGTTTCGGTGAACTAAATTTTGTTCGGAACATAAGGCCTAATGAACGTACAACACCTAATGTTGTGTTTAGAGAAAGTCACATAGTGCATGCTTGTGATGTGTTTAGACGCAATGGCATCATCACCTAATGAATATAGTTATTACATCTGACACTTTGGATCCCTTAATAGTATTGGTGTAGTTGCTATCACCTAGTGTATGTATTGGTCTTTAGGTGCAGCCTGCAGCTAAAGTGATTAGACACAATAGAAATGCCTACGGGACACAACACCGAATGGTGTAGGTGAGCAGCAAGGCATTGTGTATCCAATGCCTAACGGATGTCTAGGCAAAAAGTGATGCCTGGCGGTTTACTGAGTTTAGACAGAGTGGATCACTTGTTGATGTTTAAGGCCTGCTTTATTATCGAAATTATCGGAAGGTTTACAAAACGATGAGAGAGAATTGGGAGGGGAGCACACTCTCCGCTCACACACATGCGGCTAATCGACCCCGGGCACTGTGTTCGATCCTATGGTGTCGAACACGGTATCTCCACTTGAAAATCAAAGTGGGCCAAAGTGAACTCTATCGCCTAATGTTTTTAGGTGCAATGGGATAGCTTGAGCTCCTTTAGGTACAACATATATTGCCTACTTTTAGGTGAAGTATTTAATGCCTAATTATTTCTCACTGGGTAAAGTGGTGCACACAATTGCCTTTATCGCCTAATTCTACATTTAGGTAAAGTGAAGCATCTTTCATAGAATATAGGTGAACATCTTTCGAGTGTATAAGTTTTAGTACTTACGAGTATTAGGTGCTATATAACACCTAAGTAGGATAATAAGGTGGAGGCTTCCACCCACTGAGATTGCGTGAGATCACACAGTGATATCTTATGCCAATCTCAGCTCAAATAAGGGAAGCATATAACACCTAGGCAAGATAAGAAGGTGCATTTTAGTTAATGAGGGAGAAAATAAGAAGGATACAATGAGTTAGGTGCTTGAAATGTGACATGGGAAAAAAGCCCAAGAAAATAGTTATGAAAATTAAAAAGAGTTAAGGTTGAGCTTAAGATTATAAAGATTCTGCATAGGGGGTTTTCCCACCTTCCCAAAGGCCCAATGGCACCGTGCAGCCCACTGAAGTTGGCATGTTTTCTCAAAATGGCACAGAAGCCCAATTGCCCCTTTGCCAGGCCTAGCGTCGAGTGGAAAGCCCAATTTTGCCCCTTCGTCTGGAGGCCTTGAGATTTAACTAGGTCCCAACCCTCAAGAGGCCTAGAGCTTTAGCTCTACCGGTAGGCATAATGAGACCTTGAGAGATAACTATAGCTCAGCCCTAACCCTCTTGAGGTCTAGAGCTATAGCTCGGCCACGAGGCATCAAGAGGTCTTGAGATTTAACTATGTCCTAACCCTCAGGAGGTCTAAAGCTTTAGCTTGGCCACGACACATCAAGAGACCTCAAAATTTAACTCGGCCCCAACCCTGAGGAGGCCTAGAGTTTAGCCCAGGCCCGAGACATTAGGAGGCCTCGAGAGATAACTCGGCCCCAAGGCTCAAAGCCACCTTGAGCCTGGCACCGAGCATTAGCTCCACTTGCACGGCATGATCGAAGGGCATTCGCCAGGACCTCCATAACCGCCACTTCCACAGATGGTCTAGACACCATGCGAGTCCCAAAGCAAAGCAACTGCAACAAGCAAACGGGCACGATCAAACCTCCCTTGGGGGACCACAAGGCGGCACGTCGAAAATAGGGGCCTAGTCAGAAGTGTTGTGGCCGCGGCTGAATATCTACACCCCCATCCCAAGATGCATGGGAAAGCAAACATTGTGCTAAGTCCATGCCATGTGGTTGACGCCCCGCTAAACTAGCAATAGATGTGCAATTTCAAGAAGCCCAACCCTCAGTAAAATACCAGCAGATCAGCATCTCTTCCCAAAATCGGTGATACGTTGCATATCTTGTAAACTACATCGTTCTGACAAGCCGCCCTAAAATGTCTCTTTGACCTCAACAACAAGAAAGTCTCACGGCCTCCAAAGCACCCCGACATCTATATAAGGAGGTCTCTATGACCTTCTAAAGGTACACCTAGGTGATAGGAAAACCTTGCATTGCAAAAGCAATCCAATCCACCTAGATAGGAATAGAAGCCCAGAGCGGTACACATGCCTGGTGTCCTCTTCCTATGAGCCAACTCTAGAGCCATGCCGCCTTGGCCAAGGCTCTCCCCCTCCTCTCTACCACCACCATGCAGCTCTGGCGGCCCTTGGGCACCCTTCACAAGAGAGAACCCTCTTTTTTCCTTCTACTAAGGCCACTACTGACTTGAGCGTTGGAGGGTTCTCCTGGGGAAGATCCACCCCAGTAAAAACTTCTCTCGGGGAACACCCACAAGAGTGGTGGCACCTTGGATTGCCCAATTTGGAAGCTCAACAAGGTCCCTCAAGACCCCCTTTAGCAAATATTACACAGCCAAGCTCCAATGTCACTATTGGCGAAGCACCGCCACCACTGACCGTCAACGAGACAAGGTTCTCAACTGACGCTCGCCGTTGTAGCCACCCATTGACCGCAGTGCACCGCCACCACCTGGAAGACCTGGAAGATGAAGCAGAGCACGTCGATCATCGCACTGTCATCTAGTGCCATTCTTTGCCACGCGGTGCATCCATCTTTAAACCCCCCTCCCTAAGAAGGCCTACGCAGTGGCCACTCAAGCTTCGCTGCCACCCAATTCCAGTCGCCAGCCTCACTCCTTGAAGTTGCAGCAGTGGACGCGACATGTGGGATGCCCCCCTTGATCCTTCCTCAGTTGCCAACCCCAGTACAGTAGTCCCCGATGTGCTACCATCCCTTCGCACTCGTTCACCTCTGTCGCCTGCCAGTCAGGGCTACCTTGAGCTTGAACTCCATTGTCTAGCAACCTTGGTTGACGACGACCATGCCATCGACCCGTCAAGTGTGACAGTTCACCCGCACCTAGCGACGGGGTTCCGACGCTCCATTGACAACCTCCTATGGCCTTCTCCTTCCGTTTCTCAGGCTCTGCACATGAGCCTCCTCCCCCTTTCTCCAACTCTGTAACCCTGGTCTATCCAAGTTGTGTAAGGCTCCATCACATGAAATAAAAAGAGAAAGATTAATGGAATCACATGAGTTCTTACCCCGTGATCCCCCTCTTCCTCTAGTGGTTGGCCCCCCGGCTAAGATGTGATTTGTTCTCCCTGACAAAAATCTCCAGGCCATCCAACGTCTCAGAGAAGTTGCGTGATCTCAAGCTCTATAGATTCTATTGGTGACATGACTAAAGGAATGCTACTCAATAATCATATTTATTGTGAGGTTCATAAAAATGAATCTTTGTTGGACTTGTGGTAACAAATGCGGCATGTGACACAACGGCATCTAAGTTAAGTTAAAATGTTACACCCTTTTATGTTTGTTCCTCAACCACCACATATGTACAATAGTGCCATTTGGATTAATTTGAACATTGTCTTCGTAGTCGTTTTACTCAAGGTTTGACAAACTGATATTGTAAACTCCGTACCCTACGTATTGGATCGTTCCAACTAGTGACTGGTACGACCGGTGCATGGTACGCAACTGATACACTACTCATATCCTTTTAAATATTATATATTTTATTTTATATTGAAGATATTTTATAGGTAGTTTGGTTAAAAATCTTTTATTAAAATGTGTGGCCTCCGATTCGCCTCGCACAAGACATATTTTTTTATTTGTTTTTATTTTTCTTTAGAGATTGAAGCCAAAAAAAATTCTAAACATCGTGTAACATTTGTGAGATTCTAACTCCAGGCATCTTATTGTATACTTTTACTTATAATATATATACCCTCAGACCGCCTAGAAGAGTGGCGGTCCACTGCCTGACCGATGGGTGTCACCTAGTGGTCAGTCACATGGCAGCTATCACTCCTGACCTCAAACGACCCCAAAGTAGAAAATGGTCATGCCCTGACCGCTTCAAGGTGCCTGGCGGTCCACACCTAGACCGCTAAACCCGCCAGGCGGTCTATCGTGCGACCGTTTAGCCAACCGACATAAGGGGGCAAGTGGCGGCGGGCCCGTGGCCTCCCAACCAAGAAAAATGGTCTGCCTTTAGACCGCTAAGCCAAGCGTAGCGGTCTATCGCAGGACCACAGCCCCAAAACACGGTGAGATGAACAAATAGCGGTCTCCCTGGGGACCGCTTCACCTAATGGTGTTTCATGATAGGACCATTTCTATTCCGGAAACCCGAAAACGGGTAGTTTGGTGGAAAACCACATTCCACGCCCCGTTCACGCCCACCTGAAAGGGAAATAAAGGGAAACCCTTCCCCAAGCCCCAAGGCATCCAATGGTGCCATCAAACCACGGAAGAACGCATTAAAATATTAGATCCGGCTCACTCCCCAAAAATATGTATTTTTCCCAAAATGCTCAAATAAGCTCGCTCGGCTCACCATGACCTACCAAAATCACGGGAAAGGAAGTACATGAGCTGGGGATCCATCTCCCTACCTTCACCGAAGATTTGACTCGTCGTGGACACCGATCCATGAAGAAAACGCCACGAAACCCTGCCGGTATCTCACGCTCACGAACCGGCTTCACCTCGCCACCATGCCTCGATCCTCCGGTTCTCTTTTATCTCGGTACGCAACGGTACCTAATTGTTTCGTACCATACTAGTAAAAGATCGGTACGATCGGTTCGTCAAACCTTGATTCCACTTTGTATGACCTAAAGGTTCCAATTAACATAAACCTGATTTGGCTATTTTTGAGTCATGTGGCTGCTATTTTCTTTTTTTGACGGTCAAATTAGAGACAGTTCAAAATCAATGAGTTTAAGTTCTTATATGTAATTGAGTAATGCTTTGTGCACCGAATCTGATGCACAAAGTCACGTCATTATGTAACATCCATTCCCATTGGCCCAAAAATAAGGTGAAAAGATCATTTTCGCATAGAAAATGATGCACGTGTCATACCTAGATGGTTCACTTTTTCATGCATTAAATGCGGAGTGCACTCGACGGGAAAATATAAGGTTGAAATATTTTGTAAGACTAAAATATTTTATATATAAAAGAAACATTTGGTATAGGACTGAAATATTTTGTTATAGTGCATAAAACTAAAATATTTTTTAGGACTAAAATATTTTGCATATGAACGAAACATTTAGTATAGGATTGAAACATTTTGTTTAGTTTCTTGTAATAAAATATTTCGTTCATATAATAAAATATTATTTCTACAAAATGTTTCGTTGATTTATTTCTATAATCAAACAATATAGTTTGTTCGTATAACAAATGATTCATTCTTGTAACAAAATATTTCATTCATATAGTAAAATATTATTTCTACAAAATATTTTCATTGATTTATTTCTGTAGTCAAATAAAATATTTCGTTTATATAACAAATATTTCATTCTTGTAACAAAATGTTTCATTCATATGTAAAAAATTTAGTCCTACAAAATGTTTCAGTCCTATGCTTTCCCGCCGAGTGTGCTCTACATTGAATGCGCGAAAAAGTGGGTCGTACAAATTTGACGCGGTCATTATTTTCTATGCGAAATAGTCCTTTCACCTAATTTTTGGGCCAATGAGAAGGGATGTTGCATAATGACGTGACTTTGTACATCAGATTCGGTGCATAAAATATTACTCTATGTAACCATTTGTCAGTGTAGGCGGTTGTTGTAACGTCCCGAATTTTTCAGATATTTTTTCGGATCATTTTCGTGGCTCTCGGAGTGTGTTTCGGGCTTTACGCGTGTTTTTTCCTGATGTGCCGTCGGAACTCTGTGCAGGGTGAACCGTCGCGTTCTCCGACTCCAGGACAATACCGGCGCGTTGTGCAGTTCCCGAGGATCGCTGAGGTAATTTTTCTTAATTTTTTGAATTTCTAAAATTTTTAGGGTTTTCTATATATATTAACCCATTTTTCTCTCTCCCCATCTCTCATTCTCTCACTCTTTCCCTCTCTCTTCTCTCTCACATTCTCTCCTCTCCCCCTCTCTTCTCTCCGGGAGGCCGACGGAGATGGACGAGGGCGAGGTGGCGGTGCTCGTGGGGCGAGGAGTGGCATGGACGGGGCGAGGATCGAGGCATGGTGGCGAGGTGAAGCCGGTTCGTGAGCGTGAGATACCGGCAGGGTTTCGTGGCGTTTTCTTCATGGATCGGTGTCCACGACGAGTCAAATCTTCGGTGAAGGTAGGGATATGGATCCCCAGCTCATGTACTTCCTTTCCCGTGATTTTGGTAGGTCGTGGTGAGCCGAGCGGGCTTATTTGAGCATTTTGGAAAAAATACATGTTTTTGGGGAGTGAGCCGGATCTAGCATTTTAATGCGTTCTTCCGTGGTTTGATGGCACCATTGGATGCCTTGGGGCTTGGGGAAGGGTTTCCCTTTATTTCCCTTTCACGTGGGCGTGAACGGGGCGTGGAATGTGGTTTTCCACCAAACTCACCATTTTCGGGTTTCCGGAATAGAAACGGTCCTATCATGAACCGCCATTAGGTGAAGCGATCCCCAGGGAGACCGCTATTTGTTCGTCTCACCGTGTTTTGGGGCTGCGGTCCTACGATAGACCGCTACGCTTGGCTTAGCGGTCTAAAGGCAGACCATTTTTCTTGGTTGGGAGGCCACGGGCCCACCGCCACTTGCCCCCTTATGTCGGTTGGCTAAACGGTCGCACGATAGACCGCCTGGCGGGTTTAGTGGTCTAGGTGTGGACCGCCACGCACCTTGAAGCAATCAGGGCATGACCATTTTCTACTTTGGGGTCGTTTGAGGTCAGGAGTGATATCGGCCATGTGACTAACCACTAAGTGACACCCATCGGTCAGGCAGTGGACCGCCACTCTTCTAGGAGGTCTGAGGGTGACCGCTTGGGTTCTGGTAGCGTCTGAGGCTATGCGGTCCTGGCTAGACCGCTAAGGCAGGCCATGCGGTCCCAGCCAGACCGCCTAGCTCTGTGACGGTCCAGGGAGGACCGTCATTTGGTTGATGTGCTAGTTGTGTCCCGGTTCGCATTATGTTAGTCTCCGATCGACCCGGTTGTGACCTAGTGGTTGACCATCGGCCTCGTGAGTGTCCCAGACATCCCTTGAGTTCCGTGATCGTGTTTTTGGGATGTTTGGAGGTGCCGAGTTATCTCGATTAGCGTACCCGTGGGTTTTGGGGATCCGGGTGACCCCATGTGTTTCGGGCTTCTGTGTTCTCGCTAGATCGAGTCGCCGTGTATCGGCTTGAGTGCGGTGGGGGCTTCCCCGCACGTTGTGAGTTCTTCCGGAAAGCGGTTTCTGAGTGGGTTGTGTGTAAGGCCTTGGACTGCGAGTCCAGTTGCCAGCCTGGGCTGGAGGTTTCCCACTTTTCCCTGGGATGGGAAATCAGTGTGGCGGCTTGTGAGCTACCTTGGGAACCGTGCTTTTACGCTTTCCGCGTGGGCCGTGTGTGTGGCCTGTGGACTTTGAGTCCAATTACCCAGCCTGGTGCTGGAGGGTTTCTTGATTTCCTCTTTGAGGGAATGGCTTCAACAGTTGTGAGCTGCCTTGTGAGACATCGTGCCGAGGTTTTTGACCCTTGGGCAAGGGTAGATTGACGGCGTGGAGCCGTTCGGGGCAACGGTCTTGACACCGAGTCTTGTGACTCAAGGACCGTTGGATTTAGTGAGTATAGAGGACTATCCAGAGTCCAGTGGCTCGGCGCCACTTGGTTCTTCTCGACTTTCGCGTAGGGTGTATGCGTGTTTCTCGGAGTTTCTCCTCGGAGAGTGGTCACATTAGTGACTCCCCACTAGTCGTAGCCTTCAGACACGCGAGTGGTCCCACCAGGGAGTGGTGGCGAGGCTACCCCAGAGAGACGATTTTTAGACTGGTTACCGTTAGGCCCCACGTCTTGACACCAGAGTCCGACTGAAGGGAAAATGAGTCAGAGGGCCAGACCTAGGACGCATGGTCTGTGTGTGCACACGTGGTTGGGGGCAGTTGGACCTGCGCTGATGAGCGCGACCCCAGCTAGTTCTTGTTCTGTGGTTACTAGTATGGTGTCCCCGTTCCGCCGGGGTGCGATGAGGGGGACACCTGAGGCGCGGTCTAAGACGCCAGGGGACACATCCGGCCTTGCTTCTAGTGGGCAGGTACTCCTGTCACGTGAGACGTGACTCTCTTGTTCTAGTTTCATTTCCCATCTTCGAGACGTGGTTTTCTGGACCGTCTGGTGTTTCTGAGGTAGTGGCCAGGGTGCCAGTGGCTTCACCGAGGTTGCGTCTTGTTAGAGTTGTGCTCACGACAACGTGGTCTTGACGTTACCTTGGACAGCGTGGTCCAGGTTGGCCTTGTCTGGGAGGACAGGCCTTCACGACGGAGCTGCCGTGGGTTTTTGCCTCGGTAGGTGGTGTTAGTGTGGTCTGGTTCCCGATGGTGAGATCGGGAGTTCCTTCTTCCCTGTTACCGGTAGGAGTAGCTGTAGAGCCGTGGTATTATCGGCTGCCGCGGGTTGGTGAACGGGTTCCCTTCGCCGTAGTTGTTACTCTGTCGCTGTCGTTGTTGCTTTGCTAGTGCTGCTTTCCTTTCCGCTACTGCCGTTATTTTCGGTTGGGGTTCCGCGGGACCCCTACTGAGTCTCTATTTGGAGACTTATCCCTACTTTTCAGGTGCGGTGGTTCTTTCTTGAGGTCCTTAGCTGCCAGCTCGCCGGGCCGAGTGTTCACTTGGCATGTGGTACTTTTTACTACTTTAGACTATACTTTCTGTTGGACTGGACTCTTCTGTAGTTGTTTATTTATTTATGTTAATTGTTGATTTGTTCTGTATTATTTCCTATTTCTTTGTGCTTCCACACTCCTTTTAGCCCTTCAGAGCCCCCGGCTCGTGGGCGGCGGGCTAGGATTCGAATGGTATCGGATTCTTCCCGGTATCCGGATCTTAGGTCATTATAGTTGGTATCAGAGCGGTGGTTGTAGACGTACATAGGAATTCGAGATATTGTAGCGATCAGAGTCCGTAAGGTCCAGTACAGTCGGCAGCTGGCGTAGAGTTTTGTGTTTGTTTTCCGCTTGATTTCTCGCTTGAGAGCTTGAGTGCGCCGCGCGGTGCTATGAAGGTGATTGTTGTTCGCGGGTTTCGTGCCGGTGTGGGGCCCAAGAGACATGATAGGGAGATTTCTTCCCGATGGGTTGTGGCCCCGGTTATGCTGCGATGGGTAGAGGTTGCCGGCAGGTGTGAGTTCGTGGTGCTGCGTTCGAGGAATTTGCAGCGAGGTCAGGTGGCTGGCAAAGATTGTTTGCGATTAAGTGGCCGTGAGCGTGCTCTGAGAGAGCTGTGTAGAGTCTGACCACTCCAGCTTGATGTTTATCTAGCCCCTGAGGTGTTAAGATGGTGGTTTAAGGTGGCAGAGCGGATGTTCTGATCGAGAGGCGCACTCGGGTGAGCGGAGGATCTTCTCGGTGAGTTACTGATTTTCGAGCCTGAGGTTCTTGTCGTGCTCTGTGGCGTCAGAAATGACGTGTCGGTCCTAGTTATTCTTGTGAATTTCGAGGCAGGATTGGGTTTTGATGTCCCAGTAAGTCTTGCTCATGCGCTCTTGTGTGCGAATGGGTTGTGTTCGCCTTAGATTTGGCTTGAGATGAGAAGGTTCGGCGGTGGTTTTGGGACTCGAGGATGAGCGTTGGCGGTTGTCGTTTATGGCTCATGTTGCAGCTCTTGGCGTAGCGAGTTGCAGTTCGAGGAATTGCAGTGGTGGTGCGTCGAGAGGTGTTGTGATTGTGGTCCGACATGACACTCATCGAGGGTGTCAGAAGCGCTGACCTGAGGGAAGCGATGGTTTTCTCGGTGCTGGAAGGTGCTGTTCCCAGCATGTGCAAGGTTCAAGGTCAGGTCGAGCGTGGAGATTCTTCTGTTGGTCGGAGGTATGTCGGTTTCTCCATTGGTCAGAGAGATTGTGTTTAGCTAAGGTTCATCGTCTTGCATTGCGTGTCTAGATTGGTTGGCATTCGTGCGCCATGAACTTCGTGCGAGACATGATCCGTGTTTTGGCAAGGTGGTTGCCTGTGAGAATTGTGCCCATTTCCCCTGGTGTGTAAGGGTGCTGGCGCTGTTCCGGAAGGACGAGTGCTGGTTGGGCAGTGTTCGCATTCTTGGCTGGTGCAAGAACTTTCCGATGCGTGGCGGATAAGAGCCTGCGGAGTTGCAGAAGATTGCCAGATTAAGAGAGAGAATATGTGCTTTGGGTCAGAGGTAATGGAGCTTTCCTCACCCCGTTTTTTGAGGTTGACCAGTCGAGTTGTGGATTGTCGGGATGATGAGTCTCGAGTTGCCGTGTTTGGCTGTGCGCGTGGATCTGAGTGCGCAGCGGAAGCCTGGTGGGCCCATAACCCACAGGTTCAGGATCGTAGCGTTGTTTGCTACGGGCGGATTTCCTGAGGTTCCGTTGAGCATCGGAGGATTGGTTCCTTGGCGTGAGACGTGTTGTTGCCGTGCAGTTGCTCGAGATATCGTGGTTCTTGGCACTGGCAGGATGGAGTGTTGGGGGAAAATGTTGGCAAGTGTGCCGCATGAGTACCCTGTTCATGTGATGGAAGCCGTGTCATGCGTCGATATGAGCCCGGATGGGGTTGTCGAGGATGTCACCAGACGAAGGTCGAGGACGTGTTGGTCAGAGTCGGTGGCTTGGTACCCGACTTGTGTTGCAAGTCATGTTCTCGGATAAGATCGTGTTTGTGGCGACCCAAGATCCGAATATCGGGAAAGGAACCTGTTATGTTAGATGGACGCAGTCTATTACCACGGAGAGTGGATCTAGAGGGGGGTGAATAGATCTATTACCTAATTTAAAACCAATATAAGGCTCTAATGTGGAATATAGGTAGATATACTAAATCACTAACTCGAGTATTAGATTTGAACAGAAGCGAATCAAACTGTGAAGGTAAACAGGAAATCCAATCGCGCATAGTTCATAGAAAATCACACAAACACAAGGCACACAGGATTTTTAGGTGGTTCGGTCAGGAGAACTATGTCCGCCCCACACTCAACCGAGTATGGCTTACTACTGCGCAGTACAGATTGCGTCCGCTGGGCAATACAGCTTAGCCTACAGCCGCTGATACACAGCTTCGCTGGGCTTTACAGCTTGTCGACCCGAGGAACAAATCCTCTGCAACCGCTAGGCGATACAGCTTAGCCGTCTGAGACCTGGTCTCGCCTGCTGAGGATTACAGCTTCACCTATCCAGTGGAAACCTCCACTGCAATTGCTGGCTCACAGCTTGAAGAAACAGATTCGGAAACAAAAGACAGAAGTAAACGAAAATGAGAAAACCCGGAAGGGAAATAGCTCTCAATGAGCAAACATCTCAGCTCTGGTATCTGAACCAAGAGTCTGAGTTACAACCTCTCAATGAACCTCTCTCAACTCATCTCTCTCAATCGAACTCTCTCAACTCATCTCTCCTTTCTCTCTTTCTTCTCTTCTTTGTTTTTCTTCTATGTGGATCTCGGTGGCTCTCTACTGCTTCAGACTTTCAGTCTCACTGTATAGACTTTACCACCCGATCGATTAGCCTCCTTCTGAAGAAGAAAGCTCATATATATACCAGCAGCAGATTGGATAAGGGCGCGTGGCTTCCACATTTCCTGCCTAGAGAATTCGCCAGATCCGAGGAAATTTCATCCACATGGCAGCATCCTAGATGGGCTGCTTCCACGTGTCACCATCTGGGCACCTCACCCTCCTTGGATCACGAGCCATGTCATCAATCTCAGCCAGGAGTCCCTGTCAGACAATCAAACAGAGTTATCAGTTTAAGTCTAAAACCCTGTACAGACTTTGTAGAGTGTAATGCATTGTATAGACTTCACTGTATAGACTTTGTGAATGCGAATGCAATGTACAGACTCTGTAATGTATAGACTTCATATATGTAGTGCTATGCGATGTACAGACTTCCTATATGAAGGCAACCGCGGTACAGACTTGCTGAAGTGTAATGCAATGTGCAGACTTTGAAGAACATTCAGCAGCCAATGTATAGACTTACGCAATGTAAAGACTTGGACAGACAACTGAACGATGTATGGACTTCAACTCAAGGATGCACAATGTACAGACTTGAATGCTATGTGATGTATAGACTTCATGTTATGCATGAGACTCTAAGGAAGACGGACGATGTAAAGACTTAGCCAGCCTTCAGCTCGATGTACAGACTTGCTCGTTGTACAGACTTCATGAACGATGTATAGACTTGCCAAGGGAAAGGCTGTACAGACTTGAGAGTTCACAATGTATAGACTTTGCGATGTGTAGACTTGCCAAAGACAACTGGACGATGTACAGACTTGAGCAAAGCAAAGCAATTGAATGTATATACTTCACGATGTGTAGACTTGCCAAAGACAACTAGACGATGTACAGACTTGAGCAAAGCAAAGTCTGTACAGACTTGAAAGTTCACAATGTATAGACTTTGGCAAGACAATGGCTGTACAGACTTCAACTCAGCTGCGATGTATAGACTTGCAGGGGCAACATCGGTAAAGCTACCAGTGTATATACTTGCAAGTGCAACGTCGATAAAGCTACCGATGTATAGACTTGCGAGTGCAACGTAGGTAAAGCTACCAATGTATAGACTTCGAAGTTGAACTGGTGGATGTACAGACTTCACCGATGTATAGACTTTGAAGGTTCAACTGGTGAATGTACAGACTTCACCAACGTATAGACTTGGAAGTTCACTGATGGATGTACATACTTCACCTCGAGCAAGCTACAGTGCAGTGTATGGACTTTGAAGAATGATGCATGACGTTGTACAGACTTCACTTCGTGCAAGCTACAGTGCAGTGTATGGACTTGAAGAATGATGCATGACGATGTACAGACTTCACTTCGTGCAGGCTACAGTGCGGTGTATGGACTTGAAGAATGATGCATGACGCTGTACAGACTTCACTTCGTACAAGCTACAGTGCAGCGTATGGACTTGAAGAATGATGCATGACGCTGCAGGACAACAGCCAATGTATAGACTTTGCAGATGCAAGCAATGCAGCAATGTGTAGACTTTGGGCTATGCCATGTAATGTATAGACTTTGAGCACAAACACCACAATGTAATGTATAGACTTGCTAGTTATGTGAGCTGCAATGTATAGATTTTGCCCAATGCATAAGACGCTAAGTGAGACGGACAATGTACAGACTTAGCCAATGCAATGTATAGACTTACTGAGCTGACGCTGCATGAGACACTAAGTAAGACGGACAGTGTATAGACTTCACAGCTCAAGTGAGACGGTGGATGTACAGGCTTTGAAGCTCAACTGAGACGGACGATGTATAGACTTAGCATGTGCGAGCAATGCAACAATGTATAGACTTATGTTCTAAACGATGCACAAACACAACAATGCAATGTATGGACTTTGAGTGTGTAGACTTGTGTGTGTGCAATGTGTAGACGTGTGCGTGCATGACGATGTATAGATTCTTACTGCCTAGAATACATAAACAATCTGACAGAGATAGTTTCATCAAAATATAAACAGTTGTCAATCAATCAAAACAAGCTGTTGCCAAAGAAATAAAGCTATTGTCAACATTATCAACACAGAGGAGTCACAACAATCTCCCCCTTTTTGATGATGGCAACACCCTATCATATGGAATAGCAACATCCTGTCATACAGATGTATTTTTGATGAAAGACATGAATTATTAGTCAGATTTGTCATGCAGATGCTATGGATGCATGCTGAGAAATGAAAACAGCTCCCTGCCAACAAGATCTTCCCCTATGCCATAATCATGATGCATACAGTCCCCCTTTGCCAAATAGTGGATACACTCCCCCTTTGTCAAATAGTGGATACACTCCCCCTGGAATGAACTCATCAAACAGACAAAATATTCTCCCCCTTTGCCATCAACAAAGAGGAGGGAAAGTGATTACAAGGGAAGGAACAAGAGAGATCATCTGACTGGCATTCTGAACAAGTAGTTCAGGAATAAGCGTTCTAAAGCACAGAGTCTTCAGTCATATGAATTTAGAAACTGCTTTGAGATAGAGTTCTGGTTTAAAGGTTATAAATTTTAAGTTCATGCACTACAATCATTTGATAAGTTTTCTGTGCATGATAAAACAATAAACCAAAATCACATTTGTATGGGAGATTCAGTTTCAGAATATCTTACTTTCGTAGACTCATTAAAAGTTGTTAAGAAATACCAGGTCATGTATTGAAATTAAACAAATTGACATCCTTGAAAATTCTTTTGAAGGAACAGCATTTTTCATTGTATTTCATTTAGGGCATTCAGGTACCATTTGTCTTTTTGCGTAAGGGTATACGTTTATCAGACGCCAATACCCCTAGATACTCAACATGATGGACCATTCTGCCTATGATCAAACTCAATAGAACTGATTTACACCTTTTTGTGTGAGGGTACACGTTTATCAGACGTCAGTTACCCCCAGGTACTCAGTGAAACCACCCTACTATTTTGATCATTTTATACAGAGATAACTGATACACTTTATGAATTAAGTATAGTCCATTTCTTTGATGGATCACTTAGTTTCTCAGTAATTTACCAGTCATTGCTCTGCCAATTGTGTTTTTCAATTAATTTTCAATGTTTGCCAATATTTTTCTTAGCTGTCCTTTAATTGTTTCAGAATGACTTGTTTAAGGACAATACACAAACTTAGCTTCTCTAACATGATTTCAAGTGAGTTTTTAGATTTCAGATATAATTGGCTTTATCTGACATGTAATGAAATAAGGGTTGAGAGCTTTATCCATTTTCAGCTTTCTTATTTACTGATTGCAATCTTTAAACTGTAAAGTTTATAAAATTTAAACCATTAAGTCAGTCTTCAAGCAATTAAAGTTCTTATAAATGAAGAAGTCTGTTTTCTATTGCTTAGAAATCAGAACTGACTAACAGATTGCCATATTGTCAGACTCAACTCATTCAGGGTCAAAGAATTGAATTTCAATAAATTTGATGACCATTCTGAATTTCTAACAATACTCTCCATGTCTATATGCATGTGACTTTAGATGAGAGAGAGACCTTAGACACAGTCATGACTAGATGATATGCAATGATGATCATGAGTGTGATGCCAAAAAAAATATGAATGTTATGCTTGATAATGAGTCTGATGCAACAATCAACATTCACAATGTTTATTCAAGCAATCCAGAGAGTTTATTCATCATGCTGAAATTTACACAAGTCAAGTTCTCTTCTAAGAAATTTAAATATTTCATTCCCAAGAGGCTTAGTAAAAATATCATCAATTTATTTTTCAGTTTCAATGAAGTTCATTTCAATCTCCTTTTTATTTACAACATCTCTAAGAAAATGGTGTTTTATCTCTATATGCTTAGTCCTAGAATGATGAAAATGATTTTTAGCAAGGCATATAGCACTAGTATTATCACATAACATTGGAATACATCCCAATTTTATCTGATAATCATCCAGTTGGTGCTTGATCCATAGTACTTGGGCAGCACAATTACCAGCTGCAACATATTCAGCTTCAGCTGTAGACAAAGCTACAGTGTGTTACTTCTTAGATGCCCAAGATACTAGACAGCCACCTAGGAATTGACAATATCCACTAGTGCTTTTTCTCTCTACTCGACACCCAGCATAATCTGCATCAGTGTAAGCTAGAAGTTCTAACTCACACTTGGCAGGATACCAAAGACCTATCTCTTGGGTGCCTAGTAAATACCTAAAAATCCTTTTCACTGATTTAAGATGTGATTCTTTGGGACTAGCCTGAAATCTAGAGCATAAACACACTGAAAATTGAATGTCAGGCTTAGATGTTGTAAGATATAGAAGGGATCCGATCATACCTCTATATAGCCTTTGGTCCACTGGTTTACCTTGAGGATCTTCATCCAAACTGGTTGAGGTACCCATTGGAGCAGCTATTTCCTTGAGGTTGTCCATTTTGTACTTCTTCAATAGATCCCTTATGTACTTGGACTGAGAGATGAAGGTACCATCCTTTGATTGTGTAACCTGCAGTCCAAGAAATAGTTTGAGCTCACCCATTGAGCTCATTTCAAACTCATTAGTCATAATTTGAGAGAATTCCTCACACAATTTGGGGTTAGTTGACCCAAACACAATGTCATCCACATAAATTTGAATGATAAGAATATTTGAATGACTCACCTTGGTGAACAATGTTTGATCAACTACACCTTTTGTGAAGTTCTTATCAGTGAGGAATTTGCTCAACCTGTCATACCAAGCTCTAGGAGCATGCTTTAAACCATAGAGAACTTTTCGAGGTTTATACACATGATTGGGGATGTCTAAACATTCAAAGCCAGGAGGCTGCCTCACATAGACATCCTCACTGATTTCCCCATTTAGAAAAGCAGATTTTACATCCATCTGCTGAAGATTTATTCCTAGGGAACATGCATAAGCCAATAGTATTCTGATTGCTTCTAACCTGGCTACAGGGGCAAAAGACTCTTCAAAGTCTATTCCAAATTCCTGATTATACCCCTGAGCTACAAGTCTGGCCTTATTTTTAATTACATTCCCTGATTCATCAGTTTTATTTCTGAACACCAATTTCTATGACTGTTTCATGATCAGGAGGTGGAACCAAGTGCCACACCTTATTCCTGTCAAATTGATTGAGCTCCTCATGCATGGCATTAATCCAATGCACATCTTTGAGAGCACAGTCTTGGGTTCTACATTTGAAACAAACGCATATGCATTCAATTCATTTTGAATCCTTAAGTGGCCTCTGGTCCTAAGGGGGTCATGCAGATTTCCAATCACATTATCTACAGGATGATCTTTAAGATATCTAATGTTAACAATTGGATTGTCATGATTTTGATTTACCTCCCCCTGAACTGTAGGCTCTTCTTCATTAGGCTCTTCATTTCCTTCCTCATTTTTGGATTGGTCTGCAGAATTTCCTTCTTTCAGAATATCACCACTATCTTCATTCCTGCATTGACCAATATTAGTCTTTAATAAGGATTCATCAAAAATTATATGTGGAGATTCTTCATCAGTTTTGGAATTCAGATTATACACTCTATATGCTCGGGTGTTTTCAGAATAACCAAGAAAAATTCCTGGTTCACCTTTAGGTTCAAATCTATCAAGGTCTCTTTTATCATTTATATGTATAAAGTATTTACACCCAAAAACCTTGAAATGAGCAATAGAAGGTTTCTTACCCTTTATGATCTCATAGGGTGTTTTCTGGGTAGAAGGTCTTACTATGGCTCTGTTAATTACATAACAGGCAGTATTTACTGCTTCAGCCCAGAACTTCCTTGGTAGACCACCTTCAACCAAGAGTGTACGACCCATCTCCACTAGGGTTCTGTTCCTTCTCTCCACAACTCCATCTTGCTCAGGTGTCCTTGGTGAGGAGAACCTATGGTTAATTCCATTTGACCTGCATAATTCATCAAACTGTGAGTTTTCAAACTCACCTCCATGATCAGATAGAATATTTTCAATTTTCTGGTTTTTCTTAAGACAGAACTCCTGAAATTCTGTGAATGCATCACTTTTATGTGATAAGAAGTATACCCAAGTGTACCTAGAAAAGTCATCTACCATGACAAATCCATACCTCCTCCCTGATAAGCTGACAGACCTGGTTGACCCAAAAAGGTCCATGTGTATCAGCTCATAAGGTTTAGAAGACAGATTTTCTGTCCTAGATTTAAATGACTTTCTAGTTAACTTGGACTGAGTGCATGCATCACAGATTTTATTTTCTTTCTTAAAGGAAACTTCAGGAAGTCCTCTAACCATGCTATGCTTATTCAGTTTATGCAAAACAGTGTAACTAGCATGACCCAATCTACGATGCCATAAAAATGCTAAGTCTTCTCTATTAGCAGTAAGGCATAGGTTAGAATGTTGAATATCATCTAAATCTATCATGTAAGTGTTATTTATCCTCTTACCAGAAAATTTAACAGTTTCGGAATCAGGTTCAAAAACTTTGCAACATTGAGAGTCAAAAGCACTTTGCATCCTTTATCACATAGCTGGCTGATGCTAAGTAAGTTATAAGCTAATCCTTCAACCAGCATGACATCCTCAATGCAACAAGTAGTACACTTACCTACTTTACCTGTTCCAACAATCTTACCCTTTGTGTTGCTACCAAAGGTGACAAGGCCTCATTGTTTCTCTGTCAGCATGCAGAACTTGGCCTTATCCCCTGTCATATGCCTGGAGCAGCCACTATCCAAGTACAACAAATTGTTCTTGGCTGCCAGACATACCTGCACACACAATCAGGTAGAGAAGTTTGGAACCCAAGACTGATTGGGCTCCAGAGAAGATGAAAAGTAATTAAAATAAGAAAGCAGACTTTTAGGAATCCACATTTGTTTGAAACAATTCTATTCGGTGGATTTTCCAGATTTCCTTTTTTTTTACTTTTTCTTGTTGACACTAGCATGATTATTTACAAATTGATTATTTCTGTGCCAGTGCCTTGGCCAGGGTGTATTCACGAAATTTTGGCCATAGTAATCATTGGGCTGGCTGTGGAATTGTTGGTTCCTAGGCGTCCAATTACCATACCCACTAACCCAATTTCTGGTGTAAGGTTTATAGGACTGTGTAGCCTGGTGTCCATAACCTGTAAACCTTCCTTGAGTCCTAGTCCATCCTGACCTATTTGGATAGGTTGACTGTGCAGAGAAGTAGGACTGGGCTCTAGGTTGGTAGAAATGTTTGCGTTGAGCTCTAAAAGCATTCTGCCTCCCCTGCACCTTGGACCCTGCTGACCTGTTCATAGGTGTGTATTGGGTCTTCTTCAGAGGTGGTGGTGATAGTGGAGACTTGGTGACCTTAACATGGGGTTTATAAGACTGTGTAGGTTGACCCCTAACCTGAGACTGAGCTTTGGGATTTTGTTTGGATGTGCTAGCTCTACTAGTCTCATTCAATTTTTGTTTGCCCTTCTCCTCAGCACTGGACTTTTTCAGATTAGCAGTTTTGTTCATTGAAATGTTTAGATTCATGCTAATTAGAGGTCCTTTCTCTTTTTATGCAACAAATGAAATAGTTTTCATTCCAAAGGTTTTTGTTGCACTAGAATTAAATCCAATGCCCTCTTTTCTGAAGTTGACCTTTGACCCTAACAAAGCATTTAGGTTATCTGAACCTTGGGTCATTTTCTCAATAATCTTAAGCTTGTCCTCATTATCCTTTTGAATATCTTCAATGGATTTCTTAAGTTCTGTATTCACACTTAGGACAGCTTGATATTTTTCATTCACTATTTTTATCTCACTCTCACATTTCTGAATTTTCAATTTCAGTTCATCAGTTTCTTTTTCTAACCTCTCATTTTCTTCTTTAGAGGCTTTTGACTCATTCTTGATTTCTTCTAATTCAGAACATGTGAGTTTCAATTTTTTATTCTCAGATTCTAGACATGCAATTTTATCAGTTGGAGTTGTGTCATTTTGCATGGAGTTAATCTTTCTTCTTAGATGCCTGTTTTCCTTTCTAATATCATCAGCTCTATCAGCTATCTCATGGTAGGCATCTACCCAATCAGCAATAGTTAAATTTTTGAATCTAGTGATTACCTCATCTGAGTCCTCCTCTCTGTCTTCAGAGCTTGATGCCATAAGGCAAATGGGCTTTTCAGATTCGGCATCACTGTCTGAGCTGCTACTGAAGGAACCTTCATCTTCATCACTCAAGGTACTCACCATTGCTTTCCCTTTCGTGTTCCTTCTCTTTGACTTGTCCTTGTATTTCTGATTCTCTGGACAGTTAGCTTTCAGATGGCCTATTTTCCTGCATTGATAATAAGTATTAGTTTCAATTTTCTTAGCAGGGTTATGTTTATACCTTTTATCCCTTCGGCCGCCACTATATTTCTTTTGGCTGAATCGTCCTGCTCCTTTCCTGAGGAACCGCCTGAACTCTCTGGTCATCATTGCCATCTCAGTACGAGTTATATCTTCTTCATTCAGGCTCTCCTCGGATGATGAACTGCTAGAGTTGGATTTGCTAGATTTGCTGGCACCAGCTTTCAGAGCGATTGGCTTCTTCTTCCTCTCAGCTTCTTCTATCTTTGGCATATTAATCTCATATGCCATTAGCGAGCCAATTAGCTCATCAGCCCTTGTGGTTCGCAAATCCCTTGACTCCTCCATCACTGTAGTCTTAGTATGCCAAGCATGAGTCAGGGAACGCAATATCTTCCTCACTACATCGTATTCTGTCTGAGGTTTCCCAAGACCTCTAAGACCATTTGTGATAGTAGTTAATCGAGCGTACATCTCCTTGATGGTCTCGTTTGGCTTCATCTTGAATGTCTCATATTCAGACACTAGGAAATTAGCCTTCGTCTCTCTAACTTGAGAGGTCCCTTCATGGATAACTTCCAGTGCATCCCACATCTCCTTAGCTGAACTGCAGGCTGATACGCGGGAGAATTTTGTAGGGTGCAGAGAGCACTGAATGGCGTTTATGGCACTCCAATTTAGTGTAGACCTCCTGATCTCCTCCTTGGTCCAGACTTCCTCATTAGGGGACAGCTCATAAGGTCCCTTGCTTACTACCTTCCAGATCTCATAATCCTTCGCCCTCAAAAATACTTGCATACGGTTCTTCCAGTATGCATAGTTAGATCCATCGAAGAATGGGGGCTTGGTGGTTGAGTGTCCTTCAGCGATCTTCCCTCGAGCATCCATCTGTACCTTCCTCTTCGGGCTGTAAGTCCATGTAGAAGAGTTAGGCTCTGATACCAACTGTTATGTTAGATGGACGCAGTCTATTACAGAGGGGGGTGAATAGATCTATTGCCTAATTTAAAACCAATATAAGGCTCTAATGCGGAATATAGGCAGATCTACTAAATCACTAACTCGAGTATTAGATTTGAACAGAAGCGAATCAAACTGTGAAGGTAAACAGGAAATCCAATCGCGCATAGTTCATAGACAATCACACAAACACAAGGCACACAGGATTTTAGGTGGTTCGGTCAGGAGACCTACGTCCACCCCACACTCAACCGAGTATGGCTTACTGCTGCGCAGTACAGATTGCGTCCGCTGGGCAATACAGCTTAGCCTACAATCGCTGATACACAGCTTCGCTGGGCTTTACAGCTTGCCGACTAGAGGAACAAATCCTCTGTAACCGCTGGGCGATACAGCTTAGCCGTCCGAGACCTGGTCTCGCCTGCTGAGAATTACAGCTTCACCTGTCCAGTGGAAACCTCCACTGCAATTGCTGGCTCACAGCTTGAAGAAACAGATTCGGAAACAAAAGACAGAAGCAAACGAAAATGAGAAAACCCGGAAGGGAAATAGCTCTCAATGAGCAAACATCTCAGCTCTGGTATCTGAACCAAGAGTCTGAGTTACAACCTCTCAATGAACCTCTCTCAACTCATCTCTCTCAATCGAACTCTCTCAACTCATCTCTCCTTTCTCTCTTTCTTCTCTTCTCTATTTTTCTTCTCTGTGGATCTCGGTGGCTCTCTACTGCTTCAGACTTTCAGTCTCACTGTATAGACTTTGCCACCCGATCGATCAGCCTCCTTCTGAAGAAGAAAGCTCATATATATACCAGCAGCAGATTGGATAAGGGCGCGTGGCTTCCACATTTCCCGCCCAGAGAATTCGCCAGATCCGAGGAAATTTCATCCACATGGCAGCATCCTGAATGGGCTGCTTCCACGTGTCACCATCTGGGTACCTCGTCCTCCTTGGATCACGAGCCATATCATCAATCTCAGCCAGGAGTCCCTGTCAGACAATCAAACAGAGTTATCAGTTTAAGTCTAAAACCCTGTACAGACTTTGTAGAGTGTAATGCATTGTATAGACTTCACTGTATAGACTTTGTGAATGCAAATGCAATGTACAGACTCTGCAATGTATAGACTTCATATATGCAGTGCTATGCGATGTACAGACTTCCTATATGAAGGCAACCGCTGTACAGACTTGCTGAAGTGTAATGCAATGTGCAGACTTTGAAGAACATCCAGCAGCCAATGTATAGACTTACGCAATGTAAAGACTTGGACAGACAACTAAATGATGTATGGACTTCAACTCAAGGATGCACAATATACAGACTTGAATGCTATGCGATGTACAGACTTCATGTTATGCATGAGACTCTAAGGAAGACGGACGATGTAAAGACTTAGCCAGCCTTCAGCTCGATGTACAGACTTGCTCGTTGTACAGACTTCATGAACGATGTATATACTTGCCAAGGGAAAGGCTATACAGACTTGAGAGTTCACAATGTATAGACTTTACGATGTGTAGACTTGCCAAAGACAACTGGACGATGTACAGACTTGAGCAAAGCAAAGCAATTGAATGTATATACTTCACGATGTGTAGACTTGCCAAAGACAACTAGACGATGTACAGACTTGAGCAAAGCAAAGTCTGTACAGACTTGAAAGTTCACAATGTATAGACTTTGGCAAGACAATGGATGTACAGACTTCACCTCAGCTGCGATGTATAGACTTGCAGGGGCAACGTCGGTAAAGCTACCAGTGTATATACTTGCGAGTGCAACGTCGGTAAAGCTACCGATGTATAGACTTGCGAGTGCAACGTAGGTAAAGCTACCAATGTATAGACTTCGAAGTTGAAATGGTGGATGTACAGACTTCACCGATGTATAGACTTTGAAGGTTCAACTGGTGAATGTACAGACTTCACCAACGTATAGACTTGGAAGTTCACTGATGGATGTACATACTTCACCTCGAGCAAGCTACAGTGCAGTGTATGGACTTTGAAGAATGATGCATGACGCTGTACAGACTTCACTTCGTGCAAGCTACAGTGCAGTGTATGGACTTGAAGAATGACGCATGACGCTGTACAGACTTCACTTCGTGCAAGCTACAGTGCAGTGTATGGACTTGAAGAATGATGCATGACGCTGTACAGACTTCACTTCGTGCAGGCTACAGTGCAGTGTATGGACTTGAAGAATGATGCATGACGTTGTACAGACTTCACTTCGTGCAAACTACAGTGCAGTGTATGGACTTGAAGAATGATGCATGACGCTGCAGGACAACAGCCAATGTATAGACTTTACAGATGCAAGCAATGCAGCAATGTGTAGACTTTGGGCTATGCCATGCAATGTATAGACTTTGAGCATAAACACCACAATGCAATGTATAGACTTGCTAGTTATGTGAGCTGCAATGTATAGACTTTGCCCAATGCATAAGACGCTAAGTGAGACGGATAATGTACAGACTTAGCCAATGCAATGTACAGACTTACTGAGCTGACGCTACATGAGACACTAAGTAAGACGGACATTGTATAGACTTCACAGCTCAAGTGAGACGGTGGATGTACAGGCTTTGAAGCTCAACTGAGACGGACGATATATAGACTTAGCCTGTGCGAGCAATGTAGCAATGTATAGACTTATGTTCTAAACGATGCACAAATACAACAATGCAATGTATGGACTTTGAGTGTGTAGACTTGTGTGTGTGCAATGTGTAGACATGTGTGTGTGCATGACGATGTATAGACTCTTACTGCATAGAACACATAAACAATCTGACAAAGATAGTTTCATCAAAACATAAACAGTTGTCAATCAATCAAAACAAGCTGTTGCCAAAGAAATAAAGCTATTGTCAACATTATCAACACAGAGGAGTCACAACAGAACCCGATACCATTCGAATCCTGGCCCGCCGCCCACGAGCCGGGGCTCGGAAGGGCTAAAAGGAGTGTGGAGGTACAAAGAAATAGGAAATAAAGCAGGATAATTCAACAATTAACAGAAATAAATGAACAACTACAACAGAGTCCAGTCCAACAGAAAGTACAGTCTAAAGCAGTAAAATGTACCACATGTCAAGTGAACACTCGGCCCGGCAAGCTGGCAACTAAGAACCTCCGTACTGCACCCTCAAACCTCGAGGAAGAACCGCCGCACCTGAAACGCAGGGGTGAGCCTCCTGTTACTGGCCCAGTAGGGATCTGTTTGATTGGTTTGTTTTATTTTTTTTGTTTTTTGTTAGGGGGTCATTTTGTTTGGGTCGATCAACCGATTAATTAATGGATAACCAATCGATTAGTCAACCGCACAGGCGTGCCAGTCACGTACGTGACGAGTTTATTATGCGCTCATTCTGACCCACGTCGGGCGAGAGTGAGGTTCGGTCAGGACCAGCAGTCTGCCACACCATAAAGGCTATGGCGTTAATTACATCCCCCACGAGGAGGGAAAACCTTTGATTAATTGCCGAGATAGCGGGCCGTCCGAGGCCGAAATAAGATGCAAGTGATGAATGTGACGAGGTCACATGGAATGTTTTTTTATCTATCATGCAAGAGAGGCATGGTTCATTAAGTTGGAGACCCTCGATACGCGGTGGAGGACATAGGTCCGAAGACCACCATCACGCATGGCAAAGACTTCCGATCGGGAGTAACCCGGACATTCGTCAGTGCCATTTGATATACCGGAGGGGGTCCATGCAAACATGCATGCATGATGCTCATGATTACGTTAAGCATGGTAACAAGATTATGAAGCTGAACGATGATCAATCAAGTTTATTAATCTCTGCCGAGGGAGACGAAAGTGGTATCATAGACATGATAGCAAAAGCATGGTGATGACAGACATGATAGTAAAAGCATGATAATAGCAGACATGATAGTAAAAGCCTGACAATAAGATGGTTTGGACTTGGGCAGCCCTCTCCTTATTTGGTTTATTACTGATTGTGGTTTATTAATCTCGACTGCGGGAGGTGAAGGTCGCTCCGAAGATGAGTGAATGACTAGAATAGCATAAAATCGGCGCGATCACGTGTAGGGATAGGTTTCCCGACGCGGTCAAGCGTAAGCATATGGTTTAATCCGGCGCGGCCATGGCATGTATTAATCTGGCGCGGGGGGCCTTGGGGCGCGCCGGTTTAGGGTGCGCCGGGAACGAGCCAATTGAAATCAAAAGCTATGAGTTTAACGTTAATCCGGCGCGGTGGGGTACCGCACCGTATTAGGGCACGCCGGATAAGGGACCGTGCCGTTTTAGTTGATTTTTTGAGGAATTTTGAAAACCTTTTGATTTATTAAGATGCTGTTGCAGGTTTTGAGATTAATTAGGTTGATTGTCTGTTAAATTAGGTCCCAGGGCTCTCTAAGAGCAAGGTTATAAGCCAGTGCGAGGTTCATACTCGAGCACGGCAGTTCATCGCTTGAGAACTTATGTTTTGTTAAGGTCAATTCACGGAGATGGCCTTGTTAATTAAGAAACCTGACATAATTTTGGCAGCATCTCCCCCGTCCCTGAAAGGTTGCATGGGAGAAACGGGGTCATACTCACGTGTGGAGTAAGCCCCTAAACAGCCGGTCGGCCCAATGGTCGCCAGCAAATCCCAATCGGACAGGAAGCCCCGAGGACTGGCCTTCAAGGGGTACCATGGCTCCGTGGGTTGAAACAGGCGGATAAGGCAGCTAATGAAGGAAGCAACAACCCCAAGGGCTGGCCTACGAAGGGTGAGCAACCCGTAGTCTGCACCGTATCTAAGAGAGGGACAACTGTTAGGGAGGGAGGCCCCGAGGACTAGCCTACGAGGGCACGCATCCCTTAGTCACCACAGAGTCCCTAAGGACTGTGGGTTTTCAATCTATCAGGGTTAACCCTATTGTTGTTCACCTGGTGGCCTGTGGGGACACTCATCACTGACAGATGAGCTCCTATCGACCAAGTGGTGTTTGTAATGCGACATCGGGGAATGTTCGCCCTCCCCGGTTTACTGGAGTAGTGCTATCAAGCAAGCTCACAGACCCTGAATGCAGACGGGTTGAAAACAGGAACGTGCAACACCATACGACAACCGGTGAGTTGATAGGTTACCGAGCATGGGTTGGTGCATTGACATTCGAGGGTTAAAGGAATTAACACTCACGGAGGGAGAGGTGATTAGCAATCACAGATAGGGGTAGCTAGTATATAGATATGATGATTTAGCTACATACACATATGCTCGAGTAACTGGCATGCAACAGTCACAGGATGGGCCTTGGTGTTCTGGAGGTGACCCCCACCTTCTCTGAGCAATGGAACAATGCAAAGAGAAAAGAAAATGGAGATCGGACCCTGAAACAGAGCGGGAAGAGATACGTGCGCAGGCACGCCTCTGTCCACAAAGTATGCAAGAACCATCGAGTAGGACACGGTCACTGCGTCGACGTGAAGGACCCGGGGAGGGGTCATCTCTGTAGTCCGTGGTATGCCAGGGCATATTCAGAGTCGGAGAAATCGGATTCGGAAAACCACGCGCAAGTGGGAAAACAGACAGATGCACCGACTGAGATAGAAATGGAAGGAGAAGACACAGCGTCGAGCATTCAATCAACCAGCACATACATATAATATCATCACCCCGTGAACAGGGGGGGCTAACACATGTATTACAAATCCGATGCCGGCATCGCTGCCCTGTCACTGTTCACTAGTTGCAGAGAGATTTACAGAGGAAGAACAAACTAAATAGATGACAACGATGGGGGGAGATTGGCTCATATCATCGCCATCCCCCCCTTCTCGCTTACATTACATCAGAGGGGAGGAGTCGGAGAGATAACAGGGAGAAAACCACGCGACCCACCTGTTCCTCGAACAGAATATCGGACCCTCACTCTTCTTCTCCGGCTCCGGAGGACTTCAGTTAGGGCAAAGGAAGACGACGGTGAGGGGACGCTCGGTGAGAACCATGCTTCTCTTGCAAGGAAACCCTTTCTCCCTCCAAGGTGATTGTCTCCCTGACTCTCTCTCTTTTCTTCTAATTCTTCTTCTTTCGAGAGCCTCCTCTTCTTTTCATTCTGTTTCGAATGGCCTTTTATGCAGGAACGTTCGGGGGTTAATCCGGCATGGAGAATGGCGCACCAGGGAGAGGGGCCTATGAAGCTTTTTGCGCGTCGAAATAAGAGGGCGCCAGATAAAGGGGGCGCGCCGGTTTAGAGCGCGCCGTATTAGCATCCCCGCTCGTCATGGGCTAGCCGGTGAGTCCGGAGATGATTCCGGGAATCGCCGTGAACATTCATCTTGCCACAATTCTTTGAAACCTCGACGGGACGCCTCGTCGAAGCTCTTAGGATGACGTGTGGCCCTTCTTGGAGCCTCGAACGTCTTTTGCTTGAACACGCGGGTTTTCCGCTAACACGGCCCTCGGCACTATGATTCGTGCTGTTGGCTTGGCCTGTTTTGTGCTTGGAGCTTCTCGGAGGGTGGGGTGACACCCGAGATAGTTTCACCCAGGCCAGGTGATCATTCGGCCACTAATGGACCCAACTTGGCAAGAAGCCGTACCCGTACCGAGTAGCTGGGATCTTCCGCCGACAGAGCCCTCGGTCCTCTGTTCTGAAGAGCCAAGGGAGTTCTTCCATCTCAGGAGAGTCTTTCATGAGGTGGCAGGTCACCGGGTAGGCCGTCGTCCTTTGTCTGACTACGGGTGTAGTGTATGCGGCACGATGGAGTCGATGTCGATTCATTGGGCAGGCTTGGTCGCACTGCCGGTTGGTTGTGGATTCATCTCGACTTTTCCTGAGGCGAAGTCCCTGGCGTTCATTCCGGGTGACTCGAGGCTCTGGCAGCTTGAGAATTCTTCAATATGTTGATATTTATCAGCTTCTGTGCTTCAGTGGGCCGTGTCATTCATCTTTGAGGCCTGATTGCCGCGAGTGATATTTTGAGTGCCAAAAAATGCCTCCCAGCCGTGGGTGTTGCAAGCAAGGCACGAGTGTAGCAAGGCCGACGGATGAGCTTTGCCTGGAATGATCTCCTCTTCAATTGACGGAGGCTCGGAACGGCCCTTAATCCGTCACGGATGCCAATCCGACGCCGTTTGAATGTTAATACGGCGCGGGGTTAATCCGGCGCGCCCCTGGGCTTTTAGACGCTAATCCGGCGCGGTCCCTGGCTTTGTGCGTTAATCCGGCGTGGCCTGATGCTTGGAGGAGGTTAATCCGGCGCAGCTTGATGCTTGGAGGAGGGCCTTAATCTGGCGGGGCCAATTCTGGCACGCCTTTCTGTTGGAGAGTGCTAATTCGGCGCGCTAAATAGCGCGCCAGTTTAGCCAAAGGGGAGGCCTCTCTATATATATTTTTCTCCTTTAGTTTTTACTTCATTCTTCCTTATTCGCACAGTAATCTTCTCTCTCTTCCTACTCCTTCCCCCCCTCCAGCTTCGGCGTCGGGTGAGTGGTGAGATACCGCGGTCGTCTCCTTCGAGCGGGTGAGCGGAGTGCTAGTTCATTTGGGTTTTGAACCCATTCTTTTGGGCCCCAGGAGGCTTCTAGTAGAGCTTGCCCTTGAGCTATTCCCCTCGGTGTAATGCCGATGGCTACTTTTAGGGGCCCTTCCCTTAGTGGACGTGTTCCTGCTTCTCTTTGGCAATCTCCCGTGCTGGGGAGACTCTGCCAAAATTTTGTCAGAAATTTATCTTGATCAACTATTTTCTGACTTTGTTTATTGTTTGATGCGCTTTCTCACAGACAGAAATGGCATCTGGCTCTTCCTCTTCTGCTTCTCGTGCCGTGGTGACGTGGGAGAATGTCAATTCCCTTGATCGGGGGCACGATCAGCTTGCTGTAGTCATAGAATCCTCATATTCGGGGACCGATACTGTGGACACTAGCCGTCTCCTCATCCTTGGAGGCGATTCTTTTCATTATGACCGGGAAGGCGCTGTCAGGTGGGATCACCCCAAGGACAAACATCTGATGTCCTTCCTCCGGCGCTTCAACCTTCAGGGAAAGAGAGACCTGTTCCTCGTCCGCAAAGCCGAGCAAGCCTTGCTAGTGGAGAGGGATAGTCTAACATACTGTGTAGTGCGGGGAAGGCCTATTTATCTTCCCGGAGAAGTCAGGAAATGGATCGTCGTGCTCGGGCTGCAAGATCTGGCTCCAGAAGATGGGCTGCTGACCAGGCCCCCTGAATTTGTACCCACTCGGTGGAATGATTCCGCAGGCAGGGTGGATCGGGAGAAGCCGATCTTTGGCTTGTTTCTTGCCCCGTTGAAATGGGGGTACAGAGAAGAATCTTTTCTGTTGGACTGCCTGGTGGTCCGTTTTAAGCATCAAATATCTGTGGGGTGGTTTGTTGAGTTGAGAGCCACCGACGCCCATGCATTTAGACCTGGAGCAGTGGAGTTCACGGATTATGTGCTGCAGCACTACGCTCCCCTCCTGACCAGGGATGGCGTCTATCACAGCGTGTACGCCTCGAGATACCGCTACCCCATCTCCCGAGGCTTATGTTGTGGCATGATCGAAGTATTCTGCCTCGAGTACAACACTTTTTATACTTCGGAAGGAGAAACTTCTCTAGATTTATGGAGCCTCTCACAGCTTAGCAGTCTACCAATCGACGGAGAGCCGTACGAGGAAGTTTGCTGGCCTGACTGGCTGAAGGATCAGACCGACGGTGAGGGTCGGTATCTGGCGGGCCACGCTTATCGCTATCTGATGAAGGCGTACCGCACACTTTACCACTCGTCACATGCCACGAGGGAAGCTAGGAAGCCGGGCGAGAAGCGGAGGGTGCGGATGGGCACCTGGCTCCAATATTTCTTTGGCGGTAAGAAGAAGTACGAGGACTTCCCCCCAATAGCGCCGATGGCTCCGGAGAGGAAGAAGAGAGTCCGATGGCAGGCCGCAGCATCATCTTCAAGAAGAGGGGAGAGGGAGGACCCAAACCCCACTGGCGTCGACGCAGTCACACACTGTGCCGCATACCTGGTCTATTGGATCTGTTCCTTCACTCTCCCGCAAGGCGACGAGAGCGTGATTAGAGCAGAGGCTATCTATCCCGCATGTCTCATGGCTTGGGGTACTAAGCTGTCCCTCTGCCCAGTGGCTTTGTGCCTTACACAAGACGCGTCTTCCCAAGAATCTGCGGACGGTTGGTCCGTTAAACTTCTTCAATGCTTGGGTTTGTACCCTTTTTTCGGATGTTGCCCCTTGGGCGTTACAGTCAGCTCATCTTATCCCGCGAATGATAGAGTTCACGAGTGTCGAGCCGTCCTCACTAGCGGAGCAACTCTTTGCCATTCAGGGCAAGTTGGCCCGGATTCCCACAGATTCACCCGGGGTCCTTCACTTCTGGAGCTTAGCTGCTCACTCCAGCCCGCGGGTGAACAGGACGAGGCAGTGCAAGCTCTTCGAGACAGAGGAGTATATCCATCCAATCTCTGGGGCCAAGTATACAAGGCCCATCCTTGAGCAGGAGTTGGTTGACTGGGCGCTGGCTATCAGGCCAAGCGACCTTGTATTCCGAAAGAGCGGCATTTTGTGGCTGGAGCCGTATTATCCGTTTCGCTTCAGCCGGAACTTTGGCTATGACCAGCACATTCCTCATTCCTTTTCATAATTTGCATTGCCCAATGGGCACAGAGCCGGGTAAGTTTCAAATGATGATGCTCGGATATGGTGGGACTTCTTCCACCGCCGAGAAAATGTTTCTTTCAGGGTGCCAACCCTTGCCCGCTTCCCCCGCGTTACTCCTGAGTATATCAAGTGGTGGAACGCGCGGACGGGGTTCTACAGGAGCTCCCGCCGAGAGTGTTGGGCCGTAGCAGAGCATATATTTCTGGACTCCCAGCCGGAGCCAACTCTTGATATTGAGCCCTCCTATTTGAAGAAGCTGAAATCTTGGACCAACACGGAAGTGAGGGCCTATCTTGAGGCCCGAAAAGTTGTGAAAAGCCGCAGGACCAAAGTCGACCCGAAGTTGCCCACAATCAGCAAGGATGACTATGTGAAAACGCTTCGGGGTCTATGCCGGGTAAGCAGCGAGAGGGTGGTTCTTCAGCAACTCCCTCTGCCGGTGGAGGAACCCATCTCGGCGGTGGCTGACTGGCGCCCCGAGGTTGACAAGCTACACCCCTATCGGACTTTCATCCGTAGGGAAGACAGGCGGGATGCTCTATATGACAACACACCTTGGCTATTTGCGCTCCTCCGATCGCATGGTCTTTCAGTGGGTGGTCCTAGCGAAGCCATTCTAGACCCGCCCCTTCATATCTCATTCAAGTATGCTGACAGATGGGGGATGGACCACCTGAGCTTATATTATCACATGTCTTCTCGTGGCCACAAGGACCTGGCGTTGCTGGCCGAGCCGAGTGAAAAGATAGGAGATTTATGCTGGCTTATTCGCGAGGCAGCTTCGAGAGACAAAGTGCCCTCGCTGTATTATTGGCCTCTCTTCCCCTTCTACACGGGGCCAGCAAGTATGTTCTATCTCTTTATTCAGGCCCGTCGGTCAACTTCTTTTCTTCATTGTCATGTATTATTCTCACCTTCGTGCATATGCAGTCCGACCCACTTTGGAGGAGAATCGGCACTTTAGGGAGCTAATAATAAAAGCTTAGAAGCCAGCATACTTCGAGGCTCCCGAGCTGGCCCCGACCACGACGCCACTGCCTCCTGGCGATTCGAGAAAGCGGACCCGATCCCAGTTGAGGGAGGCCGTTGGGAAGGCCAAGGCGGCAATGACCCGAGTGACACGGGCACGCCGGAGGAAGGCCGCAGAAAAGGAACCAGCAACCGTTCTTCCTCCGGTTGTATCCTTTGAAGAGTTCGAGGCTTCCCGCGCGCAGGGGCCAGAAGCTGAAGGTAAGCTCTTCATTTCTTGAGAATTCATTGGCTCACTTTGGCTGCTTCGGCTAATTCGTGTTGACAACTGCCGACACAGTCCCTGCGGTCGTCGGGCTGGAGGCGACGGTAGGCGCCGTGGCTAGGGAAGGGGCAGAGGAAATCTCTACTGCTCCTGTAGAGAGAGATCTGCCTTCTCCAACGCCCAGACAGGAAATGGAAGGTAATTTATAGTTTAATCGCGACACCACCGCGAGTCTTCATGTCTTCCGTCGGCTTGACTATTTCTTGCCATAAATTTCAGTTGACATGCAACCGTCATTACTTCCTGGTGCGGAGGGTGCAGAGGAAGCTATTGCTGGGGAGCAGGGCGAGCTTGCCCCTGAGATCCCATCAACTTCTGCTCCTAGTGCGAAGTGCATGGAGGAAGTCCCTACTGAGGGTGATGCTCCTCCTGGTGAGGTTCCTGCTCCGATGGTGGAGCGTCCAGAAAGAGCAGAGGAGTCTTCTTCCTCTGAGTAGGTCGATTACAGTGGCGGCTCTAGTGACGAAGAGTTCCCACTGGTCGACACAGAGACTGAGGATGCCAGGGCATTTTCGGCTTATGAAAGTGATCGTCTAACTTTCAGCCCGCCTCGATTGTCATGGAGCGGTCCTGGCCCGTCAGGATCACTTGTAAGTGAAGGGGCTGGGGCTGCAGAGGTCGCCCTTGGAGATTTGAGCCTAGTGCCGGCTGAGGTGAGGAACCCCCCGTGATCGGCGCTTGTTGCCCTTCCTTTCTTTTTCTTTTCAGCTCTCTGATATATATATTTCTGGTGCAGACTGAGGTGGTGCTGCCAACCATAACGGTGCAGATACCCCTTCCGGCTCTAGGTGCGGGTCATGCAACCTTCCCGCCAGTCTTGCGGCCTATCGCACTGCGATATCCCAAGGACTATGCAGCGGGTCCAGCAGGACCTGGAGTACTTGTGCGGGCTAACGAGTCGATGGCAGTCAAACACTCCCGGTCATTGGAAGTCGCACGACAGTCGACTTCAAAGAAAGCCCCCCCCCCCCCCCCCCCCCCCCCGAGGTAGAGGCGGGAGAGATCGTTGAAGAAGAAGCAGGGATGACTGGGGCCCTGGCTCTTATTACTGAAACTGGACATATGGGGGTCAGTCAAGTTGGAGGCGAGGAGCAGATGTCCTTGGCTCTTGATGTTCCTGTTGCAGCTTCATCCCAAGGGGCTGGCGGGGAAGTCGTCACCATCGAGACTCCAGCTACCATATCAGTTACTGCAGTTGTTCCCCATGCAAGTGCGCTGCAGATCATGCCATCGTCATCTTCTGGGATGAGCAATGATATCTGGGCCACCGTGGACAACAGAGTGAGTTCGAACTACACGAGACGTCACCGCTCGATCTCCAGTCGTCGAGTGACCTCGTGTGGCAGTTCTTAGGGACCCTTCAGCAGACCATAGCGGCCAGCAGAGATTTGACTTATGTTCAGCTGAGGGGCTTGATAGAGCACTTGTCCCGCTCGCTATTGGCTTTCAGCTGTCCCATGGACGACTGGACTCCATGGGTAATTCTGCTGCTGAAATATGTGAACAGAAGGGAGTTCTTAGGCCGAGAGGTAACTGACCAGCTGACGGCCATAACATTGGAGCGAGCTGAATGTCGAGCGACTCTCGTCTCTCTGAAAGGGACTGCGGCGCAGATGAGGGATGATGCCAGTGCCTCTTTGCAGCGCTGAAGCTTCCTTACGGCCCGGATAGCAGAGCTGCAAGCCGAACTTTTAAGGGTAGAGGCTGAGCTTCAAGAAATAGAGCGTCTGGAAGCCCAGAAGATAGAGGAAGCAGAAAATGGCCGAGGGACAAGCTGCTTCCCTTGAGGAGAAACTGTCCCAACTGGAGGTCGCCGAGTCTCGGCTGTAAGAACTGACCCGCCACCCTTCTTTGGGTATTCCGGAGTTGAAGGACATCTTCTGCCGCCCGCTTCCATAGTCTCCTCTATTCCCCTCCCTGTTTGATGGGCTTTATGTATTCCGGGGTATACCCCGCGTAACATGTATCTTTTTATTTCATAGGAATGAAAACTCCTCATTTGCTATTAAATGACGACTCCATTCTTTCATTATTCTTTTCCTTCCCCTTTCCACTCGCCAGTCAATTCTAGTACGAGTATGTGAGTCACTAGGGCAGGAGAGCGCTCACGCCTTCAGCAAAGGGGTGAGTTGTTCGCTCCACCGCGCCGTGACCATTCTCAGGACCAAGCAATGGCTAACGTAGGCCAAAAGTTCGAAGGACCAAAAAAAGTGTAGAGGCCCCTTAGGGCTGGGAAATAAGGTCAGACGGCTTGTCAGTCAGACTCATTGACACTGACAGAAATTTAGGGTAGGGTTTATTCATCGACATATGTTATATGTCGAAGCAAAAGAGGTTGATCACTTTAACGAGGATGAAGGGTCCAGGTTAGGGGGATGTTGACCAGTCCTATCGATGATGACAAGGGCCGAAAAGGTAGCCGGTCTTGGCGATGGTGACAAGGGCCGAAAAGGTAGCCGGTCTTGCCGATGGTGATAAGGGCCGAAAAGGTAGTCGGTCTTGCCGATGGTGACAAGGGCCAAAAAGATGGCCGGTCTTGCCAATGGTGACAAGGATCAGAAGGGGTAGCGACCGATCTTGCCGATGGTGACAAGGGTCGAAAAGATGGCCGATCTTACCGATGGTGACAAGGACTGGAAGGGGTAGCGACCGATCTTGTCGATGGTGACAAGGGTCGAAAAGATGTCCGGTCTTGCCGATGGTGACAAGGGCCGAAAAGATGGCCGGTCTTGTCGATGGTGACAAGGGCCGAGAAGGGTAGCCGGCCTTGCCGATGGTGACAAGGGCCGAAAAGGTAGCGATCGATCTTGTCGATGGTGACAAGGGTCGAAAAGAGTAGATGGAAGTGGAATGATGAACGAGGGTAGCCTCGTTACTACATCATCATCATCATTCTTTGTTTCATCATTTTTTTATCACATTACTGACTCAAGTGCCCTTTCGGGTTTTCACCGAAATCAGCCCCCTCTTGCTTTTGCCCACACACCCTTTCGGATTTTCACATGGCGGGGTACCCGATTTTGCCTGCAACGCCCCCTCGGGTTTTCGCCACAGCCGGGTTATAGCCATTTTTGCCCTTGTCCCAGTTTAGGAACAAGACCGGCGGGGTATCTCTATTTTTAATCCCATTTGTTTCTTTCTTTTCTCTCTTTTTTTTATTCCACGGAGAATCCGGAACATGGGAGAACTTGTCTGCTAAAATGCCGACCGGCCTTATTGATGATGACAAGGGTCGGGCCCTAATTTAGTTCATCGACATTGGTTAAATGCCGAAGCAAAGACTGTACAGTTCTTAACAGGGACAAAAGGTCCAAACTAAAGGATAGAGGTCGACCAATCTCGCCGATGATGACGAGGTCGAACGCGGGCTTGTTCATCGACGTGGTTTACAGGTCGAAGCAAGGAGTATATTCATTAACCGGGACAGAAGGTCCGAGTTAAAGGTGGAGACAGACCGATCTCGCCGATGATGACGAGGGTCAAACACGGGTTTGTTCATCGACATGGGTTACACGTCGAAGCAAGGAGTATATTCATTAACCGGGACGAAAGGTCCGAGTTAAAGGTAGAGGTCGACCGATCTCGTCGATGATGACGAGGGTCGAATGTGGGTTTGTTCATCGACATGGGTTACACATCGAAGCAAGGAGTATATTCATTAACCGGGATAAAAGGTCCGAGTTAATGCTAGAGGTCGACCGATCTCGCCGATGATGACGAGGGTCGAGCACGGGTTTGTTCATCGACGTGGGTTACATGTCGAAGCAAGGAGTATATTCATTAACCTGGACGAAAGGTCTGAGTTAAAGGTAGAGGTCGACCGATCTCGCCGATGATGACGAGGGTCAAATGCGGGTTTGTTCATCGACGTGGGTTACACGTCGAAGCAAGGAGTATATTCATTAACTGGGACGAAAGGTCTGAGTTAAAGGTAGAGTTCGATCGATCTCGCCGATGATGACGGGGGTTGAACGCGGGTTTGTTCATCGACATGGGTTACATGTCGAAGCAAGGAGTATATTCATTAATCGGGACGAAAGGTATGAGTTAAAGGTAGAGGTCTACCGATCTCGCTGATGATGACGAGGGTCGAACGCGGGTTTGTTCATCGACATGGGTTACATGTCAAAGCAAGGAGTATATTCATTAACCGAGACGAAAGGTCCGAGTTAAAAGTAGAGGTCGACCGATCTCGCTGATAATGATGAGGGTCGAACAAGGGTTTGTAGGGGATCTCCGGCGGGACTTTTGATGGTTGTCCTTTGGGAGTCTCATTAGGAGGAGAATAAAGAGGAACATTTTAGATTATCACTTTACTGACCAAAGCGCCCTTTCGGGTTTTCGCCGAGGCCAGCCCCCTCTTGCTTTTGCCCACATGCCCTTCCGGGTTTTCACGTGGCGGGGTACCCGCTTTTGCCTGTGACACCCTTTCGAATTTTCGCCACAGCCGGACTATAGCCATTTTTGCCCTTGTTCCGAATATAGGAACAAGTCCGGGGGGGTATCTCTATTTTTAACCCCTATTTTGTGCTCTCTTTTTTTATATAACAGGAGGATGTTGAGAGAGTTGGCTAGGACACGAGGTCCTACACCAGAAAAAGGGCTTATTCGTCAACAAGAAGGTAATGCTAACGCAAAGGATAGATTTGAGCCGGTTTGAGCGTAAGGCCTGCGTTGGCAATGTTGTTGATATTATGCGAGCTCGGTTATGGCAGAGTGCCACTAGACTGGGGTAAGGATAGTTCGATTAGGATGGAGTGCCACTAGACCGGGGTGAGGTAGCTCGGTCAGGGCGGAGTGCCACTAGACCAAGGTGACGGTAGCTCGATCAGGGCAGAGTGCCACTAGACCAAGGTAAAGGTAGCTCGGTCAGGGCGGAGTGCCACTAGACCAATGTGAAGGTAGCTCGGTCAGGGCAGAGTGCCACTAGACCAAGGTAAGGTAGCTCGGTCAGGGTGGAGTGCCACTAGACCAAGGTGAAGGTAGCTCGGTCAAGGCGGAGTGCCACTAGACCAAGGTAAGGTAGCTCGGTCAGGGCGGAGTGCCATTAGACCAAGGTGAAGGTAGCTCGGTCAGGGCGGAGTGCCACTAGACCAAGGTAAGGTAACTTGGTCAAGGCGGAATGCCACTAGACCAAGGTAAAGTAGCTCGGTCAGGGCGGAGTGCTACTAGACCAAGGTAAATGTAGCTTGGTCAGGGCGGAGTGCCACTAGACCAAGGTAAGATAGCTCGGTCAGGGCGGAGTGCCACTAAACCAAGGTAAAGGTAGCTCGGTCAGGGCGGAGTGCCACTAGACCAAGGTGAATGTAGTTTGGTCAGGGCGGAGCGCCACTAGACCAAGGTGAGTATTCCAATCACTGAGGGAATGTCGGTTGCGCCGTATGATACAGCTTTATATGCTTTCCATTGAGGGGAGAGAACTGGACGACTCTGTAGACACGCCAAAATTGATACTATGTTGATCAAATCTCATGTCACTATGTTAACACCCCAAAGTGAACTTCAATATTTCTATAATATAAAGTTTTTCTCTTTTGTGTGGGTTTTTATGATGTTTCTTGCATTTTTTTTAATTAACGACTTGAAGAGGGGCGTGATTTAAATAGCGACCTAATCGTGGGCGTGTTCCCAAGAAAGGACGGCTGGTGTTAAGGGCGTCAATTTCTGGTATTTTACGAGTCCCACCACGATTGAAAAATCAAGAATTAACGTCCTTCCTTAGGGCGTGTTTTCAATTAACGCCTTTGCTTCAGGCGTCTTCTCACAATTTTCAGAAAAAGAAAGTTTTTATTACTAAAATTGAATCCAGAAGTTGACGCCTTTGTCCCAGTCGTGTTTTGAATTAGCGCCTTAGGGCAGGTTGTCAATTTTAATTGACACCCTTCTGAGGGTCGTCTCTCACCCTTCCGTGTCATGTTTGGGTACACCCTTCCTGGAGAGTTCCCTGCCTTGATTAATCACTTGCTCGATCTGGGAACTAGAGTCCTTGCCATTGATGATCATTGCCTGATCTTATCTTCCCAAATCTGTGGCTATCATTGATCAAAACCCTATAAAAGGATGCCCTGGTTGATCTCGCGCGAGAAAACGGGTGCTGGCGATTGAGGTTGCAGAAGCTAGTTTACAGAGGGCTCTCTGCTTCCTCCTGCTGCCGCAACCGAGGCATCAAAGTGGTTTCCCCTTTACTGTTTACAGGAACAGCAGGGCTTTCTTTCTCACGTTTGTCTTCATCATCTCATCATCGATCACTATATTCTTCCTTTACATTAGTATTGCATCTCTTTCCCTTTCCCTAATTCTCTAGGGGTTTTAAAAATAAACAAAAGGTGCACACCTTATGCTCCTCTTTCATCATCATATTATTTTCTTGGATTGATACTACACACACGTTTGGCTGATCCCCACTTCTTTTGATTGTTTGTTCTTTGATTAAGGGTAATCAAGAGGAAAACCCCCTTCATCGGCCGGCCGATAGAAGGAGGAGGAAGGAATCTACATCCATCCCGTAACCTTATTTTCACCAGGTATTCGCGATCAATTTCCTTTATTTTGAGGTAACCCCTCTGGCGATCACACTCCTTATTAGCACCACGTGCTCCTTTACTCCTTTTTCATTATTCTCCCCCCTATATAAATATCTTTTTTATCTTAAAAGTGGATTTTCTTAGAATCTACAAATTGACGATCACGGTGGGACTTCCACTATTTTTCTGTTGATTACCCCTTTCCTATTGGCACCTACGTGTGCCCTTTCCCCATTGGCACCCACGTGTGCCCTTTCCCCTTTGGCACCCACGTGTGCCCTTTCCCTTTGGTACCCACGGTACCCCTCCCCTTTGTGCCCTACGAGCACCCTCCACTGTGCACACTCCCCGGGATCAGCAAGTTTTTAGTTTTGACAAAAAATTAACGCCTTCCACAAAGGCGCGTTTTGATTTAACGCCTTTATCTAGGGCGTCTATTCTCTGTTTAACGCCTTCTACGAAGGCGTCTTTCATCACACCTCCTGGCTTTTTTACTCTGTCTGTGAATTAGCGCCCTTCCCTCCGGGCGTCCTTTTATTGATTAGCGTCTTAGATCAAGGCATGTTTTTTTTTATTTTGATCGTGTGCACCACTCACAATTGATGCCCTCTGTCAGAGGCATCCTTTTCACATATAGCGCCTCACACTAAGGCGCGGTTTTGCACTGTCTGTGAGCGCCTCACAGTGATTCACGACAGCAGCGCTGTCGTCTCTTCCATTAGTAGCGACTGCTTCAGAGTCGTCTCTTTCCTATGTATTTACAGAGCCCTGCTTCCTGTGTTTGTTCATGCTGGATTGATACTTACCTTGATTATTTGATTATATTGGTGTGATCTGCTTATCTCATACTGCATCTTGTGGCATTTGGTTGAGAGACCTCCTCTCTCTACACTAGGCTTTCACACACCTCTCTTGGAATCGGGACAACCCTCCATTGAGCATTCCGTCTCTTTGGACCGAAAATCCCTTTTCCAAGACCTCCGTAAGTCCCCGCACCCGTGGATTCCCTCACGGACGCTGGGCTGGTTGTACCCTTGAAGTACCCGGAGTTTCGTGAATCTATCATTGGTGAAGAGAGAGAAAGAACCTAGTTAACCCGGAGACTACACTTGGATCCGAACTAGGTTTCACTTTGCAAAGAAGAGTGAATTATTCTGCAATTTAATCCACTTTAATCTCGAACATAACACTAAAATCTTGCGTTCATCTCAACTTGATTGCATAAACTTGGTTGGGTTGATCTGCTTAAGCTTCTTTTGATTGAGTGATTGATTGTGTGATAATCCCTCCATAAAGCTTTCTCCCTTCTTAAGCATGCAACTCCGTTCAGGTAAGATCATCAACATGGCGAGTTATGGATACTCTTATGATGACGTGGAAGAAAATGTTTTTGATCAATCTTATGAGGCACCCCTCCAAGATTCCATCTATCATGAGGGGAATTATCCTCCTCCTCATTCTCATTATCCTCAAGTTCATGTGGTTGATACCACTACTCAAGAGGTTGTGCCCTCCTCTCAGGCTTTACCCTCCAACACATCGGGGAACACCTCCCCTTCTTTCAACGTCAATGATTTAATTCATGCATTATCTCAATTGGACGATTCCCAGCGGCAGGCAGTTCAGGCCGCTTTGAAAGGGAAGTCCATTCCCTCTTCATCCTCCAATCCCCCTCCGGCCGAGAGTGGCCATCACATCACCAATGACCAGGCGGTTCTGCACAAACCCCCCTCTTGTCCACCAACGCCTGGTGCGGCCATGTCGGCCCAACAGGCAAGTTACTCAGCGGTTAGGTCTCAGTTTCTCCAACCTCCCCAAATTCTACGGACGCCTATACCAAATTCCTTCATTCAAAATTCGGCCCCAGTCGAGTCAGATACTAATGCTCTACTCCTTCAGAAATTGGCTACCATGGAAGAAAAACTCAACAAGGTTACTGCTGCCAAGAATGCCCCGGAAATCTCTCTGCCTACATTGCCAGTTTTTCACTTACCACCTTCTGAGATGCCGAACTTTCGGCGATATAATGGAACTGGCAATCCTTTTATCCATCTGAAGGATTTTATGTATGAGACTTCTTTCTGACAAGGCAAGAAAGCTTCACTGGCTTATTTGTTTAGAAGATCTCTAGAAGGGCCAGCCCTCGAATGGTTTTACTCCTTGGATCGGGTAGATGCTAGTGATTTCGATGTGGTTCAGAAGAAATTCTTACAGAAGTATAGGGACCGGGTCGGACCATCTTTATCTGTTACAGACTTGGTTGCAGAGAAAATGAAGCCCGAGGAGGACTTCATCATATTTGCTGATAGATGGCGGTCAATGGCCGAGAAGTTGAAAGATACCTTATCAGAACCGGAACAGGTTAAGATGATTATATCCAATGCAACCCCTCAGTTCCGGCATATACTGGCCATGAACAGATTGACCACCATGGAGGAGCTCTATGAAAGAGCTCGTTATATTCAGACCCAAATGAAAGATTCGCCCATCATGGGCATGTTTGAGCCAAAACCAAGGTTGGTTAAAAAGAATACGAATGTCAACAGCAGCGGGCCCACAACTGAGGGCACAATAGCAAATGAGCAGGTTGGCGCGGTCGGCAACCCCACACCCCATCACCTATCTAACCCACGACCTCCACCACCTCCACAACAAAGCACTCTCTTCAACTCGCCACCACAACACCAATTCGCACCTCAACCTTCCTTTGCTCCACCACAAAACCAAGCGCCCCGCGCTGACCCTCCAGCTCCGCAACAATACCACCAAGTGCCGCCACCCGCCAACTATGGCCAACAACAGCAACAAAGGAGACCACTAGGCCCCAAAAGGGCCCACTATCCTCCACTGCCAGAAAGTCTCCCGGATATTTTCAATGCCTTAATGGCCGCCAACTTGCTCATGCTACCAAAGGAAAGGGCAGCGTGGCCCGCTAATGTTGACACGTCCCGCTACTGTGTCTTCCACCGCTCCCCTGGTCATAACATTGATCGTTGCTTCCACTTCAAGGACTACATTTATGATTTAAATGACCAGGGTGACATTAATTGGGATGAGATGAGACAGTTTATCTCCACTATGAAAGAAAGAAGGCCTCCTCGGTAGCAGCAGGCTCAACAGCCGCAGCAACCAGCTCCACAAGTACAACAGCAAGCTCCGGCACCTCAGCAAGATATGGGAATCGTCCACAACCCACTGCCAGGGCATCCTGCAAATCAGCATATAAACCCTGTCACGTCCCTCCACGAGGTGGAGAGAGGGTAGGGATGGCATGAAGAAAACGTCTCTGTCGGGGCATTTAATCATAATCCAAATCAACCTCCGCGCCTCTTGCGCACCCTTCCGTCTTCTTCTACTCCCCAATTAAGCCGTTCCCTTTTGCGCCCCGCTAATCCACTTGCTCCCACCAATTCTCCATCCTTGCCAACCCGACCTCTCCTTACCCACCTACCGCCTCCGCAGCCTACCATGCAGCAAACTTCGCCATCCACTACTAACCCTTCACATTTGCCGTCTAGACCACTCCTTATCCGCTCACCACCAACACCGGTTACATCCACTACCATCACTCCTCCGCCGGCAAGGACACCTCCACCACCAGCTCAGCCACCATTTATACCCCGAACCCTCCTTGTTCAATCCGCTAGCACTTCCCACACTCGGGCAACCCTTCCTACTCCTACGCCTCCTACGGGGGCTGCCTTGTCGAATTCCTCATCGATTTCTTCCTCAAACACTCCTCCACCAATTTTCAATGCTAACACCCCCTCTTCTTCCAATCCTCCCTTACTTGCCCCGACAGAGGCGCGGCAAAACGTGGCACCGCTCCGCAGTGGACGGATGTTCCAGCGCATCTTTCCCCAGAGAGAGCAAGAGCCCGTGCAGGGGCCTAATGAACAAGAACATGAGCAAGAGTCCGTGCCGGGTACTCAGTATGATTTGTTAAAGCATCTTGACCGAACTCCAGCAAGAATTTCCATTCTGGAATTGATTAAGAGGTCAGTCACTCACCAATTAGCTCTGAAGGAATATTTGCAGAAGGTCATGGTCAATGAAGACATCCCTGTCGAGCAGATAACCACAGTATTAACGCTCGCTAGCAGTCAGCCGGCGATTACTTTTCATGAGCATGAACTGGCACCACTCTCAGCGAGGAAATATGCTCTATGTATTACGGTGGATATTAATAAGGTGGCGGTGAAACAATGTCTGGTGGACACTGGGGCATCTATCAATGTTTTGCCACCCACCACTTTGAAGATGTGCGGCATTCCAGAAAATCAGATTCGGCCATCTACCATAACAGTCACAGCATACGACAATACTAAGAAACCTCCTTTGGGCATGATAACATTAAAGGTTAGTTTGGGTCCAGCAACAATCACAGTCGATTTTCACATTTTGGATATGGATCCAACATTCAATGGCATCTTGGGTCGCCCCTATATTCAACAGTTAGATGCAGTGCCCTCTACAAATCACCAATGCCTCAAGTTTCCACACAAGGGCCGCATTATCAAGGTGACTAGCATGCCGATCCTGCCTGATGAAGACATACACCTAGCAACGTTAGTTCCTTCTATTTGGCCTTCCAACAAACCGTTGCTATCAGTGCTAGATATCCCTCACCCACGGCCGATGCCACCTGAGACAGTTACAACAGTTGCCATGACACCCCTAACGTCCAAGGGGAAGAAGAAGAAGAACACAATGAACACCCCGGGATGGAATATTTTGATGAGAATGGGGTACCAGGTCGGCAAAGGCCTGGGTGTCAATTGTCAGGGCAAAACTAGGCCTGTCAGGTCACAGAAATTGATTGCACGAGGCGGTCTAGGCTACAAAGGGCTGAGCAAAGATGAAAATGAACCATGGGCAGTCATGACATCCACTCTGAAGACGGATCGCCAACCGCTTACATGGACATTACAGACACATTTTATTAAAGGTGGCGTCCAAAATAATGAGCAGACTACAATAATCACTTCCATGTTAGACTGTCAAGATGTTCATGCTAGACAGTTTGCTCGACATATTGCTCCACTGGTTACATACAAAGCCCTGGAATCTCTAAGGCCTGATAAGAGAAGGAAAATGGATGATCCAGAGTGTGACTGGTATAGATGGTTTGATATGAATGACATCACTATTGCCTTAAGCCGTCTCTTCATGCCGACAGATCCGGAATGGCCGCCACTGATCCACGACTTGATTGAAAAGCCTGTGGTGATAACAGACAAGAGGCAGCTGCTGAGTGATTATACGGATACTGGAGAGCCTGATGTACCATATGAAGAAGGATTCACAATAGACAGGCTGTGGGCCGGCCTTTTCTCTCTTACTTCTATGCATCCGTCTCTTCTTGCTTCTTTGCATTCTCAATTGTTCTCTCGCGTACCGAGACCGCCACCAATTATGATCAGCTTTTCTCCATATTCATTACAAGTTTCTCTCCCGATTCCTCCCTTGCTCCTCGAGCAATTCTCCGAACTCTCCATCACACCCCCGCGCGGGTCATCTCTGATTCAATCTTTCTCCAAACTTTCAATCTCCACTCCTCCTGCTATTCTCCCTTCACATTGCTTTCTTCTAGAAAAGGAAAATAAAAATGAAAATAAAGATAAACACGAAAAAAAATGCCAAAATTCCAACTTTTTCATCCTCCATCTCTGTTGAAGAGACCTCTTATCTCTTTTCTGAGTGTGTCCCGACCCGGGGGCCACTCTTCCATGATTCATTGGTAAATCTTTTCTCCCCCTCTGGTGAGGGGTCTTCGTCTGTATCACCTCCTGTATCCACTTTTTCACCGCCTTCCTTCAATCAAGCTAGTTGCTCTTCCTCCTCCAATAATAAAATTCATGGGGTAGTTTCACATAAGAAATCCAAGGGTAAGCAGATTCCCCGTAGATTTTTGTTGGAGTTAGCCAGAAGGTGCCAGGCTTGTTCAGCCCTTCCCGAATTTGTGGAGAATCTGATCGTCCTGCCAGAGTTGGAATACGAGGATACTGATGTTTCTTATGAGGGTTTGGGTGTCTTTGAAATTATGAATGATGAAGACCCTATTGAAGAGGGGGATGAAAGTTATGAAGAATATGAGGACGAGGCTGATGCCTTTGCCAGTGGCATGAGAAGATTTGATGAACTATCAGCCTCAGTAGAGGAACCTACCAAAGAAATAAATTTGGGTACGGAAGAAGACCCTAGGATTGTCCTCATCAGCAAAAATTTGCCACCCTCCGAAGAGGAGGCGCTTATTTTGGTACTTCAAGAATACAAGGACACGTTTGCGTGGAGTTATGAAGATATGCCTGGATTAGACCCTGCGCTCGTTGAACATCGACTTACACTTAAGCCAGGGTCTGTCCCGGTCAAACAACGGTTGAGACGTTTCCACCCTAACATGGCTTTAAAGATGAAAGAAGAGGTCGACAAGCTTCATAAGGCTAGATTTGTTAGAGTTGTCCTCTATCCCAACTGGGTGACTAACATCGTCCTAGTCATGAAGAAAGATGAAAAGGTTCGGATTTGTATAGACTTCCGGGACCTCAACCGTGCGTGTCCTAAAGATGACTTCCCCCTCCCTTATATTGATGTTTTGATTGATAATACGGCAGGATTTGAGACTCTCTCCTTTATGGATGGCTTTTCGGGTTACAATCAGATTCGCCTGGCTGAAGAAGATCAAGAGAAAACATCATTCACTACACCATGGGGTACTTATTGCTATGTGGTCATGCCTTTTGGACTCAAGAATGTTGGAGCCACCTATCAGAGGGCTATGATGGCAATTTTTCATGATATGATTCATATTTATATTGAGGTGTATGTGGATGACCTGGTTATAAAATCAAGAACAAGGATTGAGCATCTTGGGGTTTTAGCTAAAGTCTTGCAAAGATCACGAGAATATCAGTTGAAAATGAACCCCAAGAAGTGCGTATTTGGTGTTTCATCAGGGAAGTTGCTTGGATTTATTGTCAGCAAAAGAGGAATTGAGGTTGATCCCAATAAGGCAAAGGCCATCAGAGATATGCCTCCTCCCAAGAATTTGAAGGAAGTTCGAGGATTAATCAGGAGGTTACAATTTATCCGCCGCTTTGTCTCCCAGCATTCACAAAGATGTAGGCCGTTTTACGAGCTTACTAAGCCGGGGGTCAAGTTTAATTGGGATGACAAATGTCAGGCAGCTTTTGATGGATTGAAAGATTATCTGATCAATCCTCCTGTCCTGAGGCCGCCAATTCCGGGCAAACCACTTATCCTCTATGTTTCTGTCCTGGATGACTCTGTAGGTGCTGTCCTAGCTCAAGTGGATGAAGAAGGGAAGGAGAGGGCAGCATACTACTTGTCTAAACTTCTCAACCCTTGTGAGCAGAGGTACTCAACCATGGAAAAGACTTGCGCTGCTTTAGTCTGGGTAGTTCAGAAGTTAAAACATTATTTCTTAGCTCACGAAGTTCACCTCATTGCTCGCATGAATCCGATTAAATTCCTTCTTGAAAAATCTGTCCTTACCGATCGATTAGCACGCTGGTAAAGTTTTCTCTTTCAATTTGACATCGCTTATATTCAACAGAAAGTAATCAAAGGCTACGCCATTGCCGAACATCTTGCTCACCACCCTCTCCCTCGATTTGATCCTGTCAATTCTGAGTTTTCAGATGAAGAACTAATGTCCATTAATCAACCCCACGATCCTATGTGGACGTTACATTTTGATGGAGCTCTAAATTCCCAAGGAAGAGGGATCGGCATGGTTCTTCTAACACCAGAAGGGGTCACCATCCCATTTGCTGCTCAGCTCACTTTCCCTGTCACGAACAACATAGCTGAGTATGAGGCCCTTTTGGCCGGTCTTCAAACCGCTCATAAATATGGTGTAACCCAATTATGAATCATGGGTGACAGTCAACTCATTCTACGCCAGGTGCTTGTCAAGTGCCGCACTATCAATCCTAAACTCAAAGCCCTACCAGGAACTTGCTTCAGCTTATGCCAAACTCTTCACCAAGTTGATCTTCGTCCATGTCCCTCGAAGCCAGAACATCTTAGCTGACGCTCTTACCTCTTTGGCCTCTGCTTTAGTCTTTCCTCCCCAACGAGATGTTCACATTCCTCTCATTCATCAGCGTGACACTCCAGCTATTAAGGATCGTGCATTCCTCGACATTAGGGACAAGGTGCTCGAGAAGGTCAGGCGGAGTGAAGCCCTTAAAGGCAAAGAGGTCATGTTGTTAGATTGGGAAGAAGAATTGGCTGATGAAGAGAAACCTTGGTATTATGAGATTGCCAGATATTGCAATGATCAATCCTATCTCGAAGAAACCACTGTGGAAGAAAGGAAAGCAATTAGAAGAGTGGCCCAACGTTATGTTTTGGTTGGAGGTGTGCTCTATAGAAGAGGGCTCACGGGTGTTCTATTAAGATGCCTCGACGATGACGAATCTTGGAAGGTCGTGGAAGAGGCGCATTCAGGAGTGTGTGGTGGTCATGTGAATAGCCAGATGCTAGCTAAGAAGATCCTTAGGCTAGGCTTCTATTGGCCAGCTCTAGAAGAGGATTGTTCCATCTATGTTCGAAGGTGTGTTAAGTGCCAACTGCACGCCGACAAGATTCATTCTCCTGCTTCTTCACTCCATCCTATGTCCTCCCCATGGCCTTTCTCCATGTGGGCTTTCGACATCATTGGACCTCTTGGTGACTCAAACCTCCTCACAAAGCAAAAATCATTCATCCTCACGGCAACGGAGTACTTCACCAAGTGGGCGGAAGCGGAAGCATTCGTGGAGATCAAAGCATCAACCGTCTGCAAATTCATAATGAAGAATATCATCGCCAGATTCGGCATACCAAGTACCATCATCACCGACAATGGACCTCAATTTATCTCTCAAGAGCTCAAGGATCTCTGCAACAGGTATAACATTGCATTGCATCATTCTTCTCCCTATTATCCACAGGGCAATGGCCAAGCAGAGGCAACTAATAAAACCTTGATCAAAATTGTTAAAAAGACGTGTGAGGCTAATAAATTTTCGGACTAGCCAGACAAGTTAGTTGAAGCTCTCTGGGCTTATCGCACTTCCATTCGTACCCCCACTGGGCAAACCCCTTTCGCCCTTACTTATGGGATGGAAGCGGTAGTCCCTTATGAGATTCTTATTCCATCTTTGCGAGTACAATTGGACAAGGAATGCTCTATTGATGAGCGTCGTGATTCACTCCTTGCCCAGTTGGAACTCCTGGATGAGAAGCGTCTGATCGCCGCTGACCATGCACGTGTTTATCAAAATAGGCTTTCACGTTTTTATCAAAAGAAAGTAATTGAGAGAAAATTCAAAGTCGGTGAGATGGTAATTAAGAGAATTTTTGTAAAACCTGGTGGGCCCCGTTCAAAACTTCAACCAAACTGGGAAGGACCATTTGTTATAAAAGATGATTATCCTGGCAATACTTATAAACTAATTAATGCTGAAGGAGAAGAACTAACTCACCCTTAGAATGGTCTGTACCTTAAGAAATACTACCCCTAATTCAAAATCAAAAAAAATAGAAATCTTCAAAATCAAAAAAAAATACAATAAAATTCCAAGAATCCAAAAAAATGTATATTGAAAATTTTTTGAAATGGTTGCCATGGTTGCGAGGACGCAAGGTCTGAAAGGTCAAAACTCAGTATTCATTCATCAGTCTTGTTAACTTAAAATGGGATCGACACCTGCACACACTACACGCTTATCCTTGAACTCAAGCGGTGCAAAGTCCGATGGATGATCAAAACCTGACTAAAGGTGAAGACAATACCCATTCTTTTCTTCTTCGGCCCATAAGGGAGGAAGGGAGGCCTCGGGGTAGACTCGCCAAGCCTACCCGCCGCCTTAGTAGGTGGAAGTCAGGGCCCAAAAGGGAACAAAAAAGGCGCAAAAAGCCCAAGTATAATTAGGTTTTTTTTATCAATGCAAATCAACTTCAAAGTGAAAGTCAAATTGTGAAAAGAAAAGTATGTCAAGAGGGCAAAGTCCCCGCAAGGAAAACCTTGGGCGTGTGCATGCAATATGAAAGAGGCAAAAGGCAACAAAATTTCCCTATGCCGACGACTGAACCCCAACAGGCATAGGGTAGGGGAGGTAGTTTTGCCTCAGGCTTCTCAGAATCCCTTATGGGCTTCCTTATATTTTCTTCCATCTCTTCTTGGTGGTAAGTCATAAACCAGCATGACGGTCGAGACTGACCTAGGAAATTGAACCGCGCGAGATCTTGTGTATGAGTTCAATCATTAGCACGTGGACCCTCTTTTGATTACGCAAGAAAGATTAATGAATCCAAAATGGTGGCCTGGTAGGGCTCAGAGCCCTCGCAGCCTTGACAAACCCAATTTGGAAAACAACAAAAATTAACGCCTTTGTTTAAGGCACGTTTAAAAGAATTAACGCCTAATGGAAAGGTCATCTTTTTTAAAATAACGCCCCTGGACAGGTCGTCTTTTCAACAAAAATCAAAAATCGTTTTCAAAATCACGCCGTCACCTCGGGCGTCTTTTATTTAAATAACGACTAAATCTAAGGCGTCTTTTTCAGCAAATAAATATATATATATATATAAAGAAAAAAAGAAAAAAACGGTTACTTATTCTTCATGAGTATGCCTGCATTTTTTTTACATTGGGCATCTTTATTATTGTTTGCATGCGTGTGCTTGCATATTGCATCTCCCTTTATCGGTTGTTTCATTTGCCTTATTTGATTAAAGGCTTGGCCCTTTGACCCGTTATCAAGGTCACAAGTAAAACATCCTTTGCTTATTGAGCAAGGGGCCAAGTCGAACAGATGAATTAACCTGTTTATTCAAGTGTGGACTACAGCTGCAGGCACAGGGAAAAGTAAAGCAAAAGCGAACAACGTGAAGAAAAAGAAGGAGCTCAGTAACCACAAGTACACAACTACACAAGTGCTCAGGTAACAAAAATTTCAATCTCATATATATATACATCATGAATATCTGAGTACAGGTGTGAAGGTGGAGGAGTACAAGTAACAGTCTCTCAGCTCTCGCCTCCACCCTCCTCTCTCCTACTCTCTAGCTCGTCCTCGCCGTCCCGAGGTGGCACTGGTGGAGGGGGCATGGGCCCCCGTGAAGAAGCTGGAACCCAAACCTGGCCCCCTGCCTCGCTCCTCTCTCGAAGGGAAGAGCCCGCAACAAAGGTGGAGCTGGTGAAGCTGTACCCTGCAGCTCACGCCCGCTCACGCCCTCGCTGGAGACGCTCCTCTGACGCTCGCAGCTGCTCCTGGGTAACAGCTAGTTGGGTCCTCGAGTCTGCCAGCTCACGCTCGCGCGCTACCACCTGCTCCTGGTACCGGGCACGCTCTGACTGCTGTAGCTCGTGGTGACGGGCACGGTCCGCCAGGTGCTCCTCGCGCTCTCGCGCACGCTCTCTCCGCTCCAGCTGAAGAGCGACCCGCAGCTCCGCTACGTCCTGAGGCAGCTCCTCTCGCTGCCTCAAAGCCCTCTCCAGCTCCGCGATCCGCTGCTCACGGATCGCCAACTCCGCACCAGCTAGGGAAGCCCGGGTATGAGCCGCCTGTAATTGTGTAGTCTGCAAACAAGAAAACAAGTCATCAGTTCCACATTTAATACAATAATTCAGCAATTTATGAAATGAATGCATGGTTAAAAGTAAAACTCACCCGTGTGGCCATCGCCTGCTGGCCCTCCTCGATGCAAGTAAGAGCGGCTCGAAGCTCCTCCGTCTGCAAAACACCTTTTTTATCAGCACATAATAATAAATAATTGAATGAGGTCTGAGTTTTGAACTTACCCGTGAGGCGAGGTCGCGCTCTGCAGCCTCGGCCCGAGCCACTGCCCCTGCCAGCTGCTCTGCAAGTGCAGTCGCCTCTGCACTAGGCCCTCTCGAGCTGGAGGCCTCTCCCGTCTCTCTCCCTGCTGCTCTCTGCTGGGCACGCTGCATTTAATGAGATTGTCAGTGGCTGATCATCAATAATTCAACAAAAAAATTCACTTGCATGTAGAAATAATTTGAAAAAAACTCACCAGGGTCTCCAGGTCCGCCCGTGTGGTGGCCAGCTGGTCCTCCAGGCTGTGTAGGTGGGCCTGGGAATCCATCGCTGCTATGTCTCGTGCATCCTGCATCCATCACATGTTAGTCATACATAAGCATTTGCATTCAATTTAGAAATAAGTGCATTCATACATACCCCTAGGACCCTCATCTGGGGTCGACCGGCGTATACCTCCCAGTAGCGCCGGAGGTACTCAGAGCTGTCAGTCGCCTGGGAGGTGACTCGGGTCCCGCCTCGCCGCCAGTCTGCGTACTGGTCCTCGAAGCGCACTCTCCAGTCGATCGCCTTCGTGCGACCGCGTGTCTTCTTTCCAATTCCTCGCGGCTCCCCTACCTCTATCCACTCCTGGTGAAGGCCGAGGGCCCTCATCACCAGCCTAAGCCGTAGCGGCTCGATCTCGCTCAGGCAATGAACCCAAAGCTCATGCTCAAAGCGAGGTCACCCTGCTACGACCCACGGCTGGCCCTCGTCGGTCATCCCCTCATAGGGCCTCCATCGCACCTGCATCCACAAACATACATTCGCATCATCATCATATCAAAATATTTTGCACAAAAACAAAAAACAAAAAAAAGGTGCATAACATTCATCATGCATACCAGCGAAGGAGGGAAGTTGCGGAACTCTCTACGTAGTACCCACAGCTCGTAGCCGAGTGGGGCTCCAAACACCACCGGCAGCCAGCGCCGTGCTAGAGGGAAAGCCCCCTCACCTCCAGGCCGTGGGTCGACGCGTCCCATCGGCATGTACAGATGGCTTCAAACCTGCATCCATGCATTACATTAGTGAGGCATTCACATGCATAAAGTAAAAGAAAAGAAAAAGAAAAAAGATGTGCATACCTGAAGAAAAGGTGAGAAGCCACTGACGGTCGTCTCTCGTCCTATCCCCGTGGACAGGTCAGCTATCAAGTGCGCTAGCAGCGCAGCTCCCCAGGCGTACCTGCCGACTCCCTCTAAGTCCTCGAGGATCCCTAGGAATCGACAGTTGATGATGTCGCCCTTCGTGTCGAGCAATAGCCTCCCGAGCAGCAAGAATAGGAACCTCCTCAGGTCTCGGTCTGCCCTCTCCCTGTCGGTTGGGTCCTGGCAATAGGCTGCCCTAGCCCCATCGATCAACCTCTGAGAAAACTGCTCTAAGGACTCCCCGGACCTATGCCTAGCATCCCCCAAGCCCATCACTGTAGTCAGGTCGGTGCGGAAGATAGTCCTACACTCGCTAGGTGTCTCGTAGACCATCTCTAGCCCTAGCAGTCTCTCGGCCAACTCGGTATAGTCTGGTAAGGTGATCCCGCTCACTGCCTCACCATCTACCCTCAACCCAGTAATCCTAGCCACATCCTCTAGGGTAGGAACCATATGACCCCAGGGCATCAGGAATGCCTGGCTAGTCCTATCCCATCTCTCCCTCAAAACCTGGATAAGTGCTAAGTCAGGCCTAATGGGCTCTATGCTAAGGAAGGTCCCGAACCCCATAGCATCTACCCTGGCTCCCTGGAACTCGGGGAGGCCGTAATATGCTGCCCGGACCATGACCCAGGAGATCTGTGTCCTCATCAACCCCTGCATGCATAAAGAAAGAAATTTGACTTAATTATTTTGATTATTCCCGAGGAAGTTCACTTAATTGCCTTGGTTTGAGAAGTTGATGTTTGATTTAATTAACGACGGCCCTTGGGTCGTGGTTTGTTTAATTGGCGCCCCTGAGGGGGGCGTGGTTTCTAAGTGAGCTTTGAATTTACGACCTACCCTAGGTCGTTATTTATTTAAGAGACGCCCCTGTGGGGGCCGTGGTTTTGTGGTTAATTTCTAATTTCCTAAAGATTTTTCAATTGACGCCCGTCCCAGGGTCGTCATTTGTTTAGGTAACGCCCTTGTGAGGGACCTTTTTCTGAAAATGAACTTTTAGTAATTTCTGGAATTAATGAATTGACGACCGCTGGTTTGGTCGTTCTTTGTTGAATTGACGCCCCGGTGGGGGGCGTTGTTTTCTAGGGTTTTCAAAATAATTAAAGGATAGCATGCGAAACAATTCATGGCAAAGACATTTAAAAATAATTGGAAAAGAAATGCATGGAAATTAACAGCATGGTTGATAAAAAAATGATAATTTAAATGGACGACATGCTGCAATGCGTGTTTTCATGAGGTTAATTATTTCGCAGAAAATGAGTTGAATTGACGACCCAGGTCTGGGCGTCTCTCTGTTAAATCGCAACACCCATGAGGGCGTCTTTTTTTCTGAGTTTCAGGTTTTCTAGCCTGAGGGCTATGGAAATGGAATAAAAATGAAAATAAAATTACAAAAAAAAATGGAAAGAGGGGTTGAGGGCCTACCTTGTGTCGCCTGGGTTCTGCTAATCCTCCCCGGAGTTGGGGCTGTGGCTGCCGTGGCCGACGGAGTCGGCCGGGGAGAGCAAAGGCCGCCGCCGTGGCCGGCGGTTCCTCATTCCCTTCTTCTTCTCCCTCTTCGCCTTCGTCTTCTTCTTCTTCACTTTCATCTTCTCCATCTCCCACGGCCTCATCGTCGCCGTGCTCTCCCTCGTCGCCGGTCACCGCCGTCGGTGCCTCGTCGGCCGTGTTAGCTAGGTACGATTGATAAACACTGATCCAGAGGGGGGGTGAATGGATCGTTCAAAGAATTCTACCCAATTTAAAATTCGCATGAGATGAAAACAACTAGATCAGTGGACAATTGATCAAACAAGATATGCAAACTCAATTAAATTCTAGGATATAGATAATCAATTAAATCACGGTCCTAGCATTCATCTAGCGGAAGCAGGCGATCAAACAAACCACTGCACGATGATTTTAGGTGGTTCGGTCAACAGACCTACATCCACCCCTCACTCCCAACCGGAGTGAGGCTTCCACTAGTAACACTAGCACAGCAGACTCAGTCTGCAACAAATGCTGCCACACAGCTTGACCAGGGAAACAACCTCCCCTCTTCCTCCCAGCCGGAGGGACACCCCAAGTGACTCCCAACCACTTAGAAAACAGAGACACACGGTCTCTCTTCCTCCAGACCCGGAGGGAACCCCTGGACTTTCTACCCACAAGCCCAGAACCAGAGGACCAAACCTCCCTTCCTCCAAACCGGAGGGGAACCTAGAGACCCAAGTCTCTCTTCCTCTGAACCCCAGAGGGAAGCACAAGTGACTTTAAGTCACCTGCAAACCAGAGGTCTCGGACCTCTCTTCCTCCCAACCGGAGGGACCCCTGGACTTGAAACCTACAAGCCCAGAACCGGAGGACAAGCCTCCCTTCCTCTAACCAGAGGGAACCCACAAGTAGCACCCAGCTACTTGCAACCGGAAATAGCAATCTCCCTTCTCCTGAACCAACAGGAGAGACCCCGACCTCTCTACAGAGAATCGGAAATATAGCAGGTGAATAGTTCAAAAGAAAAACAAAACCCAGCAACAGAAAGCTGAAAAGATAAAAATAAATGTGGCTCTCGCAGGAGCTGGCTGGCCTGGATTTGATCCACGGTCCAGCAGGAACTTCTTCTACTGCTTCTTTCTTTCTCCCAGCACGAACTCTCTTACTTCTTCTTCTTCTTACTGCTTCTGCCTTCTCCTTCTTCTCACTCTCTCTATCTCACTGTCTCTCTTTCTTTTTCTTCTTCTGCTCTCTCGATCAAGCTCTCAGCTTTCTCTATCTCTTCTTTCTCTTCTTCACTTCTTCTCTTAGCTCTGGCTGCTTCTACTTCAGTCACTCTCTGCCCTCACCTGCGTCTTCAGAGGAAGAAGACACATATTTATAGCAGCAGCAGATTAGGGCAGCGTGTGCTCTCCACGATTCCCGCCCAAATGCTTCAGTCCACGTGAAGGCTCCTCTGCATCTCGGATCACGTGCCAGATGCCAGCCTCGTATCACGTGCCCCACTCTGCATAGGCTCCACGAACAGTACCTGTCACACAGTCATAGGAGATTAATCAGAAGGATAGAATGTATAGACTTTGAAGACTTAGCCAACGAGTGTATTGACTTGAACAGCTAGCCACGAGTGTATAGACTTAAGATGTGATAACAAGTGTGTAGACTTGAACTTAGAAATGAATGTATAGACATTAGAACAGCAAAAGGTGCACTATACTGAAAACGACACGAGGTACATAAGATGATTACAGCACGAGATAAACAGAGAATGACACGAGGTACATACAGTATCAAAGCTAACACTACAAAGATAACGACACGAAGTCAGATGAGAACAGCACGAGGTAAGAGAGAACGACACGAGGTAACACGGTAGTAAAACACGCGATCAGAGGAAACCTGGACGAAGATAGAAAGAAGTAACACGAAGACATAAAAACAACACTAAGACATAAACACGGAATTAACATGTAGACTCAAACATAAAAATAACACGAAAACATAAAAACAGCACGAAGTGTAATCACAAAGCAAGAAAGACACGGGGTCTTGGAAGAAACAACACAAATACAGAAGACTCGAAGACATAGGGGTGACACAGATGGAGCAACACGAGGTGGCACAGAAAGGAGCACGAGGTGCTGCAGTGTTCAGCACGCGATGGAACAAATAACGACACTAAAGCTCATAGTGTTGTCAACCTCAAAACATGTAAAGACTCAACAATTGAAAGTCTGAAGGTGATGTACAGACTTTATGAGAAGGCAACTGAACACTGTACACACTTCCAATGTACAGACTTCATATGAACAGACCAATGTGCATACTTTCCTTCGATGCATCTACAGTGCAATGTATTGGTTTGACAGACATTATGCAATGTATGGACTTTGATGAATGGCCCAATGTATGGACTTCGCGAACAAGATGCAATGCTGACCGATGTATACACTTGGCAAAGAGAGTGATGCATGAACTACCCTGTACAGACTTTAAGACTTAATGAGCAACAAAAAGTAGACAAAGCAGCATGGCGTCAACCCAGCTGATCCACTGCGTCAACGCAGCTAGTGAATAGACAACCAATGCGTCAACCCAATCTCCAACTACGTCAACGCACTCATTGCACAGAACCCATATTAATGAAAGACAGACATGCAGACATGGTGAGTGTATAATCTATGCCATGCTCACAGTTAAACTATTTTGTGTACCAAGTTCTGAATGAAGTAAACACATATGACATGAGATGGACGCTGTACATACTTGATGCATGTGAACAGTGAGACGGATGTATAGACTTGATGAACTACAACATGAACATTATCAGCAGAGAAGCAATGCACAGAACAGAAATCAAGCACAAACCAATTTATCACAGGCATTCTTCACAATTCAGACATGGTACACTCATGCAATCTCCCACAGAATAGATCAGACATATTCAAGACAAAGTGGTGACTCAATTATGTTGCTATCATTAAAACACCACATCATCTGACTCAATTATGTTGCTATCATTAAAACACCACATCATCAACAAAGCACAAGGGACACAACAATCTCCCCCTTTTTGATGATGGTAACATAATGAGTCACACTGACTCATCAAACTATTCTCCCCCTTTGACATAATCAAAAAGAAGGGAAATGGTTTGATAGTCAAATGTAGCACATAAATGCAGCACACAAAGACAGCACATAAATGTAGAGAATGAGTCATGGTTCTTAAAAATGAAGATCTCCCTTATGACAATGAAACAGCTCTCCCCTTATCAATATGCATGATTGACTACTCTCCCCTTAGATGTAAATAAACCATAACTCCCCCTGAAGCACAAGAATGGACTCTGGTTATCCAATAAATCAATCTGAAATCAGCCATTTCAAAGAATCTGAATTCTGGTGAAAATACCACAGAATCAGAACTTATTGCAGAACAAGATGGAAGATTCCAACAGTGTGGAGAGAAATGCATCTCAGGAATCAAACTGAAATCCACCACCATAAGGATTCTGAAGTTTAGAGGGCTGCAACTGAACAAGGTAATAATGGGAGTGGCACCTCACATTTGTATGGTCAGAAAAATGCAGATGGAATCAGTCAACTGATAAGAGAGAAGTTCACTTTGTTGATCATGCAAGAATCTAATCATGAGGGATTTGAATGCATACATCACTTCAATAAGTCTTAAAAGGCGTAGACTCTTCGATCATAAGGAGTTATGAAGTGGCAACTTAACCAATCTGATTTAATTTTGATGTATACCAACTTTGCCAAATTAAACTCAATGCTCATATCTGAATCCAAGTTTTAATAAAAGTGAACCAAATAGTCAGAAAAACACTCAAAAACAATCATCTTTTATCTTACACATATGATCTCAATTGCACCTTTGAAAGATACACAGGTTAGTACTGAAGTTAAACACTTTTTCAAGAACATGAGTTGACAGATTTTTTCAAGATAATTTTATTTGAAGCACATTATATTTTTTTCTGAGCAATTTAAGTTGATCAACACCTTTTTACATGAGGCACAACAAGTCTTAGTTGAAGTGACCCAGTTACTCAGTGTGATAACTGGCATTGCCTCTCACTTTGAGAGCAGAGTTAGCAATATGAGTGTCTTTTTACATGAGAAGACACCTTTATCAGAGGCCAGACTCCCCAGCTACTCAACACAAATAAGTTATTGCTCTGTCAGATTTTGTTTCACTAAATTTTTATCAGAGATAACTGTGGCACCTCATGACATGAGTTACTTTATTTCATTGATAAGGAACTCAGTTTCTCAGTGACCGAGTCATTGCTCTGAATTCATAATTTTTCATTTAGTCAACTTTTTCAAGTTAATGTTTAACCACAACACTCACTCTATGTATCTCTACCAAAGTAGCCTAGATTTCAAATTTTCAAATATCAGATGAGAGACTTTAAGGATTACATGACACAAGAGGTTAAAGTTTATTAAACCTTATCAACAGATATATTCAATTCGTTTAATTACAAGGCAGAGAATACATTAATCTTATATCAGTCTGATTCAGTGATAATTCTTAAACCCATATGACAGGAGTTTCTACCAAAATCTCAGACTGAATTGCATGAGATGCAGCTTAAGTTCCTCAGATCAGAACAATAAAATTAGCTGACCAACAACTCAATAATGCAGCCAACATAGTCACACCAGCTAAGAGGTATAGGAAGGAAGAGTACAGGCTGGTGGAAGAGTCAATCAGCAAGAGAGAATAAAGTTTAAAACCACTAGCAGAGTCAATCACTCAATACAGGTTTAAAGTCATTTCAGTCAGACAAAATGAGACACTCCTTCTTCAACAGATAGAGGATTAGCAGCCAAATTTTCAGATTCAAGAAGGTATGAACTCAAAATTGTCAATTGATGATTTGAAAGAGTGTAGAATGTGAATTTCAAATAGTGACAACAATATAATAAAGCTCCCCCTTGTCTATATGCAGTGACTCACATAAAACTCAACAAGCTCCCCCTGAACTGATGCAGTTTATGCAAGTTAGACAGAAGAAAATTACTATAAGCATGATTGTTCAATTCATATTTCAGAAAACTTCAGTTTAGCACCAACAGATCAACATGATATGCAATACACTGCTCTATATGACTTGACCCATGGTACTGAGTAGAGGACTTGGTCCAAGGACCACCTCACACATGGCAGTAGCATCCAGACACACTCCAACTGCCCTCCAGCAATGTTCCATTTCATATACCATGATGGTCATGCAAATGACATATGCAGTGCAAAGCAATCTCATTTATTTAGTGCAAACAACAGCATGAGAAGAACATCAAAAATCAACCAAGCAAAACAACAATTTCAGATAATGAAATTGAAACTGATTTCAGAACTGACCTGAATTGAGTCCTGGGGTTTTCCTTTTTGAGTGCCTTGGTTAACCCCTTTTATTTCTCCCTCCAAGGCACACCTGCAAGGTAATTGATCATCTTGATCCTGCAGGGACCCAAGCAGCTTTGGGTCCTGCGTTAGCCCTGACAGGTTTTCTAAACATTTTCATAGCAACATTATCATCAAATTTCATCAGTGAGCAGTCATTCATAGAATGTCCAAATTTTTCACAGTATCTACATGAAATGGCTGGTGTTTGATTCTTATGATGCATATTAACAGCAGGGTGATGTTTATAAACATGTTCATAAGATTTTCTGTTATATGCATGAGCAGTTTGATGCTTGTTCTTAACCATCCAACATTCGGCAGATTTATGACCTGGCTTCCCACAGTTATAGCATGAAATTTTCACAAAAGGTTTTGCAGGGAATTTAACAAAATGGGGTTTAACATAGTTCTTTTGAACATACCAACAGTCCTTGACTGTGTGCCCCTTTTTCCCACAGTGGGAGCAAGTAAAAGAATTTCCTCTATGAAAAATATTTTTACCCCAAGTAGATCTAAACCAGCACTCAACAGTCTTATGCCCAGGCTTATTGCAGTTGAAGCACACAATGTGCTGACTAGGATTGTGGTTAGATCCATATGGACCATGAACATGAATGGGGAACTTGGCATGCTGTTTATTGTCTTCTTTCATGATAAAACATTCACTCATGAGATGACCATGCTTCCCACAATAACAACATGAACCCTTTTTAATGTGAGTGTGTGAGAGATCATGTGAATTGTGTGTAGCCTTCTTTATAGTAGCAGGAGTGTCTTTATCCTTCTTCTGTGAAGTTTCACCCTTTTTCAATTTTTGATTTTGTTCCACAGTTTTGGGTTTCACAGTGGATTTTTGTGCAGTGAATTTGAAGACAGAAGGAGCAGAGGTTGTGTTCTGATTGGTGGCTTTGACAAAAATAGTAGATGTTTCATTCCCATTACTCCTTTTATTTGTCGGACTATAGCCCAGTCCCTTTCTCTCAAAGTTATCACTCTTTCCAAGAAGCTTATTCAGATTGTCCTTACCTTTGACAAATTTTGATAGAGAATTTTTCAAATCTTTAATCTCAAAATTCAAATCAGCAATTTTAGCTTCATATTTGGACAGATCTGTTTCACAGGAAATGACTTGTTGATGCAAGGCATCATTCAGACTCTTGAGTTTTTCAACTTCCTGTTTTAGTTTTGTTTCATTGTCAGCTTCAGATAGGGGCTTATAAAGATCATCAACTTCTTGTTGAAGGGATGTGATAGTAAGCTCATACCCAACAATTTTCCGTTCACTACAACTGACATTTTCATTTAACATTAAGTTGATGGTTTTCAGACTCTCAATTTCTTGTTCAGCATTCATCAACCTATCAGAATTATCCACACTCACACACTTGCCTTTTTCCATTGTTATTAGCCTATCTGTCAACTGGGTGTTTAGATGTTTCAACTCATTGATTTCCTCTTGCAGTTTACCATTCTGCTCTAGGAGATCAGCATCAACCACCCATTCATCTGAGAGAGACTGACATTCATGAAATATTTCCTGTTGTTTTTCAGAATCTTTCTGTAATTCTATGTTTACAGATTTTATGGCATTAAGCTTTTCAATCAGCAATTTGTTCTCCTGTCTAAGTTTCTCTGATTTTTCATCATTTTTATTGGAGAACTCTTTAAGATAATCATTTTCAGATTTCAGCTTGTTTAATTCAGACTTAACACATTCAATTTCTTTCAGCAAATCCTTGCTCTGAACAGAATCATGACTAGCTAGACTAAGCTTCTTTTCAAGTTCAGAGATTTCTTTCACATGATCTTGATTCTCAGTTTTCAATAAGGAAATTTGTTTCTTCAACATTAGAGAATCAGACATACAGGCATCATAAATATTTTTCAATTCAACACACTTTCTACAAGGAGAACTTGAACTATCTAAACCAGTACCCTTCTTCAATTTTTTATACTGTTTTCTTAACAGTTCATGAGATTCAAATAATTCAGCATATGCATTCTCCCAATCTTCTAGAGAGAAATTCTCGAAGAGATTTACCTCATCATCATCATCTTCAGTCTGACTGCTGCCTTGATTGCTGCCAATTGGATTACTTCTGTTAGCCATCATGCAGTTGTCCTCGTTTACCCTGTGAAATTGCTTCAGCCTATCCAGGATGTCCTTTGCTGAGCTGCAATTATGAAGACAAGATCATAAGGCTCTGTCAGTAGCTGATTTCAACAGGTTAAAGGCTTTCTGATTTTCTCCATCCTTTGATCTGTGTCTGTCGGTCCATTTGGACACTTTCGTTGGTAAGGTGTGAGGACCTTGTGAAATTAATTTTCACAAATCAGGATTTGCAGAATTTACATAAGCATGTAAAGCAGTGTACCACTGACTGAAACCAGAATCACTAAAGACGGGTGGTAAAGCCATTGAAAAACAAATAGCGAGTAAGTTCAAGGCAACAGGAATAGTTATGCACTAAAAATAAATTAGCACCTAAGACAGCAAGATCGAATCTGCAGGTCGCTGGACCTTGTATGCAGACACCGCTCCGATACCAACTGTTAGCTAGGTACGATTGATAAACACTGATCCAGAGGGGGGGTGAATGGATCGTTCAAAGAATTCTACCCAATTTAAAATTCGCATGAGATGAAAACAACTAGATCAGTGGACAATTGATCAAACAAGATATGCAAACTCAATTAAATTCTAGGATATAGATAATCAATTAAATCACGGTCCTAGCATGCATCTAGCGGAAGCAGGCGATCAAACAAACCACTGCACGATGATTTTAGGTGGTTCGGTCAACAGACCTACATCCACCCCTCACTCCCAACCGGAGTGAGGCTTCCACTAGTAACACTAGCACAGCAGACTCAGTCTGCAACAAATGCTGCCACACAGCTTGACCAGGGAAACAACCTCCCCTCTTCCTCCCAGCCGGAGGGACACCCCAAGTGACTCCCAGCCACTTGGAAAACAGAGACACACGGTCTCTCTTCCTCCAGACCCGGAGGGAACCCCTGGACTTGCTACCCACAAGCCCAGAACCGGAGGACCAAACCTCCCTTCCTCCAAACCTGAGGGGAACCTAGAGACCCAAGTCTCTCTTCCTCTGAACCCCAGAGGGAAGCACAAGTGACTTTAAGTCACCTGCAAACCAGAGGTCTCGGACCTCTCTTCCTCCCAACCGGAGGGACCCCTGGACTTGAAACCTACAAGCCCAGAACCGGAGGACGAGCCTCCCTTCCTCTAACCAGAGGGAACCCACAAGTAGCACCCAGCTACTTGCAACCGGAGATAGCAATCTCCCTTCTCCTGAACCAACAGGAGAGACCCCGGCCTCTCTACAAAGAATCGGAAATACAGCAGGTGAATAGTTCAAAAGAAAAACAAAACCCAGCAACAGAAAGCTGAAAAGATAAAAACAAATGTGGCTCTCGCAGGAGCTGGCTGGCCTGGATTTGATCCACGGTCCAGCAGGAACTTCTTCTACTGCTTCTTTCTTTCTCCCAGCACGAACTCTCTTACTTCTTCTTCTTCTTCTTCTTACTGCTTCTGCCTTCTCCTTCTTTTCACTCTCTCTATCTCACTGTCTCTCTTTCTTTTTCTTCTTCTGCTCTCTCGATCAAGCTCTCAGCTTTCTCTATCTCTTCTTTCTCTTCTTCACTTCTTCTCTTAGCTCTGGCTGCTTCTACTTCAGTCACTCTCTGCCCCACACTGCGTCTTCAGAGGAAGAAGACACATATTTATAGCAGCAGCAGATTAGGGCAGCGTGTGCTCTCCACGATTCCCGCCCAAATGCTTCAGTCCACGTGGAGGCTCCTCTGCATCTCGGATCACGTGCCAGATGCCAGCCTCGTATCACGTGCCCCACTCTGCATAGGCTCCACGAACAGTACCTGTCACACAGTCATAGGAGATTAATCAGAAGGATAGAATGTATAGACTTTGAAGACTTAGCCAACGAGTGTATTGACTTGAACAGCTAGCCACGAGTGTATAGACTTAAGATGTGATAACAAGTGTGTAGACTTGAACTTAGAAATGAATGTATAGACATTAGAACAGCAAAAGGTGCACTATACTGAAAATGACACGAGGTACATAAGATGACTACAGCACGAGATAAACAGAGAACGACACGAGGTACATACAGTATCAAAGCTAACACTACAAAGATAACGACACGAAGTCAGATGAGAACAGCACAAGGTAAGAGAGAACGACACGAGGTAACACGGTAGTAAAACACGCGATCAGAGGAAACCTGGACGAAGATAGAAAGAAGTAACATGAAGACATAAAAACAACACTAAGACATAAACACAGAATTAACATGTAGACTCAAACACAAAAATAACACGAAAACATAAAAACAGCACGAAGTGTAATCACAAAGCAAGAAAGACACGGGGTCTTGGAAGAAACAACACGAATACAGAAGACTCGAAGACATAGGGGTGACACAGATGGAGCGACACGAGGTGGCACAGAAAGGAGCACGAGGTGCTGCAGTGTTCAGCACGCGATGGAACAAATAATGACACTAAAGCTCATAGTGTTGTCAACCTCAAAACATGTAAAGACTCAACAATTGAAAGTCTGAAGGCGATGTACAGACTTTATGAGAAGGCAACTGAACACTGTACACACTTCCAATGTACAGACTTCATATGAACAGACCAATGTGCATACTTTCCTTCGATGCATCTACAGTGCAATGTATTGGTTTGACAGACATTATGCAATGTATGGACTTTGATGAATGGCCCAATGTATGGACTTCGCGAACAAGATGCAATGCTAACCGATGTATACACTTGGCAAAGAGAGTGATGCATGAACTACCCTGTACAGACTTTAAGACTTAATGAGCAACAAAAAGTAGACAAAGCAGCATGGCGTCAACCCAGCTGATCCACTGCGTCAACGCAGCTAGTGAACAGACAGCCAATGCGTCAACCCAATCTCCAACTACGTCAACGCACTCATTGCACAGAACCCATATTAATGAAAGACAGACATGCAGACATGGTGAGTGTATAATCTATGCCATGCTCACAGTTAAACTGTTTTGTGTACCAAGTTCTGAATGAAGTAAACACATATGACATGAGATGGACGCTGTACATACTTGATGCATGTGAACAGTGAGACGGATGTATAGACTTGATGAACTACAACATGAACATTATCAGCAGAGAAGCAATGCACAGAACAGAAATTAAGCACAAACCAATTTATCACAGGCATTCTTCACAATTCAGACATGGCACACTCATGCAATCTCCCACAGAATAGATCAGACATATTCAAGACAAAGTGGTGACTCAATTATGTTGCTATCATTAAAACACCACATCATCTGACTCAATTATGTTGCTATCATTAAAACACCACATCATCAACAAAGCACAAGGGGCACAACAGGCCGCCGCGGGGGGAGCCTCCTCCTCGACATGGGCGTGTTCGCCCTCCAAGTCCACAACCTCCGGGGCCGAGACCCTTTGTCTTTTTTATCCACCGCCGGCCATTGCTTAGGGCTAGGGAGGTGAGGGTTTGAGAGATAGAGGGTGAGAAAGAAAGAAGGGGAGTTTTGGGTTCGGTTAGGGTTGCAGTGGGAGAGAAGAAAGGAAGAGGAATCTGGACGAAGGAGGAAGAAGAAAGGAGGGAAAGTAAAGTCGAACGGTCGAAAAGAATTAACGCCTAAGGGGAAGGGGTTTCTTGTTAAAAGACGACTGTATTTATGGGCGTCTCTTCCATGGTTAACGACGCGCTCTGGGGCGTGATTTCTTTTCGCATAGGGAATGACAGACGTCGTCAGAGGCATTTAATGGGAATTGATTGATACGATGGGAATAATGATTACTGTTTTTGATTAACGACGTGACTGAAGGCGTCGTTTACATGAAACGTGGCTTACCCTAAGGCGTTACTTTTGGGTCTTTAACGAATACTTTTTGGAATTTGAATCGAATTAACGCCTTGTTTTAAGTTGTGATTTAGTTAACGCCTATTCCTGAAGGCGTCAATTTTGAGAGCTGGTCAATGGAAGCGACTTACACTGAGTCGTCACCTTTGGAATTGACGGCATTGACTAAGTCATTATTCAGAACAGAACCGCAGATTATTGGAAGAATTGATCAGAAATACTGTGTTATTGGCTCAATCAGAATATCATTATTGTTTATTGATGGAAAAGATTACATTGCATTCAGTGAGCCACTTTGGGCCTCAGGCTTCTTAAAGCTATTACATATGATTTCCACTGATCTCTGTCTTCTTCTAAGTTCTCCACAGGATGATGAGTCTTGCAAATTTTCCACAGAGCTTGGATTGTGGTGCACTCTTCTCCATCTTCATTGCTGCCAATATCCCTTGCCTTGTTAGGAGGGAGATGAGATGGGCTCTCGAATATTCACTGTGGAAGCCCAAGTTGAGGAAGGCATCGGTATGAGTTGTATAGCACAAATTCTGAAGCGCCTATAAGTCGAAGGTCCATCCCGGGTGAGAATCTTGCGCGGAGTTCTTGAGTCTTGAGTATTCCCGGGGCGCATGTGAAGAGGTTCTTTGGCATTACCTTGAGATGTTCCCTCCATCCCGCTCTCTTCTTGATTTGAGGTATCCGGTTCATCACTCTATTGCTTATCCCCAATGAGCCGATCATGTAAGAAAGTGGACCTTTTGAGAAGATTCTAGAAGGTTGTTGGGCCTCCTCACATGGATCAAACTTGAAATGGAGATCTACCCAACTTGATAGTGCTAGCATGCACCCATAGATTGGTCTCCCCATTGCCGCCGAGGTAAGCCCGCTATATAGATAGGCTAGAATAGCTGGTCCCGCTCTATCTCTTCCCATAGGCTCACTATTGCGCTCAATTGGGACTCTTCCAAGAAGTCTTCCGTGGAGGGGAACAAGATCGCTCCCGCCAAGCACACCACGAAAGCCTTTGCCACCCGCTCCACTCATCATCTTCTTTGGCTTGGTCAGATCTCTTGTACACCCAAGAAGCAAGCTTTAGGAGATTGATTCCCTTGGTAGCTTTGATTTGGTTCACTAGGTTTGGGCTGGGAATTAAACTTGTTAATAACTCATGTGAAGATATTTGCTTTGGCATGATGGCCATCTTCTCCTCGTCTCCTTGTTTCATCTTCTTTAAGCCCAATATCATCTCTAGTTCCTCTAATAGGACTGTGGCTTCGAAGGTTGAGAAAAGAAATGTATGAGTGGAAGGGTGCCATATTTCAACTAGAGCTCCTATGGCAGCCCAATCAAGGTGAACTTGATCATAATGTTTGGCATGAGTGACTAAGCCTAAAAGACGCCATCTTGCTAAATAGACCCTCATGTCTGAAGAAAATTTGGAGAGAAGAAGAGGCAGCCACTTGATCTTGGTGAACCTTCTGGCTCCTGGAATGTTTGGATAATCCTGTGGGAGACACAGAAAAGAAGGAAAGAAAAGCACAGAGAGAAAGATGAGAATACAACACAGAAGGACGGTGAGGATATGAAAGAAGAAATAGAAAAGCAATTCTATACCTGGTTCATGGCAATCCGGTTGCTGATATGCCCGTTGACCTCGGTTAGTCTGAGAGCAGAAATCTTGGATCTTTTAATAGCCCTCTCCATCTTCGATTTGCAGGAATAACTTGAACCGTAGCAGTACCTGTGAAGAGAAACAGAGGTTGGATGAGTTATTTGATTAATCTAAGGGAGTTTCTTCCTTTATAGAAGTCTGGAGGGTTTTGAGACCGTTCGAAGCTGCAGGGTTGATTAAGATTACGATTAGAACTAGAACTGGGGTTAGCTTTTGACTCAGAGTCGGAAGCATGGTTTTCAGAATTTCGGATAATTGACGACCGTGTTCAGGGCGTCAATTGTTGAATTGACGACTTGACCAAAGTCGTTGTTTATTTAACGCCTCCCTAAGGGTCGTCTTCTTCTTGAGCTCCCAAACGAATTAACGCCTGGATGATAGACGTGTTTTTATATTTTGACGCCCTGATGTCAGTCGTCTCTTATAATTTTGACGCCCCTACCCCCAGTCGTTATTTGTTTGTCTGTGCATTTTGATGAACTTAAGTGATATCTTTTAATTGGAGTTATTTTTGATTAAGCACTTATGATCATGTCTTGCTTTGAATTGAGGATTATTTCTGATCACTTCATGCTTTGAGAGGCCTAATGAATTTTCAAGTGTAGAGGAGTGCAGGTTTTGAGGCGTTTGGATCACTCATGGGAGTAACATCATCCCATTCTTGTATTTCTTCCCTGTAAGCATTGTTACTATATGATATCTACGCTATTATAGCATATCAAGGACCTTGTGGTTCTGATGAACCTGGAATTTGAGTTCCCCTTCATCAAAAACAGTGATAGTTCCAGGAAAGTCTTGATCACACGGATAGGCCGTTGAGTCGTTAAAGGCTTGGGACGATGGTTCCACTTTTTGAGTTGATGCGCGGACAAACAGGCTTCGACTTAGTGTCAGCTCAGAGATCTGGATTCTTGACCAAATCTAGATGGCTTAACAATATTATCCTTGATTATTTTCTATATTTTTAGTTTGTTTTATCTTTTTCTTTTAACCCAGCATGCATCATGTAGGACTTTGAGCTTCGTGCTGAAAATCTTCATATTATGGCAATAATGAAGGTCACTCGCTCTCGTTTGAGTTGACATGAGATATTCCACTCCAAATTGAGTACTTTATTCTCTCTGAAGCCGCTCAGGCTAGTTCTTCGAAAAATGTCCCTTTGCTGGGTCTCCATCTCAATTCCCTTTATTTTTCTGCAAATCCACCTTGGTTGTAGCACGTCCACATTGGCTGGTAACCGCTCTCCAATGGTGCCTCCCTATCGTGCCCACGCGCACATTTTATTTTTAGTATAGTCTCCTTTATCCAGCAAATTGATGTTTTCTTGGAATCACCTAGAGTTATTTCACTCAGAATCTCGGAAAGATTTCTAATGCTTCGTATCTGAAGCATGTCACATCACACCTTGGCATCTACTTATCAGTTCATTCCACTTCATTACACTTTCGCTTCATTCCGTCTCACTCCCTTGCAAAGCAGACGCCAAGGCGGGGCAGCTGTAGACACGCCAAAATTGATACTATGTTGATCAAATCTCATGTCACTATGTTAACACCCCAAAGTGAACTTCAATATTTCTATAATATAAAGTTTTTCTCTTTTGTGTGGGTTTTTATGATGTTTCTTGCATTTTTTTTAATTAACGACTTGAAGAGGGGCGTGATTTAAATAGCGACCTAATCGGGGGCGTGTTCCCAAGAAAGGATGGCTGGTGTTAAGGGCGTCAATTTCTGGTATTTTACGAGTCCCACCACAATTGAAAAATCAAGAATTAACGTCCTTCCTTAGGGCGTGTTTTCAATTAACGCCTTTGCTTCAGGCGTCTTCTCACAATTTTTAGAAAAAGAAAGTTTTTATTACTAAAATTGAATCCAGAAGTTGACGCCTTTGTCCCAGTCGTGTTTTGAATTAGCGCCTTAGGGTAGGTCGTCAATTTTAATTGACGCCCTTCTGAGGGTCGTCTCTCACCCTTCCATGTTCTGTTTGGGTACACCCTTCCTGGAGAGTTCCCTGCCTTGATTAATCACTTGCTCGATCTGGGAACTAGAGTTCTTGCCATTGATGATCATTACCTGATCTTATCTTCCCAAATCTGTGGCTATCATTGATCGAAACCCTATAAAAGGATGCCCTGGTTGATCTCGCGCGAAAAAACGGGTGCTGGCGATTGAGGTTGCAGAAGCTAGTTTACAGAGGGCTCTCTGCTTCCTCCTACTGCCGCAACCGAGGCATCAAAGTGGTTTCCCCTTTACTGTTTACAGGAACAGCAGGGCTTTCTTTCTCACGTTTGTCTTCATCATCTCATCATCGATCACTATATTCTTCCTTTACATTAGTATTGCATCTCTTTCCCTTTCCCTAATTCTCTAGGGGTTTTAAAAATAAACAAAAGGTGCACACCTTATGCTCCTCTTTCATCATCATATTATTTTCTTGGATTGATACTACACACACGTTTGGCTGATCCCCTCTTCTTTTGATTGTTTGTTCTTTGATTAAGGGTAATCAAGAGGAAAACCCCCTTCATCGGCCGGCCGATAGAAGGAGGAGGAAGGAATCTACATCCATCCCGCATCCTTATTTTCACCAGGTATTCGCGATCAATTTCCTTTATTTTGAGGTAACCCCTCTGGCGATCACACTCCTTATTAGCACCACGTGCTCCTTTACTCCTTTTTCATTATTCTCCCCCCTATATAAATATCTTTTTTATCTTAAAAGTGGATTTTCTTAGAATCTACTGACTCCTTTGTGGTCTGCCAGGATGTAGGCACCCCCTTCATATACTCAGTGGACGATATATGGCCCGACCCAGTTTTCGACCAACTTCCCTTTGGGGTTGGAGGCCATTACTTCTCTTCTTTTGACCATTACCAGGTCTCCTTTCTTGAATTCTCGACCTTTGACCAACTTATCGAAAGCACGGGCCATGCGAGCTTGTTAGAGTTGAATGTTCTGTTGCGCACAGAGACGCTTTCCTTCGAGCTCGGTGAGCTCTTCCAATCTTCTTTCTGTATTAGTTTGTTCACCGCTGACTAGTCCATGTTGGATGGCAACTTGCAGCGAGGGGACTTCTAATTCAATCGGCACCACAGCCTCGGACCCATACACGAGGGAGAATGGCGAACAGCCAGTTGGGGTTTTATAGACGGTACGATAGGCCCAGAGCGCCTCGTACATCTTTTCTTCCCGGTCCTTTTTATTGGACCTGAAAGTCTTTGCCAGCAATGTGCATAGTGTCTTGTTGAAGGCTTCTGCCAGTCCATTGGCTTGAGGGTTGTTGGGGGACGACGTCCTCCAGTCAATCTTATATTTGTCAGCTAGCCGGTAAACCTTATGGTTTCTGAAATGGCTACCGTTGTCAGAGATAATTCGGCTGGGAATTCCGAATCGGAATATTATGTTCTGCCGGAAGAATCTTGCAACCAGTTCTCCCGTCACATCTCTTAGTGCAACTGCTTCCACCCATCTGGAGAAGTAGTCTGTAGCTGCCAAGATGTATTTGCACCCTAATGAAGATGCTGGCAGTGGCCCTACCACGTCCGTGCCCCACTGAGCAAATGGCCAGCTGGGTAAGGTAGGATGTAGTGGCACTGGAGGTCTTCTTGACACATTGGCGTGCTCTTGACATTTCTGACAAGCCTTAGCGAACTTGCAGCAGTCATCGAACATGGTGGGCCAATAGTAACCTAATTTCTTTATCTCGATTTTCATTTTTGGGCCGGCCTGATGTGCTCCAGCTGAACCCGCGTGGACTTCTTGAATCACCTGCCTAGCTTCTACTGCTGACAAGCAACGAAGTAGAATTTTCCTTCGGGCATCCGCCATTATTCGGAACAGGGTTCCGTTTCTCGTCTCGTAAGAGTCTTTGACCCTCAGGAGCTTCATTCTTTGTTCTTTCTCTTTTGGGAGCTGCTGGTGCTGAAACCACCGCAGGAGATGTTCTCGCCAGTCGGGATGTTGAACCTCTTCGACGGCAGCCACCTCAATCTCTTGTTCGTCGGCCAAGACCTCCGTCGCACTGGGGACCTGCCGGCGGTTGATCACTGTTATGTTCAGGCTTGTGTCTGGTGGGACTGCCAAAGAACTGGCCAATTTAGCGAGGGCGGCTACATGAGCATTCTATCCTCGGTTGACATGCTTGATGCTGATGAAGTAAAATTTCGACATCATATGGATTGCCAGCTGATGGTAGGGGAGGAGCTCTTGCTTTCGCACCTAGAATTCTCCTTCCAGTTGCTTTATAACTAGCATGGAGTCTCCAAATTCTTCCAGCATCTGAATCCCCATAGACAGTGCGATCAGCAACCCAATTATTAAGGCTTCATATTCTGCTTCATTGTTCGTGCACGGCTTGTTTATCGAGCAAGATGTGTGCACAACTTCTCCTTCTGGAGATTTTAGGACTATGTCCGCTCCTGCTCTAGCCCTGGCTAACCCAGTGGCCAAGGTGTCAATTCTGGAAGTGCCATCGAAATATAGCTGTCACAAGGAGGGCTGCACCTGAGCGGCTTCTAGAGTTTCATCTTCAGGAAGTTCTGGTTCCAATGGACGGTCTTCTGGCACCGGGTGCTTGGCGAAGAAGTCTGCAATAGCTTGGCCTTTGACAGCCTTTCGCGGTACATAGGAGATATCAAACTCCATAAGGATGACCACCCATTTGCCTAAGTGACCTTTGAGTGCTGGCTGGGACATAATATATTTCAACGGGTCCTCCTTGGATACCAGGCTGATTTCATACGACAGCATATAGTGTCGGAGCTTCTTGACTACGGAGACCAGTGCCAGACAGGTCTTCTCAATATAAGTATATTTCTCCTCAGTCCTGACCAGTCTCCGACTACGGTAGTAGAGGGCTTGTTCTTTTCCTTCTTGATTATCCTGGGCCAGCATTGCCCCCAGAGAGTTGTGTGTGGCGGCTATATATAATATCAGCGGCCGTCCTTTCACCGGTGCGCCCAGCACTGGAGGAGTCTTCAGATAGTCTTTCAGTTTGTCAAAGGCTGTCTGGCAATCTTCATCCCAGTAGAAGGGAACATCCTTCATCATCAATTTGTGGAAAGACTGGCATCGCCCTACCAAATTGGAAATGAAACGTCGGATATAAGCCAAGCGGCCCTGCAGTGATCTCAGCTCAGAGAGGTTCCTTGGCGTAGGCAGCTCCTGAATTGCTCTGATCTTTGCGGGGTCTATCTCGATTCCCCGGTATCTGACGATGAAACCCAAGAACTTCCCGCTCGACACTCCGAATGCGCATTTCAAAGGGTTCATCTTCAATTCATGCTGCCTCAACCTCTGAAAAATAATTCGGAGGTCCTGCAGATGTTCTTCTCTTCTTCTGGTCTTGACCACCAGATCATCTATGTAGCACTCGACCTTGTGGTAGAGCAACTCATCAAATATTCTGGTCATTGCGCGCTGATAAGTTGCACCAGCATTCTTCAGTCCGAATGGCATCCTCTTATAGTGATAGATGCCTTTAGGGGTTCGGAAGGCGGTGTGGACCCGATCATGCTCCGCGATCCATATCTGATTGTAGCCGGACGACCCGTCCATAAATGACAAGGCCTCATGACCGGTTGTAGCATCAATCATGACTTTTGTTATTGGCACCGGAAAGTCATCCTTGGGGCAGGCTTTATTTAGATCTCGGAAGTCAACGCATATCCGGATCTGTCCATTCTTCTTTTTCACGGGGACGATATTCGCCAACCATGTGGTGTACTGATTTTCTTCGACAAATCCCACGTCAATAAGCTTGTCGACTTCAGCACAAATTTGAGTGATGAGCTCCAGCCTCATGCGCCACGGCAGTTGCTTCACCGGCTCGGCTTCAGGGTTAATTTCCAGCTCATGTTGCGAAACTGTAGGGCTCAGACCTGGCATTTCTTTGTACGTCTTGGCGAAGCAATCCCGGTACTCTTGCAGCAGCTGGATGTATAGCTTCCGTTCTTCTGGCGATAATTGGGCACTGAGAAAGGTAGGCCTAGGGTCTTCCTCACTTCCTAAGTTGACTTCTATCAGCTCGTCGACTGTAGCTTGGCCTCCGTCTTCTATCTCCGGAGGTGCCGGTTGGAGGTCGACGAAATCTGGAATACCATCGTTAGGGTCGAGGACCTCGACTTCCTCATTTGACATCATCAAAGCTTCTCGAAAGTCCTCTGCTTCATTTAATAGCAGCCATGCATATTGCTCTTTCAGCAAATCCACTGCCGTTGCAGTCTCCAAGGGCAAGAGAGCAGCTTCAGTCTTTGTATACGGGGTTGCAGTCGTGACCGACTGGTGGCTACTTGTCGTTGGGTTGGGGCAGCATCCCAGCCTTGTAGCAGAGGGTAGGGAGATCTCACCTTCTGAGGCAGTTGTATCTTCAATAGAAGTAGCACTCCCTTCCTTGGCAGCATATACCTCTTGGTCGGAGTCGGCTGAGGCTTCTCTGATTGGCATGAGATGTGCCGAGGTCAATATCAGTAGGACTCTGCTGGAGGGAGAGGTCCCGGTTTCTTCAACATCTTCGGCTTCGCTGTTGCTAGCCGTATCAAATTCGGCCTGAAGGGCCGTCTCTCCTGGACAGACCTGTTCCCAGCATCGGCACAGAATAACGGTCTCCGCTTCTTGATTTCCGGGCTGAGCCGGGTTAGCATATTCAGCTCCCGCTGGGTATTCATCAAAAGTTGCCCCCGGTGGGCCATCTTAAGCAGGGTAGAAGGCGGAGATAGTGTCCACCTCGTATCGCCCACTGTAGTAATATTCTTCCAGAGTGAAGCCCAACCCCGGGTGCTGAGAGACGCGTCTCATTTCCTTATCCAGACTTGCGGCATACTACATTTTCTGGAAAGCTTCCTTGCGCTTTTGAGACTGATCGGAGGGGACGTACTGCTTCTGAAACATCCTGGCCATCCGACTGGTTGTGAATGCCAGACCCTTGATGGGGACTGACGGATTGTCTATATCTTCGGGGAGGCAGCAATCTGTGTCTTCCCGAGTAGGATGCTCTTCAGTCGTATAGAACAAGCTGTTGGGTCCATCTTCCTGTGTCACCTCCCAAGTTTTGAAAGGCTCGACAGTGGGGTTATCAAGGACGGGAATCGGCTTGGTGAGGCCGTCCGGGACTCCAATGTAATTGTGCTGCCGATCGACCTACACTTCATTAGCTTCGGCGTATAATGCTGGAGGTGCTATTCTACCCACGTCCCCGGATGCAGTGATATGGGAGACCACCTTGGGCTTGACATATCCGCGCGGCGGTGGTGGATACCAATCGTCGCCGGATGCGCCTCTTGATGCCCCCGCAGGGGTCTTAGCTTCAGAGGTCTTCTGAGAAGGCCCAGCATATAGGTTGGCATCCGCCAAGTGACATTCAAATACCTCGAACGGGTGGAGGTCAGCAAATATTCTCTCCTCCTTCCCCTGGAGACTGTATTTGATACATTGGTGGAGCGTGGAGGGGACCACCATATTCTCATGCAGCCATGGGCGGCCGAGCAGTGCTTTGTACGAGGTGCGGGAGTCGATGACATGGAACTGCACCATCGTAGTGAAATCCGCCAAGGTGAGTGTGAACTCTGCCACCCCCATCGACACTTCGCATTTCTGATTGAAGCCGACGATGCGCATATCCTTGACTTTCTCGAGATGCACGTTGAAGTGGTGCCTCTCGTATATTCTATAGGGCAGGATGTTGACCGCTGCACCGGGATCAACCAGAATCCTGTTCAGCTCCCTTCCATTCAGGTGCCCCTTCATATACAGCGGCCTGTTGTGGCTGATGGTAGGTAGCAACATATCCTCTGGAGTGAAGGTCATGCTAGCTTCCGGCATTGCTTCAGCCAAGCATGTCTCAAAATGAGCAGGCGTCTGCAGAGCAGTGATGATCGCCCGTCGAGTTTCCTCACTCAAAGAGAGGATCTCCCAGATTGTAAATCGAGCAGGGAGCTTCTTGAGTAGCTTCATTATTCGGCTCCCAGCTTGGACATTGGAAAGCTTCATCTCTTCAGCCCACCTGGGCTTGAGAGAGTCCTGAGTTGCGTCCCCTGACGGACCTGCTTCATCTGCTTCAGACTCGGCGCCTTTCTGGCTGGTACCGGATCCTCGGCGCTCTTCATTAGCTACTGCAGGGCAAGGTCCATCTGTATTTGGATCTTCGGCAGATTGTGTTGGCTGCGGGTGAACATCCCTGGGCGCAGGGTTAGCCTCCTGGCATGGCTGCTTCCCCTTAGACATCTTCATAAATTCAAAGAATGAAGGGAGTGTCTTGCCCCCACTCTTGTTATATAATCCTGTCGGAGGAGGGACCTGGACCCCTTTGACCTCCGGGGGAGGTGTCTTGTAGGGCTGCTCTCCCCTGAATATGATGTTGTGGTTGGGCGGCGGCTGGCGCCCCCATTTTCGACCTGACCGGGTGGCATGTGCAGCGGTTGCGGCCTCGGCCTTGCCTCCCCCAGCATGGGGTGTGAAGCAAATTTCCTCTTCTTCCTCCTCTCCGGGCAGGTTGAAGAGTGCTGATAGAGTATTACAGGAGACAACCTGCACTTTATCGGCCTTAGCGGCCTTTCCTTTCTTCTTCTTTTGTTTCTTCTTCTTCTTTGCTTCAGCGGGCGCCTGCCCCCAGAATAGACTACCCTCCTTATCGGGTGCTACTTCAGCTTCCTCCTTTTGCTCGAGTGAGAGCTGCTCCAGTTCTTGCCATGGGACATGGTCTCGCACCAGCAAAGGCTTCAATTCGGGCTGCACGTACTCGTCTAGCCCTTCAATAAGGTTTTGTAGTCGGCGGACCCCAGGATTGGTTTCCTTGACCACCGGTAGCGGAGTTTGTCTCCTCCGATTGTATGTAGGTATCCTGATGGCTGCAGGTGGAGTGGTCCACGCAGGTGCTGCCACAGGCGGAGCGGGTCGTGGTGTAACACCACGGATATGTGCCCCCACTCTCGGGCGGGGTGCTTTCTTCCTTTTATGCTTCGCAGGAACCTTCTGCCATCCCTGCTATTCTCTCACGGTCTCTAAGAAATGAGTTTCATAAGTGCTCCGCGTACTTGCTTCAGAGATCTCCTCGGGCAATGCATGATATAGGGAGATCATGTTGACTCCTGCTCTTCTAAGAGGGGCTTCATGTGGCTGAGGAGGGTCCACTTTGTACTCTCCCAGTTCTATTTCATTTTTCTTCACCATCCCTTCGATGATGTCCTTGAAAACATAACAGTTTTCGATTGGATGCCCCAGCATCTTGTGGTAGGGGCAGAATCTTGGACTGTCCTTCCTCTTCAGGTCCTCCGGCCTCTTTGGCTCTGGCAGGGTGACCATGCCATACTCCGTTACCCAGTCGAACAAAATCCTGGTTTTGTCCTTCGGAAAGGAGTAGGCTTTCTTCATCTTGTCCCGTAGCGAGGGACCTTCTTTGCCGTCTAGGGTTTTTGCAGGCTGTGGGGCGACCGCCTTCTCGCCCTTATCTTTCTGTTGTTCGAACGGCTTGATGTCAAGGGCGTTCGCTTCTTTAGGCGTCGGGCGCCGCTCTACTGCCTTGCCCTTCTAGGTTGTGCCGGTAGTTGATGCAGGAGTAGGTCTGGCCAGAAAGGCTTCCACCTCCGCCACGATATTATTTAGTCGGTCAAATGACCATATTTCCATTCCGATCATCTTTTCTAGAACCTCCCTCCTGAGGTTCTGTTTGCATATTTGCACAGCGTCCTCCTGATGCGGGGGCCGCTTGCACCTCATTCCGAGGTTCCTCCACCTCTTAATATAGTCAAGGGCTGTCTCATCTGCCCTTTGCTTTGTCGAGTAGAGTTCGGCCACTGTAACCTCCCTCTCCGTAACATGAAATCTTTCCCTGAACTTCCTCTACATATCCGACCAGTCGCTGATCGACCCCCCCGGGAGGCTGGAGTACCATTCAAATGCGAGCCCCGTCAGTGAGGACCCGAAAAACTTTAGCAAGTATGATTCATCGGTGCCCAGATCACCCATGACAGTCATATAATATGCGACGTGTTCTTTCGGGGATCCCTTCCCGTTGAACTTGTCGAACTTGGGTGGCTTATTGATTCCTCGGGAAAGCCGCTTGGCAGCATGGTGCTGCGGGTATGGCACCCGATAGGCATCAAATGCGATGTAGTCGCCTTCACTTCTTTCTGCGAGCTTCAGCTCGATCATCCTCTCCACCATCATCCGGTTCATGACCGTGGGGTCGATTGGGTCCGGATAGAAGTGTGCCGGCTGCAGGTACGGGGTGACCAGAGTGGTCGCCTGTGGAGGATGCAGCAGTGGGGGTGCCTGGGACACTTGTGGGAGCACCGACGGCATCAATGGCTGCGACTGTGGTGGCCGCTGCTGAGTTTTCGCCATGCTTGGCTCTGACGACTGAGGCAAGGTGTAGAGTGGCGGAGGGTCGACATGACGAACCGCTCCCTGGGATGATTCACCCTGGCCTTCGGGCGGCTTGGAAGCTGATGACTGTTCAGTCTTCTCCATCAGCTGTTTCTTCAGCAAGTCTATCTCTTGCCGATATCTTTGAAGTAGCATCAGGACCGATGGGTCCATAGTTGCCGTGCTGGGAATGGCTTCTGTTGCTTCCCCGGATGGACCCTCGGGCAGGATGTCGAGGAGGACGTCATCTTCTTCTTCCGCCGTCACCACATTGGCGGTTAGAATAGCAGCTTCCTCATCCCACTGGTGGGAGACCAGGGGTTGTTTTCCTCTAGCTGTGGCCAGGAGCTGCCTTGCGACTTCTGTTCTTCGAGTATTCGGCCCCGGCCTTGCGGCCAATTGAGCCAACTCGCGGGGGTCTTCAGGAAGTCCCCTATATCGGCCGAGTATGCCGGCCATGTTGCAGGTGAAGACTTGCATCCTTCTTCTCTGTCGATGGACCCTTCTCTTACCCCGATCCGGGAAGGTCAGCCTCTCGAACACAGAGGTCCTTCTTGTATCCTCCCGTCTTGGGGTGGCTTTATAGGCTTCGATCTCAAAGCCGTCATCATAGTCATTGTCGTCGACTGACGACATCATCATCTTTTCTCTTTCATCTTCTTCAACTGCCATTGGTAGGCAGAAGTCTTCACTGGATGGGGCTGCTTGCATCAGCCGCTGCTGACCAAGCGAGGGGTTGCCTAGCCCTCGAAAATAATTCTTGACCAAATTGGTCATCTCTTCTCGACCCCGTTCTTGATGCAGCACAGGGGACAGTTGTCGACCTCCCGCAGGAGGGATATAAGCTAGCCGAACTCTGTCGACGGGTTGCTGGAATCTTTGTCCCACAGCAGGGACGTTGGCTTGGAGGGCGCAGGCCCGAAAACTTTCACGGCGCGGAGGGTCTGCGACCGCTTCTTCTTATCTCGGGGCCAGGCCCCTTTCCTCCCTTCCTTCCGCTCTGTCGCGAGCAGGGCGGCGACGGATAGGTGCAGCTTGGTGGATAGGTTGGACCCTCTTGGGGACCCACACCTGTTTAAACTTCCTTGGCCTGGGGGCCAACTTCTCTCGGCCATAGCAGCCGGCTTCTTCTCTTTCCGCCCTCCTTCCAGCGAGGGCTTGGTATGAGTTGTAGATGGGGACGGCGGGGACGACTCGGTCCGGGACTATCCGTGCGTCGCGCCCGTCGAGGAAGACGCGTACGCCACCTACCATCATGGATTTACCGGATTGTGACCGAGATCCGGTAACCATGGCAGTACCTCTCCGGAGTTGTTTGCGCTGACGTCCTCCAGAGTTCTTGCTAACAGCATCGGGGCGGACCCCGCGGACGGCATGGTGCACCAGGCAGCTAGCGACCAGAGTCGGACTCTTGGGCGAGTCGTTGCAGCAGAGAGCCTTCAGAGGCTCCACATTCTTTGCAGCTCCCTCGACGGGCTCCGAGGGCTCTACCTCCAGCATGTCTACGAAGGCCATCCCCAAGAAGTTGGGGAAGCCGACAGCGGCAGGGAAGTTACCGAGCACCGTGGGCACCGTCAGGTACCCTTGTGCATGACCCGCAACAATCGACGGGCCGAAACCGACGCCAGTCAGTCCAGTTGTTGTCGTCATTGTTTGCCTGAAAAGACCAACAAACCGACGATCAGTAGCCTTTGGGAGGGCCTCGAAGCCCGAGTATCTCGGCAAAGAAATGAAAGGTGACACTGGTCCCACCGGGCGTGCCAGACTTGTTTGATTGGTTTATTTTATTTTTTTTATTTTTTTAGGGGGTCATTTTGTTTGGGTCGATCAACCGATTAATTAATGGATAACCAATCGATTAGTCTACTGTGCAGGCGTGCCAGTCACGTACGTGACGAGTTTATTATGCGCTCATTCTGACCCACGTCGGGCGAGAGTGAGGTTCGGTCGGGACCAGTAGTCCGCCACACCATAAAGGCTATGGCGTTAATTACATCCCCCACGAGGAGGGAAAACCTTTGATTAATTACCGAGATAGCGGGCCGTCCGAGGCCGAAATAAGATGCAAGGGATGAATGTGACAAGGTCACATGGAATGTTTTATTATCTATCATGTAATAGAGGCATGGTTCATTAAGTTGGAGACCCTCGATACGCGGCGGAGGACATAGGTCCGAAGACCACCATCGCGCATGGCAAAGACTTCCGATCGGGAGTAACCCGGACATTCGTCAGTGCCATTTGATATACCGGAGGGGGTCCATGCAAACATGCATGCATGATGCTCATGATTACGCTAAGCACGGTAACAAGATTATGAAGCTGAACGATGATCAATCAAGTTTATTAATCTCCGCCGAGGGAGATGAAAGTGGTATCATAGACATGATAGTGAAAGCATGGTGATGACAGACATGATAGTAAAAGCATGATAATAGCAGACATGATAGTAAAAGTATGACAATAAGATGGTTCGGACTTGGGCAGCCCTCCCCTTATTTGGTGTATTACTGATTGCGGTTTATTAATCTCGACTACGGAGGCGAAGGTCGCTCCGAAGATGAGTGAATGACTAGAATAGCATAAAATCGGCGCGATCACGCGTAGGTATAGGTTTCCCAGCGCGGTCAACCGTAGGCATAGGGTTTAATCCAGCGCGGGGGGCCTTGGGGCGCGCCGATTTAGGACGCGCCGGAAACGAGTCAATTGAAATCAAAAAGCTATGAGTCTAACGTTAATCCGGCGCGGTGGGGTACCGCGCCGTATTAGGGCACGCCGGACAAGGGACCGCGCCGTTTTAGTTGATTTTTTGAGGAATTTTGAAAACCTTTTGATTTATTAAGATGCTGTTGCAGGTTTTGAGATTAATTAGGTTGATTGCCTGTTAAATTAGGGCCCAGGGCTCTCTGAGAGCAAGGTTATGAGCCAGTGCGAGGTTCATACTCGAGCACGGCAGTTCATCGCTTGAGAACTTATGTTTTGTTAAGGTCAATTCACGAAGATGGCCTAATTAATTAAGAAACCTGACAGAATTTTGGCAGCATCTCCCCCGTCCCTGAAAGGTTGCATGGGAGAAACGGGGTCATACTCACGTGTGGAGTAAGCCCCTAAACAGCCGGTCGGCCCAATGGTCGCCAGCAAATCCCAATCGGACAGGAAACCCCGAGGACTGGCCTTCAAGGGGTACCATGGCCCCGTGGGTTGAAACAGGCGGATAAGGCAGCTAATGAAGGAAGCGACAACCCCAAGGGCTGGCCTACGAAGGGTGAGCAACCCGTAGTCTGCACCGTATCTGAGAGAGGGACGACTGTTAGAGAGGAAGGCCCCGAGGACTAGCCAACGAGGGCATGCATCCCTTAGTCACCACAGAGTCCCTAAGAACTGTGGGTTTTCAATCTATCGAGGTTAACCCTATTGTTGTTCACCTGGTGGCCTGTGGGGACACTCATCACTGACAGATGAGCTCCTATCGACCAAGTGGTGTTTGTAATGCGACATCGGGGAATGTTCCCCCTCCCCGGTTTACTGGAGCAGTGCAATCAAGCAAGCTCACAGACCCTGAATGCAGACGGGATGAAAACAGGAACGTGCAACACCATACGACAGCCGGTGAGTTGATAGGTTACAGAGCATGGGTTGGTGCATTGACATTCGAGGGTTAAAGGAATTAACACTCACGGAGGAAGAGGTGATTAGCAATCACAGAGAGGGGTAGCTAGTATATAGATAGGATGATTTAGCTACATACACATATGCTCGAGTAACTGGCATGCAACAGTCACAGGACGGGCCTTGGTGTTCTGGAGGTGACCCCCACCTTCTCTGAGCAATGGAACAATGCAAATAGAAAAGAAAATGGAGATCGGACTTTGAAATAGAGCGGGAAGAGATACGTGCACAGGCACGCCTCTATCCATAAAGTATGCAAGAACCATCGAGTAGGACACGGCCACTGCATCGACGTGAAGGACCTGGGGAGGGGTCATCTCTGTAGCCCGTGGTATCCCAGGGCATATTCGGAGTCGGAGAAATCGGATTCGAAAAACCACGCGCAAGTGGGAAAACAGACAGATGCACCGACTGAGATAGAAATAGAAGGAGAAGACACATCGTCGAGCGTTCAATCAACCAGCACATACATATAATATCATCACCCCGTGAACAGGGGGGCTAACACATGTATTACAAATCCGGTGCCGGCATCGCCGCCCTGTCACCGTTCACTAGTTGCAGAGAGATTTACAGAGGAATAACAAACTAAATAGATGACGAGGAGGGGGGGTGAGATTGGCTCATATCATCGCCATCCCCCCCTTCTCGCTTACATTAGATTAGAGGGGAGGAGTCGGAGAGATAACGGGGAGAAAACCACGCGACCCACCTGTTCCTCGAACAGAATATCGGACCCTCACTCTTCTTCTCTGGCTCCGGAGGACTTCAGTTAGGGCAAAGGAAGACGGCGGCAAGGGGACGCTCGGTGAGAATCCTGCTTCTCTCGTAAGGAAACCCTTTCTCCCTCCAAGGTGATTGGCTCCCCGACTCTCTCTCTTTTCTTCTAATTCTTCTTCTTTCGAGAGCCTCCTCTTCTTTTCATTCTGTTTCGAATGGCCTTTTATGCAGGAACGTTCGGGGGTTAATCTGGCGTGGAGAATGGCACGCCGGGGAGAGGGGCCTATGAAGCTTTTTGCGCGCCGGAATAAGAGGGCGCCGGATAAAAGGGACGCGCCGGTTTAGGGCGCGCCGTATTAGCATCCCCGCTCGTCACGGGATAGCCGGTGAGTCCGGAGATGATTCCGGGAATCACCGTGAACATTCATCTTGCCACAGTTCTTTGAAACCTCGACGGGACGCCTCGTCGAATCTCTCAGGATGACGTGTGGCCCTTCTTGGAGCCTCGAACGTCTTTTGCTTGAACACGCGGGTTTTCCGCTGACACGGCCCTCGGCACTATGATTCATGTTGTTGGCTCGGCCTGTTTTGTGCTCGAAGCTTCTCGGAGGGTGGGGTGACACCCGGGATAGTTCCGCCCAGGCCGGGTGATCATTCGGCCACTAATGGACCCAACTTGGCGAGAAGCCGTACCCGTGTCGGGTAGCCGGGATCTTCCGCCGACAGAGCCCTCGGTCCTCTGTTCTGAAAAGCCAAGGGAGTTCTTCCATCTCAGGAGAGTCTTTCATGAGGTGGCAGGCCATCGGGTAGGCCGTCGTCCTTGGTCGGACTACGGGTGTTGTGTATGCGGCACGACAGAGTCGATGCCGATTCATTGGGCAGGCTTGGTCGCATTGTCGATTGGTTGTGGATTCATCTCGACTTTTCCTGAGGCGAAGTCCCTGGCATTCATCCCGGGTGACTCGAGGCTCTGGCAGCTTGAGAAGTGTTCAATATGTTGATATTTATCGACTTCTGTACTTCAGTGGGCCGTGTCATTCGTCTTTGAGGCTTGATTGTCACGAGTGATATTTTGAGTGCCAACAGGATCCCGCGGAACCCCAACTGAGAACAACGGCGGCATGGAAAGCATTAAACAACAAGAACAACAGTAATAGCAGGAACAGCAACTCGGTGGCCGGTAAAAACTCGGTGCTACAACTACTCCTACCTTTCAGGAAACCAACACCCCGATCCCACAGTCGGGGACGACCGGACAACGAACCACCCTAGTCACGCTACTATGAAAACGACCACCCATCGGGAACTCGACGCTTTCTAGGGGAAAGCCCTCGGTGACGCTCACCAGAACCCCTAGACCGCGGCATCGGGAAAACACCCGGGAACTGCACATAAAATCACGTCTCGCAGACGTGAAGCGGAACTCGACTCACGAGGAAACTCACGTCACATGACGGGAGCACTACCCACCAGAAGAACGACCGGATGCGTCCCCTGGCGTCTTACATTGTGCCACAAGTGTCTAGCTACCACGCCCCGCGCGCGAGACTCAGACACACACACAGTAACCAGTACCACAAACAAGGACTAGCTGAGGTCACGCTCGTCAACGCGGGCCCGAAACCCTCAGCCCCGAGTACACACTCAGACCATACGCCCTAGGCCTGTCCTCTAGCTGGTAATTCCCCCTAAGCCTGGACTCGACTATACGTGAGGGCCCTACGGTAACCAGCCTACTCACCATCTCTCTCGGGTCAGCCGCTCCACCACTCCCGAGTGGGTCAGCACACGCGTGCCGTAAGAAGGCTACGACTAGTGGGAGATCACTAAACGTGAACACGGAATGCCACTCACGCACCCATTGCGAGTAACACGGAGTAACAGGCAGCACGACGCCACCAGACTCTGGATGGTCCATTGGACCTAATGAACCCAACGGTCCTTGAGTCATGAGACTCGGGGTCAAGACTGTTGTACAGGGACAGCTCCACACCGTCAACATGCCCTATGCCTAGGTCAGAAACTACGGTAGCATGAATACCGAGGTAGCTCACAAGCCACCAAGGTAAACTCTCATCCCAGGGATACATGGAGACCTCCAGCCCCAAGCTGGTTGACCGGACTCACAGTCCAAGGCCACGCACATGGCCCACTCGGAAACCACCTTCCGGAGAAACCACGACGTGCGTGAAAACCTTACCGCACTCACACCGATGCACGGTGACTCGATCTAGCAAGGACACGGAAGCCCGGAACACCTGGGGTCACCCGGACCCACCAAGCCCACTGGCACGCTTGTCGAGGTAACACGGTACCTCCAGGCACCCTAAAAATACGGTCACGAAACCCACGGGGTGTCCGGGACACTCACGAGGCCAAAGGTCGACCACTGGGTCACAACCGGGTCGACCGGAGACAAACACAACACAATCGGAACGCTAGAAGGTCACCCGGACCCTTAAACCCATGGGCACGCTAATCGAGGTAAACGGGACCTCCGGACACCCAAAGACACGGTCACGAAACTCCACGGGGTGTCCGGGACACACACGGCCCAAGGGGAGCACGATCAGCCGTAGACTGCCCGCCCTGGGCTGCCCGGTTGGTCGCCCTCATGAACGTGCTAGCCTCCTATAACACGTTCATAAGAACGCGCTAGCTTCCTATATACTCCTATAGCACGTTCAAACAGAACAGAACGCGCTATACAACTATAGCACGTTCAGACCAGAACGCGCTATGCTCCTATAGCACGTTCAGAATATAACTGAACGCGCTAGCCTTCCATAGCACGTTCTTCAGAACGCACTAGCTTCCTATAGCACGTTCTTCAGAACGCGCTAGCCGCCTATAGCGTGTTAAGAACCGCCTTACTGTTCATCTTCCCCGATGAACGCACTCTGTCGGGACGACGCGTTCTCCAAGAACGCGCCCACCAAGGCGAGCGCGTTCTCAGTCCGCGCCCGAAAATGACGAAAATTGCGGAAAAACCCATTCCACGCCCCGTTCACCCCCAGGTGAAGGGGAAACAAAGGGAAAAATATTCCCCAACCTCTCTATCACCGAGAGTACCCATTATAAGCCCCAAAACACGGTCAAACCGCAAGATCCGGCTCACTCCCCAAAAACATGCATTTTCCCTAAAACGCCCAAATAAGCCCGCTCGGCTCACCACGGCCTACGAAACTCACGGGAAATAAAGTGCACGAGTTGGGAGTCCATCTCCCTACCTCCACTGAAGATTCGACGCACCGTGGACACTGATCCACGAAGAAAGGCCCACGAAAACCCTGCCGGTGCCTCGCGCTCACGAACTGGCTTCACCGCGCCCCCGTCCCTCGATCCTCGACCCATCCTCACCCTCCTCCTCGCCCGCGTCACCCCGCCTCGCCCCCGCCTCGGTCCGTCGGCCGCCGGAGAGGAGAGAGTGAGAGGAGAGTGTGGGAGAAGAGAGAGAGTGAGAGAGTGAGAAATGAGAGGAGAGAGAGAGGGGTGGGAGGGTTTATATAGGAAAAAACCTGAAAATTTTCAAAAATTATGAAAATTACACCCCACGATCCTCGGAAAATGCACAACACACTGGTGCCTTCCCGGAGTCGAAGAACGTAATGGTTCACCCTTCACGGCATTCCATAGGCCCGACTGACAAAAACACGCGTAAAACCCAAAACGCGACCCGGGACCCACAATGGTGCTCTGAAAATTCTAGAAAATTACCGGCATGTTCCCCACAACGCCACGAACCCAAGGAAATTCTCGGGCACACCACCAAAGGGTCCGACAATCCGGTATAAAAAGTTTAAAGCTCACTCAGACACGATCCGCAACCCGCGAAAAGATGATCCGAAACCCACGGATCCTGATCCGATGAATATCCGAAAAACTAGGGGCATTACAGTGTTCTAGAGGAAGTGATCTCTGAGAGATTTTGGGTTCCGGTTGGTAGCTGCGAGTGACTGGTAAGGCTAGTCTCGTAGTCGACCACGGTAAGATGTGTATTGCTTGGGGACCCGTGTGCATTGGTCGCGGCGTCGGCGACCAGGTTGCCGTAAGATTGGGTGGCACTTCCATCCCCTAGAGATGTGTGCCCTGAATTGTCCAGGTGGTGTCCCATGGCTCTGTGATAAGGGCAGAATCGGGATTGGTAGGTGCCCACTTGGACAAGTTGAGATAGGATTCCACGAGACAGGACGGAGGAGTGACGCCTGTGGATTGAAGGTCCTTGATGGGACGTTGGTGTCGGAATGGTGGTCCTTGGTTTGTGACCAGCATGGGATGGTTCCCCTGTAAGTCTGAGTTGAGTGAGGTGATGACTGAAGACTCCTGAGTCTTGTCATTGGTTTCGTCGTGCTCCCCTGAGAGGGTTGAGTTACCGCGATGATCGAGATCGGATGCGGTGTCCAAGAGAAGTTCAGCTTGAGATGTGGTAATTATCTGTGTGAGTCAGCGGATGGCCTGTTATGAGTTGGATCATGCCTGTTGGGCTGGCGAAGGTTTCCCGTTGACGTGTATCTGGCGACCGGTGGATGGTCTTTTCACAGATAGAAGATGCTGTTGGTTTCGCATCGTGAATGGTGAGAGCTGTGTATCAGTGAGGCCTTTGGTGGTCGTTTCCGTGATGTGTTTTTCGGATGGAATCTGGGCTTTGTCGAAGTTTGTCTTCTGGCAGAGTTGTCCCAGTGATATGTCTGGCTTTCAGCTTGCCAGGTGCGAGGTGATTCTTGGCGATGAGCCGATGTTCTAGTTGCGGTCTGTTGAGATGGCTGCGTGAGCTGATGGAGGCTATGTATTGGTTGTTCCCTTGAGCAGGGTGTGAAATCTGTCAGCTGGTTATGAAGCTGATGTGTAAATTGTCCGCCGACCATAGGATGGATCGGTAGCTGTTTCTCGTGACGAGGACTATGTCTCCTCGGTGAGCGAGACGGTGGCAGCGGTGCCATAATTGGTTTTTGTTGTGACTGAGGTGATGCCGGACTGTGTCCTTTGGTGTGTGCCTGCTCTGATGACCGGTGTGTGCGGCATGTAGAGTGAGGTGTCATTCGTGATTGTAGTCTGGCTGTGTCCCTCAAGATAGGAGCTTTCGTGAGAATCGAGGTTTTTTTGTGCTGGGGCTCTGACAGCGTTGTCAGTTGGTTAAGGTGTTCTTCCTCTGTCGCTTGGTGCTAGTCCTGAATTTCGAGGATGAAATTTCTTTAAGGGGGGAGAGCTGTAATGCCCAGGGTTTTTTGGATATTTTTTCAGATCATTTTCGTGGCTCTCAGAGTGTGTTTTGTGCTTTACGCTTATTTTTCCCTGATGTGCCTTCGAAACTCTGTGCAGGGTGAACCGTCGTGTTCTCCGACTCTGGGACAATACCGGCACGTTGTGCTCTTCCCGAGGATCACGGAGGTATTTTTTCTTAATTTTTTGAATTTTTGGAATTTTTGGGTTTTTCTATATATATTAACCCCTTTTTCTCTCTCTCCCCATCTCTCATTCTCTCACTCTTTCCCTCTCTCTTCTCTCTCACGTTCTCTCCTCTCCCCTCTCTTCTCTCCGGGCAGCTGACAGAGATGGACGAGGGTGAGGTGGTGGTGCTCGTGGGGCCAGGAGTGACATGGACGGGGCGAGGATCGAGGCGTGGTGGCGAGGTGAAGCCGATTCGTGAGCGTGAGATACCGACGGGGTTTCGTGGCGTTTTATTCGTGGAACGATGTCCACGGTGCGTCAAATCTTCGGTGGAGGTAGGGAGATGGATCTCCAACTCATGTACTTCCTTTCCCGCGATTTTGGTAGGCCGTGGTGAGCCGAGCGGGCTTATTTGAGCATTTTAGGAAAAATGCATGTTTTGGGGGAGTGAGCCGGATCTAGCATTTTAACGCGTTATTCCATGGTTTGATGGCACCATTGGATGCCTTGGTGCTTGGGGAAGGGTTTCCCTTTGTTTCCCTTTCACGTGGGCGTGAACGGGGTGTGGAATAGAGTTTTCCACCAAACTCACCGTTTTCGGGTTTCTGGAATAGAAACGGTCCTAACATGAACCGCCATTAGGTGAAGCAGTCCCCAGGGAGACCGCTATTTGTCCGTCTCACCGTGTTTTGGGGCTACGGTCCTGCGATAGACCGCTACGCTTGGCTTAGCGGTCTAAAGGTAGACCATTTTTCTTGGTTGGGAGGCCACGGGCCGGCCGCCACTTGCCCCCTTATGTCGGTTGGCTAAACGGTCGCACGATAGACCGCCTGGTGGGTTTAGCGGTCTAGGTGTGGACCGCCAGGCACCTTGAAGCGATCAGGGCATGATCGTTTTCTACTTTGGGGTCATTTGAGGTCAGGAGTGATAGCGGCCATGTGACTGACCGCTAGGTGACACCCAGCGGTCAGGCAGTGGACCGCCACTCTTCTAGGCGGTCTGAGGGTGACCGCTTGGGTTCTGGTAGCATCTGAGGCTATGCTGTCCTAGCTGGACCGCTAAGGCAGGCCATGCGGTCCTAGCCAGACCGCCTAGCTCTATGACGGTCCAGGGAGGACCGTCACTTGGTTGCTGTGCTAGTTGTGTCTCGGTTCGTATTGTGTTGGTCTCCGGTTGACCCGATTGTGACCGAGTGGTTGACCATCAGCATCGTGAGTGTCCCAGACATCCCTTGAGTTCTGTGACCGTGTTTCTGGGATGTCTGGAGGTGTCGAGTTATCTCGATTAGCGTGCCCATGGGTTTTGGGGATCTATGTGACCCCATGTGTTTCGGGCTTCCGTGTTCTCGCTAGATCGAGTCGTCGTGTATCGGCTTGAGTGCGGTGGGGGCTTCCCGGCACGTTGTGAGTTCTTCCGGAAAGCGGTTTCTGAGTGGGCTGTGTGTAAGGCCTTGGACTGCGAGTGCAGTTGCCAGCCTGGGACTGGAGGTTTCCCGCTTTTCCCTGGGATGAGAAATCAGCGTGGCGGCTTGTGAGCTACCTTGGGAACCGTGCTTCTGCGCTTTTCACATGGGCCAAGTGTGTGGCCTGTGGACTGTGAGTCCAATTACCCAGCCTGGTGCTGGAGGGTTTCTTGATTCCCACTTTGAGGGAATGGTCTCAACAGTTGTAAGCTGCCTTGTGAGACATCGTGCCGAGGTTTTTGACCCTTGGGCTAGGGCAGATTGACGGCGTGGAGCCGTTCGGTGCAACGGTCTTGACCCCGAGTCTTGTGACTCAAGGACCGTTAGATTTAGTGAGTCTACAGGACTATCCAGAGTCCAGTGGCTCGGCGCTACTTGGTTCTTCTCGACTTTCGCATAGGGTGTGTGCGTGTTTCTCGGAGTTTCTCCTCGGAGAGTGGTCACATTAGTGACTCCCCACTAGTCGTAGTCTTCCGACACGCGAGTGGTCCCACCAGGGAGTGGTGGCGAGGCTACCCCAGAGAGACATTTTTTAGACTGGTTACCGTTAGGCCCCACGTCTTGACGCCAGAGTGCGGCTGAAGGGAAAACGAGTCAGAGGGCCGGACCTAGGATGCATGGTCTGTGTGTGCACACGTGGTTGGAGGCAGTTGGACCCGCGCTGATGAGCGCGACCCCAGCTAGTTCTTGTTCTGTGGTTACTAGTACGGTGTCCCCGTTCCGCCGGGGTGCGATGAGGGGGACACCTGAGGCGCGGTCTAAGACGCCAGATGGCGCATCCGCCCTTGTGGTGCGGACACCAGGGCGATCACGTGACACGTCGGCGAACCGATGGTGCCATACGCGGAGCGCCAAGTGGACTACATCAGCTTATCTTCAAAATGGGGATAATTTGGCTTGAATTTGGACCTTTTTTGGCATTGAATTGGGCTTGTAATGGTTATTGCATGTGTAATTTGCTAAAGGGCTGTTTGTAAGGCTCCTAATGGGCCCATTTGTTAAAGCCCTTAAAGCATTCCATAAGAAGGAATGGCCTTGGTCCATTTCTAATGGATCCATAAGCCATATGGGCTTCCTTCCACCCTTCCACATGGGCTATCTAGATTGGATAATCTAGAGTGGGCTCTCTTCATTCATGGGCCTTCAAGGGTGGAATGGCCTTAAGCCATCTAGGTTGGAATGGGCTTGGTTAAGCCATGGACCAAAGTGGCCCATTCAAGGCCCAATGAAGGGGGCGCCCTCTTTTTTGTTGGTATTAGGCTAGCTAGTTTGATTTTCTTCTTCAATTACCACATGGAGCATTCAAATGGCTGCTGGTCAAGTTCCACATGGCTTCCACCTACCATCTTTACCTTGAAATTCAAAGGTAGGTGAGCTACCATGTCCCCTTGTCCCCCTTTCCCTTTCACCAAGGGTCTTAATCCATGCACACCCCTCCCCCTACTTGCATCTTGCGCAAGTCCCCTCCCCCCTACCCCTTCCATTTCCCTATATAAGGGCATGTATAGTGTTTATGCTTAATAGAATGAAGTTTTGTTAAGAGATAAGTGCATTAGAGAGTGATTCTCTTGGGAGTGATTCCCTGGTTGCAGTCCTGTGACGGCACAGTTCTAGGTCATGTGACTCGACCTCATATCCCTCTTCTCTTCTCATCTTCTTCTTCCACAAAATTTATCCGTGATATCTTTGCAAGTAAGCAAACTTTCAGCTTTAGTTTCGCATCGATCGGAGTTCGTGAGCAACGGTGGCGATTTTTCTCGTGGAGGCGCGCAGCTCTGCCCCAGATTGCTGCCCAGATCTGAAGATGACTGTGTATTGAATTCTTCAGCCCAACCCCGATGCCATCTGAAGTTAGTTCCTGAAGAGAAATCGTAGTATTTCAAGTTCTCTTTGTGTTGCCGCTGGTTTCACCTCGATCCGTGACCGGTGCTGATCATGACGGCAGTTCTCGTGGGATCGCGCGGGCTGGTCTGAGCAGGCCCGGCTGAGAACTAGAATCAACTTTCAGAGCCTGCCCCGCTTCATCCGGCCAAGATCCGTGTGGGGGATCTTCATAGTATTCCTTCCTATGGACGTCGCCTACCCTCTCCCACAAGGAACGCCCCGATCCGACATCGGCAACCATTTTCCCAACATTTTACCGTGTTTCTGTGCAGCTCTGTGAGCACAATACCAGAACCTCAGAAGATTCGTCACTGCGCCCAGATCCGAAGGCATCTGTTTGCGATCTTCAAAGTGAAGATACTACATCCAGTCGCCGACATTCTCCAACAAACGGCGCTCCGATCGGGCATCGGATCTAGCCGTACCAGCCTCCGCAAGCTCGCTGCACAGGGTGACCAGCGCGGGCAGAACCGGGTCGACTTTCCGTCGGCGTACCCGAGCGGCTCTAGCACGCGTTCCTCGTCTCCTGCGAGTGTGGCCCGTCAACCCGGATTCCAGCAACCCCAAATTCAGTCATTGTACCCCGATACCTCCCTGCGTGGAGTGGGCATTCAGTTCTGAAAGTTGTAAAGGCAATTCATTTGTATATCGGGGTTGTTCGGAAATCGGCCGGGAATTCTTCCCCACGCCTAGTCGTGGAGGTACGTGCTCGATCCGACATCTACATTTGCTGTTTAGTATACTTTCTATATTGCTGCGTTTGTGAGAATAAGGCCGATAGCTAGTTTCAAATTCACCGCGATTGTGAGTTGTGAGCGCCCGTTCCGTGGCTCCAATCGAGCACCGAGCGCGAATTAGCACCCTAGACGATGGTGGTTTCTTAATCGCCGCGATCCCCACGTTTCCCTCGCAAGGGACGATCGTCGGGCTCAAGAGAGTCGCTGTTGAGAGACGTCTCCACCTGGAGAATGCCACGGTGGTCAGTCGCCCGGCTTGCCTTAGTGTGCTAGTGCTGGCCGCACATCGAGTCGGTCGTACGTCTTAGCCCGAGTCGGTCATCTACGTGTGGGGTTTTGATGGGAATCAAGCAAACCGTCAAGCCGAAGCAAATCGAGCAAGCTGCCAGGCCAAACATGAAGGCGCTATAGGTCCCAAGCGCAATCTTGAAGAAGGCGCTATAGGTCCCTAGCGCGACCTGAAGAAGGCGCTAGGTTCCCCTAGCGCGATCTCAGGCAGACACGTAGATGAGCCAAGACCCAATCCTAGGACCGTTGACTACGGGCGAGTCCACCATGATATCCCTATTCCAACCCACTCCGTTGCCGAACTTATGCAAATGATTTTGGACCGGTTGGATAGGGTGGATAGGACACGTACTCCTAGTGATGTACTCCTACCTGAGCCTAAGGAGGTCATCACCGGTAGTCTTAACCCGGCCCCATCAACGGGGTCCCCAAGCCCTCTCCTCATTATGGAGATCCCTCCTTCATCACCCGTGAGTGCTCCATTGCCATCCTCTCCTTCCGAACTTCATTCGGAGCCGTCTTGTTTGGAGCCACCTCCGCCCGAGCCACCCGTGTTTCTTACGGGAATACTTTTTATCGCCGAGCCACTCCTTAGCTGGCTCAAAGATGGCTTGGTCCCACCTCTCTTCCCGTCCATGGACCCCACACTACCTCTAGTGCCAAGCAACTCATTTCACACCACCTTCCGGTCTAGTCACTATGTGGATTCATTGGACGACCTTCTTAAAGTGTTAGACCGGCAGTTGGCATTTACGCACTTGTTGGCCCCAGGCTTCGACCGACCCACCGGTCGTAGCTTCACCCATCTCACCTTAGGGTCCATTACCTCCGTATACACCGTGGGTCATGTTACCACGGAGGTTCTTCTACTCCTCCCGTTACCGGCTGAGCCCGACTTCATTCCTTTTATCCCGAGGGAGGAGCCCTATCTTCTATACACTGTCCCATCTACCACGATGGATGGAGGTGACCATCACCTTCATGAATTTCAAACATGGGACTATGTAATGGAGGGTCACACATTCTTTGACCCATTCGACCCCTTCTCTAGTGGGCCTCGTGACCCACCACTTCCCCTCTACTTTGTCAAGGAAGTCCCCTACCACTCTCTTCCCACTCGGGCCAATCAAATTCCACATAGCAACAGGTCCGATTATTGGGAAGCATGGCATGCCTTACCTACATGTAGTGGTGATGAACCTCTTAGCCCACCCACACCTGATAGGAAGTCCTTGCATGCATGGTGTCTTTTTGGGTGTCTAGGAGTACATCATCATCCCTACCTTTGGTTGCATCTAGTGTATGCATGGCACACATTTGGGTGTCCTGGTCCGCCATCGTCCATGCGTAGGTCGGACTAGCCATAGGTTTGTCTAAATGTCATGTGTGTGTGTGTTTGTTTGTCTCTCTAGTTGTTTTCTTTCATCCATTTAGTTTGCATAAGTCGTGTCCCAATCAAAGGCCAGTCAAAGCACGCATAAGGAGGTAGCCAATGCATGCTACATATCCGTGGATTCAAAGGGAGAGTACATCTAGATCAGGGTCATACCTGACAGGTTTCTGCCTGGAGACCGAAAGCCACTCTAAGTCCATGATCCCCACCCTTTCCGGGTTAAGAAACATGTGGGTCCGAAAGCGTACGATATTGAACTACTGAATGACAATGGTGTCAATTCGACGTTCCATGTTTCCTCTGGTAGCATATTGGAACCCGCGGTGATCCCTAGTGAGTTTCGAGCTTTATCTTTCTATTTGGAGTGCCCCTCACCCGAGAGTCCACCTCTTCCAGCCTCAACGCATGCATATAGATTGTATACTGGATGAGCAGGTGATCACCACAAGGAACGGCGCATACCCACACGTCCTAGTGCGTTGGCGAGGATGCCCCACGATGACCAACACCTTGATCACATGCGGAGAGCGCAAGCTTCGGGACCCTTACTTGACGGGGTCGAGTTCCTCCCACCCGGGGAGAGTTGGTGCGGACACCAGGGCGATCACGTGACACGTCGACGAACCGACGGTGCCATACGCGGAGCGCCAAGTGGACTACATCGGCTTATCTTCAAAATGGGGATAATTTAGCTTGAATTTGGACCTTTTTTGGCATTGAATTGGGCTTGTAATGGTTATTGTATGTGTAATTTGCTAAAGGGCTGGTTGTAAGGCTCCTAATGGGCCGATTTGTTAAAGCCCTTAAAGCATTCCATAAGAAGGAATGGCATTGGTCCATTTCTAATGGATCCATAAGCCATATGGGCTTCCTTCCACCCTTCCACATGGGCTATCTAGATTGGATAATCTAGAGTGGGCTCTCTTCATTCATGGGCCTTCAAGGGTGGAATGGCCTTAAGCCATCTAGGTTGGAATGGGCTTGGTTAAGCCATGGACCATAGTGGCCCATTCAAGGCCCAATGAAGGGGGCGCCCTCTTTTTTGTTGGTATTAGGCTAGCTAGTTTGATTTTCTTCTTCAATTACCACATGGAGCATTCAAATGGCTGCTGGTCAAGTTCCACATGGCTGCCACCTACCATCTTTACCTTGAAATTCAAAGGTAGGTGAGCTACCATGTCCCCTTGTCCCCCTTTCCCTTCCACCAAGGGTCTTAATCCATGCACACCCCTCCCCCTACTTGCATCTTGCGCAAGTCCCCTCCCCCCTACCCCTTCCATTTCCCTATATAAGGGCATGTATAGTGCTTATGCTTAATAGAATGAAGTTTTGTTAAGAGATAAGTGCATTAGAGAGTGATTCTCTTGGGAGTGATTCCCTGGTTGCAGTCCTGTGACGGGACAGTTCTAGGTCGTGTGACTAGACCTCATATCCCTCTTCTATTCTGATTTTCTTCTTCCACAAAATTTATTCGTGATACCTTTGCAAGTTAGCAAACTTTCAGCTTTAGTTTCGCGTCGATCGGAGTTCGTGAGCAACGGTGGCGATTTTTCTCGTGGAGGCGCGCAGCTCTGCCCCAGATTACTGCCCAGATCTGAAGATGACTGTGTATTGAATTCTTCAGCCCAACCCAGATGCCATCTGAAGTTGGTTCCGGAAGAGCAATCGTAGTATTTCAAGTCCTCTTTGTGTTGCCGCTGGTTTCGCCTCGATCCGTGACCGGTGCTGATCGTGACGGCAGTTCTTGTGGGATCGCGCAGGCTGGTCTGAGCAGGCCCGGCTGAGAACTAGAATCAACTTTCAGAGCCTGCCCCGCTTCATCCGGCCAAGATCCGTGTGGGGGATCTTCATAGTATTCCTTCCTATGGACGTCGCCTACCCTCTCCCACAAGGAACGCCCCGATCCGACATCGGCAACCATTTTCCCAATATTTTACCGTGTTTCTGTGCAGTTCTGTGAGCACAAAACCAGAACCTCAGAAGATTCATCACTGCGCCGAGATCTGAAGGCATCGATTCGCGATCTTCAGAGTGAAGATACTACATCCAGTCGCCGACATTCTCCAACAAACGGCGCTCCGATCGGGCATCGGATCTAGCCGTACCAGCCTCCGCAAGCTCGCTGCACAGGGTGACCAGCGCGGGCAGAACCGGGTCGGCTTTCCGTCGGCGTACCCGAGCGGCTCTGGCACGCGTTCCTCGCCTCCTGCGAGTGTGGCCCGTCAACCCGGGTTCCAGCAACCCCAAATTCAGTCATTGTAGCCCGATACCTCCCTGCGTGGAGTGGGCATTCAGTTCTGAAAGTTGTAAAGGTAATTCATTTGTATATCGGGGTTGTTCGGAAATCGACCGGGAATTCTTCCCCACGCCTAGTCGTGGAGGTACGTGCTCGATCCGACATCTACATTTGCTGTTTAGTATACTTTCTATATTGCTGCGTTTGTGAGAATAAGGCCGATAGCTAGTTTCAAATTCACCGCGATTGTGAGTTGTGAGCGCCCGTTCCGTGGCTCCAATCGAGCACCGAGCGCGAATTAGCACCCTAGACAACGGTGGTTTCTTAATCGCCGCGATCCCCACGTTTCCCTCGCAAGGGACGATCGTCGGGCTCAAGAGAGTCGCTGTTGAGAGACGTCTCTGTAGATCATGAATTTATGATTACCCCCCCAAAATTGATGATTTTGTATTTAGCAAGATAATCTAGCAAGATAAAAGCGCTAAAGTCGATGATAAAAGAAGGGGGGTGAAACATGCATTAATAAGATCCGTGATCGCCACTGAGGCCAGAAACATGCCAAATAATAAAAATATTAAGATGGGGACATGTTACATACCTCAGAAATTCATGAGGGCCAACTGTAGGCCGGGATATGAACGCGCTATATCGTCCTAGCGCGTTCTTCAGGTCGCGCTATGAACATATAGCGCGATATCAGACAGGAAGCGGGCTTTTTTGGATTCGTTCCTTCCTTGCTCCAAGGCCGGCCTAGGTGCAAGGGCTCCACGTATTGGTCTTCTAGTGCCTGCAAACAATCATAAACAACCAAACAAAAGGCCCATTAGATCGAGATTTTAGTAGAATCTGCCCCTATTCTTAATCAAAAGCATGCAAACGGGGGGCTCGATTACCTGGGGGTTTGGTGGTTTTTAAACCCCTATGGATGGGCAAAAGATAGGTGTGGTGTGTGTGTATGCATGTATTTCGTAAAAGGTGTGTTTTGAAATCAATATGCAATACTATGCGAAGATTAAAATTCGTAGATTGGGGGAAAGGAAAAGTAGAAAGAGGAATAACACGAAAAGGGCCCCTAAATACTCCCTTGGATGTGCGAGAAGCAAGGATCTATTGATCTGGCACGAAGAACTTCCTCCTCCTCATCAACATCTCGAGTGGCATCCTCTCAGAACGACGGCCAAAGGGTGCAATTTATAGGAGAAAGATCAAGAAGCAACCCTAGGTCAGAGTTCAATTCAATCCGATGATTTGGCGGCTCAAATTGAGGTAATCTTGCCGATTAATGAGGGGGAAAGGTTCCTGCTAGGTTTAGAAACCTTCCTGGATAAGAGACACAATCAGAAGCTTACCAAATAAGGACTCTGAGTCGAAAGAAGGGAGTCCGGTTTGGAAAGGGCTCTGCCTGATAACGCGCTATATACCCATAGCGCGTTCATGAAGAACGCGCTATGACGATATAGCGCGATAACTAAAAGCCCAATAAATGATTTAAAAAAGGAGAAATATCCTTTGGGCAGCCATTTAATCAAATGTTGAGTGAGAATAACATCCAAAGTGGATGCTACAATGATCAAACGTCAAGAAATAACAACTGCTCAAATGATAACTTCAATTAGATCCACCACGCGCTATGAACAAGAAAGCGATAAGAGCGGATAGCGCGGGAATGCCAAATTCGAGACAAGATCCAAGGTATAGAATTGAAATGTTGGGCCAAGAAGAGGGAGAAATCCCAGAAAATCAACCAATTAAGGATCAATTGGGGTATTAACTAGGAGAACAAAGAAAATGCTCAATTTATCGGCCAAAATTGGGTGTCTACAGATGCCCCTCTTTGATATCCGCTTTGCAGGGGAGCGAAACGGAGGTGAAACGGAGGCAAAACGGAGACGACACGGAGTGGTAGTGACGGGGAGATGAAGTGGAAACGCAGTGGAGCGGACTGATAAGTGGATATCAAGGAAAAAAAAGACACCCATCACAACCGACAAATGATAGGAATAATCCAGAAAACTCCAAGCTAACCGTAAGGTCAAGCTAGCATCGGTGACTCCTGCCTAGAATGATAGGCACGGAATAAAGAAAAGGGAGCTGATCAACCTCTTGCACAAAAGAGGCATCCGTAGCGCATAGCAACTACGAATTTCACTCAATTAGTGGAATAGACGCGAGCCCGGCGGATCCATCGACGCCATCGTGCGGTTCACAGCTAATGAGTGGATCAAAAGAAGGAAGATAAGTTGAATTGGATCGAAAGGGGATAAGCAAATTCCAGGCAAGGGTCGCATCGACCAGCGAGATCTAGCGTCCAACTAGGAGTAATCTTTCAAATTCGGAATGGAATTGAATTTCTTTGTTCAAGGACATAAGCATATTGATCCTTAATTGAGAAGAAAATTGGGCATTCATGGATGTAAAACTGACATGATGCGTGCAGGGCTAAAATAAAATAAAAGAAATCATTAAAACAAATGCCAAGAAAGAATAAAATATAAGATACTCAAGGATAATATTGTTAAATCAAACAGACTTGGGTCAAGAGTTATTCGCAACCACGGCGTGCGAGATGAAGTCCATCGTCCCCAAATTTGTCTGACCTAACGGCCTATCCGACGATTAACTGCATGTTTCTAGATCATCACTGTTTTTGATAGAGGGGAACTCAAATCCCAAAACATACAGAAAACCAGTCGGTCCTCGAGATGATACAATAATGTAAAATAGCATATAGTAATGCAATAAAGGAAGGGATAAGGAAATACTTACCTGATGGCGTGCTACTGTTTCTTCTTTTCTTGGAGACACAATCGTTAGGAGAAAGTAGAGCGGTATGCATAAGCAAAAGAACACAAGTTTCTCATGGCATTCTCAACATGGTATTTCCTTTTCTTTCCCTCCCCCCTTCTATTTTCATTTTTCTTTTACTTTGATTATCGCGCTATATATACATAGCGCGACATTGTCGCGCTATGCCCATATAGCGCGTCATCTACCCGCAAGTTTTCAAAAACCGCCCCCCCTTCTTTTCTTCCATTCAAACCTATTCTCCCTCTCTCGACCCCCTCTCTCGCCCTCTCACCAACCTAGCACACCACTGCCCTAATCTGATGGAGGGAGAAGCCCCTCGACGCTCCAAACGGCGTGCCACCCGCGGCCGTCAAAGATCACACCCGGAGGAAGAGCGAACGCCCCCTCCCGTGGAAGAGAACGTCGACTCGGAGGCGACCGTCTCGGCCCGGCTTGAAGGGGACGAAATGGAGATCCCCCCAGACGAGGCGGACGAGGTTGAAGGCACCCCGGCGGCCGAGGAAGCAGCGACGGAGCCCGTCGGTGGCGTGGCGGCCCGAAAACGGCGAGTGGTAAGAAAACCGCCCCAATCTTGTTTTCTTTTGATTTTTTCTTGTTTTTTCTTTCAGATGCGATAAAAATGGAAGGGGGAATGCCCTCTTAAATCAAAATGTAGGGCAGAATGCCCATGGATTGAAATTGGGGAATGAGGGGTCGCCCCCTACCTGCAGAAGATGAACGCGCTATGTCTTCATAGCGCGTTCTTGAAGAACGCGCTATGTCGATATAGCGTGACAAAGAACAGCATGCCAGTTTTTTTGTTTCTGATCTTTTTTCTTTTGTTTGATGAACGCAAATTGATGCCTTCTTGCTTTTATGTTGTGTGCAGGGTGTGGAGGGTGCAGTCCGTGCCCGGATTTCATGGACATTGGTTCGGGCCGCCTACTCCGCACTACCGGAGTTTCAACGGGCCCGCCTCCGCCGAATGGGCTTCGGGGAGTTCCTGGAGATCGAGGTGCTGAGAGTGGACGTGGGACTGATAAGGGCTCTGAAAGCCAGATGGGACACAGGGTGCAAGGCCTTCCTCTTCCCCTGGGGTCATATGATCCCGACTCTAGAGGACGTCACTCGCATCACCGGGCTGCGGGTGCATGGATCAGCAGTGACGGGCTGCACTTACCCCGACTACCGGGAGATGGCGCGTAGACTGCTAGGCTTGGAGCTGGAGGGGACTGGCCGGACCTCGCTAGTGTCGAGGATCATCTTGCAGGAGAGTCTCGGCCTGTTCCACACACAGAGGGAGGTGGGGGAGACCTTGACGGCTCATGAGAAGAGGTTAGAGGCTGGAGCCAGAGAGAGTTTCACGACTGAGGCAGTCCCACATGCAGACATGGAGCTGAGGAGGTTTCTCATCTTGATGATAGGCAAGCTGCTTCTAGCGACTCAGGGCGATGCAGTGAGCTGTCGTTTTCTACCTCTACTGGAGGATCTGGACAGAGTCGGACGGTATGCTTGGGGTGCGGCAGTCCTTGCCCACTTGTTTGACAGCTTCGGCATCTCTTCACTCCAGTCTTCACTCGGGGGGTTCTACCCTCTACTTCAGGTATCTCTCTAAACCTTAAACTCTAATGATTAAGTTATGCACTTTCCTCTTATATTGATCACATGAGCTTCATTTCAGGTTTGGAGTTATCTATATCTTCCTACCCTCAGGCGCGCTTGGGAGGATCGGGGAGATTTACTGCCCTTGGCCAGACGATGGACCCCTACACGAGATGGCCGATCTCTGAAGGACCAGGTCACCCACATCCAGGAGACGCTAGATATGATGCCCCACATAGAGGTAAGATTTAATTTTGAAATTGAATTATGAGTGGAATCGAGGGCAATGATAAATTGAATTATGCAGGTGGACTGGACTCCCTACCAGAGGGATATCGGGGTGATGCCTTGGGTGGAGGCGGCCATCCCATACTTTGGGAGAGAGATCTGGTTACATGCCCTCAACCTGGTCGAGCCCCTATATCATAGACTGATCATGAGGACACTAGGGCTCCACCAGGCGGTAGTAGAGTTCCCGACCCAGGCGACGGACCCACGACCTGGGCGACGTTTTCGAGGCCTCCAGGGGACAGATGACTGGCGGCAGCGAGCTCGAGAGCAGTTGGCAGATTGGAAGAGGCGCGGCCGAGCAGTCCCTGCGGGAGCGGATTCAGATGATGCCTATCTCCAGGCCTACTCCCAGGCATACGGCAGCCGAGTCTATCAGAGCGCTCGCGGACAGGTATGCTTTTAATTTATTTGCACTTCCATTATAAACCCTGGTTATTCAATATGTGACCAACATGTATTATTGCAGTTTGACATAGAGGGGAGACTGGCCATGGTACAGGGACTCCTCGACTCCACAATCCGACAGCGTGAGGATCTCCAGCATACCGTTGATGAGTTGGTAAGAACCTGTAATTTAGAATGATTCGGATTTGAATTTCAATTAATGGTAATGCTTTCTTTTCAGCGCGAGGAGCTGGAGGCAGTCCGATCCTCGCACGGCGCTTCATCCTCTACTCAGCCCGTCTGCGACCACACCGAGCTAGAGAGCCAGGTCGCCAGTGCAGTGGCTCGGGCAGAGGCAGCCGAGGCCTCCCTTCAGGAGAGAGTAAGCAATCTGTTCTTTTAATCTTGGTCTTGAAAATTTTTATTATTATCAGTTATTGACCAAGATTTCAAATGCAGGAGCAGGAGCTACGTGTGGCGGAAGCAGAGCTGAGGCGGCGCGATGCGGAAGAGCTTCCCCGAGATGTAGTAGAGCTGCGCACTCTTCTTGGCATGGAGAGGAGCGAGCGGCAGAGGGAGAGGGAGGAGCGCGACAGAGAGAGAGTGGAGCGTGAGCTGGAGAGAGTGCAGTTGATCACTAGATTGGGAATGGCTGAGCAGCGGGCGAAGGACGCGGAGGATCGTTATCGGCGAGGGCGTGAGTGGGCCCAGCGCGAGGGATACTCCCGAGCCTACTCGAGCACTGATTATTTAGTTACCTCCTCCGAGCACCAGAGGAGGGAAGATGCTGAGAGGGGAGCACATGGTGACAGGGTTTCAGCTTCTCGGGGACAGATGGCTCCTCCTAGGTCTTCCCGGGGAGGACAGGAGGAGGCTGAGAGCTCTCGTAGAGGGGGAGACCAGGAGGGTCGTGGGGAGAGCTAGAGAGATCGCAGTATCCACTCTTATTTTGTACTCTTTTGACATGTTATAGTGGAATGAGACAGTCTTTGATACTTGTTGCACTTCTTGTAATTTGTTCTTTATTTTGCGTGCCTCTACAAAAGGATGCCATCAAAAATGTAATTTGATTTTTTTTTTTGGATTTTTGAAAATATGCAAATTTTTATAAGTTTTTGAAAAGAATATTTGAAATTTTTTATTTTGGAAATATATGAATTTTTTTGGAATTTTTGACAATGTTTAATTTTTTTAGAATTTTAGCAATATTCAAATTTTTATGTGGAATTTTTGGCCATATTCAAATTTTTATGGAGTTTTTGGCAATATTTCAAATTTTTATGGAGTTTTTTGGCAATATTCCAAATTTTTATGGAGTTTTTTGGCTATATTAAAATTTTTATGGAGTTTTTGGCTTAGACCTTTGCTAATGCAGTATCAATGGATGTTTTAAACCACTGGCTAGGGGTTCTTGTTCCTTCCCCTTTTGCTTAAAACTGCCGAAAGCTGGGCGTGCATTGGAGGTGGCGCCCTATAACTGACTGCGCTTGATTAACGGTGCCCCTACCAAGGCCATACCCGAGAAACATTCGGTCTTAGAGGGAGAAGAGAAGAATAATTGGAGATAAGCTTTATGCAGGATGGGAGATGTCGGGACTTGAATTCCTTCCAAGGTGCCTCCCCTCAAAGAGGTAGTCTGTTGTGCCGGGGCTTTGTGCCTTTGATTTTTAGACCCTTGACATGCATACGACCAGGGTTTTCCCTGCGGGGACTTTGCCACTCTTGACATGCCATAATTCACAATTTTGCTTTTATCGAAATTTTGACTTGATTTTCATAATAGCCCTTTTGGCGAGATGTATATCATGAAAACTCATATGAAAACTCATATTGATTTTGGGTCAAGACTGCCCCTATTTGAGACTCCTCTCGTATTGGGGATTACCTAGGTTGGTCATCTCATCCGTCAACCTCTTGCCCCTGCATTCGGCCGAGTAAAGAAGAGAAAAGACTTTCAGATATACTCATGACATGGCCAAAGTAGGGACGGTGTTTAACCAAAGGAGCCGGCTAAGGACGCTGTGAAGTGTGTGCGGTGCCCGGCTAAGGGTTGCTCTTAACAAGCGGGGAGAGAACATCGAATTCCCAGCGCGGGGTCCTTATTAACCAAAAGTGCTGCAAAAGCAAGCCTAAAGACTCTTTTTGGAATATTTTAATTAAACAAAAGCCTAAGATAAAGGTCTAAAACACCACTTTTAATCTTGTTAAGAAGCACTTCATTTTGAAAATCATGCGTGAAGTAATGAGATAATGATATCATAAAAATACGTACTTACGCCAACATACTACCTTGCGACTTTTATTGAAACAGCTGCCAGATGCGATGTTGATCATCGTGGGATTTGTCCTCTTAAGGGATTTAAAGTGGCTTAACAAGAAGGAGTGGTGCTCAGACCAGACTCAGACGAATAAGGAGAAAAGGAAGAGAGATAAGGGCTAGAACTCCCTCACTAAGGTGCAGAGACCCTGATTACATGGAACAGTCTACAGAAGAAGCGAAAAATTAAGAAGAGGAGTGAGGACTAAAGCCTCGAAAGCAGTAGGAGAAAGGGCAGATGCCCAAGGCAGTGGATGTGGAAGAAGTTGGGTCGGACCCATGATCAGGAGGAATTAGAAGTAGAAATTGGTAGATGGAAAGAGGCGGATCCGGAGGGTCTGGGAGTAAAGGAGGAGAATCGTGATAGGAGGAATCATCCGGAGGCTCCGGAGGGATAAGATATCGAAGGACGCAGTGTCCAGGGAAGAAATAGGGAAAAGGATGATGGAAAAGGAGGAAGAAAATGAAGGATGTGATGTCCCGGAGGAGCAGAAAGATGAATCGGAAGAAAGATGGAGGGTCCGGAGGTTCCGGAGGAATGAGATGCCGAGGGACACGGTGCCCAGGGAAGAGTGGATGAAAAGGATTAGGAGGGTCCGGAGGGTCCGGAGGGATGGAATTAGAAGGGTCGGGATGCCCCGAAAGAAGATAAAGAGAATAAGATGGAGAATCCGGAGGTTCCGAAGGAAGAGAATCAGAAAGGGCGCGATGCCCTGGGAGGAAGGAAAGAGAGTCCGGCGGTTCTAGAGGGGGAAGGTACTATGGGACGCGATGCTCAAGGAGAAGATATAAGAAATCCAGAAGATCCAGACTTGAGGGTGTGTAGGGGCGCGATGCCCAAAGAGTAGGATCCGGAGGTTCCGGAGGAAGAAGACGGAAAGGGGCGCGATGCCCTGGGAGAAGAGAAAGATCCGGAGGTTCTGGAATAGTGGAATCAGAAGGGGCGTCATGCCCTAAGAGGAGGGAAAAAAACACCTGGAGGTTCCAGGGAAATAGCAGGAAAGGGGACGTGATGCCCCAGGGAGAGTGGATTAGAAGAGGATGAAGATGGGAAATGCGGAAGATCCGGATGTTCCGGAAGGCGGGGAAGATACGGGTCCGGAAACCCGGGAAAGAAGAAGTGCCAATGTATGCGAGTGCAATGCAACAGATGCGATGAATGTATGGATGCGACAGAATGCATGAGATGCAAAGAATATGAAGAACATAAAGGGCGAGAGGATGAGATCCTCCTCCTTACCCCTGGAGTGGCCCATGTGGATGGCGTTGAATGGAAGGTGGGTAGAATAGTGGAAAGCCCTTTGACACCAAGGTAACTGCCCCTCCATAGCAGTGAAAGTGTATAGCCAATTGGCCCAATGGATGAAGCTTCAATGGTAAGTGACAACTCTCTTGGAGAGTGGAAAGCAATAGTGTGAGAGAGTTAGAAAGTTGGGATAGGAAACATCGTGTTGCCCAAGGATTGTAGCGTATGAAGAATATTGATCAAGATGGGCGTTCGTCCCTTGTATGGAAGAAACAGTTCAAGATTTGAAAGTTGGAACAAGGGGTGCCCTGCCCGGCCCTTGGGCACAAACTTATACGGCATCAACGCTTGGCATTCTCTTCTAGTGAGCAGTGGCGGGGACTCGGCCTCTTCAACCATGCTTGGCACAACAACCCAGGTTGGCATCCGGCAAATAAACTCTTGCATCTTGAACAGCATGGCCATGGCCAAATCTTTCTTTCCCGGCTCTTGATCATCTTCGGCACAAGTATTTATAGAAGGACGCCCGTTCCGAGTAGTAAAGGGGGGTGAAGCGGAGGCGGAAGGTTCCATAGATGGTGGAGGTATAATGGAAGGTGTTGGAGAAAGGGTGAGTGGAAATGGCGGTTCAAACACGTCGAGCTTCTCCCTTTGCTCGGAAGCAGTCGGGGTTGGCTCGAGTGCAAAAAGGGGTGAATCCTGCTCAGGATTAGTCACGGGTAAGGGTGAAGGGTTAAGTAATGGGGTAGGGGTCATAGGCATAGTGGACGGATGAGGTGGCGAACAAAGAGGAGGTGTAATGGAAGGCTTGGCAGAGACTGGCGTAATGGAGGGTAATGGAGGTTCGGTGGAGGCCGGTGGAGTGGAGGCTATTGGAGTGGTTACGGGAGGGGTGAACGGAGAAGGTTTAGTGTGTTGAAAATGCCGGATGGGGTGAGAGGTGTTAGGGATAGGAGACATGTCTTGGTGCAACGACATGGGTGATTGGAGTATTGACCCATCATCGTAACACCAATTAGTCTCATAAACGGGGAATGCGTTGGGGATGGTGACTTCGTCCTGAGCAGGGGGTTCATCAAGCGGTAGTGGAGGGAGAGGGAAGCGAAGGAAACTCGGAAGGGGTGCTTCTTGAGGAGCTTCGTCGTCATGTGCCGTCTTGAATTCTTCAATTGCCAGTTCTTCATTATCGAGTTCAAGTGGATGCCATGGTGGAGATGTATTAGTAGGTGGTGGAATGTAATGGTATTGCAGATGATGTGGTGAATGCAAGTGTGAATGCGTAGGCGGAGGCGGAGGGCCATATGAATGAACGGGGTGAATGGATGGAGGATGGACAGTGTCCATTTGAACGTTGAAATCCGCCGGCTCTTGCTTGCTTGAACTGTCGACGCCGTAGCCGTCTCTCCTATCCTTCCAATCTTTCTCCATCTTTGTAATGTCATTTAGAGCCGCATAAAGGGGATTGACTGGAGTAGGAGGAGCAGGCCATGGGCTCGTAACCTTCTTTAATTGTTCCTCCAACAAAGTGACTTTGTCGAGAAGAGTTCGTTGGAGGGGTGTGACTTGAGCAACAGAGGGTCGGCAGGGCCTTGAAGGAGGGGCCGCACAAAAAGGCCGTGGAAGGGGATTAATGGGATGACCCATAGAAGAACCCGGATGGGCCGGGTTGCAAGGAATAAATGGGCCTTGGGGCCGTGGTGGAGGAGGAATAGAAGGAGGCGGGCATTGGACCACCCGAGGAGAAGTGTGAATAGGAGGAGATGGGTGATGGGCTACCCGAGTAGGAATGTGAATAGAAGAGGGAAGTGGGTGATGGGCCACCCGCATAGGATTGGAAGGAGGATGGGAGGAATGAGATGAACCCTCAACAACGGCCTTAAGGGCTTGGATTTGTTGAGGGGTGAGATGATCTAATGCATGCAAGATCTGGGAGACCTTCTCATCGTCGGGAGGAGACGGTCTCGTAGGAGTAGTGGCTCGCGATTGAATCGAGGGGCCATGAAATTGGACATTGCCCATGGGTCGGGCAACGCCATAAGAATGAGGGCGTGGTCCCTTGAAAATATGATGTGAATTATAATGTTGAGCTTGAGGAGTATATGATGTGCTAGGTTGTGCATCATCATTAAGATTAAACATGTTATTTTGTCTATCAAGGTAAGCCATTATGCAATCAAAGTTCGAACAAAATAATTTGCAAAGAAGCACACAAGTTGGAATGATTACCGTTGATTTCTTTTATTTGAACCTTGGTGAATTAATGATTTTTAACAAATTGATGTGATCACTCAAGTGATGAACCTAGTTTCAAATGTGAGTTTCTCCGGTGCCAACTAGGAACACTCTCTCACCATGTATAGGCCAACAAAACCCGGGACTTCAAAGGTACAACCTGCCCGGCGTCCGTGAGGGAATCCACGGGTGCGGGGACTTATGAAGGTCTTGGAAAAGGAATTTCCGATCCAAAGAGACGGAATGCTCAGAGGGTTGTTCCAATTCCAAGAAGGGTGTGTGGAATCCTAGTGTAGAGAGAGGAGGTCTCTCAAACCAAATGCAAAGATGAATGCCATGCTATGCAAGAACATCTAAACTGGAACTGATAAATAAAACAAAATATGTAAGTACACAGCAAGAAATATACAAGATGCCACCAGAGATGAACCCCAACAGAAGGTGTACCTGAGAATACCCTCAGGTGATGAACGCGCTATATGTCCCCAGCGCGATCTATAGAAAGTGCTATGGACACATAGCGCGATAAGCGACAGTGGGGAAGGGCTCAAAAATCAAATAAACACACACACTGATGTATTGACAAGCAGGCAACTAGAAGCACGAACGTGGTAGCACAAAGTGTCCCACCGTGATCGCCAATTTTTAGATCATGAATTTATGATTACCCCCCCAAAATTGATGATTTTGTATTTAGCAAGATAATCTAGCAAGATAAAAGCGCTAAAGTCGATGATAAAAGAACGGGGGTGAAACATGCATTAATAAGATCCGTGATCGCCACTGAGGCCAGAAACATGCCAAATAATAAAAATATTAAGGTGGGGACATGTTACATACCTCAGAAATTCATGAGGGCCAACTGTAGGCCGGGATATGAATGCGCTATATCGTCCTAGCGCGTTCTTCAGGTCGCGCTATGAACATATAGCGCGATATCAGACAGGAAGCGGACTTTTTTGGATTCGTTCCTTCCTTGCTCCAAGGCCGGCCTAGGTGCAAGGGCTCCACGTATTGGTCTTCTAGTGCCTGCAAACAATCATAAACAACCAAACAAAAGGCCCATTAGATCGAGATTTTAGTAGAATCTGCCCCTATTCTTAATCAAAAGCATGCAAATGGGGGGCTCGATTACCTGGGGTTTGGTGGTTTTTAAACCCCTATGGATGGGCAAAAGATAGGTGTGGTGTGTGTGTATGCATGTATTTTGTAAAAGGTGTGTTTTGAAATCAATATGCAATACTATGCGAAGATTAAAATTCGTAGATTGGGGGAAAGGAAAAGTAGAAAGAGGAATAACACGAAAAGGGCCCCTAAATACTCCCTTGGATGTGCGAGAAGCAAGGATCTATTGATCTGGCACGAAGAACTTCCTCCTCCTCATCAACATCTCGAGTGGCATCCTCTCAGAACGACGGCCAAAGGGTGCAATTTATAGGAGAAAGATCAAGAAGCAACCCTAGGTCGGAGTTCAATTCAATCCGATGATTTGGCGGCTCAAATTGAGGTAATCTTGCCGATTAATGAGGGGGAAAGGTTCCTGCTAGGTTTAGAAACCTTCCTGGATAAGAGACACAATCAGAAGCTTACCAAATAAGGACTCTGAGTCGAAAGAAGGGAGTCCGGTTTGGAAAGGGCTCTGCCTGATAACGCGCTATATACCCATAGCGCGTTCATGAAGAACGCGCTATGACGATATAGCGCGATAACTAAAAGCCCAATAAATGATTTTAAAAAGGAGAAATATCATTTGGGCAGCCATTTAATCAAATGTTGAGTGAGAATAACATCCAAAGTGGATGCTACAATGATCAAACGTCAAGAAATAACAACTGCTCAAATGATAACTTCAATTAGATCCACCACGCGCTATGAACAAGAAAGCGATAAGAGCGGATAGCGCGGGAATGTCAAACTCGAGACAAGATCCAAGGTATAGAATTGAAATATTGGGCCAAGAAGGGGGAGAAATCCCATAAAATCAACCAATTAAGGATCAATTGGGGCATTAACTAGGAGAACAAAGAAAATGCTCAATTTATCGGCTAAAATTGGGTGTCTACAGATGCTTTGTAGATCGTGATAAATCTACTCATGGAGAAAAAGCAAGAATAATAATATTGGGAGAGAAATAAAGATGGGAGATGATAATAAAGCCAAAAGAAAGCACGTGGTGCTATAAAGGAGAGTGATCGCCAGAGGGGTTACCTCAATAAGAATCAAAGAAGATCGCGAATACCTGGTGAAAAGTGGGATGCGGGATGAATTGTGAATTCCTTCCTCCTCCTTCTATCGACCTGCCGACGAAGGGGGTTTTTCTTGTTGATTACCCTTGCAAAAGGCAAAGAAACAAGCAAATAGAAGTGGATCAGCCAAGAGCGTATAGTATCAATCCCAAATAGATGATGTGATGATGAAGAGAGAACAAAACATGCGCACCTTTTTTGTTTGTTTTAAAACCCCTAAGAGTTAGGGAAGGAAAAGGATGCAATACTAATGCAAGGAAGAAAACCGTGCGACAGATGATATGGATGATGTGATGCAAAACAAAGCAAAACGAACAGAAGAAAGACCCCTTATGCTGTCCCTGTAAACAGTAAAGGGGAAGAAACCACTTGGAAGCTACGGTTCGGCTGCAGCAACAGAGAAGAAGAGAAAGCCCTTGAGAGAGCCCTTAAAGAGAGAGATCGCACAGAAGGAAGATGAAGATGGCGTATGCTCTTCTGTATATCTACGTAACTCTCTCAACAGCCAGCACCGTCGTTGTCGTTGTTATCGTGTGTGTAACCCTTCACAAGATTGACCAGAGCCCTCTTATATAGGGTTTTAACCGAAGATAATCTCAAATTTAGGAAGATAAGGACGGGCAATGGTTATCAAAGGCAGGACTCTAGTTCCAATTCGAGCAAGGAGACCATCGGAGGCAGGGAACTCTTCAGGAAAGAGGAGTTTAAGAAAGACACGAAAGGCTGAAACACGACCTACCAAAGGGCGTCAATTTGAAATTGACGACCTACCTCAAGGCGTGAATCAAAAACACGACCCGGTCAAAGGCGTTCTTCCTGGATTTAATTTTGGAAATAAAACATTCTTTCTTTGAAAATCATGAGAAAACGCCTGAGAGAAAGGCGTTAATTGAAAACACGCCCTGAGGAAGGACGTTACTCTTTATTTGTAATTTATTTTAAAACCAGATAATACCAGGAATTGACGCCCTGATGTTTAGTCGTCCTTTCTTTGAAAAACGCCCTAGGTAAGGTCGCTTTGTAAATAACGCCCCTCTTCAGGTCGCGAATCACAAAAATGCAAGAATAAATCAAAAACACACACAAAAATAGAAAAACCTCATATTATAGACATATTGAAGTTCAATTTGGGGCGTCAACGTGGTGACATGAGTTTTGATTAACATAGCGTCAATTTTGGCGTGTCTACAGCTGCCCCGCCTTGGCGTCTGCTTTGGAAGGGAGTGAGACGGAATGGAGAGAAAGTGCAACAAACGGAATGAAATGGAGCGAACTGATAAGTAGACGCCAAGGTGTGATGAGACACGCCTCAGACACTAAGCATGGAAAATCTTTCCAAGATTCTGAACGAAAACAACTCCGAGTAATTCCAAGGAAGCATCAATTTGCTGGATAAAGGAGACTAAACTAAGAAAAATGTGTGCGTGGGCACGACAGGGAGACACCATTGGAGAGCGGTTACCAGCCAACGTGGACGTGCTACAACCAAGGTGGATTTGCAGAAAAATAAAGGGAATTGAGATGGAGACCCAGCAAAGGGACATTTTCAAGGAATCAACCTAAGCGGCTTCAAAGAGAATAAAGTACTTGATTTGGAATGGAATATCTCATGTCCACTCAATCAAGAGTGAGTGACCTTCATTATTGCCATAATATGAAGATTTTCAGCATGAAACTCAAAGTCCTACATGATGCATGCTGGGCTAAAATGAAAGGTTAAAATAAACTAAGAATAGAAAATAATCAAGGATAATATTGTTAAGCCATCTAGATTTAGTCAAGAATCCAAGTCTCTGAGCTTACACTAAGCCGAAGCCCGTTTGTCCGGGCATCAACCCAGAAGGTGAACCATCGTCTCAAACCTTTAATGACTCAACGGCCTATCCGTGTGATCAAGACTCCCCTGGAATTATCACTGTTTTTGTTGACAAAGGGGAACTCAAATTCCAGATTCATCAGAACCACAAGGTCCTTGATATACTATAATAGTGTAGAATACCATATAGTAACAATGCTACAGGAAACAAATACAAGACGATGTTGCTCCCATAGGGATCCAAGCGTCCCGAAACCTGCACTCTTCTGCACTTGAAAATTCATTAGTCCACATAATCAGAAATAATCCTCAAGATATGATCATAAGTGCTTAATCATTAATAGTTCAACAAGTAATAGCACTTAAGTTCATCAAAGCGCAGGGAGAACCAAATTCATAAGCCCACAAAACACGACCGGATGTAACGGCGTTAAAATCATGAAAGGCGCCTGACCGCAGGGCGTCAAAAGATAAAACACGCCCTTCACTAAGGCGTGAAAAGCATCGAGAGGCCAAGAAGGAAACGACCTAGGAAAGGGCGTTAAATAAAACACGACCTCTGCCAAGTCGTCAATTAAGAAATTGACGCCCCAACAGAAGGCGTTAATTAACCTCATGCTTCCGTTTCCAATTCGAAAGCTAAACCTAGTCCTAATGGCCATCCACCTTCTAACTCCGAACAGCCTTAAACCCCTTCATCCTCCTATAAAAGGAAATACTTCCCTTAGATCAATCAAAGCAAACCCTCAGAGTTTCTCCGTTTCCTCTGTTCTTCTGTTGTTCGTGTTCTTCTCTCGCAGGCACTGCAACGGTCTAAGCTTTTCCTGCAAACCGAAGATGGAGAGAGCGCTCAAAAGGTCCAAAACTTCCACTCCCAGGCTTACTGAGATCAACGGGCACATCAGCAATAGAATTTCCCTGAATCAGGTAATGATTGATTCTTCTGTTCTGCTTACAGCATACCTTCACGTTTTTCTGTCTTTCTTCTGATCCTTCATGTTTCCTTCCTCTGTATGCTTATTCATCCCATTGTCTATGCATTTTTCCTTTTCTTCCACAGGACTATCCTAATGTGCCAGGAGCCCGGAGGTTTACCAAAATCAAGTGGCTGCCACTTATCCTCTCCAAGTTCTCTTCGGATATGAGGGTATACCTAGCAAGATGGCACCTTTTAGGTCTAGTTACCCACGCCAAACACTATGATCAAATCCACATAGATTGGGCTGCCATAGGAGCTCTAATTGAAATATGGCACCCTTCCACTCATACATTCCTCTTCTCAACCTTTGAAGCCACCATCCTATTAGAAGAATTAGAAATGATCTTGGGCTTGAAGAGAATGAAGCAAGGGGATGAGGAAAAGATAGCCATCATGCCAAAACCAATCTCCTCACATGAACTATTAACCACATTGATACCTAGTCCAAACCTAATGAATCAAATCAAGGCCACCAAGGGAATCAATCTCCTGAAGCTTGCTTCGTGGGTGTACAAGAGAGCAGATCAAGCCAAAGAAGATGAGGAGATAGAATGGATAGCAAAGGCCTTCGTGGTGTGTTTGGCAGGAGCGATATTATTCCCATCCACGGAGGACTTCCTAGAAGAGGCCCAATTAAGCGCCGTGGTGAGCTTATGGGAAGGAGATAGAGTGGGACCGGCTATTCTAGCCTATCTCTATAGCGGGCTAACCTCAGCAGCAATGGGAAGGCCCATCTACGGATGCATGCTAGCACTCTCCAGTTGGGTGGATCTTCACTTCAAGTTTGATCCATGTGATGAAGCCCAACAATCCTCAAGAATCTTCTCAAAAAGCCCACTCTCTTACATGACCGGCTCACTTGGGATAAGCAATAGAGTGATGAACCGAATTCCTCAAATCAAGAAGAGAGTGGAATGGCGAGAACACCTCAAGGTGATGCCAAAGAATCTCTTTACTTGCGCCCCGGGAATACTCAAACTTCAAGGGCTCCGTGCAAGGTTCTCTCCCGAGACGGACCTTAGACTCATCGGCGCTTCAGATTTCGTGCTATACAATTCAAATCGGTGCCTTCCTCAACTCGGGCTTCCACGGCAAGTGTTTGAAGATCCATCTCATCTCCCTCCAATCAAGACACGGGACCTTGGCAGCAATGAAGATGGAGAAGAATGTACCACAATCCAAGCCTTGTGGAAAATCAATAAGATTCATCAACCTGTTGAAATCTTGGAAGAAGATAAAGATCAGTGGAAATCTTATGTTATTGCTTTGAGAAACTTGAGACCCAAAGGGGCTCATTGAATGTACTGTGATCCTCCCTTTTAAATGAATAACAATGATGATACCTGATTGAGCCAATTTCATAGTATTTTGGATCAAATCTTCCAAAATAACGCCTCAAGGAATGTCGTGAATTCATAAAAGGACGCCTCAGCATACGCCGCTTTCAATATTCCAGCTCACAAATTTGACGCCTCCACTAATGGGCATTAACTGAATAACGACTTAAAATAGGGCGTGAATTGATTCAAATTCCCAAAATATATTCGTTGAAATCTCAAAAGTAACGCCCTTAGCTAAGCCACGGATCATGTAAATAACGCCTCAAGCTCAGACGTTAATCATAAACAGCAATTATTACTTCCATCACATCAATCAACCCATATTGAATGCGTCTGACGACGGTTATGATTCCCCATGCAAACGAAATAACGCCTCAAGAAACATCGTCCATTATCAAAACACGCCCAGATTTATGGGCGTCAATTCCACAAAACACGCCCTTCCTCAAGACGTGTCTTCTTTTCGAATGCCAAAAGGCCTTTTCCCCCTTTCTTCTTCCTCCCTCCATTCAGTCTTCCCTCCCCTTCTGCAAAAAACCTAACCGAAGCCTCTTTCCCCCTCCCATCTCTTACTCTCTCTCTCTCATACCTCCCCCTCTCCAACCTAAACGATGGCCGGCGGTGGTTTGAAACGACAACGGGTGGCCGCCCCCGAGGTCGTTGATCTAGGCGAGGATGCCCACGCCGAGGAGGAAGCCCCTCCCGTGGTGGCCGAAGAAATCCCAGTGGCGGTGGCCGGCGGCGAGGACGAACACGGCGACGAGGCCATAGGAGAAGAAGATGAGGAAGGTGAGGATGATGCTGGTGAAGCAGCAGAAGAAGAAGAAGAAGGCGAAGGTGGTGAGGAACACGGTGGTGAAGAAGAAGAAGGAGGTGGTGATGAGCCACCGCCCACGGCGGCGGCTCCTCCCCGTGCCGGCCAACTACGGCGACCCAGGCAAACACGACCTCAGCCACAAGGACCAAAGCACAAGAAGGTAGGCCCCCAACCCTATTTCCGTTTTTCTATATTTTATTTCCATTTTTTATGCAATTTTCATAGCCCTCGGGTATAAACCCCTGTAACTCAGAAAAGAGACGCCCCCAGTAGGGGCGTGACTTAGAAATGAAACGCCTAACCCAAGGGCGTTAATTCAATTATTTTCCTGAAAAATAATTAACCCCAATAAAACACGCCCTGCAGCATGTCGTCCATTAAAAATTTATCATTTCTCATATCATGCTGTTAATTCCATTAATTTCCATGCTTTTAATTATTTTTCCATGAATTATTCGCATGCTGTTATTTTTATTTCATTTTCTGAAAGTCCTGAAAACAACGCCCCCACCAGGGCGTTAATTCAATGAAAGACGACCAAACCAGCGGACGTCAAATCATTAATTTCAAAAATCATTATGAGGCCCCAAAACTCCCATTTGAAAACAACGTCCCACACAGGGGCGTGACTTAAGCAAAAGACGACCCTGGGATGGGCGTCTCCTAAAAAAAACCTTAAGAAATTAGAAATTAACCACCAAACCACGCCCAATACAGAGGCGTTCTTAGATAAACAGCGACCTTAGGGTAGGTCGTGAATTCAAAGCACACTTAAGAACCACGCCCCTCCCAGGGGCGCTAATTCAACAAACCACGACCCAAGGGTGGTCGCTAATTAAAATCAAACATCAACATAACCCAGGGCAATCAAAATGAGATTCAGCGTGAATAATGAAAATAATTAAGCGAAAATTCTTTTCTTTATGCATGCAGGGGTTGATGAGGACGCGCATCTCCTGGGTCATGGTCCGGGCAGCATACCACGGCCTCCCTGAGTTTCAGAGAGCGAGGGTAGATGCCATGGGGTTTGGGGCCTTTCTATCCATAGAGCCAGTTAGGCCAGACCTACCACTTATCCAGGTTCTACGGGAGAGATGGGACAGGACTAGCCGGGCATTCCTGATGCCCTGGGGGCATATGGTTCCTACCCTGGAGGATGTAGCCAGGATTACAGGGTTGAGGGTAGACGGAGAGGCTGTGAGCGGGATCACCTTACCAGACTACACCGAGCTTACCCAGAGGTTGCTAGGATTGGAGATGGTCTATGAGACACCTAGCGAGTGTAGGACTATTTTCCGCACCGACCTGACTACAGTGATGGGCTTAGGGGATGCTAGGCATAGGTCCGGGGAGTCCTAGAGCAGTTCTCACAGAGCTGATCGACGGGGCTAGGGCAGTCTACTGCCAGGACCCAGCTGACAGGGAGAGAGCAGACCGTGACTTGAGGAGGTTCCTACTACTGCTGCTAGGGAGGCTATTGCTCAGCACGAAGGGCGACGTCATCAACTGCCGATTCCTGGGGATCCTCGAGGACTTAGAGGGAGTTGGCAGGTACGCCTGGGGAGCTGCGCTACTGACGCACATGATGGCCGACCTGTCCACCGGGACAGGTCGAGAGACGACCGTCAGTGGCTTCTCACCTTTTCTTCAGGTATGCAATTTTTTGTATGAATGTTGAATGTGAATGCGTATGAACGTCTTGCTAATATGATGCATGGATGCAGGTTTGGAGCCACCTATACATGCCGATGGGGCGCACCGACCCACGGCCTGGAGGTGAGGGAGCGTTCCCTCTAGCGCGGCGCTGGCTGCCGGTGGTCTTCGGGGCCCCACTCGGCTACGAGTTGTGGGTTCTACGGAGAGAGTTCCGCGACTTTCCTCCCTCGCTGGTATGTATGAATGCATTTTTTTTATGTTTATTTGAATTTATTATGATTATGATGGAATGATGATGATATGCATGTTCATGGATGCAGGTGCAGTGGAGACCATATGCAGAGATGACAGATGAGGGCCAGCCGTGGGTCGTAGCGGGCCGACCTCGCTTTGGGCATGAGCTCTGGGTTCATTGCTTGAGCGAGATTGAGCCGTTACGGCTTAGGCTGGTGATGAGGACCCTGGGCCTACACCAGGAGTGGGTAGAGGTCGGCGAGCCACGAGGGATCGGGAAGAAGACGCGTGGTTGCACAAAGGCGATCGACTGGAGAGTGCGGTTCGAGGAGCAGTACGCCGACTGGCAGCGAGGCGGGACCAGAGTCACCTCTCGGGCGACTGACAGCTCCGAGTACCTCCGGCGCTACTGGGAGGTTTACGCCGGACGGCCACAGATGAGGGTCCTAGGGGTACGTATGAATGCAATTATTTTAAATGCAAATGCTTATGTATATCTATTAAGCAACTAATGTGTAATGAATGCAGGACGCGCGTGATATTGCAGCGATGGATGCACAGGCCTACCTATACAGCCTGGTGGACCAGCTAGCTGCCACGCGGGCAGACTTAGAGACCCTGGTGAGTTTTTAAATTATTTCTGTATGCAAATGTGTTTTTTGTTGAATTATTGATGATTAGCCACTGACGATCTTAATGAATGCAGCGTGCCCAGCAGGGAGCAGTGAGGAGAGATCCAGGGGAGTCCTCTAGCTCGAGGGGACCTAGTGCAGAGGCGACTGCGCTGGCAGGAGCGGAGGCATGGGCTGAGGCAGCAGAGCGCGACCTCGCCTCACGGGTAAATTCTAAACTCAAACCTCATTCAAATATTGATTATATATAGCATTGTGTACTGATGAAGTTGTTTTGCAGACTGAGGAGCTCCGAGCCGCGCTTGCTTGCGTTGATGAGGGCTTCCATGTGACGAGCACACAGGTGAGTGGTTCAATCATGTGTTGCTTGAATTGCTAGATTACTGAATCATTGCATTAATTGTGGAATTGATGATTTGTTTACCAATTTGCAGGCTACTCAGCTTCAGGCGGTACGTACCTAGTTGGCGATCCGCGATCGGCGGATCTCAGAGCTAGAGAGGACCTTGAGGCGTCGGGAGGAGCTGCCTCAGGATGTGGCAGAGTTACGGGTCGCCCTCGAGCTGGAGAGGAGGGAGCGGGCCCGGGAGCCGAGGAGCGTGCTCGTGAGCACGAGGAGCTGGCGGACCTGAGGACTCAGCTAGTCCTTTCTCAGGAGCGGCTTCGAGTGTCGGAGGAGCGTCTGCAGCGAGGCCGGGAGCGGGCGCGAGCGGCAGGGTTCAGCTTGGGCGGCTCCTCTTACATGGCGGGCTCCTCTTTTCGACCGAGGAGTGAGACAGGGGACCAGGCTCGAGGTCCAGCGGCTTCACGGGGCTCCATGCCCCCCCCACCAGCACCACCTCGGGACGCCGAGGGTGAGGTTGAGAGCAGGAGAGAGGAGGGTGGAGGCGAGAGTTGAGAGACTTACTTGTACCCCTCCACCTTCACACCTGTACATGAGATATATATATATATATATGAGATTTGAGCTTTTGTTTACCTGAGCACTTTGTGTGGTTGTGGACTTGTGTTTGTGTACTTTTCTCTTTCCACGTTCTTCGTTTTTGCTTCGCTTTGCCCTGTTCCTGCAACTGTAATCCACACTTTGAACAAACAGGTTAATTCATCTGTTCGACTTGGCCCCTTGCTCAATAAGCAAGGGGTATCAATATTTTGACCTTAATGACGGGTCAAGGGGCCAAGCCTTTAATCAAATAAGGTAAATGAAATAACTGATAAAAGGGGAGATGCGACATGCAAGCACTCATATGCAGACGATAAATAAAAGATGCCCATGCAAAAGAATGCAAGCATACATCGTGAAGAAATGCATTTTTTCTTTTTTTTCACTCATTATATTTTTTTTGTTATTTTCCTGAAAGACGCGCCCTATATAAGGTCGTTCTTCAAACAAAAGACGTCCTAGGTGACGGCGTGAATTTTGACAAAGATTTCAAATTTTGAGAGAGTGACGACCTGAACAAAGGCGTTATTTTAAAAGAGACGGCCTGAACAAAGGCGTTACTTAAATAAAAAGCGCCTTAAGAGAAGGCGTTAATTGTTTTTATTTTCAAATTGGGTTGACAAGACTACCCAGACCGTGGGTCCTACACGGTCACCATTAAAATTCATTAATCTTTCTTGAATAATTAAAAGGGAGTTGACGTGATAATGGTTAACTTATATTCGAGATTTCGCATGGTGCAATCTCCTAGGTCCGTCTCGACCATTCTGCCGGATTATGATTTACCACAAAGGAAGGGATGGAAGAAGATATAAGGAAGCCCATAAGGGATTCTGAGATGCCCGAAGCAAAGCTACCTCCCCTGCCCTATGCCCGTTGGGGTTCGGTCTTTGGCGTAGGGAAACTTTGTTACCTTTTGCCTCTTTTATATTGCACGCATACGCCCAAGGTTTTCCTTGCGGGGACTTTGCCCTCTTGACATGCTTTTCTTTTAACCACTTGACTTTCACTTTGAAATTGATTTGCATTGAGCAACCTAATTGTACTTGGGCTTTTTGCGGCATTTCGTTCCCTTTTGGGCCCTGACTTCCACCTACTGGAGCGGCGGATAGACTTGGTGGATCTACCCCGAGGCCTCCCTTCCTCCCTTATGGGCCGAAGAGGAAAAGAATGGGTATTATCTTCACCTTTAGTAGGTTTTGACTTTCCATCGGATCTTGCACCGCTTGAGTTCAAGAATAAAGCGTGTTAGTGTGTGCGGGTGTCAACCCCATTTTAAGTTAATCAATGCTGATAAATGAATTCAGAATTTTGACCTTTCGGATTTTAGGCCCTCGTGTGCCATGGTAGCCCTTTTGAAATTTTCAATATTCATTTTTTTTGGATTTTAGAAATTCTATATATTTTTTTGGATTTTAGAAATCAAGGGTAGTATTTCGTAAGATACAAACCATTCCAAGGGTGATTTAACTCTTCTCCTTCAGCATTAATCAGTTTATAAGTATTGCCAGGATAAACATCTTTTATAACAAAAGGTCCTTACCAATTTGGTTGGAGTTTTGAGCGGGGGCCTCCAGGTTTTACAAAAATTCTCTTGATTACCATCTCACCGACTTTAAATTTTCTCTCAATTACCTTCTTTTGATAAAAACGTGAGAGCCTGTTCTGATAAACACGCGCATGCTCAGCGGCGACCAGACACTTCTCATCTAGGAGTTCCAATTGAGCAAGGAGTGAATCACGACGCTCATCAACAGAGAGTTCCTTGTCCAATTGTACTCGCAGAGACGGAATGAGAATCTCATAAGGGACTACCGCCTCCATTCCATAAGTAAGGGCGAAAGGGGTTTGCCCAGTGGGGGTACGAATGGAAGTGCGATAGGCCCAGAGAGCTTCAACTAGTTGTCCGGCCAATCCGAAAATTTATTAGCCTCACACGTCTTTTTAACAATTTTGATCAAAGTTTTATTAGTTGCCTCTGCTTGGCCATTACCCTGCGGATAATAGGGAGAAGAATTATGCAATGCAATGTTATACCTGTTGCAGAGATCCTTGAGCTCTTGAGAGATGAATTGAGGTCCATTATCGGTGACGATGGTACTTGGGATGCCGAACCTTGCGATGATGTTCTTCATTATGAACTTGCAGACAGTTGATGCTTTGATCTCCACGTAAGCTTCTGCTTCCGCCCATTTGGTGAAGTATTCTGTTGCCGTCAGGATGAACGACTTTTGCTTGGTCAGGAGGTTCGAATCACCAAAAGGTCCAATGATATCAAAAGCCCACATGGAGAAGGGCCATGGGGAGGACATAGGATGGAGTGAAGAAGCAGGAGAATGAATTTTTTCAGCGTGCAGCTGGCACTTAACACACCTACGAACATAAATGGAACAATCCTCTTCTAGAGTGGGCCAATAGAAACCTAGCCTAAGAATCTTCTTAGCTAGCATCTGGCTGTTCACATGACCACCACACGCTCCAGATTGCGCCTCTTCCACAACCTTCCAAGATTCATCATCATCGAGGCATCTTAATAAAACACCAGCGAGCCCTCTTCTGTAGAGCACACCTCCAACCAAAACATAACGCTGAGCCACTCTTCTAATTGTTTTCTTCTCTTCCACAGTGGCTTCCTCGGGATAGGACTGATCATTGCAATACCTGGCAATCTCATAATACCAAGGTTTCTCTTCGTCAGCCAACTCTTCTTCCCATTCCAAAAGCATGACCTCTTTGCCTTTAAGAGCTTCCTTCTGTCTGTCCTTCTCAAGCACCTTATCCCTAACATCGAGGAATGCACGATCCTTAATAGCTGGAGTGTCACGCTGATGAATTAGAGGAACATGAAAATCACGCTCAGGAGGGAAGACCAAAGCAGAGGCCAAAGAGGCAAGAGCGTCGGCTAAGATGTTCTGGCTACGAGGAACGTGCACGAAGATTAACTTGGTGAAGAGTTTGGCATAAGCTGAAGCAAGTTCCTGGTAGGGTTTAAGCTTAGGATTGATAGTGCGGCACTTGACAAGCACCTGGCGCAGAATAAGCTGACTATCACCCACAATTCGCAAATGAGTAACACCATATTTATGAGCGGTTTGAAGACCGGCCAAAAGAGCCTCATACTCAGCTATGTTGTTTGTGACAGGGAAAGTGAGCCGAGCAGCAAACGGGATGGTGACCCCTTCTGGTGTTAAAAGAACCATGCCGGTCCCTCTTCCTTGGGAATTTAGAGCTCCATCAAAATGTAATGTCCACATAGGATCATGGGGTTGATTGATGGACATCAGTTCCTCATCCGGAAACTCCGAATTGACAGGATCAAATCGGGGAAGAGGGTGGTGAGCAAGATGTTCGGCAATGGCGTAACCTTTGATAGCTTTCTGTTGAATGTAAGTGATGTCGAATTGAGAAAGGAAACTTTGCCAACGTGCTAATCGATCAGTGAGGACAGATTTTTCAAGAAGAATTTAATCGGATTCATGCGTGCAATGAGGTGAACCTCGTGAGCTAAGAAATAGTGTTTTAATTTCTGAACTACCCAGACCAAAGCAGCGCAAGTCTTCTCCATGGCTGAGTACCTCTGCTCACAAGGGTTAAGAAGTTTAGACAAATAGTATGCTGTCATCTCCTTACCTTCTTCATCCACTTGAGCTAGGACAGCACCTACAGAGTCATCCAGGACTGAGACATAGAGAATGAGTGGTTTGCCTGGAATTGGCGGCCTCAGGACAGGAGGATTGGCCAAATAATCCTTTAATCCGTCAAAGGCTGCCTGACACTTGTCATCCCAATTAAACTTGACCCCCGGCTTAGTGAGCTCGTAAAACGGCCTGCATCGTTGTGAGTGCTGGGAGACGAAGCGGCGAATAAATTACAACCTCCCGATTAATCCTCGAACTTCCTTCAGATTCTTGGGAGGAGGCATATCTCTAATGGCCTTCGCCTTGTTGGGATCGACTTCAATTCCCCTCCTGCTAACAATGAAACCAAGCAACTTCCCAGATGAAACGCCAAACACGCACTTCTTGGGGTTCATCTTCAATTGGTATTCTCGTGATCTTTGCAGGACCTTAGCTAGAACCCCAGGATGCTCAATCCTTGTTCTTGATTTCACTACCAGATCATCCACATATACCTCAATATAAATATGAATCATGTCATGAAAAATCACCATCATAGCCCTCTGGTAGGTGGCTCCGGCATTCTTGAGTCCAAAGGGCATGACCACATAGCAATATGTACCCCATGGTGTAGTGAATGATGTCTTCTCTTGATCTTCTTCAGCCAAACGAATTTGATTGTAGCCTGAAAAGCCATCCATAAAAGAGAGAGTCTCAAATCCTGCCGTATTATCGATTAGAACATCAATATGAGGGAGGGGGAAGTCATCTTTAGGACACGCACGGTTGAGGTCCCGGAAGTCTATACAAATCTGAACCTTTCCATCTTTCTTCATGACCGGGACGATGTTAGCCACCCAGTTGGGGTAGAGGACAACTCTAACAAATCTAGCCTTATGGAGCTTGTCGACCTCTTCTTTCATCTTTAAAGCCATATTAGGGTGGAAACGCCTCAACCGTTGCTTGACCGGGACAGACCCTGGCTTAAGTGTAAGGCGGTGTTCAACAAGCGCAGGGTCTAATCCAGGCATATCCTCATAACTCCACGTAAACGTGTCCTTGTATTCTTGAAGTACCAAAATAAGCGCCTCCTCTTCGGAGGGCGGCAAATTCTTGCTGATGAGGACAATCCTAGGGTCTTCCTCTGTACCCAAATTAATTTCTTTGGTAGGCTCTTCTACGGAGGCTGATGGTTCATCGAATCTTCTCATGCCACTGGCAAAAGCATCAGCCTCGTCCTCATATTCTTCATAACTTTCATCCCCCTCTTCAATAGGGTCTTCATCATTCATGATTTCGTAGACACCTAAACCCTCATAAGAAATATTAGCATCCTCATATTCCAACTCTGGCAGGATAATCGGCTTCTCCACGAATTCAGGAAGAGCTAAACAAGCCTGGCATCTTCTGGCCAACTCTAACAGAAATCTATGCGGAATCTGCTTACCCTTGGATTTCTTATAAGAATCTACCCCATGAATTTTATTAGAAGAAGAGGAGGAGCAACTAGCTTGATCAGTAGAAGGGAAAGAAGGAGGTGAAAAAGTGGATACAGAAGGAGGTACAGATGAAGACCCCTCATCGGAGGGGGAGAAAAGATTTATCAATGAATCATGGAAGAATGGCCCCTGGGTCGGGACACACTCAGAAAAGAGATAAGAAGTCTCCTCAACGGAGATGGAAGACTGGAAAGTTGGAATTTTGATGTTTTTTTTCATTTTTTTTATCCTTATTTTTATTTTCCTTTTCTAGAAGAAAACAATGTGAAGGGAGAACAACAGGAGGAGTGGAAATTGAAAGTTTGGAGAAAGATTGAATCAGTGATGGCCCGCGTGGGGGTGTGATGGAGGGTCTGGAGAATTGCTCGAGGGGCAAAGGAGGAATCGGGAGAGAAACTTGGATTGAACTTGGAGAGAAATTGATCATAATCGGTGGCGGTCTCGGCACGCGACCAAACCAGTAAGAATGTAAGGAAGTAAGAAGAGACGGATGCATGGAAGTGAGGGAAAAGAGGCCGGCCCACAGCCTGTCCACCGTGAAACCTTCTTCAAACGAAATATCTGGCTCCCCAGTGTCTGTGTAATCATTCAGCAACTGCCTCTTATCTCTAATTGCAGCCGGCATTTCAATCAATTTATGTATTAGTGGCGGCCATTCCGGATCAGTCGGCATAAAGAGGCGGCCCAAGGAAATAGTGATATCATTCATATCAAACCACCTGTACCAGTCACATTTCGGATCATCCATTTTCCTTCTTTTGTCAGGCCTTAAGGACTCCAGGGCTTTATATGTGGCTAACGGGGCAATATGACGAGCAAACTGTCTAGCATGAACATCCTGACAGTCTAGTATGGAAGTAATTATTGTAGTTTGCTCACTATTCTGAAAGCCACCCGTGACAAAATGTGTCTGCAATGTCCAGGTAAGCGGCTGACGATCTATCTTCAATGTAGATGTCATAACTGCCCACGGTTCATCTTCATTTTTGCCTGGCCCTTTGTAGCCCAAACCCCCTCTTGTAATCAATTTCTGAGGCTTAACGGGCCTAATCCTGCCTTGGAGCTTGACACCTAGGCCTTTGCCGTTTTGATACCCCATTTTCATTAGAATATTCCAGCCAGGGGTATTTATCATGCTTTTCTTCTTCTTCCCCTTGGAAGGTAGGGGTGTCATAGCAACTGTTGTGATAGTCTCGGATGGCATCGACTGTGGGCGAGGGACGTCCAATACAGATAACAATGGCTTATTGGCAGGCCAAATAGAAGGAACTGATGAAGCCACATGAATATCCTCCTCTAGCAAGATTGGCATACTGGTGACTTTAATAATGCGGCCCTTGTGTGGAAATTTAAGGCATTGGTGATTTGTCGAGGGCACCGCATCGAGTTGCTGGATGTAGGGGCGTCCCAGAATGCCATTAAATGTCAGATCCATATCCAGAATGTGAAAATCTGCTGTGATGGCGGCAGGACCCAAACTTACTGTTAGTGTTATCATGCCCAGAGGAGGCTTTTTAGTGTTATCGTATGCAGTGATTTTTATGGTAGATGGCCGAATCAGATTCTCGGGAATGCCACACATCTTCAAAGTGCTCGGCGGCAAGACGTTGATGGATGCGCCAGTGTCCACCAAACACTGTTGTACAGCCACCTTATTGATATCAACTGTGATGCATAGAGCATATTTTCTTGCTGAGATTTATGTCAGCTCATGCTCATAAAACGTGATTGCTGGTTGACTGCCAGTAGGTGTTAAGACTGCAGTTATCTGCTCGACCGGAATGTCCTCATTGACCATGACTTTCTGCAGATATTCCTTTAGAGCCATCTGATGAGTGGTCGACCTCTTGATCAGTTCTAGAATTGAAATTCTTGCCGGAGTCCGGTCCAAATGCTTTAACAAGTCGTATTCTGTGCCTGGTATGGACCCCTATTCTTGTTCCTGTTCCTGCGGCCCCTGCGCGGGCTCTAACTCTCTCTGTGGAAAAATGCGGTGGAACATCCGTCCACTGCGGAGCGGCGCCACGCCTTGACACGCCTCTGTCGGGGCAAGTGTGGGAGGAGGGTTAGAAGAAGAAGAGGGTGTGTTAGTGTTGATAAGCGGTGGAGGAGTGTTTGAAGAAGGAGCCCCCACGGGGGGTGTTGATGAAGAGTTCAATAAAGATGCCCCCGTTGGAGGTGTAGGAGTAGAAAGGGATACCCGAATGCGGGGGGGAATTGGTGGGTGGTGGAATGAGGAGAGGTCTGGGTACAAAAGGTGGGGGAACCGATGGTGGGGGAATCCTCGCCGGTGAAGGAGTAGTGGTGGCGGGTGCAGTGAGCGTTGGCGATGAGCGGATAAGGAGTGGCCTAGATGGTGAAAGTGAAGGGTTAGTGGTGGATGGAGAAGTTTGCTGTGTGGTAGGCTGTGGAGGTGGTAAACGGGTAAAGAGAGATCGGGCTGGCAAGGTTGGAGAATTGGTGGGAGGAGGTGGATTAACGGGGCGTAAGAGAGAACGGCCCAATTGAGGGGTAGAGGAAGGAGGGAGAGTGCGCAAAAGGCGCGGAGGTTGATTTTGATTGTGATGAAATGCCCCGACAGAGGCATTTTCTTCATGCCATCCCTGCCCTCTCTCCACCTCAGGGAGAGATGTGACAGGGTTTACGTGCTGGTTTGGCGGGTGCTCCGGCAGTGGATTGTGGACAATCCCCATATCCTGCTGAGGCGCTGGAGCTTGCTGTTGCTGCTGTGGAGCTGGTCGCGGCGGCTGCTGAGCCTATTGCTGCCGAGGAGGCCTTCTTTCTTTCATGGTGGCAATAAACTGCCTCATCTCATCCCAGTTGATGCCGCCCTGGTCATTTAGATCATAAATATAATCTCTGAAGTGGAAGCAACGACCAAGGTTGTGACCAGGGGAGCGATGGAAAGCACAGTAACGAGATGTGTCAACATTAGCGGGCCACGTTGTTCTTTCCCTCGGTAATACGAGCAAGTTGGCGGCCATTAAAGCATTGAAAATATCCGGGAGACTTTCTGGTAGTGGTCCCTTTTGGGGCCAAGTGGTGGTCTCCGTTGTTGTTGTTGTTGGCCATAGCTGGTAGGTGGTGGTACATGGTGGTACTGTTGCGGAGCTGGAGGGTCAGCGCGATGTGCTTGGTTTTGCGGTGAAGCAAAAGAGTGTTGAGGTGCGAATTGGTGTTGTGGAGTGGAGTTGAAATGAGGGTTTTGTTGTGGAGGTGGATTAGGTCGTGGGTTAGCTTGGTGGTGGGGGTGGCCAACTACGCCAACCTGCCCATTTGCAATAGTGCCCTCCGTCGTGGGCCCGCTGTTGTTGACATTTGTGGTTTTCTTAAATAGCCGTGGCTTCGGCTCAAACATGCCCATAATGGGCGAATCCTTCATCTGCGTCTGAATATAACGAGCTCTTTCATAGAGCTCCTCCATGGTTGTTAATCTGTTCATGGCCAGTATGTGCCGGAACTGAGGAGTTGCATTGGAAATTATCATCTTAACTTGTTCTTGTTCCGCCAAAGTGTCTTTCAACTTCTCGGCCATTGAACGCCACCTATCAACAAATATGATGAAGTCCTCCTCGGGCTTCATTTTTTCTGCAACCAAATCGGTGACTGAGAGGGAGGGCCCGACCCGGTCCCTATACTTCTGCAGGAACTTCTTCTGAACAATATCGAAGTCACTAGCATCTACCGAATCCAAGGAATAGAACCACTCGAGGGCTGGCCCCTCTAAGGATCTTCTAAACAAATAAGCCAATGAGGCTTTGTTGCCCTGCCAAAAGGACGTTTCATACATAAAATCCTTCAGATGGATAAAAGGATTGCCAGTGCCATTATATCGCCGGAAGTTCGGCATCTCAGAAGGTGGTAAATGAAAAATTGGCAATGTAGGAAGGGAGATTTCTGGGGCATTCTTGGCTGCAGTAACCTTGTTGAGTTTTTCTTCCATGCTAGCCAATTTCTGAAGCAGCAAAGCATTAGTGTCTGACTTGACCGGGGCCGGATTTTGAACAAAAGAATGCGGTATAGGCGTTCGTAGAATTTGAGGAGGTTGGAGAAATTTGTGCCTAACCGCAGAGTAGCTCGCCTATTGGGCCGGCATGGCCGCAACGGGCGTTGGTGGACGGGAAGGAGGTTTATGCAAGACCGCCTGGTCATTAACAATGTGATGGCCACTCTCGGCCGGAGGGGGATTAGAGGACGAAGAGGGAACATACTTCCCTTTCAAAGCAGCCTGAACTGCCTGCCGCTGGGAATCATCTAACTGAGATAGAGCATTAATTAAATCCGTGACATTGAAGGATGGGGAAGGGTTCCCCGAAGTGTTGGTGGGTAAAGTCTGAGAAGAGGGCACAACCTCTTGAGGAGTGGTATCAACCACATGGACCTGAGGGTATAGAGACTGAGGAGGAGGGTAATTTCCCTCATGATAAATGGAATCTTGGAGGGGGATTTCATATTGACCAAAAACATTCTCATCCTCATCATCATAAGAATACCCGTAGCCTGCCATGTTGATGATTTTACCTGAACGGAGTTTCATGTTTAAGAAGAGAGAAAGCTTTATAAAAGGGGTTATGACACAAAAGCACTCAATCCAAGCAAACTTTAATCAAATCAACCCAACCAAATTTATGCAATCAAGTTGAGATGGACGTAAGATTTTAATGTTATGCTTGAGATTAGAGTGGATTGATTGTAGAGTAATTCCCTCTTTTACAAAGTGAAACCTAGTTTGAATCCAAGTGTGACCTCCGGGTCAACTAGGTTCTTTCTCTCTCTTCACCAACGATAGGTTTTCTATACTCCGGGTACTTCAAGGGTACAACCAGCCCGACGTCCGTGAGGGAATCCACGGGTGCGGGGACTTACGGAGGTCTTGGAAAAGGGATTTCCGGTCCAAAGAGACGGAATGCTCAATGGAGGGTTGTCCCGATTCCAAGAGAGGTGTGTGGGATCCTAGTGTAGAGAGAGGAGGTCTCTCAACCAAATGCCACAAGATGCAAGGCAATATGAGCAGATCACAGCAATATAACCAAATAATCAATATAAGAATCAATGCAGCACGAATAAGAACAGACAGCAGGGTTCTGTAAAAACACAGGAAAGAGACGACCTGGGAACGGTCGCTAGTAATGAAAGAGACGATAGGGTGACTGTCGTGAACCACTGTGGGAGCCAACAGGCAGCAGTGAGAAAAACACGCCTTAGTGTGAGGCTCTATATGTGAAAAGGACGCCTCTGGGTGAGGGCGTCAAATGTGAAAACGCGCCTTTATGGGAGGCGCTATGCAATAAAGGGACACCCTGGAGAAGGGCATGAATTCACAGACAGCGTAATGAAAGCAGGAAATATGATGAAAGACGCCTTCGAAGAAGCCGTTAAACAGAAAGCAGACGCCCTGGAGGAAGGCGTTAAAATGAAACGCGCCTCTGGGTGAGGCGTTAATTCAGCTGATCCCGGGGAGTGTGCAGTGTGCACAATGGAGGGTGCCCGTGGGGCAGAAAGGAGGGGTACCGTGGGTACCAAAGGGAAAGGGCACACGTGGGTGCCAAAGGGGAAAGGGCACGCGTGGGTGCCAAAGGGGAAAGGGCACACGTGGGTGCCAATAGGAGAGGGTAATCAATAGAAAAACAGTGGAGGTCCCACCGTGATCGCCAATTTGTAGATCGTGATAAATCTACTCATGGAGAAAAAGCAAGAATAATAATATTGGGAGAGAAATAAAGATGGGAGATGATAATAAAGCCAAAAGAAAGCACATGGTGCTATAAAGGAGAGTGATCGCCAGAGGGGTTACCTCAATAAGAATCAAAGAAGATCGCGAATACCTGGTGAAAAGTGGGATGCGGGATGAATTGTGAATTTCTTCCTCCTCCTTCTATCGGCCGGCTGACGAAGGGGGTTTTTCTTGTTGATTACCCTTGCAAAAGATAAAGAAACAAGCAAATAGAAGTGGATCAGCCAAGAGCGTATAGTATCAATCCCAAATAGATGATGTGATGATGAAGAGAGAACAAAACATGCACACCTTTTTTGTTTGTTTTAAAACCCCTAAGAGTTAGGGAAGGAAAAGGATGCAATACTAATGCAAGGAAGAAAACCGTGCGACAGATGATATGGATGATGTGATGCAAAACAAAGCAAAACGAACAGAAGAAAGACCCCTTATGCTGTCCCTGTAAACAGTAAAGGGGAAGAAACCACTTGGAAGCTACGGTTCGGCTGCAGCAACAGAGAAGAAGAGAAAGCCCTTGAGAGAGCCCTTAAAGAAAGAGATCGCACAGAAGGAAGATAAAGATGGCGTATGCTCTTCTGTATATCTACGTAACTCCCTCTAACAGCCAGCACCGTCGTTATCGTTGTTATCGTCTGTGTGTGTGTAACCCCTCACAAGATTGACCAGAGCCCTCTTATATAGGGTTTTAACCGAAGATAATCTCAAATTTAGGAAGATAAGGACGGGCAATGGTTATCAAAGGTAGGACTCTAGTTCCAATTCGAGCAAGGAGACCATCGGAGGCAGGGAACTCTTCAGAAAATAGGAGTTTAAGAAAGACACGAAAGGCTGAAACACGACCTACCAAAGGGCGTTAATTTGAAATTGACGACCTACCTCAAGGCGTGAATCAAAAACACGACCCGGTCAAAGGCGTTTCTTCCTGGATTTAATTTTGGAAATAAAACATTCTTTCTTTGAAAATCATGAGAAAACGCCTGAGAGAAAGGCGTTAATTGAAAACACGCCCTGAGATAGGACGTTACTCTTTATTTGTAATTTATTTTAAAACCAGATAATATCAGGAATTGACACCCTGAGGTTTAGTCGTCCTTTCTTTGAAAAACGCCCTAGGTAAGGTCGCTTTGTAAATAACGCCCCTCTTCAGGTCGCGAATCACAAAAATGCAAGAATAAATCAAAAACACACACAAAAAATAGAAAAACCTCATATTATAGACATATTGAAGTTCAATTTGGGGCGTCAACGTGGTGACATGAGTTTTGATTAACATAGCGTCAATTTTGGCGTGTCTACAGTCTCCACCTGGAGAATGCCACGGTGGTCAGCCGCCCGGCTTGCCTTAGTGTGCTAGTGCTGGCCGCACATCGAGTCGGTCGTACGTCTTAGCCCGAGTCGGTCATCTACGTGTGGGGTTTTGATGGGAATCAAGCCAGCCGTCAAGCCGAAGCAAATCGAGCAAGCTGCCAGGCCAAACATGAAGGCGCTATAGGTCCCAAGCGCAATCTTGAAGAAGGCGCTATAGGTCCCCAGCGCGACCTGAAGAAGGCGCTAGGTTCCCCTAGCGCGATCTCAGGCAGACACGTAGATGAGCCAAGACCCAATCCTAGGACCGTTGACAACGGGCGAGTCCACCATGATATCCCTATTCCAACCCACTCCGTTGCCGAACTTATGCAAATGATTTTGGACCGGTTGGATGGGGTGGATAGGACACGTACTCCTAGTGATGTACTCCTACCCGAGCCTAAGGAGGTCATCACCGGTAGTCTTAACCCGGCCCCATCAACGGGGTCCCCAAGCCCTCTCCTCATTATGGAGATCCCTCCTTCATCACCCGTGAGTGCTCCATTGCCATCCTCTCCTTCTGAACTTCATTCGGAGCCGTCTTGTTTGGAGCCACCTCCGCCCGAGCCACCCGTGTTTCTTACGGGAATACTTTTTATCGCCGAGCCACTCCTTAGCTGGCTCAAAGATGGCTTGGTCCCACCTCTCTTCCCGTCCATGGACCCCACACTACCTCTAGTGCCAAGCAACTCATTTCACACCACCTTCTGGTCTAGTCACTATGTGGATTCATTGGACGACCTTCTTAAAGGGTTAGACCGGCAGTTGGCATTTACGCACTTGTTGGCCCCAGGCTTCGACCGACCCACTGGTCGTAGCTTCACCCATCTCACCTTAGGGTCCATTACCTCCGTATACACCGTGGGTCATGTTACCACGGAGGTTCTTCTACTCCTCCCGTTACCGGCCGAGCCCGACTTCATTCCTTTTATCCCGAGGGAGGAGCCCTATCTTCTATACACTGTCCCATCTACCACGATGATGGAGGTGACCATCACCTTCATGAATTTCAAACATGGGACTATGTAATGGAGGGTCACACATTCTTTGACCCATTCGACCCCTTCTCTAGTGGGCCTCGTGACCCACCACTTCCCCTCTACTTTGTCAAGGAAGTCCCCTACCACTCTCTTCCCACTCGGGCCAATCAAATTCCACATAGCAACATGTCCGATTATTGGGAAGCATGGCATGCCTTACCTACATGTACTGGTGATGAACCTCTTAGCCCACCCACACCTGATAGGAAGTCCTTGCATGCATGGTGTCTTTTTGGGTGTCTAGGAGTACATCATCATCCCTACCTTTGGTTGCATCTAGTGTATGCATGGCACACATTTGGGTGTCCTGGTCCGCCATCGTCCATGCGTAGGTCGGACTAGCCATAGGTTTGTCTAAATGTCATGTGTGTGTGTGTTTGTTTGTCTCTCTAGTTGTTTTCTTTCATCCATTTAGTTTGCATAAGTCGTGTCCCAATCAAAGGCCAGTCAAAGCACGCATAAGGAGGTAGCCAATGCATGCTATATATCCGTGGATTCAAAGGGAGAGTACATCTAGATCAGGGTCATACCTGACAGGTTTCCGCCTGGAGACCGAAAGCCACTCTAAGTCCACGATCCACACCCTTTCCGGGTTGAGAAACAAGTGGGTCCGAAAGCGTACGATATTGAACTACCGAACGACAATGGTGTCAATTCGACGTTCCATGTTTCCTCTGGTAGCATATTGGAACCCGCGGTGATCCCTAGTGAGTTTCGAGCTTTATCTTTCTATTTGGAGTGCCCCTCACCCGAGAGTCCACCTCTTCCAGCCTCAACGCATGCATATAGATTGTATACTGGATGAGCAGGTGATCACCACAAGGAACGGCGCATACCCACACGTCCTAGTGCGTTGGCGAGGATGCCCCACGATGACCAACACCTTGATCACATGCGGAGAGCGTAAGCTTCGGGACCCTTACTCGACGGGGTCGAGTTCCTCCCACCCGGGGAGAATTGGTGCGGACACCAGGGCGATCACGTGACACGTCGGCGAACCGACGGTGCCATACGCGGAGCGCCAAGTGGACTACATCGGCTTATCTTCAAAATGGGGATAATTTAGCTTGAATTTGGACCTTTTTTGGCATTGAATTGGGCTTGTAATGGTTATTGTGTGTGTAATTTGCTAAAGGGCTGGTTGTAAGGCTCCTAATGGGCCGATTTGTTAAAGCCCTTAAAGCATTCCATAAGAAGGAATGGCCTTGGTCCATTTCTAATGGATCCATAAGCCATATGGGCTTCCTTCCACCCTTCCACATGGGCTATCTAGATTGGATAATCTAGAGTGGGCTCTCTTCATTCATGGGCCTTCAAGGGTGGAATGGCCTTAAGCCATCTAGGTTGGAATGGGCTTGGTTAAGCCATGGACCAAAGTGGCCCATTCAAGGCCCAATGAAGGGGGCGCCCTCTTTTTTGTTGGTATTAGGCTAGCTAGTTTGATTTTCTTCTTCAATTACCACATGGAGCATTCAAATGGCTGCTGGTCAAGTTTCACATGGCTGCCACCTACCATCTTTACCTTGAAATTCAAAGGTAGGTGAGCTACCATGTCCCCTTGTCCCCCTTTCCCTTTCACCAAGGGTCTTAATCCATGCACACCCCTCCCCCTACTTGCATCTTGCGCAAGTCCCCTCCCCCCTACCCCTTCCATTTCCCTATATAAGGGCATGTATAGTGCTTATGCTTAATAGAATGAAGTTTTGTTAAGAGATAAGTGCATTAGAGAGTGATTCTCTTGGGAGTGATTCCCTGGTTGCAGTCCTGTGACGGGACAGTTCTAGGTCGTGTGACTCGACCTCATATCCCTCTTCTCTTCTCATCTTCTTCTTCCACAAAATTTATTCATGATACCTCTGCAAGTTAGCAAACTTTCAGCTTTGGTTTCACGTCGATCGGAGTTCGTGAGCAACGGTGGCGATGTTTCTCGTGGAGGCGCGCAGCTCTGCCCCAGATTGCTGCCCAGATCTGAAGATGACTGTGTATTGAATTCTTCAGCCCAACCCCGATGCCATCTGAAGTTGGTTCCTGAAGAGAAATCGTAGTATTTCAAGTCCTCTTTGTGTTACCGCTGGTTTCGCCTCGATCCGTGACCGGTGCTGATCGTGACGGCAGTTCTCGTGGGATCGCGCGGGCTGGTCTGAGCAGACCCGGCTGAGAACTAAAATCAACTTTCAGAGCCTGCCCCGCTTCATTCGGCCAAGATCCATGTGGGGGATCTTCATAGTATTCCTTCCTATGGACGTCGCCTACCCTCTCCCACAAGGAACGCCCCGATCCGACATCGGCAACCATTTTCCCAACATTTTACCGTGTTTCTGTGCAGTTCTGTGAGCACAAAACCAGAACCTCAGAAGATTCATCACTGTGCCCAGATCTGAAGGCATCTGTTCGCGATCTTCAGAGTGAAGATACTACATCCAGTCGCCGACATTCTCCAACAAACGGCGCTCCGATCGGGCATCGGATCTAGCCGTACCAGCCTCCGCAAGCTCGCTGCACAGGGTGACCAGCGCGGGCAGAACCGGGTCGGCTTTCCGTCGGCGTACCCGAGCGGCTCTGGCACGCGTTCCTCGCCTCCTGCGAGTGTGGCCCGTCAACCCGGGTTCCAGCAACCCCAAATTCAGTCATTGTAGCCCGATACCTCCCTGCGTGGAGTGGGCATTCAGTTCTGAAAGTTGTAAAGGCAATTCATTTGTATATCGGGGTTGTTTGGAAATCGTCCGGGAATTCTTCCCCACGCCTAGTCGTGGAGGTACGTGCTCGATCTGACATCTACATTTGCTGTTTAGTATACTTTCTATATTGCTGCGTTTGTGAGAATAGGGCCGATAGCTAGTTTCAAATTCACCGCGATTGTGAGTTGTGAGCGCCCGTTCCGTGGCTCCAATCGAGCACCGAGCGCGAATTAGCACCCTAGACGACGGTGGTTTCTTAATCGCCGCGATCCCCACGTTTCCCTCGCAAGGGACGATCGTCGGGCTCAAGAGAGTCGCTGTTGAGATACGTCTCCACCTGAAAATGCCACGGTGGTCAGCCGCCCGGCTTGCCTTAGTGTGCTAGTGCTGGCTGCACATCGAGTCGGTCGTACGTCTTAGCCTGAGTCGGTCATCTACGTGTGGGGTTTTGATGGGAATCTGTTGACGCCTGGAAAATGAGCAATGGCGAAGACAAGAAATTGAAAAGAAGATCAGACCAACAGTGAAAGATCAATGATGAAGCTCATCAACCACCCATCCGGCCAGGCTAATGTCCAGTGTCGTCGTCTAGCAGACGACGGCACCGATGAAATAGCAGTCACCTGACTGATGAGACCTCCTACCATATTTTAACAAGAGCTGTATTGCTGCCCTATCCAAGAATCTACAGATGACATGTCAGAATGGGTCAGATGTTGACTTATTGACAGATGAGGCGGGAGCAAAGACAAAGATGAAGCCAAAGCCAGCAAATGAAGACTGTGAAGACTTCTACAAAGTCAAAATAAAAGAAGAACCGTCTTCATGTACTACGTGCCCTGCTGAAGCCTTCCCGGGTTAAAGATGACATCTGGTCTTGACATCATTCAGATGACAATGCTGATGAAACCATATCCGATTTTGTCGTCATTCAGATGGCAATACTGATGAAATCCCAGCCTGCTGACTGATGAAATCTTAAAATGATCTCAGCAAGGTTATGTCACCAATACAGGGCCTTCTCTGGTTCTGATGAATATCAATTTAAGGGATTAAAAGAGGCCAAGGCACGTGCGACGCTTAAAAGCCCTAAATGGGCCAGCCAAATGGGCTTCCGAGTGTGGCGCCGAGAACCTCAACAGGAGGCCACTTGGCGCGCCGGGAGCTATTACGAACGAATGAGGCACGCCGATTACCATCTGCCGAGATGCAAGAAGAGGAGGAGTCTATATAAACCCATTCCTTCGAAGACATCAGAGGAGGGCGGGCAGACAGAAAAGAAGAAAACAAAGAGACGAAGAAAAAAGAGTGAACAGATAGCCAGAAAGAAAAAGAGATAGGAAAAGAGAGGGAGAGAGTCTCCGCCGAAAGAAGAAGCAGAAGAAAAGAAGGAAGAAAGGCTCCAGGTGGGCTGATAGGGGGAGGGAGAGGAGTCAATGCTCCCCCCTCCCCCCCCATGTTCGATGTTTCTTTTTTTTTCTTTTTACTGATTCTCCGTATGTGGTAGTCGAAGTCTTGATGTTTAGATTACTCATACGATTCTCTCCCTGTTCCTCCCCTTTATGTTTCTCGGCTTCAGTTCTGCAGTCGATGTAAATGATGGTGAGATGAAGTAAATGCAGTTGCCGTGATGGATATTAGGCAATACGATCTTCCCCTGTCTCCATATGTATGCGTACTGTTTGTATGAATGCCCCATGGGCGAAATGACTCAGGCTTCGGAGTCGAGTCTGTTCTTCGAACAGGGATGAAGGTAGAACCCCCACCCTTGTTTAGTGGGTTGCTGGGTTCTATTCTCTTCTATCTTCCTGCTTCAATGGTATGCCCTCCGTATGTGTTTGAGTCTTGCCCTCAAGCCTCTTATGCTGTCCGGGAACTAGAGACATCAATCTCTTGGTTCCCCGGACTGCCGGCTATAAAAGATGCATTTGAACCCGCAGACGAATGCAACCCTGGATCCTCATTCCAATCGTTGGATGACTAAGGCCTGGGGTCCCAGCACCGAGGGTTCTTTCATCGCCGTTTTGCTTCCCAGATGGTACTATGCTAGTCTGGGGAATCAGAGACAGCCATCTCTTGACCCCCCCAGACGTCTGGCAGTAGACAGATAAAAGCTACTCAGGCCCCGACGATGGTCTCTCCTCCCCCTGATGATTCGGCCTCTCAGCTCCCTTGGCGTCCTTCTAGCAGAGGCATTCATGAAACCTCCTCATGCACCCCTGATTCGGTCTCAATCTGAGCCATAAAACCCAGAAATCCCAGAAACAGAGTACCGTTTGAGCTCTGTAAACCCTGAAACCTCGTAGCAATTCAGCCTTCCCGGCGTGCCATTTGCCCGCCGAAAACCCCTCAGCCGAGAGGCCTCCCTCTCCTGCTAAACGACAAAAAACCTATTTCAAACCCTTCCACATGAGCCTCCCGGCACCAAGCTCCCGGCGCCAGGCTCCCGGCGCGCCCAGGAGCGCGCCGGGAAGCCTCGCGCCGAGAGCCCCCCCCCCCCTTCTGCCACTTAGGCCCAGGCCGAGAGCCTCTCCTGGCCACTTCATTGGCGCGCCGAGAAGCCCCTACTATAGCCCACGCCGAGAAGCTCCCTTCGGCCAGGGAATAGCGCGCCGAGAAGCCCCTCGCGCCGGGAGCTTTCTGCCGTCTTCCCTCTGCGCCGAGAACCTCGCGCCGGGAACCCCTTTGCCTCCTTGCCTTCGTGCCGGGAGCCTCCCTTCCCACTTTGCTGTGCCGAGAGCCTGCTCTGCTGCCCAACTGGCCTCCCCTATATTATGCGGTCCCTAACTGGATTCACATGCAACCCCGCGGGTTCGGCGGACCTTGTCTTTACAAGGGTCTCGTCGACCTCCGAGACGGGGAATAGTGATTGATGATAGAGACATGTACAGTCTCCTTGAGCCTTAGTGCTCCCCCGCTTTTCGGCTTTCATCCCGGCATTCCGTCGATGTCAGCCTATATCATCCCTTGGCAGATGCTAAGTCTAGGGGAGGTGCTGCCAAAATTCTCCCAGGATGATGAAAGCCAATATTAAGCTGCCCCCGGGAACCTTTGCGCACTTGAACTGCATTGATAACCTACTCAATGTTGTTACTGAATCTTAAATCCGAATTTTGTTCCGGGGGCTCCGCCCCCGGAAACCCCCGCAAGGGGCGCTGCCCCCTTGACCCCCGCGACCTGACCGGGCAGGTCGATCCCCGCGACCTGACCGCGCAGGTCGATCCGCGTGCGAGGGCGCAACATTGAGCGTTCGCTCACTTTCCGTCGTCCCGCATCGGGTTCATGAATAACCCCTTTAGCTCGGGAGGGCTCTGCCACTGCATGAGTTCCACCGGCTTCTACAGGGAATACCAAACATTGCCCCATGGCAAATATGCGATTCAGGAAGTTCAACACTTCTCTCTCTCTTGGCTTTCATCCCGGCACTCCGTGGGTGACAACCTATTTCCCCCTGGGCATAACCCAGATAAAGGGAAGATGCTGTCGAAATACTGATCGATGTTTTAAACCTCATCACGGTCGCGGCTCAGGCTACCTGTGATTGAGATCCTCCTTCCCCCCTTAACCCCGGGCTTTGAACCGCTGACTTAGCGATATCATCTGTTTCTACGGTTGGTGTCATTATCTTGCCCGCCTTCCTGGCTTCGGTATGAAGTTCCATTTCCGCACATGAATATACGTTTGCCTCTCGAGGCCTCCTACTTTTAGCGTTTAATCAAGGGTTGTTCTTCCTTGGAAGGACGTAATTAACGTCATAGCGTTCATGGTATGACGGACTTCGGGTCCTCACTCGGACTTCACAATCGACTGACCATGTCAGATCGAGCGCACAATAAAATTGTCACTTCGGTGACTGGCACGCCAATAAATAAATAATAAAATAAATAAAATAAATAAAATAAATAAATAAAATAAATGTGTCAAACAGAATCAAGCCAGCCGTCAAGCCGAAGCAAATCGAGCAAGCTGCCAGGCCAAACATGAAGGCGCTATAGGTCCCAAGCGCAATCTTGAAGAAGGCGCTATAGGTCCCTAGCGCGACCTGAAGAAGGCGCTAGGTTCCCCTAGCGCGATCTCAGACAGACACGTAGATGAGCCAAGACCCAATCCTAGGACAGTTGACTACGGGCGAGTCCACCATGATATCCCTATTCCAACCCACTCCGTTGCCGAACTTATGCAAATGATTTTGGACCGGTTGGATAGGGTGGATAGGACACATACTCCTAGTGATGTACTCCTACCTGAGCCTAAGGAGGTCATCGCCGGTAGTCTTAACCCGGCCCCATCAACGGTGTCCCCAAGCCCTCTCCTCATTATGGAGATCCCTCCTTCATCACCCGTGAGTGCTCCATTGCCATCCTCTCCTTCCGAACTTCATTCGGAGCCGTCTTGTTTGGAGCCACCTCCGCCCGAGCCACCCGTATTTCTTACGGGAATACTTTTTATCGCCGAGCCACTCCTTAGCTGGCTCAAAGATGGCTTGGTCCCACCTCTCTTCCCGTCCATGGACCCCACACTACCTCTAGTGCCAAGCAACTCATTTCACACCACCTTCCGGTCTAGTCACTGTGTGGATTCATTGGACGACCTTCTTAAAGGGTTAGACCGGCAGTTGGCATTTACGCACTTGTTGGTCCCAGGCTTCGACCGACCCACCGGTCGTAGCTTCACCCATCTCACCTTAGGGTCCATTACCTCCGTATACATAGTGGGTCATGTTACCACGGAGGTTCTTCTACTCCTCCCGTTACCGGCCGAGCCCGACTTCATTCCTTTTATCCCGAGGGAGGAGCCCTATCTTCTATACACTGTCCCATCTACCACGATGGATGGAGGTGACCATCACCTTCATGAATTTCAAACATGGGACTATGTAATGGAGGGTCACACATTCTTTGACCCATTCGACCCCTTCTCTAGTGGGCCTCGTGACCCACCATTCCCCTCTACTTTGTCAAGGAAGTCCCCTACCACTCTCTTCCCACTCGAGCCAATCAAATTTCACATAGCAACAGGTCCGATTATTGGGAAGCATGGCATGCCTTACCTACATGTAGTGGTGATGAACCTCTTAGCCCACCCACACCCACATCTGATAGGAAGTCCTTGCATGCATGGTGTCTTTTTGGGTGTCTAGGAGTACATCATCATCCCTACCTTTGGTTGCATCTAGTGTATGCATGGCACACATTTGGGTGTCCTGGTCCGCCATCGTCCATGCGTAGGTCGGACTAGCCATAGGTTTGTCTAAATGTCATGTGTGTGTGTGTTTGTTTGTCTCTCTAGTTGTTTTCTTTCATCCATTTGGTTTGCATAAGTCGTGTCCCAATCAAAGGCCAGTCAAAGCACGCATAAGGAGGTAGCCAATGCATGCTACATATCCGTGGATTCAAAGGGAGAGTACATCTAGATCAGGGTCATACCTGACAGGTTTTCGCCTGGAGACCGAAAGCCACTCTAAGTCCACGATCCCCACCCTTTCCGGGTTAAGAAACAAGTGGGTCCGAAAGCGTACGATATTGAACTACCGAACGACAATGGTGTCAATTCGACGTTCCATGTTTCCTCTGGTAGCATATTGGAACCCGCGGTGATCCCTAGTGAGTTTCGAGCTTTATCTTTCTATTTGGAGTGCCCCTCACCCGAGAGTCCACCTCTTCCAGCCTCAACGCATGCATATAGATTGTATACTGGATGAGCAGGTGATCACCACAAGGAACGACGCATACCCACACGTCCTAGTGTGTTGGCGAGGATGCCCCACGATGACCAACACCTTGATCACATGCGGAGAGCGCAGGTTTTGGGACCCTTACTCGACGGGGTCGAGTTCCTCCCACCCGGGGAGAATTGGTACGGACACCAGGGCGATCACCTGACACGTCTGCGAACCGACGGTGCCATACGCGGAGCGCCAAGTGGACTACATCGACTTATCTTCAAAATGGGGATAATTTAGCTTGAATTTGGACCTTTTTTGGCATTGAATTGGGCTTGTAATGGTTATTGTATGTGTAATTTGCTAAAGGGCTGGTTGTAAGGCTCCTAATGGGCCGATTTGTTAAAGCCCTTAAAGCATTCCATAAGAAGGAATGGCCTTGGTCCATTTCTAATGGATCCATAAGCCATATGGGCTTCCTTCCACCCTTCCACATGGGCTATCTAGATTGGATAATCTAGAGTGGGCTCTCTTCATTCATGGGCCTTCAAGGGTGGAATGGCCTTAAGCCATCTAGGTTGGAATGGGCTTGGTTAAGCCATGAACCAAAGTGGCCCATTCAAGGCCCAATGAAGGGGGCGCCCTCTTTTTTGTTGGTATTAGGCTAGCTAGTTTGATTTTCTTCTTCAATTATCACATGGAGCATTCAAATGGCTGCTGGTCAAGTTCCACATGGCTGCCACCTACCATCTTTACCTTGAAATTCAAAGGTAGGTGAGCTACCATGTCCCCTTGTCCCCCTTTCCCTTTCACCAAGGGTCTTAATCCATGCACACCCCTCCCCCTACTTGCATCTTGCGCAAGTCCCCTCCCCCCTACCCCTTCCATTTCCCTATATAAGGGCATGTATAGTGCTTATGCTTAATAGAATGAAGTTTTGTTAAGAGATAAGTGCATTAGAGAGTGATTCTCTTGGGAGTGATTCCCTGGTTGCAGTCCTGTGACGGGACAGTTCTAGGTCGTGTGACTCGACCGCATATCCCTCTTCTCTTCTCATCTTCTTCTTCCACAAAATTTATTCGTGATACCTCTGCAAGTTAGCAAACTTTCAGCTTTGGTTTCGCGTCGATCGGAGTTCGTGAGCAACGGTGGCGATTTTTCTCGTGGAGGCGCGCAGCTCTGCCCCAGATTGCTGCCCAGATCTGAAGATGACTGTGTATTGAATTCTTCAGCCCAACCCCGATGCCATCTGAAGTTGGTTCCTGAAGAGAAATCGTAGTATTTCAAGTCCTCTTTGTGTTGCCGCTGGTTTCGCCTCGATCTGTGACCGGTGCGGATCGTGAGGGCAGTTCTCGTGGGATCGCGCGGGCTGGTCTGAGCAGGCCCGGCTGAGAACTAGAATCAACTTTCAGAGCCTGCCCCGCTTCATCCGGCCAAGATCCGTGTGGGGGATCTTCATAGTATTCCTTTCTATGGACGTCGCCTACCCTTTCCCACAAGGAACGCCCCGATCCGACATCGGCAACCATTTTCTCAATATTTTACCGTGTTTCTGTGCAGTTCTGTGAGCACAAAACCAGAACCTTAGAAGATTCGTCACTGCGTCCAGATCTGAAGGCATCTGTTCGCGATCTTCGGAGTGAAGATACTACATCCAGTCGCCGACATTCTCCAACAAACGGCGCTCCGATCGGGCATCGGATCTAGCCGTACCAGCCTCCGCAAGCTCGCTGCACAGGGTGACCAACGCGGGCAGAACCGGGTCGACTTTCCGTCGGCGTACCCGAGCGGCTCTGGCACGCGTTCCTCACCTCCTACGAGTGTGGCCCGTCAACCCGGGTTCCAGCAACCCCAAATTCAGTCATTGTAGCCCGATACCTCCCTGCGTGGAGTGGGCATTCAGTACTGAAAGTTGTAAAGGCAATTCATTTGTATATCAGGGTTGTTCGGAAATCGGCCGAGAATTCTTCCCCACGCCTAGTCGTGGAGGTACGTGCTCGATCCGACATCTACATTTGTTGTTTAGTATACTTTCTATATTGTTGCGTTTGTGAGAATAAGGCCGATAGCTAGTTTCAAATTCACCGCGATTGTGAGTTGTGAGCGCTCGTTCCGTGGCTCCAATCGAGCACCGAGCGCGAATTAGCACCCTAGACGACGGTGGTTTCTTAATCGCCGCGATCCCCACGTTTCCCTCGCAAGGGACGATCGTCGGGCTCAAGAGAGTCACTGTTGAGAGACGTCTCCACCTGGAGAATGCCACGGTGGTCAGCCGCCCAGCTTGTCTTAGTGTGCTAGTGCTGGCCGCACATCGAGTCGGTCGTACGTCTTAGCCCGAGTCGGTCATCCGTCCCGCATCACCTTGCTTCTAGTGGGCAGGTACTCCTGTCACGTGAGACGCGACTCTCCTGTTCTGGTTTCATTTCCCGTCTACGAGACGTGATATTCTGGACCGTCCGGTGTTTCCGAGGTAGTGGCCATGGTGCCAGTGGCTTCACCGAGGTTGCGTCTTGTTAGAGTTGTGCTCACGACAACGTGGTCGTGACGTTACCTTGGACAGCTTGGTCCAGGTTGGCCTTGTCTGGGAGGACAGGCCTTCACGGCAGAGCTGCCGTGGGTTTTTGCCTCGGTAGGTGGTGTTAGTGTGGTTCGGTTCCCAATGGTGAGATCGGGAGTTCCTTCTTCCCCGTTACCGGTAGGAGTAGCTGTAGAGCCGTGGTATTATCAGCTGATGCGGGTTGGTGAACGGGTTCCCTTCGCCGTAGTTGTTACTCCGCCGCTGTTACTGTTGCTGTTGCTTTGCTAGTGCTGCTTTCCTTTCCGCTACCACCGTTGTTTTCGGTTAGGGTTTCACGGGACCCCTACTGAGTCTCTGTTTGGAGACTCATCCCTGCTTTTCAGGTGCGGCGGTTCTTCCTCGAGGTTCGATGGCGTTGTGTGGAGGTCCTTAGCTACCAGCTCGCCGGGCAGAGTGTTCACTTGGCATGTGGTACGTTTTACTGCTTTAGACTATACTTTCTGTTAGACTGGACTCTGCTATAGTTGTTTATTTATTTATGTTAATTGTTGATTTGTCCTGCATTATTTCCTATTTTTTTGTGCCTCCACATTCCTTTTAGTCCTTCCGAGCCCCCGGTTCTTGGGCGGTGGGGCAGGATCCGAATGGTATCGGGTTCTTCCCGGTATCCGGATCTTGGGTCGTTACAGTTGTGATTTTTTGTTTAATTACATGTCTCCTATAACCTTGCATATACTACTATATACCTCTATATTCTTCGTATTGTCAATGCATAACCTATAATAATCTTATTTCATCATATGTACTTCCGTTGTTACCTACCATCTATTTAATTTAATTTATGGTAGATGAGATGAAAAAATTAGGATGTTTATATAAAAATTATTTTTAAACGAGAATTTGTAAAAAAAAATCATTCCTACAAATGTATTATCAGTCATATCATCGTATAAATCTGAATTGTGTAAAAAATCATATTTATTTACAGACATATCACTTATTTTTGTTAAAAACTTGAAAAAAAATTACGTTTTAATAACATTTATGTACTATTTGAATTAAGCCAGTGCTATGCCTGATAATACATTCTTAAGAGTGATTTTTTTATAAATTCACCTCTAACAATAATTTTTATATAAAAATCTCAAAAAAATTAATGTACACTTATTTGATCTTCTCACATAATTAAGATAATGACACATATACTTGTACAACCTTTTATATTATCTTGTATACTCTTTTAAAACCTTATATCTTACATATTCAATAAAATATTCTATTAACATGGCAGATATAATTGGAACCATATTCCTAAATACGGGGATATACATGTACGAGCGCATAGAGTATAATACACAAGATTTTAGGAGTATATATATAATTAACACTTGTTTTTTCTATCTCACAATCTGTTAAGGGATTTTTACAACAATATGTCCTCAAACTGCCCATGTCATGAATATTTCTTTACATAGAGTTAAAGATTAACAATGTATATTCAAAATAATTTCAATGTAACATTTATACAAAAGATAGACTGCAAAAGAACCTTTTACTGTGCATCGTCTAAATGCTCATCTTAATTAATGACCATATTCACGTGAGAAGCACATCTCTCATTTTCACACTCTAAATTAGCGGTTAACTCGAGTTGATGAACTTGGCAAGCATGAGAATATTCTATTTTGGAGGCTAACCATGACTGTGATATTTTAAGATATATCTTTTCATGTAGGCAGATTCTTAAGGATGTATTCCTACAAAATCTGTTCTCGAGTATCTGTCTAGTTCGTTCTATCTCAAATAGCGCCGAATAAAGGGTTTTTAATATGGGATTTTTGCATATATATTTTTATAAAAATTAGATTTGTTAAATATATATCTCATTTAAACATATTATCGTGAATATCCTCGAAATATGGATAATATCATAATTATGTCGTTACCGTAACGACTGTGTATTTAACCTGAGTTAAGTGTGAGTTAAGGAGTAAGATTTATATATATATATCTTTGTAAAGTTTGATTTTGTCAAATATATTCTAGATCTAACGAGTATAGATGACATATTTCACGTAGGGTTTGACAAATCGGTCCGGGACGACCTGAATCACCCTAATCACAGACCGGGACGATTGATCTGTGGGACGCAATCGAGATGCTATATATATTATTTTAATTTTTTAATATTGAATTCATTTTATACGTCAGTTGGTCGAGGGATCTCACGGTTTCAAAATATGGTAGAGGGCAGGATTTGAACCGTGGACACCAGTTTAAAACACATATCACTTAGCTAACTGAGATAGTAGAGCATCTGAGTTATATTATATTATAACAAATATATATAATATATTTTTTATGTCTCGGGTCGCAACGGTATCAACCCGTATCTTCCCGTCCTAGGCTGTGATCGGAACGACCGGGACTGCAAATTTTGATTTTACGGAATATTCTCCTCTCATCGACACAGTAAATTAAAAGTTATAACCTCGTCATTTTTATCTAAACGAAGAATATTTAGAATAATATGTTTAGATGATGGATATATTTGAGAAAATTAAATTTATGAGAGTATATATGTAAAAATCTATTTTAAGAATTAATATACATAGGTATCGAAACATTTTCTTGCATTTACTTAATTCTTGAATTTCTTAAAATACTTCTCTTACGTATGGACTTAATTCTTGAGTTTATTGGTAAAAAGGCTCTTAAGAATAAGAGAACAAAATTAAACACTGGCTCCATCCTCTCTCTCTCTCTCTCTCGTCTGTGGATTCTTCCCTCCGCTGTTCCCTCGGGAAGGAGGGGGGAGAGGGCAGAGGGGGTAACAGGTCTGCCATGGCTTCGGCCGAAACAGAGATGGGCAGTGGGGTTCACGCCATCCAGGTCCTGGAGCCCAATGGCGGGGAGGCGGCGCCGGGGGCGACGGTCGATGCAGCGGCTGCAACTGAGGAGGAGATCGCTCCCCTATTACCGGATGAGCAAGGGAGGCACAGGACGACCATCTTCTCCGTATCCTATCCCAGCAACAGGGGGCGGCCCCAAGTTGTGAGTATCTCTACGCATTTTCTGTGAATCCTTACGCTTTTCATGCATATAAACAGAAAGGGCAGGTTTTGATCGATCTAACGGCAATTGTTAGTTCTACCTTATTTGTTTCCAAATTTCTTGCAATTAGAGCCTCTGAATTCCTTCATGTTACTCACACTTGTGAGGGTTGGGGGGCTGGTTCTGGGGCTTGGCCAGCTGCTGGATATTTTTGGTACATTTGTACTGAATTAGTGAAGCTATTGAGATTGCCAATGCGAACTATAATCTTGACGATCTTTTTATTTATGGTATGTAATTCATTCTAGCTCTCCATAAAAGCTATCCATGCAGCTTTTGCTGCTACTTTCTGCTAATTGACAACATGATTTCATCAATGTTAGCAAAACACTCTTTTCCTTCTTTACTTAATAGTTGTTAGAGATATGAACTTGGTGAGATGCATAGGAAATAAGTTCAGGAAAATAAAATCATTTCAGAAATCTCAGTTTTTTTATGACAGCAAAAAAGGCGAAAAATCTTACATACTCCTACACGCACTTGCTATTTATACTGTGGGCCCATGCCTGTAGATATGTACAACATATTGGTGTATGTGAGACTATATATGAAGCCTCGTACACACGCGTTAAACAAAAAGTTTGAAAATACATTTTGTGGGTGGAAATCAGTGTCACTCAGCTGGTACGTCCAATCTTGAACAGTATTTTATATTCATAATGAAATAAAATGCTGCTCTAATAGATATATCTAATTTGTAACGAGCTCCAAAACTGGAAAGATATCAGATTGTAGTGATCAAGGATGCTTCTGATTCAACCCTATAATCAGATATTTGTTTCTCAAGTCAACCCTATTCAAGATAACTTGTTATAGAATATAGATGGATAACGTCTCAATATGATAAAATCTCCCAGAGCACAGAGCAACAACTTCTCTCTTCTTCCATTAAGAACACCCCCCCTTTCTGGGTTCTCTGCACTATGGAGGAATCTGACATCGCTAAGATGGAAACGTGTTTTACTTTCCTCCCTTTCCTTCCAAAAACTCATCAACAATATGACCATCTCAGTCATCCTCTTAAATATATGGATATGCATACATCATTCGACCCACATACTCTTGCCCTACAATTTATCAGATTAAATCCTTATAGTAGTTGTGTCTCCGTCTTTCCTCTGTTCTCCATCTCCTACTCCAATTCCTTAACTTTAGTCCATCTTTAATGCTTGACAATCCTTATAAATATCCTTTTGGCCAATCCTTACCACGTTATTCTAAAAATTAGCTATGGTGGATGAAGATTGTGATAGAACTTGAAAGCAGGACTACTAACTTGGGTATGGAATTTTGCTACAAACATTTTTCTGCCTATTTCCAGTGAAATTTGAACTTTGAACCAATGGCTAGTATCTTTTGGCGATTTCAACAACATGGATGTGGACACAACTAATCAAAAAAAATTAGCATGATCTTAGTAGATGTAAGTGAAATTTGGCAAAAGTCTTACTCTACATGTGAGAAACTTCCTAAATGATCTAGCAGGACTGGATCAGTCCTGGCCAGTTCCAGTTTAACTTTACAGTCAGAACTAAGCAAAGTGTGAGTGATGTGGGAGCGTGTGGGAAGAAGAGAGAGGAGGAGGGGAATGCCGGCAGGTGCCTCGGGGGCCAACCAGATCCCTCTGGGTAGCCGGCCGATGGCTGACGGCAGTCACTCCAGGCGCCTTGCTGCTGTGTACACCTCCCCAGATGTCACATGCTTCCGGTGTCTTGGCAAGGGAGCTCCGATGTAGAGGCTGCGGCAAGGAAGGACACTGGCAGGCAAGGTGCACAAGGATGTCAGCTGGGGAGAGGTCACCTGGGAAGGGTCGACATTCCTATGCGGAGGTGGTCACCCAACCCAGGTACACGTTGGCAAGAGGTCATACCTCCTCCGGGGCGGCCGTTGTGCCCTTCTCGGAAGAACGGGTGATGGCGAGGTATTCCAGGCTGGAGACCTATTTATGGATCTCGATCCTAGAGGGGAAGCCAACCCTAGAGGAGGTGAGAGAGGCTCTGGCCTTAGGGGGCTGTGCGAGAGGGTGGTAGGTTCATCCAGGGGGCAGATGGGGTTCCTTGTCATCGGATAGTCAAGGGAAGAGGAGAGCAGTCTAGCAGAAGGGGGGATAGTATGGGGGAGGAACTTCCTTCTCCGTGTATCCCGGTGGGAGAGGACGAGGGGAACCTACTTCGATCCCAGAATACCCTTAGCCTCCTTCCTCCCCGTTCCCTGACCCTTTATGGCAGGGAGGGCATCCACCCACTGTTGGAGGGCTTTGGAGTCTTGGATGATGATGGGCTTCGTTTTAGGAAGTTGTCATCGGTGATCACCATGGAAGCCTATGTTTGAGTCGCCTTGGTTGCAGTCGTGCCAACAATCATTGAGACCTCCTTAGCTAGGGATGTCTTCCCGATTAGGGTCATATGCAGGGGTGTCAACAAGAGGATGGCGGTGGATGTATTAGGGTTGCAAGGGATCTGACGCATCAGAGAAGATGAATAGTGCACCAAGGCAGGGGTTCAGATTTTGAACCTGCTGCCCAAGATGGTCGGGTTTAGATCATCTCCTTCGGACAAACTAGGCAGGCTGTTAAGTAGGCAGGGTAGATCAGGTCAGGTGGGTGAGTGGGATCATACCTCTAACTTACCCATCCAAATCGGATCGCATTCGGGCTCGAAGGTACCAGCCCTCCCCGCCCGATAACTGCCCCCCTCCTAGCGTCAACCCCAACCCTGGTAGACCCTCCGCACTCCGACACCGGCGGCTACGATGGATCAAACAGGCGAGTCACTCGCATCCGGCGAGCATTGGAGACGGCGGTAGACGATTCGTCTCCAGTGGGAGCTAGAACATAGGCGCCTCAGGGTGCCCTATAGCCGCCCTGAACGTCTCCTCCTCTGACTGAAGGATACAGAGGCATGGAGAAAAGGACCCCGAAGCTTTAGGTGGGCAGAGGCTATAGCTCGGGGTCACCTAAGGAACCTTCCCCGGTTGTCGATCTATTTTCGAACGAGAGGGGAAGCTTGGCCTGAGCAAGGTGGGGGGTTGACGAGGATTCGAGAGCAAGGACCATGCCGGGCAGCCTTGCCCCCACCTGGAGGTAACACCAATTGACTCATCGCCGGAGTCCCTCCTCAGTGGAGGCGGTGTGAAGACCAGCTTCCTGGCTACACAAGTTTGGGAGAATGGTGTCCCTGAGCTCTTGGAGATTCTTGGTGGCTCTGAAGCGGCCCAAGTGGGTGCCCAACACGTAGACCTGACGGTGGCCAGTGGACCCAGCAGGGTTTGGGAGGCTCTATGACAACTCATCCCTTGTCCTTGTAGCTGCAGTGGATGCCTTTCCCTTATATCCAAGCCCCATGGCACTGCTTGTTTAGGTTGATCCATGTAGGATGGCGGTGGGCACGGTGGACGACTCCCTTCTCGAGAGAGTGAGTACTAATAGAGGGGAGTAAGGAAGTTTAGGAAAAGAAGAGGTGAATGAGATTATAGCCAGGGTTGAGAGGTTTATGCGGGACTAGGTTAAGGAGGTGGTAAATCTGATTGGAGTCTCTTCTGAAGGCCTTGACAAAGAGGCCCAGTTTGTTTCTTGTAAGATTCAAAACAGATGGCTGATGCGCTTGGCCAGGGATCATAAGGCTTGAAAAGTTGCTAGAAGAGGGAAGATGGAGATGGAGAGGGAGGAGGAGGGGAAGGAGTCAGAGGGTCAGTTGGGGGAGAGAGGAGAAGCTCTAGTATCATTTCCATGCATATTGTCACATGAAATATGAGAGGGATTTATGGGGTGGAGAAAAGGAGGGTTGTGAGGAAGTTTGTGTGGAGATGCAAAATTGGCATCATGTTCTTACAAGAAACCAAATTGGAGGGTGAGGGGGAGGGAATTACGAGAGAAGTTGGAGGAAGGAGGCTAGCTAAGGGGGTGGTGTCCCCGATAATGGGTTCGTGAGGAGGTATCATGGTTCCATGGAACGACTTTGTAGTGGAGGAGATGGTGGAAGGAAGATGGATCGTTCTTGTTATATCTCTCACTTTCTGCAACATTTGTGATAACTCCATTTAGGCCTTCTCTGGCATATATGGCTCCCAAGCTAGAGAGGAGAAGAGAGCCTTATAGGAGGAACTTCTTCAGCATCATCAGCTTTCGAGAAGACTTTTGTGCAATGGAGGTGACTCCAATGATCGGTTGGTCTCTCCACCAGACTCCAGACCTGATTTCTAGTGCATTGATTCAGTTCTTCTTGCATTGTTAGAACCCATGTTTTATCAGTTAGAGCTTTATCAACATTCTTGGGTTCTACGTGCGAGACAAAAGCCAAGTAATCACAGGTAAACAGATTTCTTCTAGTTTTTATCTCAGCCTGTGGATCTCCAATAATGTTGTCCTTTCGGTGGCTTTTGGCATATCTCCACTCCTTGGGTAGCCCTTGATCTATTTCTCCATCTTCTTGTTGGAGCTCCTCTATTAGTGGATCTTGTTGCTCTTTCCTTTGAATTGAGAGATCCTCCACTTGTCTGATCAGCTCATCTGCATCATCATCATCACGCAAAGACTTTTCTCTTCTTTTGGAGAAAGGGTTAGTTGCATTGAATTTGATGTGTGCAGACTGTTCTACAAGAAGTGTTTGCTTATTGAAGTTCTAAAGGGTTAGATTTAGAGATGTACCCAAGAAAAATACCTTCATCACTTTTGGGGTCCAACTTTCCTAGATTATCTTTGCCATTGTTGAGTATATAGCATTTGCATCCAAATGGCTTCAGGTGACTGAGATTTGGCTTCCTTCCTTTAAACAGCTCATATGGAGTTTTCTTGAGAATTAGCCTAATGATGGCTCTGTTGATCACATAGCAAGCTGTATTTATTGCTTCAGCCCAAAAATATCTTAGAAGTTTATATTCGGCCAACATTGTTCTGGCTATATCTAGCAAGGTTCGGTTCTTCCTTTCTGTCACTCCATTCTGCTGTGGTGTTCTCGGGGCTGGGAAGTTGTATTCTATTCCATGTTGATCACAGTAATTCTGAAATTTTGAATTTTGAAATTCTCCCCCGTGGTCGCTTCTTAGTGCTATAATGGTATACTTCTGATCCTTCTGAATTTTTTTGTTGAACTTGATGAAGGATTCAAAGGTGTTAGCTTTCTGTTCTAAGACGGAGACCCATGTGAATCTGGAGTAATCATCCACTATAACTAGGCCATAATTCTTTTATCCTAGACTGGTAGTCCTCACCCGAGGGCCACGACACCTAGGCGGATGCTCAGTCTACGCTCGGCTTTCGCCATCAAGCCCACTAAGGCCGAGCCACCCAGATCCCAGTCAAGGCCCTGGCTATCTGCAAAGACCAACCAGTCTCCAGATTCACCCTGGAGCTCCAAACTACTCAGTTAAGTGTAAATCCACAGCAGCTCCTACAACAACAACAAGTCGCCGATGGCGCAACCTACAAGCAACGTCCCCTGACAGCGACAAGCTGCAAACGACAGCTGCAAGGCTCGTAAGTACAAAAAAAAGGGGGGGCTAAAAATAGAGATGTCCCGGCGGACTCAGTCGCCCTCTCCATAAGGGGGTGGCTGGGGGCAAAAATGGCTCAAATCCAGTTGAGGTAAAAACCCGCAAGGGTGTCTTAAGCAAAATCGGGTTACCCTTCGGTGTGAAAACTCGCAAGGGCGCACCGGAAAAAGTAAAATGGGGCCAACTCTGGCAAAAACCCAAAAGGGCGGTGGAGTTGGTAAAGAGAAACAAAAAAACTCTCCTCCTTATCAGGAACAGCCAACCACCTTACCCTAAATCCCTGACCAGTCCATCCCAACAGTGGGTCAGCATACTTTCTTTTGGCCATTACACCATCACGATCTGCCCACACCTAAACCCCTGACCGATACACCACCATGATCGGTCATCTCCTAGCATTCGGGCTAATATACCACCACAGCTGACCTACCTATTTCCTCCTGACCTTACACCATCCTGGTCGGCCTCTACCCCCTTGACCAATACGCCTCCACGGTCAGTCAGCCTCCATCTTGGCCATGCACCTTCACAGTTGGCCCACACCTATCTTTGACCAAAACACCTCCCCGATCGGTCAAACACCTAATCCCTGGCCGAAACACCACAATGGTCGGCCTACACCTCACCCAATCCCTGACCAACACACCTTCCCAGTTGGTTAAATCCCTAACCTTGGCCAATACACCTATCCGGTCGGCCTACGTCAATTGTTGGCCTCTACGCCACCACAATGCAGAACCTCGGCCTTTGAGTCACCAAGGCCGGCTCACTCAAGCTCCAATCCAAGCTCCAATGACAAGTTACACAGATCAGCTAGCCTAAAGGTCTACACCAAAGCCTCAGATTGCTCGGCAACCGACTAATCCCCAGCAAGTAACCACAGCATTAACACAACGGGTCATTGGCCGTGACCTCCCAAGAGAAGTCCACCGACAGCGGCAAAGCTACGGACTCCAGACGCCAACCACTAAACAGACACGAGGCTTCCAGGTAAAAGAAAAAAAATAACAAAAATGGGGCTAAAAATAGAGATGTCCCTGCAGATTCAGTTGTTCTCCTCATAAGGGGGTGGTTGGGGGGCAAAAATGCCATCAACTCGGATGAGGTGGAAACCCGCAAGGGCGTCTCAGGCAAAGTTGGGTAACCCCTCGATGTGAAAACCCGCAAGGGCATACTGGAAAAAGTTAAAGGGGGCCAGCTCTGGCAAAATCCTGAAAGGGCGGTAGAATTGGTAAAGAGAATAACAAAAAACCTCTCTCCTCCCCTATTCGGGACAACCAGTCACACACCTTCCAGCAACCATATATCTTTCCAATTGACCCATACCAGTCCCTGATCAATGCCTTGCTCTAGTTTATAAACCCTGCACTTCCCTGGTTGGCCTATACCAGTCCTTGACTAATACACCTCTCCAGCTCATTACTCCTAAACTTCTCAGTTAGCCATACACCACCCTGGTTGGCTCACATCTCCTCTGGCCTCAGACCACCAAGGTTTGCAGAATCGGATCGGTATCGGTTGGATCGGCCGATCCGATCGGTTTTTGGGCTTACCGATCTGATCCCGCGTTGACCTTTCTCGATCCTTCACTGGGAGCGACCGAATCGGTTGGGATCAACTTGACTCGGCCAGGATCGGGTCGGATCGCCTGATCCCACCCAATTCTGAGTGATCCCCATGGCCGATCTGGACTGATGCTAGAGTTTGGTAAAAAAAAAAAATCAGAGAGGGGAGAAGCAGAAGATCGACGACGAAGAAGAAGAAGAAGGGTCGAAGAAGAAGATGAAGGATCGAAGAAGAAGAAGATGACGACGAAGACGGAAATGCTTACCATCGCCACCATCACCGCCGTTGGTACCTCTTCGTCCTCCTTATCCTCCTCATCCACGTAATCAGACCAAGAGCAGATGCCGCCGTAGCAGCAGAACGAGGGCGGCGCATCCTCGTCCTCGCAATCGGACCAGCATCGTCCTTATCCGCCCCGTTGACGTCCTCCTCCTGCTCCCCCACAAACGAGGGCTGCTGTGCCTGATTTTGCGCCACGAACGAGGCTGCGAAGGGAGACAAAAGGTAAAGTTATTACATTTATGTAAAACTCCTTACAAAATTGTGGACATATTAAACTAACCTCGAGTTGTGCGGGCTCGAACGGGATCGCTTCGGGTATCAGTTGGATCGGTCGATACCACCGATCTGGATCGGGTTTGGACCGGCCGATCTGATCTCGATACCCGAGTCTGCATATCTTGCACACCACCATGGTCGGCCCACATACACCAATGACCCATACACCATTCCAGTCATTCATTCCATCGAACCTTTGGCCTGCATGCCGCCTCGGTTGGCCTCTAAATGACATCAACCTTGGATCCATACATCATAAAGATCCATCAACCCAGAACTTCTAGCCATCAGGTCATCGCAGTTAAGCCACCACGATCCCAGTCAAGACTCTGGCAATACACCATAAAGGCTCACCGGTTCCTAGATCCCAGTCAAGACTCCGGCAAAACGCCACAAAGGCTCACCGGTTCCCAGATCCTAGTCAAGGCTCCGGCAATATGCCACAAAGGCTCACCGGTTCCCAGATCAATAGTCAAACTCTGGATTACTCAACAACAAGCCAAAGCCACAATCACGGGTACAACGGCAACAAGCCATCAACGATACATCTACAAGCAGCGTCCCCTGACAGTAGCAAGTTACGAACAGCAGCCACCAGGCTCACATGTATTAAAAAAATAAAAATGGGGTTAAAAAATAGAGATACCCCGGCGGCCTTAGTCAACTCCCTCCACAGGACTACGGAGGGCAAAAAATGCCACTAGTCCAGCTGAGGTGAAAACCCGCAAGGGTGTCTCAGGCAAAATCAGATAACCCCTCGGTGTGAAAACCCGCAAGGGCGCACCAGAAAAAGTAAAAGGGGGCCAGCTTTGGTGAAAACCTGCAAGGGCGGTAAAGCTGGTAAAGAGAACAACAAAAAAAAATCTCTCTTCCTCTCTACTCCTCACTGATGAAAACCGTCAGACCGCGACGTCCCGCCAATGACAAGCTCAATATTATTCAACAACAATGGCCAATACACCCTCGAGGGTTGGTCATCACCAGCTACAGTCCCAGTATTCAGCTACAAACCTTAGCGGTCAGCCGACCCAATCCCCGTCTTCCGGCTACTACACCTTCGTGGTCAGTTGGCCAGCTCCAGTTATTCGGCTAATACACCTCAACGGTCAGCCAACCCAGCTCCAGTATCTACTACACCTTCGTGGTCAGTCGGCCCAACTCCAGTATTCGGCTAATACACCTCAACGGTTAGCCGACCAGTTCCAATCTTCTATCTAGTACACCTCAACGGTTAGATATCCAATCCCAGTCTCTCGACCACTACACCTCAGCGGTTAGCCGACCAGTTCTAGTCTCCCGACTACAACACCTCAGCAGTCATTCGGCCAGCTCCAGCTCTAGCTCCAACTCCAGTGCTTCCGGCTTCCACACCTCAACAGTCAGCCAACCAGTCTCAGTCCCAGTTCTTTCGGCTACTCACCTTCGTGGTTAACCAACCAGCTCCAGCACCAGTTCTCTCGGCTATCACACCGTGGCGGTTAGCCGGCCAGCTCCGGTCCCAGTATTCGACTATCCACCTCAACGGTCAGCCGTCCAACAACTAGTCATTGGCTAACATACCTCAGGATCAGCCAACAACTCCAGCAACACGGGCCAACACACCCTCACGGGTTGGCCTCCAGATTCTAGTTTCCAGCAACACAGGCTATCACACCCTCACGGGTCGACCTCCAGCTTCCAGTTTCCACCAACGTAGGCCAACACCTTTACGGGTCGGCCTCCAGCTTCCAGTTTTCGGCAACACAGGCCAACACACTCCCACGGGTCAGTATCCAACAACAGACCGATACGCCTCACCTAGGTAGGTCTCCAGTCTCCAACAATTCAGATCAACACGTCTCATGCAGGCCGGTCTCCAGTCTCCAGCAATTCAGACCAACACGCCTCATGCATGCCGGTCTCTAGTCTCTAGCAATTCAGATCAACACGCTTCATGCAGGTTGGTCTCCAGTCTTCAGCAATAGACCAATACGCCTCATTCAGGCCGGTCTCTAGTCCCCAACAATAGACTAGTATGCCTCATCCATGCAGGTCTCCAGTCTCCAATTCCCAGTCTTTAGTCTCCAGTCCCCAGTCCCCAGTTTCCTATCCTCAGCCTTCAGTCCCCAGCCTCCAGTTCCCAGTCTCAAGTCTCCAGTCTCCAATTTCCAGTCTTCAGTCTCCAGTCCCCTAGTTCTCAGTCCCCGAGTCTCCAGTCCCCAGTTTTCAGTTCCCAGTCTTCAGTCCCCAGTCCCCAATTTCTAGTCCCTCGTCTTTGATCCCCAGTTTCCAATATCTAGCTCCCAGTCTCTGGCAACGGGCCAGCACGCCTTATTTAGGCAGGCCCGTAGCCTCTAGCTCCCAGTTTCCAGCAATAGGCCAGCACGCCTCATCCAGGCAGGCCTCCAGTATCCAGTCTCCAATCTCCAGCCTCTAGTCTCCAGCAACAGGTCAGCACGTCTCATCCAGGCAGGCCTCCAGTATCCAGTTTCCAGTCTCTAGCAACAGGTCAACACGCCTCATCTAGGTAGGCCTCCAGTATCTAATCTCCAAGCTCCAACAATTAGACCAGCACACCTCATCCAGGTAGGTCTCCAGTCTCCAGTCTCCAGTAATTTAAACCAACTCGCCTCACAGGCAGATCAACAACAACAATCACATGAACAAACCAAAACACCTTACAAGTAGGTCTACATCAGCTATAGACCTACACGCCTCATGGGCAAGTCTACTTTGACGACATAGACCATCACACCTTATGGGTAGGTCTACTTTAACAGCATAGACCAGTACACCTCGAGAGCCGGTCTACAACAACTCCAGACCAGCACACCCCCACGGGTCGACCTACATCAACATCATACCAACACACCCTACGGGTCGACCTACATCAACATCAGGCCAGTACACCCTTATGGGTCGATCTACATCAACACAGGCCAAAACACCCCAAGGGTCGGTCTATTCCAACCCCTACACGGCCATCCAATCACGATATCTCCAGCGATGCCTCGGCAGTTGACCAGTGCACTAACAGTCGTCAGCATCAACATTTGGCCATTACACCGCAAGGGTTGACTGATGATGATTTCAAGCCAACACGCCACATAGGCGGGCCTACATCGACAATCATCTCAGGCTGACACGCCTCGCCGAGGTTGGCCTTCAGCAACTTCAGATCAAGACGCCTCGCCGAGACAGGTCTCCAATAACTTTAGGTGAACACGCCTCGCCAAGGCAGGTCTCCAGCAACTTCAGGCCGACACGCTTCGCTGAGGCTGGCTTTCAGCAACTTTGGACCAAGACGTCTCGCAGAGGTAGGTCTCCAACAACTTCAGGCCGACACGTCTCGCCGAGGCAGGTCTCCAACAACTTCAGGCCGACACACCTCGCCGAGGCTGGCCTCTAACAACTTCAGACTAAGACGCCTCGCCGAGGCAGGTCTGCTCCAACATCTGGCCGACATGCCTCGTCGAGACTAGCCTCCAACAACTTCAGACTGAGACGTCCCGCCGAGGCAGGTCTCCAGCAACTTCAAATCAAGGTACCTCGTCGAGGTAGCTCTCCAGCAACTTTAGTCCAAGGCGCCTCGATCGCCGAGGCCGACCTCCAGCAACACCAGGTCGACATGCCTCGTCGAGGCTGACCTCCAGCACACCGGGTCGACATGTCTCGTCGAGGCTCGCCTCTAGCAACATCAGACCAACACGACTCGCCGAGACAAGTCTCCATTGACAGCAAACTAGTACGCCCCGTCGAGGCAAGTCCACGACACAACTCTAGCCACAATACCTCAGAGGTGTGACCAGCACGTCCCAGAGGACGATCAATGCCAAGCCTGGCAAGTACACCCCTACGGGCGGTCAGCAAACAACGCAAGCGACCTATAAGAATCAACCGAGACAGCAGTAGTAGGCCTCTAGCAACCAACCACAGGTGTCACCACAAAGCTTCGACCCGACCAACGGCTACCTCATCGCCAACCAGCAGTCCCTAGATTTGAGGGATAGGTGGCCCTCTGATTCCCAAGATTGGGAAGCTACGAACCCCCTATGCGGCGTCGTCGACTACGGTCACACCCCACAGGGGAACAAGCCAAGGAGTGGGAAATACTCATAACACTCCTAGACATAGACAAGGTGGAAAAGCTGAGAAAACACAAGCCTCAGCCTACAAGTCCACTTCTGGGGGCAAGACATGGCTCCCCGCCGGTGCAACCTCCAATGACAAAGGAGCCACCAATGGTCTCCCGCTACTCATCAGCCACCCTAGGAGGCGCGATGGACTCAACAGTCCTGGCCTGCCCTTGTCTCGGATCCTTGACGAGGGAGGGCTCCCTCACCTGAGCCGCCTCTTCTCTGAGAATCCACTAAGCCCGTCGCACTAGGCAGGGCCCCAGACATTAGCAACAAAGGCAGGAGAGTTGCTATCCCATGCTTCTCGGGCCTCTTCTCGCCATCAACATTGGCACAAAGCCCAGCCACACACCGTCAACCGCCGAGATGGTTTTCGACATGGAGAGTTCGGTGTCCGGACCGGACATCGCCAGATCAACAATTGTATTCGCAACGCTGGTCATGTCCATGTCTGTCACAAGACCAACACGAGACGAACGGGAAGGGAATCCCCAAGTCATGGACAAGGGCTACAACTTCAAGCACCTCGCGTGCGTCCAATGCACGCCATCTCCACCAGCCCCATGCCCTCAGCGGCTTCGGTAAACCGCCCTCCAACAACCGAGACCCCTCCGAGAATCCTGCTCTATAGCCTCCCAGGCTCAATGGTCTTATTCAGAACGTGCCGCCGTCAAACAGAAGATCACAACGAGAACATCAATCCCCGAGGACAAGTAACTCCCACAACGCCAGTAAGGCCAGGAGAAATCAAACCTACAAGGTGCACGGGTTGCACGTCGTCGTTTTTGCCTCCGATGCACATCCCGTGGGGGGAATTTGTTGCACCTGCTTATTTTCTCCAATTAATCGGGATTTAGGCACAGGGGATTACCCCCTAAACAGAGTGAAATGGCATAACACCAAAGGCGCTCTGTCGGCCGAGTCGAGCCCTGAAATCGAGACATTTCGCCATGTCAAACGGCATAACACAACAAACGGGGATCACCCCCAAGCAAATGGCACCATGTCAACTAGTTTCCCGACGGTTGGATTAGACCCGAGGTTCGGGACAACCTGTCCCACCAAATGGCACTCTGTAAAGATTCGGAGACCACTCCCGGATATTCTACAGGCGGCATCACACCGCCAGCACCTCGACAACTGGGCCAACCTGGGGCTCAGAACAACTTGTCGTGTCCTACGGCATCCTACAGAGGAGTGGGAGTGACTCCTAAACGTCTCATCAATGTCGTAATGCCAACGACTCTAGCTACTGAGTCCAACTTGGATTCTGGAGCCACTCGCCGTATCACACGGCTCTTCAACAAGCGGGAATCACCCCGACCACCAGACAAGCGGCATCGTCATGCTGACATCCTAGTTGCCGGACCAGCCTGGGACTCGCAACCACCCATCGCGTCATGTGGCGCATGAAGAAGGCAAGGAACAACTCCAAACATGCCTTCTACGAGCGGCTTGAGAACACTCAAGTTACACTTGGGCTTCGGAGTAACTAGCAGGTGTCAATCAGAACGCGGCAACTGTGGCCGCCACGTTCAGAACACGACATCTGGGTCAGCCGCGTTTAAGCCGGAGCCGTGACAGACAGCAAACTCAGTTGTTCCAGGCCCAGATTCAAGTGCCCCCCCTCCCTCTCTCTCTTCATCCAGCCCGCCTGAACCCCTCTCCTCTCTCTTCCTCCAGCCTGCCTAAACCCCTCTCCTCTCTCTTCCTCCAGACCGCCTAAATCTCAGGCCCACTCAACCATGACCTGCCTAAACCCTCCACTGTAGCCCTCATTCCAGCCCGCCTAAACCCCCAAGGTTTAGGCGGACCGTGCGCCCCCCTCACTTGACCCTCCTAAACCCAGCCCTCTCCTCTCTCTTAAACCAGCCCGCCTAAAGCCCCAATGGGACCCACACGTCTCTTCTCTCTCCTAAACCAGCCCACCTAAACCCAACCCTCCTAAACCTCCCTACCTAAATCCAAAAACAATAAAAAATACACAACCCAACCCGGTTTAGGCGGACCAGGCCCTTGGTCCGCTTAACCCTCCCAACCTCTCTCCAGCCCGTCCCAACCTCTCTCCATCACTTTACGCGGGTCACTCTAGCCCCTCTCCAACTCCTTTAGGCAGGTCACCCAGCCTTCTACCCCTCTACCCCTTTACAAGGGCGAGTTTCACCCACCCTTACCCAAAGCCTATAAACCCCCCTATGGGGTGGCCAAGGGTCATAAGAACTAATGGGCTGAACGTTGGAGGCTACACACTACTCGCGGAGACGATTGGCATTGGTTGGTCTTGTGTTTGGTGATCACACATCGAGGGCATGTTGCATGATCGTCCCTCATACGGCGTTTAGCCAAGACATAAACCTCCTCATCGGAGGAGGGCATGTTCACATGTCTTGATGCAAGATGGAGCGTCAAGTCCCTACCTTGATGAACACACCCTGCTTGGACGTCGCTTCGATGAAAGTGCCTAGCCCGGACATCGCTTCGATGAAAGCACCCTACTCAGATGTCGCTTCGATGAAAGCGCCCTGCCCAGATACCTGCCTTGATGAAAATGCCATGCCCGGATGTCGCTTCAATGAAAACGCCCTGTCCAGATGCCGCCTTGATGAACGTGCCCTACCCAGAAGCCGCGATCAGAATGCGGCCACCAAGATGACTGCGTCCAGCAAGAACGCGGCTACCCAGCTGACCACGTTCATCCAGAACACGGCCACCTCGATGATTGCGTTCAAGCCTGTCAACTTGGTCCGCGTAGACCCTCTTTATGTGGGCCAGCTAACTTTGGGTCATCCTATTCCGCATAAAACCCTTCTTTTGTGCGGACCGACATGACCCCTTTCCATTCTAGGCCTATAGAACCCCCATGGGAAGGCCAAGGGTCACAACACTTTTCCCAGTTGAGCCCTATGGGCAACTTACAACTCGCAGGCTTCTCTCGACGAAGGCGATGATCCAATTTTGGTTCGTTGGTCTTGTGCTCAGCAACCACATGTTGAGAGCATGTCACATGACCACCCCTTATATGGCGTTCAAGCCAAGACGCGAACCTCCATGTCGGACTCCTCGGCGGACATCCTGTAAAGGTAGTTCGGCGAACACTCGCCGAGGGAGATGATCCGACCCACATCAGCTTCGTGACCGGCTAGGTACACGTCAAGGGCACGCTACACGAGTCTTGACGCTAGACAAAGGTCTCTACCTTGATACCCAGCATCTAGCTACTTCAATCACAACGGTGCCTACGTCACCTGACTGTCCCAGGCCTGAAGGCGCCCGATTGTCCCAATCTCGATGGCGCAGCCACTCCAGTTATAACGGTGCCCACGACACTCGAATACTCTAGTTTCAACAACGTCTGACTGCCATATTCCCAACGGCGCCCAGTTCTTTTAGTCACAATGGCGCCTACGGCACCCGACTACCAGTCCTAACAGCGCCAGATTGTCATAGTCTCGACGGCATCCAGCTACTCCAGTCACAACGGTGTCAACGGCACCCGACTACTCCAATTTCAACAACCCCCGACAACCATAGTCCCATCGGCGCCCAGCTCCTTCAGTCACAGCCGTGCCTACGGCACCCGACTGCGACTCCCAACAGCGAAAGACTGCCATAGTCTCGACGGCGCCCAACTACTCCAGTCATGACGACTACTCCAGTTTCAACAACACCAGACTACTATAGTCCCAACGGCGCCCAGCTCCTCCAGTCACAATGGTGCCTACGGCACCCGACTGCCATAGCCTTAACGGTGCCTAGTTACTCCGACCTCAATGGTGCCTAGCCACCCCAGCCACAACGCTGCTCATGGCACCCGATCGCTCCAGTCACAGTGGCGCCACGTCCCCCAACCACCTTAGTCTCGACAGCGCCTGATCGCTCCCGTCACAATGGTGCCCCCAACACCCGGCTGTCCCAGTCACAATGGCGCCCGGCCAACCCAGTCACATTGGTGCCCACGCCATCCGGCCGCCCCAATCTCAATGGCGCCCGGCCGCCCCAGTCACAGCGGTGCCCACGGCACCCAACTTCTCCAGTCTCAACGGTGTCAAGCTTCTTCAGTCATAGCCGCACCCGACTGCTCACTCCGAGCCGCGCCCGACTGCTCCATACGAACCGTGCTCGTCAGCTCCTCATTTGATTAAGACATGTGACAACAGACAATGACACCCGAGAGGCGAACATAAAGGAACTTGCAAGTCCTCTCATGACTAGGTGACCCAGCATTCCATATCCGGTACCTCGCAACACCCCTCAAGCAGCATCTTGCTGAATCACGAGTCCTTCAACGGGCATTATGTACAAAGGTGAAAATACCTACATAACAACGCAATGACGCGGGGACCATCATAAATGACGGAATTGTCCCGTGGTTTGCACACACTTGTAATCGGGACTTCAACGCCCCTACATAACGCCTTTCATGGCATATAGTGATATAATCTAGTCAGGGAATTGACTCCCGTCCTCGCCAGTTGCCAGTCTCAACACCGTCCAGTAGATTGTCGTTCGCCTCCCAGCTTGGTCCCAGCTCCACTAGCTAGACGGACCTCACACCTGAGCCAGAACCTGCTTGCTCCTTGCCGAGCCAGTGTCCGCTACTCATTCTTTCGAGCCAACGCCCCGCTTTCAAAAGCCCGGAGTCTGTGCCCTTCCCAGTGCCCACATTGAGACCAGTCTCCCTACTGCTACTCATCCCATGTTGTTGTTGCTCTGTCACTGTTGCACGAATCAAGTCCTCCCGACGTCACGGCTCCCAGGGTCCCTAACTCTCTTCCTTCGACAGTAGAAACAAAAGTGTTCGGATTACGTCCGATGTAAATTAACATCGACTGTGATCGAGAGGCTCGGTCGGTGGAGAAATGTCTTGCACTCGAATCCCCACATCATCTTATACACCTACACCCGCGGAACCCAGTTTGCACCAGCTATCGAAACAGCTACCATGCGCACACATACCTTTATCTACGCGTCGCCCCTATGTCCAGACACGTGCCGTGCCCTGGAGGCACATCCCAGTTGAATTTCAATTCTACGACAATTGTCGAAACTCGACTGGCACGCCCGCAAAACACATACACCAAGCAAATCTCATATCGACCACATCTACAACAACAACATTCTTATTATTTTTATTCCCCCGTCGTTCCGCGTGTATTGCAAACAGCTGCCCAAAAGGACACGTAGGTCAACGTTGCAAGTGAAATTTAGTGGAATTGATAGTTCAAAAGGAACATGAGAATTAAGCCCAAAGGTTGAGATTTAGTGGAATTGACGGCCCAAAATGACATGGTAGTCAAAACCAAAAGTTGAAATATGGGTAGGGTTGACTGCCCAAAAGGACTTGTAGGCCAACACTACAAGTGAAATTTAGTGGAATTGACAGTCTAAAAAGAGACATAAAAATTAAGCCCAAAGGTTGAGATTTAGTGGAATTGACGGTCCAAAAGGAAATGTAGGTCAAGACCAGAAGTTGAGATTTAGTAGAATTGACAGCTCAAAAAGGACATAGTAGTCAAATCTCAAAGTTGAAACATAAATAGAGTTGATGCTCTAGAAAGAACATGTAAGCCAACACTACAAGGGAAATTTAGTGGATTGACAAGGTCAAAATCAGAAGTTGAGATTTAGTGGAATTGACATCTAAAACAGATAGTAGTCAAATCCAAAAGTTGAAATATGGGTAGGGTTGACAGTCCCAAATGACATGTGGTCAACACTACAGATGAAATTTAGTAGAATTGACAGTTAAGAAGGGAGATGCAGGTCAATACCAAAGGTAGAAATATGGGTAGAGTTGACAGTCTCAAATGACATGTGATCAACACTACAGATGAAATTTAGTGGAATTGACAGTCCAAAAGGGACATACAGGTCAAAACCAAAGATAGAAATATGGGTAGGGTTGACGGTCCCAAATGACATGTGGTCAACACTACAGATAAATTCAGTGGAATTGAGAGTCCAAAAAGGACATACAAGTCAAGACCAAAGGTAGAAATATGGGTAGGGTTGACAGTCTCAAATGGCATGCGGTTAATGTTACAGATAAAATTTAGTAGAATTGACAGTCCAAAAGGGACATGCAGGTCAGAATCAAAGATAGAAATATGGGTAGGGTTGATAGTCCCAAATGACATGTGGTCAACACTACAGATGAAATTCAGGCTAATTGACAGTCCAAAAGGGATAGACATACAGGTCAAGACCAAAGGTAGAAATATGGGTAGGGTTGACAGTCTCAAATGACATGTGGTGAACACTACAGATGAAATCTAGTGGAATTGACAGTCTAAAAAGGACATATAGGTCAAGACTAAAGGTAGAAATATGGGTAGGGTTGACAGTCCCAAATGGCACGTGATCAACACTACATATGAAATTCAGTAGAATTGACCGTTCGAAAGAGGTATACAGGTCAAGAGCAAAGGTAGAAATATGGGTAGGGTTAATAGTCCCAAATGACGTGGTCGACACTATAGATGAAATTCAGTAGAATTGATAGTCCAAAAGGGACATACAGGTCAAGACGAAAGGTAGAAATATGGGTAGAGTTGGCAGTCCCAAATGACATGTGGTCAACACTACAGATGAAATTCAGTGGAATTGACAGTCTATAAGGGACATACAGGTTAAAACCAAATGTAGAAATATGGATAGAGTTGACAGTCTCAAATGATATGTGATCAACACTACAGCTGAAATTTAGTGAAATTGACAGTCCAAAAGAGATATGCATGTCAAAATCAAAGATGGGAACCATTCATTCCTCCCGGGCTGGGCTCTCGCGTGGTAGGGGTCCGATCAGATCAACCAGCGACCGGTTTACGGAAGAAGTCGTGTTGCAAGGGCCAGGAGATTGATGGAAGAACCTGGCCGAAGTTGAAATATGGGTAGGGTTGACAGTCCCAAATAACATGTGGTCAACACTACAGATGAAATCCAGTGGAATTGACAGTCCAACAAGACCAAAGGTAGAAATATGGGTAGGGTTGACAGTCTCAAATGACATGCGGTCAATGCTATAGATGAAATTCAGTGGAATTGACAGTTCAAATGGGACATATAGGTCAAGACCAAAGGTAGAAATATGAGTAGAGTTGGACAGTCTCAAATGGCATGCGGTCAACACTACAGATGAAATTCGATATTGATATATGCTTTTCTTGAATGGGACAAAACTATACGAAAAGAGACGTTCATGGTGACGGCTCATGGCGATGAATAATAATAATTTTTTACTCTTCATTTTTACCCTTCTTTTCCTTTTCCTCTCTTTCTTTTCTCTCTATTTTTTCATTTTTCCTTATTTTTTATTTCTCTCTTTTTTTGCTCTCTTTTTTGTTCTTTTTTTCACTTTTTTTCGTGTACTTGATTTTTGGTGATATAAAGAAATTTGTGGATCCCCGGACCCTTCCTCTTAAGATAAATGGGGGATCATTGGCTATATAAGGGGGCTAATCACTTGTAGTGAGAAGCCAAAAATTAGAAATTGGGTGACCTTTGTGGTGTAGAAGTCAAGCATTGGAGTTGGTTGAATTCAACTGACCTTTGTAGTTCAGGGGCCAAGGATTAGAGTTGAAGTTGAGCCGACCGACTTTTATGGTTTGGAGGCTGAGGATTAGAATTGAGGTTGGCTGACTTTTGTGATTTGTAGCCAAGGAATTTAGACACGAGTTTAGATTTTGGCTGACGTTTGTGATTTGTAACCAACGAAATTTGGGATTTGAGTTTGCATTTTAGTTGACCTTTGAGTTTTAAAACTTGACTGACCTTTGTGATTTAGAGGTCAAAGGTTGAAATTGAGGTTGGCTGACCTTTGTGGTTTGGAAGCCAAAGATTGGAATTGGGGTTTAGAATTTGCGGTGGCTGGCCTTGATGGTATGTAGTTAACGGTTGAAATTTGGGTCGGTTATTCTGGAACTTGTGATTTCATAGTTTTGATTATGTGTTCGCTACGGTGGGACAAAGCGATCGGACAAAGAATGTTTGAGATGGTGGTCCATAATGCCGTTGTGTTCTTTCTTTCTTCTTTCTTCTTTTTCTCTTTTTTTTTTTTTCACATTACCAACTTCACCACCCTTTCAGGTTTTCGTCGAACCTGGCCCCCTTTTACTTTTTCCAGGAAGACCCACATATCTCTAGCAGTTTCCTTTCGCATGATCAGATCTTGTTGAGCATCCTCCACGGAATTAACACAATATTATTTTCTTCAACCCACTCCCCAAACTTGTCACTGTTCTCATCAGGTTTGGTTGTTTTATCACTGATATAACTTAATTTCCTTCCCTCCAATGTACATCTTGGCAGTGACAGGCCGCTCAACATAATTGACTTTATTCAACTTGACTGGAGTGATCTGCAAGGCTTGGTGTTCATGGTTGTGCACAAAAGTAGCACGGAGGCGAGGAACTTGCCTTTTGAAGTAGCATCATAGGTAGCAGATACTTGGTTGGCCATGGGATATGGAAACAACTGAAGAAAAAACAAGGAACAGGCAGGCCCTCAACCGCAACCACAGGAAAAGGGAAGGCTTGGGATTTTCAGCCACGACCTCCTGCTTCCGTGGTTGATGAAGGGTAGGCCGAAGTATGGGAGACCAGTAACCGCACCAGGGAACAAGAAGAGGAGTTGAAGAAACTTTAGCTGCAGGAATAAGAAGAGGTCCTCCCCAAGAAAGTGCACAGAAACCCTAGCTGCCAGGAACCCTAGCCGCAGGGAGGATATACACTTGCGCAAGGGGCCGAACCTACCACCGGCAAGTCAAAGCTTCTTCTCCAAGAGCCATTGGCTTTGATACCATAACGCATGAGGCAAAAAGGGTGAAGAAGAGGAGAGAGACATGTGATGGGGAACAGCTCTGCAGTTCTAAGTTGATTACGCCCCAAACCGCCCACAATTTGTATTAATCATGATTAGGGGAACCGCCCAACTATACAAAGACTAATGTGCGCCTGTAACTAACCCTGACCAAGGCGCACCAATGTATTACACGAGAGGACAGAAAGAAGGACCATTATGCCCTTGTGATTAACAGTAACCAGGGCGCGTCAATATGGTACACAGAAGGACAGAAAAACAGAATCAATAATAAATTACAGAATTGTCCTATTTATTCAACAACCTATCACTCAGGGTTGTTTTCAAGGTGTCACTTAGGCGACAAAGCGCTAGATGGTGCCCAAGGTGACTAGTTGCCTAGGCGAGCATCCCATTAAGGCACTCACCTAGCTGCCTTGGTGCACATAGGTCACCTTGGGCCCGCCTAGCCTACGCTGGCAGGACATCCACATCCTTGTTTTGGGGTCTGTTTTAAACCCTAATCCACATCCTTGTTTTGGGGTCTGTTTTAATATTTGGGCAAAAGTTTAGGGGAAATTTTAAAAAATTGACAAATGGTATGTCAAGATTGGAAAGAGAAGACATGACTTCAATTTCCCTTTCCTCTTTCTCTCGAATTCTTCTCCCTACTGGTTCCTCTTCGCTCTTCTTAAGGACATTGATTCATATTTGCATGGTGTGCTTTTTGAAGCTAGTTTCATTTTTGTGTTTTTTTTACAATTGACAAGTGGCAAATTATGAGATTATTATGTTGATGTGCTTATATTTATCTAGAAATGTATCATATTTATGTTTTTTTAATATAGAGCATAACTATTTGAATACCAAATTTTAGATTAAAATTTTCAGACTGATTGACATGTATTCACAAATTCTTATTACTTTTCTTCATATTAACTTGTTATTGTTTGTCATTTATTGTGTGTTTGCTTTTTAAAATATAGGTATACGTTGAAGATTTGTTAATATGAAATTTTCTTATTAACTGAAGATAGAACTTATATATAGAAAATGTATAGTAGTAGTTCTCTTGAAATGTTCTTAGTTATATAAAACTAGGCTTCGTCTAGGCACCTCGCCTTGTCGCCTAACCAGTCCACCACTTTGGATGTCTTGACGACCATGGTCACAACACCAAAAGCATGAGGGTTATCCAGGCCTGTCACCATAGGCGAGATGAAGAAGGTGGTCTTTGACCTGACAGGTGGCAAAGTCCAGGTCCTGATGGATTCTTTATCATGTTCCATCAGCAATTTGGGACTTAGGGAAATGTCTTTAATTTAGTCAAGGACTTTCAGGAAGTTAAGGCTGACTTGAGGGGATTGAACAAGATTCTTTGGTTCTTATTCCAAAGACAGATCCGGTGGATTGATTGCAGGATTTCAGACCAGTAAGCTTGCTGAGGGGGCCTATAAAATCATCACAACGATGCTATTAGCTGGACTGGAAACACTGAAGGATAAGTTGCTCATCTAGAATCAAAGTGCCTCCATTAAAGAGTCACAAATTCAAGAGATCATTGGCAGGTGAGTTCTGGTACTGTGTACATGAATTGGATTAGAGCATATATTAATTTGGCTAGTTTTGCAGTGTGGGTGGATGGGCAACCCATTGGTTCCTTTCACAGTAGGAGAGATTGAGATGAGGAGGTCCCCTTCATCCACTTTTGTTTGTTCTAGTCACCTAGATCACAAGGTGTGGAATAAAGTAGAGACGGCTGGATTCATAAAAGGCTTCTTCACTCATTCCCAAAGATTGCAGGTCACACATCTCCAGTACATAGGTGACATGATTCTCTTTTTGTCTGAGGAGGACCAACTTTATGTATCAAGATAGGTGCTAGCTTCCCTAGAAGAGGTTTTTCTTGTTTAAGGTAAACTTTGACAAGAGTCTAGTCATCAATGTTCACATGGAGTTACAATAGGGTTGTTGCAGCAAAATGATTCTGGAATGCAAAGGTGGGAGACTTTTCTATATTACCACTATGTACAGGAGCTATTCATGCCAGGGATTGGGAGGTGATAATCCAGAAGTTGTTGATAAGGGCCAGCAAGTTGATAAATGAAAATTCTCTCCTATGGTGGTTGGATATTGCCATGCAAGGCTGTTAAGTTCCTGTTTAGACATCCATTATATGTCTCTGTTCTGGAGCCCAAAGATTGTGGCAAGGAAGTTAAAGTCCATCCAAGGGTGCTATGGCGTGGAAGGGGTCATGGTTTGCCATCTCTTACACGATGTCCGAGATCTCTCCAAGATCTCTGTCTCTCCAAAGGTCGCGAGAAATGGAGCCCCTGAGACCGAGATCTTCTCCCCCTTGTTTCCTCCTCCTTCTCTCCTTGTCTCTTTCTACCTCGGTCCCCTTGAGCCCTCTCTCTGTCTCTCCCTCTCCCTCTCCCCCGGACTCTCTATGTCTCTTCCTCTGTGACACTCTCCCTCGGACTCTCTCGCTCGCTCTCTGTATGTCTCCCACCCTCTCTCTCTCATTCTCTTTGTCTCCCACCCTCCCTCTCTCTCTCTCCCTCTCCCCTCGTCTCCCTCTTCTCTTTGTCTGAGAGAGAGGGAGACAGAGAGGGGGATGGGAGACAGAGATACATGTACCATTTTTAATGATTTTTTATGTATTCTACAGTTTATGATTCATGTACCATTTCATGTATCTCTTTTTGGTGTAACTTTTGATGTATATTGACATTGGTGCATCTGAATGGATTTGTTATTGTTGTCACTACTCTTTATTTTTTAAAAGTGAGTTGTCAATTAGAAAAATATGTTTGTGAAATTAAGTGATTAGTAGAAAAAATATCATTTTCTTAGAATAGGTGATATATATGAAAAATATTTCTGAAATCACCGAGCCCGATCTCCCAAGATTTTTTCGAGGTCTCTTCTCTTCTGCCTTTCCGAGACGGAACCCCTTCATTCATTGACAAGAGTAGAGGGAATGGCAGTCTAGATATTAGGAACCTTCATACTTCAACCTAACTCCATGAGCAAATGGTTGTGTAAGTTGGAAATAGAAGAGGGAAGTATGTGGCTGAAAGTCATCAAGCAGAAATACGATAGAAGATTGAAAGTATGGGACATTGCCCCCGGCTCCTCAATTGACATCTCTAGCTTGTGGAAAGTTATCCTCATCATTAGGGTTTTTTTCAAGTTTATCTATTTCATTGGTGGATAAGCAGAAGATTTGCTCTTGGCAGGATGGATGGCGTGCTTTTCAACATCTCCACTAACCTTAATGTTTTGGTGTGTGAGATAGTAGTGAGAGGGAAGGTGGATGGACACCTACAGAAGTAATCTACATGGAGAGAGGATGATGCATTGGAGGAACCCATTGGCCATGATACAAGGCAAGCTTCCTCATCAATACAGGAGGAACTTGTCGAAATGGGGATGGGAAATTTTTATTTTATTTTTTGGGTGAACTCCACCTGCAAGATGACAATTGATGGAGGGTGAAAATTTCTATGCATTTCAGCAGGTATGGATTCCAACCAGCCCTTCAAATGTCAAGTTCTTTGGGTGGAGTTTCACACGTATGACTTCTGATTTGTGAACATTTGGACAAGGCTTTAGTGGAAATTGAAACCACATCCCGTGTGTGTGACTAGGAGGTGGAGATCTTGGAGCATTTGTTTGTGAATGTGCATTCTCACAGGCAAATATGGCAGGGGTTATTCTAGAAAATGCAGGGGATGGGTCCCACAAGATGTTGAAAGACTGCCAGTCAGATTGAGAGGGGGAATTCCAGAGGACCTCAGAGAGTTGGTTGGCTATTGTGGAAGGTGGAAAGGCTAATTCTGTAGTTTCTTTCCTTTTCCTTTTTGGTGGTGGGTGGGGGGGTTATATGGAAGACATTTTGCAAATGGAATTTGTTTGAGTGAGTGGCTCTTTGTATATGGGTTTCTTTTGGCATCTTGTACACTTTATACTTTTATACTTTCAGCAAAAAAAAGGACTTGTCTTGAAAACATTTTGTATGAGATTATCATCTTCGGAATCTAATAGTCCACTCAAGTAGTCAACAAGGGATTAAAACGGAAAAGAATCTGTTGTTAATTCAAGCTTTCATCTTTCTAGAAATTGCAATCATCCTTATTCAGGTAATAACATGTGGATGCAATGTAGTTAATAGGTCAGCTAGGGGAAACTAGTTTGATCTACTTATCTTGTACTTGCAGGAATCCACACTAGGAGAAGTTGAAACAGAGGCCTCATCTTTTTGTCAATTTTTTACGTGGCTGTGGGGCCGATCTAAGTATTCTGGTTTATTGTGTATTGCTGCTGCTTCTGCTATCTACTGCACCATGGAATTCCTTACGGATGCTTTTTCAGGTTCCAGAACTCCTTGAACTTCTCCACTTCTATATAATTATCTATCAATGTATTCCTTCAAAATGAAATACTATATGTTTTTTATAAAGTTAGGACACTTGATTAGAAACTGCCTGCACTTCTTCTGGTTTTGTTGGACTGCATTTTCTTACTATGTGACAGTCAGCTCTGTAGCTTATTCACATCCTTAACTCTTCAAATTTATTGGTAGGAATGCTCCGTGATGATTTTTTGACTCAGGAAATTGGTGCTTGTTTTCAGTTTTAGGTTTTATCTGATATACTGCATGGTAACCACTGAGACTAGATTGATGTTGTTCTGTTCTTGCAGACATAGTTCTGTTTTTGCACATTAAATTGATTATCATGTCTGAAGGAATGTCTTCAGAACATCAATTCAAAATGAAATTGCAAGTGGAGAGCATGGTTTAAAAAAACCAGTCAGTTTGGACCAGAACTGGCATGCATCGGTCCAGTTCTGGTGTCCGTTTTTGGCCAGAACCACCTTGTTATGGCCAAAACAGTCTCAAAAACTGAGACTGGGATCAGAACCGGCCTGGACCGATCTGGATCCTAAATCCAGTTTTTTAAACTTTGGTGGAGAGGCACATTTAATGCCAAGTCTTCTTCCATTTACCCATTTTGTGACTAAAATTATTTATTCGACCTGTAAGGCTATTGATTGGCTGTGCATTGTAGCTTTCTCCTTATTCCGCACATGTAACAGTCATCAAATTTTTAGGGCTTTTCTTGTATTCTAGATTAGAATAGGTCTCCGTCTATGTTTAATTAACTTGTGACTTTTGCTCTTTTTATCAGTTTCGTTTGTGATAAAAGAGAGGGTATGGAATCAAGATTTAGTGGGATACTTTGTTTATTGCTCCTGAATGTTACAAATGCAGGCAATGGTTAAATTTCCAACTGATTTTATACTTTCTTTCTTCTTCATTTGTCAGGAAGATCAGTTCCTTTGTTTGAAGTAATATTTGTAAGATGTACAGTTATTTCAATTTTGTCACTTTTGTGGGTTAAAACTACTGGAAGACCAACATTTGGGCCAAGAAACGCATGGAATCTTCTGCTTTTAAGATCCCTAACAGGATATCTTTCACTCTTATGTTTCATTTATAGGTAAGTAACAGTACTTACTGAACTTGCTTTTGGTTCATAAAAGAGCATATTAGTTCACTTGTATTATCTTTGTATTATATTAATATTCAGTAGATAGTCTGATTATTTGCTGAGGACTCTCATTAAGTTGGGATCTTTACTTCATTAATGATTGATGGATCATTGAAGGATTACAAAGCTGCTGCTTTGTTTTGTGTGTGTGTGGGAAGGTGGGTGGTCAGGTCTTTGGTTGGTTTTGCACATCAGCCAGGCAATTAAGTGAAGGACAATGGCTTCGTTTTGGCAATCACAGGGTGATGATTGTAGGGAGTAATTAATATGCTGATAGTGAGAGCCCTTTTGTCCCTGAGTCTGTTAAATTTGTACCCTGTTTTACTAATACGTCTAACCAGTCTATTGTAATAGGGCTACTTTAGTCATGTGTGATCTTAAGTGACTTCATATAGTGGAGGCATGTGGCTGTGAGAAACAGAGACCGCCAAGACTTTCTCTTGGCTCCCTTGCCTTGTCTTCTTGCTCTCTCTCTATATATGGTATCGGAGCACATTCAAGTATAAAAAGCAAGAGAAATCATCTGGAGGGAGGAGAAGAGAGTTGTTTTCTGTTCTTGGAAGGATTTGTCACCCTCTCCAAGAATCTAAGGACACCGTTTGGGGATCTACTCATCTACATGTTGGGCTTGTAGAAAAGGTGAGAACCAAGGTATGCAAAACCGGTTCCGGTACCGGAACTGTAATGAACCGGTACCGGCCGATATGGTACCGGTCCCCCCCCCCCGCCCGCGCGCGCGCTGGATCTGGTCTCCGGCGGCCGGATCTGCTCGACAGCAGCGGCTTGGGGGTTGGTGGCTGGCGGCAATTGCCGGTGTCAAGTTGGCCGGTGGGCTTGCTGCTGCCTGCGACTGCTGCGGGTGGAACCGGAGCCCGGAGGAGACGTGACTGCTGCGGATCTGTTTTGCGGTGGCTGCGATCTCTGGCGGCGGTGCCCAGCGAGCTCCTGGTGGTGGCAGCAGTGGGAGGAGCATGTGGCTGCAGCAGCCAAGGGTTCCTCTCACAGGCTGTGACAAAGTGCAGCCCATGACAGGAGGCCCTAAGGGCCTTATCGGCCGGTCCTGACTGGCGAACCGGGCATCCCGGCTGGTACCCCCCAATTCGTCCAGTTTCCTTTTTTTTAATGCGGTACTGGCCTGTTCTCAGTTCAAAAATGCCAGTACCGGTACAAAACCACCTGGTACGGTATGTACCGGGCAGTTTTGCATACCATGGTGAGAACATCAACCAAGTTTTGGGCCCGATAGTGTCAATTCCTGCACCCCTGCTTTTTGGCCACTGAAATTCTGTTTTTTGGGCTTTCGTTTTTTTTATCAGCAGTTCCAGTGCCTCTGTTTGTGGACCCCTAAAGGCTCAGGTTTCTGAGAGTCTTGTAAGAGTTAACCATCTTAGAGAGCCAACAGGCAGTAGCAGTGCTAGTGACAAAGGCCATGATTTTGGCCTAAAATCAAAGCAACAGAAGGTTAGTACCTGGTCTTGCATTCAGGGAAATTTTGATTGTGCAGTAGTGAAGCCAGCAAGATACAAGAATCTTCAAGGGCATCTGTTCCATGCATGTCAACCCCTTAATCCAAGGGTCTCCTCTCTCAGGAAATGAAATCCCTTCTTCAGCTGGGAAGATGACATTGACCGTGGCAAAATAAATCAGGCCATGTCCTGAAATCACATCATTCAAGCTCAATAAGAATAATTTTATGGCATGGGCTGCTTTTGGTCAGTTGTATGTTGCTGGTTGGGAGAAGATTGGCAACATAGATGGGAAGGTCAAGGTCCCAGGGCTGACTCAACATAAGAGAGCTGGTATCTGGAGAACAATATTGTGATGCCTTGGATCATTGTTTCTGTTGCAGGATAGGTCTAACAGATGACACGTAGGAAGAGGCAGCAAATGAGATGCAAGTCCCTCTTGAAAAAATGTTTTCAAAAAGAAGATGCAATCTGCACATATCAGTTAGCTCAAGAGGTTCATGAGTTGAAGCAGGGAAATATATCAGGCACTATCTACTCTGGTGCTTTACAGGGAAAGTGAGAAGGTCTGGAGTACTAGTCTATAAATGATTGGTAATATGTGGAGGGTTAAAGGTACCATTTGAAGTTATGTCCAACAGAATACAATGTTTACAGTTGAATTGAACCAAGAATTTGCAACTGGAGGAGTTTGATTCTCAGCTCAGACCTCACTCCTTCCTTGGAGAACGTGTACTACAAGGCTCTGAGAAGGGAAAGAAGAAAGAAGGTCACTCCTCTGGTGCATGGAATAGGAGAGTATTCGGTTCTTATGAACAATATTCACAAAGGAGGAAAAGGGGAAATATGACAAAAGGGACAGTTTTTTACTTGGGGGAGATAAACTACCACATAGACAATTTTTGGAACCTTCACCCAAAGAAGAAATCTCTCAAGTTCAGAATTGGGGGAAAGGGAACAACAAGTTAAGGGAAACATTGCCACAAACCAGCCTGCTGGTGTCCCTCTATCCTCTTCCATTGAGGGAGGTGTTATGAACTGAGCCAAGTCAAGTTTATTGGCACTTTCATCAACTTACATTGCACACCTGCAGAAGATTATCTCATAGCTTGAGACATCTACTTAACTCCACCTATTCAGCAGCTACTTCAGTAGTACTGAGTGTCACTTATCATCGCACTGTTATCCCTAGGGTCATTGATTGGCCCTGACCGGTACCTGTTCCGGTACCAGTCAGGGCCGGTACCAGTACATACCGCCTGATACCTGTATGTACCGCCCGGTACCACTCAAAGCTGAACCGGACCGGTCAAGACCGGTACCGGTACGCACCACCCGGTACCAGTACATACCGGGCGGTACTGCAAACCATAAGTGACTTCCAACTTTCTCCTTGAACTCATTGAGCTCAAGACAAGATAAAGTGATCATCGCTGATGGCTCACAATGACACAATCTACTATGCCCAGAGAAGGACCTAATGAATTTGAACTAAATGATAACTTGATCTTATTCCCAGCTCTTCATGTTCCTGCTTTATCGGTCAGCTTACTTTCTATGGGTAGCATAATGAAGAATTGGAGTTGTTTTATTACTTCCTTCCTGATCATTGTATTTAAGAACTTGAAGGCAAGATAAACAATTGGGAGGTGTGATGAAATAGGACTTTTACCATTTTGTGCTGAGAGGAAGTGTTAGCTCTTCATCTTCCACCAAGAAATGTTGACTAGCTGATCAAGGTGATTTATCTGTGGCATTTTCATTTGGGACATCTGCCTTTCTATTCTTTAGGGCTCTTGTTCCCGCCATTGTTTCATTCAGTAGAGTTTGAGACTTTGAGTTGCTTCAGTGTGCGTGTTTCTTACTTGTGAAATAATGTAAAACACAGTTTTTGGTCTAAGCACTCTTATTCTTCCATATTTTTTGATCGAAGCAAGCAATGAGATCTCTTCACAAATGACATCTGTTACTCCTATTATGAAGATATATGTGGCACATGACTCGCTCACATCCTCTGGGGAAGTAGGCTATCTGCCATCTATTTGAAAACAAACTAGAAAGATGAACTGAACTGTTGACCTAAAACTTGAATTAGTGGGTGGAGAAGCCCAAAAAGATACAAGCAAAGAGTGGCTTATGAATAGTGACTACAGGACTGAATGACTTTTACCAGCATCCCCCTTGTTGAGGAACTCAAGTAGGGTGAACCAAATGTGCTAATAAATACATTTAGTGGCTCTATTTTTTAGTCTTCTGACTCACATAGGCAGTGTTTCTTTTGTTACAGTACTTGTGCTATGATTTTTGCTACAGTGCTTATATATTTCTCATCTAATCTTGTCTGCATTTGAACAATCTGGACATTTTTTTTCATATTTTCATTCTATGGGCATACATTAATGGGATACACCAATGTGCTCAACATCAAAGTCAGCTACCTATTTGCCAGTGTTTGCTTTCAAGAATTAATCAAATCTTACTGTCCTTTTCAGTGTCCAAAATCTTCCTTTACCTTACGCTATGATATTAAACTTCTCAACTCCACTTATGGCTTCCGTTGCGGCAAGAACAATTTTAAAAGAGAAATTGACTCTTGCTGATGTTGGAGGTATGCTTTATTTCATCAGTTGTCATTTTTACTCTGCTACAATTTTGTTCAATGTTAATGGGAAATGAAGTGCCAAGAGTATGAAGTGCAAGGAGAAAGATGAAAGTTGCAAAACTTATATTTGGGGAATCTGAGTAAGACACTGGTAGATAAATGGACAAGATGGTAAATTAAAACATGCATGAGCATGTAGATCTACTCATAATGAGTTTTACTTCTCCAGGCTTGCCTGATCTATGCGACTCAAGATGGTTCATTGATCCCCTATTCAGGGGTTTTATAGCAATAAAGCCAAATGAACTAACGCTTTTAGCTTCCACCTTTTCTTGTAGATCATTATCATAATCATCCATCAAGACCCAACTAATCATGGATCCTATTTTGTCTTTCCTTCTATAGTTCTATCATATGTTGATTTACAAGTTGCATTTTCTTACTATACTGGAAGTAAAAGGGGTACCAATATTACAAGTCACAATGACATGAACAAGGCAAAGATGATCTGAACAAAAAACATTGTTTTTGAAGTTCTGGACTCCATTCCTGTTCAAAATCCAATCAGAAGTCATCATCTCTGAGTCTTGCTTAGCTAGTTGCAAGCAAAAGAACTGAAGATAATGATACATGTGGCTCACATTAAGTCTTCACTTCCTCAAGGGAAACAACCATAGTATGGCCCCTAGATGTGTTGTAGATGGTAGATGGGTTATTTTTAGATATAATCAGAGCATATAAAAATGCTCGTCGAGAAATGTTCAAATCAATCTTGCAACTGGCTTTTGGACTGGTACGTCACTGAAACATTCAGAATTGTGTGATTGTCTTTTGATCTATTCAAAACAAGAAAGGGGACTGGAAGCTATCTTCTAAATGTTGACTCAATTACTAATTTTCTTTGGCTGCTTTTGTTCTGACCATGACTTGAGCTTGAATGAGTGATTAGGCACATGGAAGATTATTTTAGGCATATAAACTTTCTGATTATCCAGAAAATAATGTCCTTGTTTGAGCTTGCCTTTGAGGCCATCGAGATTGTGTTACCTGCCGTAAACGCCCTCTTTCTCTTAGTCACAAAGGTCAGTGATCATGCTTTCATAAAAACCACCTATGCCAAAAAACGTGCATCCTTCCAAGCTGGAGACATGTCTTGCAAAGTTCAGTATGCATAAAACATTATATTCCTTAGAAACAGTAAGTTTTTTCTACAAATAAATAGAGTTAGTACAACCAAAGGGAAGAGGAGAGATTCCTCACCCCCAAATGAAGCGAAAATAACCACAAATTCACATGTATGAGATACAAGCTCTCATCAAAGAAGAGAAATTACAAAACAAAATTTGACTTGGCTATTTGATCTGCTCTCCCTGACACGAAAACTAGAACCACCTGGGTCGAAGAAGACTGTGTTTGTAGTGACCTGGTCACAAGCTGTGCAGGAGGAGAGGGCTACTTGTATGAAAGGGCCACCTGGACGCAGGGGTGTAAGACTAGGGGTGTCAACGGATCAGATCCGGGTCGGATCTTTCATGATCTGAATCTGGATCCAACAATCCAAGATCCGAACCCAACCCGGATCCGAAATGCACTGGTGTTTCGGGTCCAGATCTGACCGAGCTTCAACTTTGGGATCCAGATCTGACCCGAAATCCTAATGTATATGCTTTTTATAGGCAATGGGACATGGAGATGGAATTTTGGATCTGGATCTTGAACTCTATACTTAGCAAGCACTGATACATAAAAAGTTGATTCCTGAAAATATAAGTCTCAGTTAGTCAGTTGGATATACTTCTCTCAACATAAGCCATTGCTTTGGCATGCTAGTCCACAGGAGCTGAATTCAATTTGGACTTTCACCACATGGAACATCATTCACTTATTCGAAAATATAGAAAAACATGACAATCAACAAATTTTTTCCTCAACAATGGTTGAAGATCATCTCAATCAAATTAACAAAGAGAAGGTGTAAAAAACTGAGCAGATTCTTCCTAGTGGGACAACTATTTTCTGAGTCTGATTTATGTAACCTACAATGTGAAGTAAAAAGCATTGATTAGGACAAATCAATAGAATGGCTAAAGTTCATCTGCTGCAAGAAATCAGACACCAACAACTTCACTGCAGTGGGTCTCATCATAGACATCAAAGAGGATATCAAGGATCTCAGTCCCCAGCGGTTCTTATTCATCTCATCTGCCCTGCACCAAAGACATCAAAGACACCAACAACTTCATCTATTAAGAGTGGGAATTCTGTTAGTTTAACTAAAGTAATGGAAATCAAAAGATCCATTTTGTTATTAAACTAGCTGATTTCATGTATATCAGAACTTGCATGCCCGTGTTCACATATTTTTGATCAAAAATTTTGATTACTTTAGTAATAGTTATTATACATCAGTTAATTATCTTTTAGCCCAAAAAAAAAAATTGTAAATCTTGAAAACCTTCTCAAACTTTATGTGGAGGCAGGAAGGCGCTACTTTTTTCTAAGACATCGTAGATCTTCATGCTGGATGATTTTAAACTAGCACAGTAGTCTGGGAGCTCGAACTGAGGCACTAGTGAAAGAGGAAGGGCATGGCCTCATGATGAACACCATTTGATTGGGAAAATTGGCTGACTAGGTACCAAAGGTCCCTGGTCCATAATGTGATATCCAGAGGAGAAAAAAGTATAGTAGCAATTTCTCAGAAATATTGCATCATATCAAGGATGGTAGAAGCCAGAGTTTGTAACCACCCAGAGCATCCGAAACGCTTGAACTGCCAGATTCACGACCAGTTATTTTGGAGCCCACATTATGGTGGCAAGGCCGAAGAACTAGGGCAATTAGAATGTAGAGCATTATGGTGTCAAGGATAGTGTTTCTTGTACACTGCAATAATATTTTTTATTTTCAATTGTTAATACTTAAACAGGTGTTGTAACCAGAAAATAAATGTATATATACGTTTATATATGTACGCATGTGTGCGTCAAAAGCCCATGCTTACGGTGTTGGCTCAGTCCAACCCGTTCTATCCCGCGGAAGCGAGGAGAACCCGCGATAAACCCACGGAGACTATTATAGTCATGTGGTTCCGGGTTTTAATCAATCAACCCAAGCCCTAAGGGTGTGAAGACGTGCTATGCACATTGTTTTGGTACCTCGACGGCGTGTATCACGTCTCGTAGGATCGAAAACTCCTTTCCCGACGGACGAGCGAGGCGCGGAAGACAACGAACAAGGCGTGGAGAAGGCTTTTCCTCTCCCACGTGGAGTCAAGTGCGGAAACGTCGCTGTCGGAGCCGTACGGAGAATTTTAAAAGAAGCGAAGGGGACTGCCCGGGGAGGGGGGAACCCGCCCGGGGTATAAGGCCCCCGGGCGGGTCTCCCCGTGGCTGCGCGCGGGCTGGCAGACCAGCCCGGGGTCTGCCCACCCCGGACGGGTCCGCCCGGGACCGCGCGCCCCCGGGCGGGTCCGCCCGGGGTGCTGCGCATCCGGTTTAGTCTATTAACTGCCCGTTTTCCAAAAAAAATTTGATTTTTGGAGGGAAAGGAACCCGCCCGGGGTCGCCTTGACCCGCCCGGGTCCCACTTCCCCCGGGCCGGTTCCCTACTTTCTATAAATAGACCCTATGGGTCCCATTGAAAGGGACGACGGGAAAGAAAGAGGAGGAAAGGTGGACTTGCCTAGACCTCAAGTTCAAGTGGTTCGTTATTTTTGGTCCGAGTGGGGTAAGTCCCCGGGCCTTGTGTATATGCCCCTACGGGGTATATTTACAATTATGCCCTTCAACGGGCTGTGTTCGTAATGCGTTATACAACAGAGTGACGGACTTATGCAATTATGTCATTATGTCATCATGTCATTACGATGACAAATTGTAAAAATGTCCTCCTCAAGGTCTTGAAAGGCCTAAGTCCTGTAAATTGCAGTTTTACCCTGCGACTTTTGTAATTAGGGGTATGCCCCTACTTCCCGCCATGATGCGGATGTATGTACTGTCGATAATTCGTCGACACCCTCTGTACTCATGCAAAATTATAAGAGCACCTTATTATGCCCGGCACATTTCGTTAATGCAATATTGCATATAAACCCCAACTCTCTAAGAGCGTGCATACTTCCCCCTACTTCCAAGCAATTGAACCCATGAGTGTCTTCTCTAGAACCTCTCGTTGTCAGCTTGGTCTGGGAGTGCTGTTGGCTCAGTCCAGCGCTCGAGGGTCATCTTAAATCTAGGCCTAGGGTTTGGTAAAGTTACCGAAATACCCCTGCGGCCTAAGAAGTGATCTAATGGCCTCCCAAACATTCTGAAAAGGGCCTCAGAGCCTTAGAAGGTCAGTAACCCGGCTTTATGTCTACCCTAGCCCAGAAACTCCTAAATCCCTCTGGTCTGGTTATTTACTAAAATACCCATAGGTCTAAGACGGCCACTTAAACCCCAGTGGCCCACTTCAGCGTGCTCAGTCAGGGTCCCCGTCAGCTCCCCCGTCCTGTTTTAAGCAAACCTACTCTATTGGTTAGAGCCTCGAGGAAGAACTTTAAGCCTTCATGTTGTCATTTAATCAAGGGTGTTCGGACATTAAGCCGATGTAAATCAACGCCGACTCCGGTCGGCGGGGAGAGGTCCAAGACTCGAACCTATATCGTCTGATACGACGCGCACCCACGGAACCCTCTCTATGCAGAGGAGTGTTTCTTTTCAAAAAGAACGAAAATCTACCTTTTATCCACGATAAAAGTCGATTTTAGATTTTTTCCGTGTCTCACAGACTGGCACGCCCGGTGGGACCTTTCCCGCCTTTCTTCTCTTTGACAACAGAAGGCTTGCACCTCTTTGAGGTTCTTATTGCTCTCCCTCTTACAGGACGAGGGAAGAACGCTTTGCTTACCAGTTTCAAGCGCTCTGTCACATCACGATCACGACAATGGCAGCGGTGACGTATGGACCGCAGGTGATCGCTACCCACGCCAGGTATGGCTACCTGGCGACGCCGATTGCTTTCGGCGACTTTCCCCCGGTGGTCGGTTCCCCTTTTTTCTTAGGGGTAGTTCCGATCACTGAGGATGACGCAGTGCCAACTGCTGGCCGGACTGCTCCGGCTAAGAAGACTGCTGCAGAGGGTGCTAGGCCCTCCGTTCGTGCTGTAAGCCGGGTTCACCTGGCTTCGAAGGTGTTCGCCGGGGGCGTCAGGCCCTCTGTTCCTGCCTTTGGTCGGACTGTTCCGGTCGAGGCAACTGCTCTGAAGGGCGTCAGGCCCTCTGTTCCTGCCTTTGGTCGGACTGTTCCGGTCGAGGCAACTACTCTGAAGGGCGTCAGGCCCTCTGTTCCTATCATTGGTCGGGCTGTTCCGGCCGAGGCAACTGCTCTGAAGGGCGTCAGGCCCTCTGTTCCTGCCACCGGCCGGGTCCGCCCGGTCCGAAAGATACCTACCGGGGGTGTTAGGCCCTCTTTATCTGCTGTTGGCCGAGTCAGGTTGGCCGGACCATACAACATGGCTGGGGGTGTCAGGCCCTCGATGAAGCCCACGCCTGGAGATGTCAGGTCTTCAGTCTCTCAAGCTGGCCGAGTGTTCTCGGTCAACCATATTACTGTTGAGACGGCTCCTCCCCGACAGGGACAGCGCCGCCCTCGTCGTCGCGGTAGCCGTACTGAGACGGTTGCCCCTGCTCAACGGGGGCAACGCCACGCGAGGAAACAACTTCGGCCTGTGGCCACTACTTCGCGTTCCGGCAAGACTATTCTCGTCGGCGACGTCCGTATCAGGCTCGATGGAGGCGAGCCGATTGTACCTCGGGACCGACACGTCCCCACTATTCCAACTTCCAACCGGTTCGAACTCCTTCGGAAGATCCGAGAGGAGGGAGCGAAGGCAAAGAATGTCACCACGCTCCGGCCCAAAGTGGCGGCCCCCAGAGTCAAGTCTGGGGGCAACCCAATTGAGGAGCATCAGCTCCACCTAAAGGAGATATGGGTCACCAAGGAGGAGGCCCAGGCAATTAAACGCGCTCGGGCTGAGAAAGGTACACGCCAGTCTGGGCCGCACTCAGGGCAGGGCCCCTCTATTCCTGAGTCGACTAAGCCCTCCTCCTCTCACAAGCCAGGCGCTCGCCGGCAGCGGGGGCAGTGCCGCGCCCCGCCAAAGCCGGTACGTCCGACTTCCCCCTGGGCTACCTCAGACAATTCAAGAGGGGGCAATGCTCGACAGTGTCCGGCCCCTCGAGCATCTGTCTTCGACCGGCTAGGGGACATATCTCCCCCGGTGCGGCATCCGCCGAGGAGGAGGCGGGTAACTCGTGTCGCAGATGACACTGTCAGGGTGTTCACCTGCTACACCTCCTCCACGGACAAGCACACGGAAGCGGCTCAGGAAGACCTCACCCAGCCATTACAAGCTATGAGGAGGTCGAAGCACGTCTCTCGGGTCGTGGCTCAGCTAGACTCAGTTCCTCTAGCAGGAACTTCACAGCCTGACCCTGCACGACAGGAGGAGCGCCAGGATAATGATCATGGCGCTGTCGGGGAGGGCCTTTTCCCTCGCGAGGAAGGTACAACGGAGGGGATGCAAGCTCTCACCCTGGAAGAACTCCGGCGCGAAAACCAGGAGTTGAAAGGTCTGTTGCAAGCACTCCTGCGCGATAAGGAGCCTCCTGCCCAACCTGCTGCAGCACCGGCAAGCGTTGAGCAGCAAACATCTCCAGCTCCGGCCACTATTAATGTGTCGGCTATGGCGGCCAGATCTCCTGTGGCCCTGGAAGTGGAGGTACCTCAGCAGGAGCCTAATATGAGGTTCTCTGCTACTCCTGCCGAAAGTTTGACAGCTCAGCGGCAGATGATTGAGCGGATTGTAGAAGCAAAGTTCGCTCAGCATGGTGAAGGAGTGGCCACAGTCGATCTGTACAGTGTGCCCTACCCTCTCCATCACCAATTCAAGAAGCTCCCTCCGGACTGCCCCAAGGCCCCGAAGCTGCAAAAGTTCAATGGGCAGGGTTCGCCCCATGAGCACCTGGCTTACTATGTAACCGCCATGGGCGAACTGGCTTTGGACGAGTCCTACCTCTTGCGGTATTTCGCCACTTCTTTGACGGGTTCTGCTTTTCAATGGTACTCCCGTTTGAAGCCCAATTCGGTACCCGATTGGGCAGATATGCAGAAGAAGTTTGTGGACCGGTTCCAAACCGCGGAGCGTAAGGTTTCCTTAGCGGAACTTTGCGCTTTAAAACAAAGAAGAGGTGAGACGGCCATCGACTTCATCAAGAGGTGGAGGGATGTTAGCATGCACTGTGATAACCCTCCCACGCCGGAGGATGCTATTACCATATGTCGCCGAGGTCTGGCGGCCGAAGTTAGTGAAAAGCTCTTGGGTTCCAGTATCCGGGGCTTTGATCAGCTCAACTCGGTGGTCGCGGAGATCGAAATGTTCTTCGCAGACCATCCGACACACTCCTCGGCCAAGGGCAAAGCCCCCAAGGACCGCCCAGTTGGGGGAAAAGAAATCAATGCAGTGGATTTCTCCCCGACAAATGGCGAGAAAGGAGGCGCTAAGGGGAAGGGTAATGGCAAAAAGTCGGAGGTCAAGAAGGCCGCTGAAGCCTTGGCGGAGAATATGAAGAAGCCGTACTCCTTCAGGAAAGAGCACACAAAAATGCTCTTTGATTTGTGTATGCAGGAGGAGCTGTTTTCCTTGCCAGAGCCGCGGAGGCCGGCAGAAGTAGGCAAGACGGATGATCCCAACTACTGTGTGTATCACCGGAGGTTGGGACATACTATTACAGACTGCTATGTTTTCAAAGACATAGCCGAAGATCTTATCCAGAAAGGTCTCATAAACATGTTAGGCCATGCGGTTGAGCCTCCACAGCCGCACCACTGGAGTCGATCCACTCGATCGGCCAATGTGGTTTATATGGCGGCACCGGTTTCAGCATTGCACGCCGCCGAGGCTGGGTCTTCAAACCAACAACCTCAAGCCATTCCCGAGTCGTCGTGCTGGCCAGGAGCGGAACACCTTGCTGTAAGAAGGCTCCTCTGGAAAGTCCGCCGGGAAATCCACCAGCTGAGACAAGAACAGCGAGAGTTGCTGCAGTTTCTCCATTATTTGGATGATCAGCTCGCTGCTCTTCCCCAAGCCCAGAGTGAACAGCTCACAAACCTTCATGGAGCAGAGGCAAACCCACTTCCACCTGTCTCACAGAGGTCAGGGTCAAATGGTTGGCTGTCCGAGGACTCATCAAGCTCGTCAGAAGAGGCGGAACCTGCAAAGCCATTTTCTTTTCACCGCGAACAAACTCTACAGATTTTCTTCGCGTGTTGCCGTGCTGAGCTGGTAACCCCGTCAGTGGCAACTAATCACCAACGACCTGAAGCCCGGTTCTATCAAGATTATTGCCCTTATCATGAGGCGTCGGGTCATATTATTTTCAACTGTCAACCCTTCAAGGACCTTGCGGAAGATTTCATCAGGCGAGGGATAGTTGATATGGGTGATTCCTTAGTGCGCCCTCCACAGCCACATGCGCGTGGGGCGATGACGTTCTCAGTTAATGTCATCCATACGCAGTTGGCATTCAACCTGCCTGACCCTTCTGCTGAAGGGAATGTTTCCCGACAACCGGGAACCGAGGCCACACTCTGGTACCCAGGACAGCGACCTTCCCATCAGTGTTCTTTTCCCAAGGAAGACACTGAAAGATATTTGACAAGCTTCTAGAGGATGGGTGGGTGTTGGCATATGACCCTCCGTCTTATTACAACGAGACGGCCAAGAGTCATCCTCGCTATTGCAAGTATCATGCGAGGGTGTCCCACCCTACTCAGCACTGTGAAGATGTTCAAGACTTCATTGAAGCTCTCATTCAGAAAGGGGTTGTGGATACCCAGGGGAATTCTATGACAAGGCTACGCCTCGCAGAAGCCGCCAAGGAGACTCTTCAGCAGGTTCGGCGAGAGAACGAGGCTTTTGCCCGGTTGGCCCGCCCAAGCGAGCCTCGACAAAATGAGGAGTTCCCGTTGCTCGCTAAGGACAAGACTGCTCGTGAGAAGCCTAAGGCTCAGAGCCCGGGAGACTGCGCTGTACGACGAAGCCCTGGGGCTCAACTCAAACCGAGCCAGCCAGGTGTTGTCATAAGAGAATGTCCTCGGCCAGTTGATAAAGGAAAGGCCAAGGTCCTGAATCCTCAGGGTGAGGCTCCGGCTGGATCAGCCAAGCTACAAAGCCTGGAGAAGCCTCAACCGGCGCAGCCCGTCAAAGGGCCGGCCAAAGCCCCCTTGCAGTCCGGTCGCCTTGAGAAGGTTGCCACTAGCTGCCCGCAGAGCAATGATAAGGGCAAGCGCAAAGTTCTAGAGGTTGAGCCTAAGACTCAGCCTGGAGCTAAGTTAACAAATCCTCAACCTGCGGCAAAGAAAGAGTCAGCGATTCCGCAAAAATCTTTGGGGCTCCACTTCGGCCAGATGGAGTTCCAGGAGTTGCCGCCAGAAATAGTTGCTCAGGCGATCAAGGCCACTTTCCAACCCTCCCCTGAGGCAGAGGAGTGGACCCGCGTGGGCCCAAGGAAGAGCCGCGAAAGCCAAAGTGCCAGACGGCCAGTGCAACGCGGGAGTCAGAGTGGTGGCGTTAAGCAACCTCGTTCCGCAAAGTCATCTCCTCCTTCTTTCGAAGAGGTCGCTCGCCTTAAGAAGCAAGAAAAGAACCGGAGAAAGAATCTAAAAAGGAGGCTTAAAAAGCAGGCTGAGCAGGTAGTCGCCATGGAGGCCTCCAAACGACTCACTCCAGTGCAACGGTTGCAAAAGCTTATTGACCAACTGGAGGAATACGTGCCACCTTGCCCCACTGGGATGGTCACGTTGGACAAATACATCCCCTGGGAAAAGTTTGGGCATAAGACCCGGCTCCTCAACTGGCTACGGGAGACTCTGCATCGTCTTGAAGACGGTGAGAGGATTCCAACTCCGGAAGAGCTCTTGCTGTTTTGTAAGGACGAAGAGCTTACTATTGAGGCCCTTGAGCAGGCGATGCGGGAGTTGTCATGCAACATGGTGGCCATTCCACCCCCGGACAACATAAATGCTCCTGGCGGAGAAGGCTGTGCACCCATGGCTACATATCAACGCCGATCAGGGAGGAGTCGGCGGGCACGTGGTCGAGGTCGCGGTCGAGGGCGAGAAAGTCCTTTGACCCCCGACCGGGTGATAATGTTCAGAGGAGAAAAATCGGGCCCTATTCCTGTGCCACGAGTACGGGGTGTTCCCTTCATCCCTACATCCTCGGAGAATGTTGATAGAACCCCGGAGAATCGAGGGACGGGCGGCGTCCCTTTTGTAATTCCCTCCTCAGAGAGAGAAGAAGCTCCCACGGATGACTCTCCGTCAACGCCGGCTCCTGAGCAGGCGGGTCCTTCGAACAGTGCCTCGGGAGAAGGTCCCTCGGGTCATGCCGAGCCAGCCGAATCCCAGTCGGCCTCAGATGTGTCTTTGGCACCACTCTTTCAAGAAGCGGCGGAGATGCAAGATGAAGATCAACGCCCGGCTAAAAAGGAGAAGCCCCATGGAGCTCCGAAGACTCTGGAGGAACTTATTCCCCCATTTGACAAGATCCGCGCTAGGGCGGACCGTAAAATCATTCAACATATGAGCCGGTTCCCAACTAGCATTACTGTATGGGAAGCTATCGCCTGGAGCAAGGATCTTCGAGAAGCTCTGGTAAAGGTGCTCCAAGACCCCGAGGCGTATGAGGCTCATGTGGCAGAGTTGCAAGCCCAAGCATATGAGGCTCTGGCAGCCAATATTGTTTTCACAGACAAGGATATGCTACTGGCTTCCCCTTGCCACAATCGTCCCTTATATATGAAAGGGACAATCAACGGCCATGAGGTGAATCGAATCTTGGTCGATGCAGGGGCCGCAGTAAATATCATGCCATTAAAGACGTTCAAATCTCTTTATTTGGCACCTTACTTGCAAAAGGTCAATGCTGTCAAGATTTCGGGGTTTAATCAGGGCTCCGAGGAGGCCCTTGGACGCGTCGAGGTGAAGCTTGTGCTGGGCGACTTCACCACCAAGGCGATATTTTACATCATCAACTCTGACACATCCTACAAGATGTTGTTGGGAAGACCCTGGTTGCATGAAAATTGGGTCGTCCCATCAACATTGCACCAATGCCTTAAATATTCAAAAGGGGGAAAGCAGTATACAGTCTTTGCAGACCAGGCTCCTTTTCACCCCAATGAATGCCACCTGGCGGATGCCTCCCTATACTTCGGGGAACCCACTATTTCAATCCCCGATAAAGTCCAAGACAAGGGGAAGCAGAAGGTCGAACCTGAACCAGAAGGAAGCCAACTCTTCACGGTCAATCGTGAGATGTTAAAGCTCCACCAGTTGAGTCTCAAGCCTGCGTCGAAGCCTACGCAAGCAGAAAGAGGCAAGATTGACTTTGAGGCCAACCTCATCAGTCAAGCTATCAACTGCAGTGTACCTCTGCCCCCAAATTGCATTCAACTTCCCTTTGTTACGGAAGAGCACGGGGTGGAAGAATTGAAGACCTTTGTAGTTTCTTACATACGCAAAGGTCGAAGGAAAGACCGTCACCTGGTTCAGCCAATTGTCTTCTACAGAGGGGACCAAATACCGCCAAGTCCGCCGGAGGACGACTTCGGGTGGGCATCGCCAGCTGACAAGGTGTCAGAGCCTATCCAAGCCATGGCTCATATGCCTGCCCGACTCAAGCACATGTGTATGAAGCAGGGGATTCCACAGCAGCAAACTTCTGCGCAGAAAACATATTTTTCTAATCTCTGGAATCCTCCACATGTCAGGGGGCAACCTCCATTTTCTCACAAAGACACCCGAGGATTGGGCTATGAGCAGGAGCCAGAATTCCGGGTCCATTATGCTATTAATGCCATAGGGCTCTTATCATCCTCTCGTGAGGAGGCCCGAAAGGAGCCTGCGGCTGAAGAACTCTATCAGGAGTCTACAGAAGCCATGGCGTCTCCTCCGTCAGTGTCCGGCGAGGATTCGCAGACAGGAGAAATCTCCTCAACTTCTACTGGCGACTTGGTGATACCAGAGGAGTTTGAGATCTGCGAGATCAGCCCTGATGAAGCTGAAGACTTCGTTGACCTCCAACCAGCTCCACCTGAGCTCGAAGACGGTGGTCAAGCAACTGTTGATGAGTTGGTCGAGGTCAACCTTGGCACTCATGGCGAACATAAGCCCACCTTTGTAAGTGCCCTCCTTAGTGGGGAAGAACGACAGGCATACCAGCAACTCTTGAATGAATTCAGAGACTGCTTTGCCTGGACGTACAAAGAGATGCCGGGCCTTGATCCATCCGTGGCAGAACATGAACTGGCGATACTCCCGACAGCCAAGCCAGTTAAGCAAGCCCAGAGACGCATGCGCCATGAACTGGAGGTGAAGGTGAATGCGGAGGTCGACAAAATGTTAGACGTGGACTTTATAGAGCCATGCAGGTACCCTGTGTGGCTCGCCAATATAGTCCCCGTCAAAAAGAAGAACGGCCAAGTCCGGGTCTGCATCGACTTTCGGGATCTGAATAAAGCCTGTCCAAAGGACGACTTCCCAGTCCCGATCATCGAGACGATGGTGGATATGACTACTGGTCATGAGGCCCTGTCTTTTATGGACGGGTCATCTGGTTACAACCAAATCCGTATGGCTGTCAAAGACAAGGATCATACGGCTTTCAGAACCCCAAAAGGCATCTTCAGCTACAAGAGAATGCCATTTGGCTTGAAAAACGCCGGTGCCACATATCAAAGGGCAATGACCAAAATCTTTAATGAGATGCTGCACAATGTTGTCGAATGTTATGTCGACGACCTGGTCGTTAAGTCCAAAAGGCGAGCTAATCACTTAGCCGACCTACGTCGGGTCTTCGAGCGGCTTCGACAATATCAGCTCAAGATGAATCCGATGAAATGCGCCTTTGGAGTCTCCAGCGGCAAGTTCCTCGGTTTTATCGTCAGATACCGAGGGATAGAGATAGATCCTGACAAAATCAGGGCTATCAATGAGCTCCCTCCACCCAGGAACATAACGGAGCTCAGATCTCTGCAGGGAAGGCTCGCTTATATCAGGCGATTCATCTCTAACCTCTCAGGAAGGTGCATGCCCTTCGGCAAATTGATGAAAAAAGGAGCACCCTTTATCTGGGACGAGAGCTGTCAAAAGGCTTTCGAACAACTCAAGGAGTATCTCTTGACTCCACCAGTCTTAGGGGCACCTGTCAGAGGAAAGCCTCTCATTCTTTACATCGCAGCCATGGAGGCTTCCCTTGGGGCTCTCCTGGCCCAAATTAATGAGGAGGGTAAAGAGCAGCCACTATATTATCTCAGCAGGAAGCTGATCGGCCCCGAGTGTCGGTACTCACCTATGGAGAAAATGTGCCTTGCTTTGGTGTTCGCTGTCAAAAAGTTACGGCACTATCTGTTAGCGCACCGAGTGGAGCTCATCTCTAAATGGGACCCGCTCAAGTACCTACTCAGTCAACCTGTCCTCTCTGGAAGGTTAGGGAAATGGGCTCTTATCTTGATGGAGTTCGACATTACATTCGTCCCACGCAAGGCGATCAAGGGACAAGGGATGGCTGATTTTCTTGCTGCACACCCTGTGCCGGCGGAGTCGTTCCTCAACTTCGACCTACCAGACGAGGAGAAGCTGATGCAACCACCTGATGCTGAAGAGGGTGCAGATGTCTCACTCCATCCTGAACAAGAGGTGTTGTCTCTCGGCACACCATGTTGGGAGTTGTATTTTGACGGTGCATCTAGGACCGTTAAGAAGACAGGCGGCCTCGTAAGCTCTGTAACCGGCGCCGGCATAGTCTTCGTATCCCCTCAAGGGGGTATACTTCATCATTCCTGCGCTCTCATGAAGTCATTGACTAATAATGAGGCGGAATATGAAGCATTAATCATTGGGCTACAGCTAGCGCTGGAAATGGAGCTCAAATGTATTAGAGTGTACGGGGATTCTCAGCTCATTGTCCGTCAAGTCCTCGGTGATTATGATGTGCGGAAAAAGGAGTTGATCCCTTACTTTGAGGCCGTTATGAGGCTTAAAGAAAAGTTCTATCTCTTTGAGATAAGCCATGTGCCGAGGAGTAGTAATTCTCAGGCAGATGCGTTGGCAAAGTTAGCAGCCGCGTTGAAGCTTCCACCTGACGGTGAATTGAATATTACAGTCAGGCACAGAAGGCTCATGCCCAGCATGCTTGATGAAGAATCGGGCCTCACCATTTATGAGGTTCACCACCTCGAAGAGGGAAATGATCCAGAGGAAGAAGATTGGCGCGAGCCAATTATACAAATCAAGAACGGGCAGTTTCCTCCGGAACGAGCTCGAAGGGTGCAGTTGCTTAGAAGGGCTGCGTCATATCGGTTGCTTGATGGTATTCTCTTCAGGCTCGCCCAGGAAAAGGACCACCCGGTGCTCTTGCGATGTCTCTCACTTAAGGAAGCCAGGACCGTCATGCGGGAGGTCCACTCTGGGTTGTGCGGGGCTCACCAGGCCGGGACGAAGATGAAGATGAATATCAAACTTAAGGGCTTCTATTGGCCTACTATGTACGAGGACTGTAACCAATACGCTCGCACCTGTCACCAGTGCCAAGCTTTTGGGCCAATCCCTCGGAGGCCTCCAAGCTCTTTACACCCAACGGCTCCTACATGGCCGTTTGCAGAATGGGGCATGGATATAGTGGGACCATTCCCTCCATCCTCTCAAGGGCATAAATTTATTCTAGCAGCCACAGATTATTTTTCTCGCTGGGCTGAGGCTATTCCTCTGCGAGAGGTTACAGGTGAGGCAGTGGCTCGCTTCGTAAGATATCATATTATATACAGATTCGGAGTCCCTAGCCGAATTATTTCAGACAATGGGACGCCCTTCAGAAACAAGACAGTGTATGCACTGGCGGCCAAATTCCACATTGATTGGAGAACCTCCTCGGTTTATAACCCTCAGGCTAATGGTTTAGCGGAGGCTTTCAACAAAACACTTTGCAAGTTGATGGCAAAGATTATAAATGGCCGAAAAAAGGATTGGAGCGAAAAGGTCCACGAAGCCCTCTGGGCCTATCGGACTGTTTATAAAACCCCTACGGGGTGTTCCCCATTTTCACTGGTGTACGGGGCTGAGGCAATCACCCCTGTAGAGATTGAGCTGGCTTCATATCGAGTGGCAGTTCAGGCAGGCCTACCCGGCCAGGAGCAGTCTGAAGTCGAAAGGAGGCTGGAGGAATTATCCTCTTTAGAAGGCAAAAGACTTCAAGCCTATCAGCATTTGCAGATCTACCAAGCTCGCATGGCGCGTGCTTACGACAAGTTAGTCAAGCACCGGGCATTCAAGAAAGGCGACTTGGTCATGCTTAAAGAAAAAGAAGTCATTGCCGGCAAGCCAAGCGGGAAACTCCAACTCAATTGGCGGGGGCCTTACATCATCCAGAAGGTCTTCGAAGGCGGGGCCTACACGGTGGTGGACCACAAAGGCAACAGCCCGTTCCCTCCTCTCAATGGCAAGCACATGAAGCTCTACCATGCGCCACCGCAAGAGTTTCCACAGCAATCCTCACAGGACAGTACCTCTCGTCAGTGAAGGTTCAAAAAAAAAAATAAAAAAAAAGGGGGTTAAAAATACTGATACCCCGGCGGACTCAGTCAGCCTTCAACGGTTGGCTGAGGGTAAAAAGGCCACAGACCCGGTCGAGGTGAAAACCTGAAAGGGCGCCTCGGGCAAAAATGGGCAACCCCTCGGTGTGAAAACCCGAAAGGGCGCACCGGAAAAAGCTAAAGGGGGCCAACCTCGGCGAAAACCCGAAAGGGCGGTGAGGTTGGTAATGTGAAAGATTTTTTTTTTTTTCCCTCTCTCTGTCTATTCTATGGGTGGCTCTAAGTCAATGACTCCACCCCGTCTTGGCCAAAACATAATATTGATACTATGGCTACACCTTACATGTCATCCCATGACACATAGTCCCACCGACGTTCTCACGTTGTCATATTCTGTCCCATCGGGCATGGCCTCAGTATGCTCTCTCGAGCTGCCAACCGATATCGTCTTTTGACTCCTTTTTGTCCCATCGGGCATGGCCTCAGTATGCTCTCTCGAGCTGCCAACCGATGTCGTCTTTTGACTCCTTTTTGTCCCATCGGGCATGGCCTCAGTATGCTCTCTCGAGCTGCCAACCGATGTCGTCTTTTGACTCTCCATTCTGTCCCATCGGGCATGGCCTCAGTATGCTCTCTTGAGCTGCCAACCGATGTCGTCTTTTGACTTCTTTTTGTCCCATCGGGCATGGCCTCAGTATGCTCTCTCGAGCTGCCAACCGATGTCGTCTTTTGACTCCCTTTTGTCCCATCGGGCATGGCCTCAGTATGCTCTCTCGAGCTGCCAACCGATGTCGTCTTTTGACTCCTTTTTGTCCCATCGGGCATGGCCTCAGTATGCTCTCTCGAGTTGCCAACCGATGTCGTCTTTTGACTCTCCCTTTTGTCCCATCGGGCATGGCCTCAGTATGCTCTCTCGAGCTGCCAACCGATGTCGTCTTTTGACTCCTTTTTATCCCATCGGGCATGGCCTCAGTATGCTCTCTCGAGCTGCCAACCGATGTCGTCTTTTGACTCTTCTTTGTCTCACCGGGCTTGGTCTCAGTATGCCCTCTCGGGCTACCAACCCATTTCGCCTTTCGGCTCGTAGATTTGACTCATTCGTCCCACCTGGGCTGTCAAACCTACCCATTTGTCCCACTTGTGTGGCATATACGTCCCTACGGGAATGCCACCTTCTCCTCGCCCCCTGGGCGTTATAGGGTCAAAAAATAAAAAATAAAAAATAAAAATTGGGGTTAAAAGTATTGAGGCCCCAGCGGACTTGATGGTTTCTGTTAGAGGGAACAATCAAGGGTAAAAAGGCTTTAACCCAGCTAGGGTGAAAACCCGAAAGGGCGCCCTAGGCAAAAATGGGTACCCCTCAGTGTGAAAACCCGCAAGGGCGCACTGGAAAAAGCTAAAGGGGGCTGGTCCTGGCGAAAACCCGAAAGGGCGGTAGGACCGGTAAAGTGAAAAATAATAAAAAAATATATAAAAAAAAGAGGGACATACATACAGAAGGATGGGAGCAAAATCATCTACGCTAAAGCTCTGTCTTTCATTTTGCCGATGTCAATAATGGAGCCCGAGACAAGCCCTCGGGGAAGATGTACATAGCTGAGGTCTGAATGCAGCCCCACACAAAAAAAAAAAAGAGGAACAAGAGGCCATCAAAGCCCGAGATCAGTCCGCAGGCCGGCAAGAAGAGTCTCCTGCTGTGTCAACGCCTCCTTGACTCCTCCGAGCTCGTGCTGGAACTCCTCTTCCTTCACTCTCAGGAGGTCTTGAGCATCCCGGGCCTCTCGGAGCCGTCGCTGCAGAGCCTCCAACTCCTGCTCCAGCCCGTCCACGTGCGAAGAAGCCACCCGAGATTGCTCCTGAGCTGTCGTCGCCTGCACGGATAGGTGTTCTTGTCTACTGCGAAGGTCAGATGCTGTCTCCTCTGCCTGCTGAATCAGAGCCTGTAGCTGTAGCCGTCTCGCCTCAGTTGCGTGGCGGCGGGCAAACTCAGCCCATGCATGCTCTAGCCGGGGCATCCACGTATCTCGGGAAAATCCAAATGCGTGATATCCTCGGGTGGAGTTGGCTAAATGCTCCCTCATGACCTCAACTGAGGGAAGCGGGGTCGTCTGCAAGAGGAGCTCGAGGTTTTCAATCAGCCCTGCTTCTAAAGCACTGCCTTGGGGAGCCACCAGAAGCTGAGGTCCCTCTGGCCAGTCTATGCCCAAAGCTGGGAAATCTGTTGGCAAAGACGGGGTATTCTCCCCAGCACCTGAAAAGACAGTTAAGAGGGAACAATGCATTAGCCTCCACAAAAAAAAAGAAGAGAGGAACAATGAATGGCCCCTCAGGAAGGCCAAGCAAATAGCTAACCTGAGGAAACCTCCGGGGCCGTGTCTAAGACGACCTCTGGTGTAGCATGATCATTAGAGGTCAGCATACTCCCTGCCCCCAGAGGCGGATCGCCGGTCACAGGCATGGACGGTCCTGCCTCCTGCGAAGGCACAACTGAGTCCTCAGAAGCCGCCTCAAGGCTCTCCTCCCCTACTGAGGAAGTCAGTGCAGTATCACCTGTATCTGTGTGGCATAAGGGGCAGAAAGGTCATCAATAAGACACCAACATGAAAATACACAGGGAGGCTGAAGCTTCAATGCTGATTATACCTGACAATAGGGGTGTCGCGTCATCTGGCCCCATTGTCTGATCACCCTCCTGGACAGTGGCCGGCGAACTCTCTTGTAAGGGAACCGCCTCCGGAGCAAGCAGGGGAGTGGATGCAACCACAGAAGTGCCAGCTGCTATTTAGGCAAAAGTGTGGTTAGCTCTATGACTGAGTCTAACCAAACAAAAGGCAAATACGAGGCAGACCGAAGACACACCAGTAATGTCTCTGCCTGTGTCCTCGGCCCGTCCACCAGTGGAAGATAGCAGGCTTGGAGCGAAATCAGGAACCCCAGCATGGTAAACCCCGGCGGCTGAGACTGGGACGCTTGGGGCCCCAATAGAAACTTCTGGGTCAACATCATAGGCCGGAAGCTCAGGGCCAGCCCCAGAGGAGGAGATCAACTTAGCCAGCTCGGCTGTGGAATTGGCTAACTCAGTGGCTGCACAGAAAGACTGTCAGAGGTTGCAGTGACAAAAGTAATTGTCAACCCCAAAGAGGGTCAATTGAGTTTCTTGGTATACCAGAAACAATGCCCATGTCGCCTCCCTCAGAGGAGCTCAAGGACGAAAGGGAAGGAGCTGTCTCTGTCTCAGAACCAGTGCTGGAGCTGCTATTACTCAAAGAGGTGCTGGAATCCGAAGATGTGTCAGTCCCTTCTTTCTCTCTGGGAGCATAGTGCTCCCTCGGAGGCTCTGTGTAAAAGAGAAAACAGAGTCAGTTAAAAAAAAAATAATAACACCTCACTTGATTCCATGAGCAAACAAGGAGGAACTATGAATTTCAAATTCACATGGAATGGGAGAAGGTCTGCTCTCTCCAGTCTGGCCAGCCGTACCAGCAGAAGGACAATCCCCTAAGGGGTGGTCCAAGTCCTCCAGCTCCAATGTCAGGTCCTCTGGGACATCTGCATATGGTATAATTGGCGGAGTCTTATTCGCAGGCCCTGGCGAAAACTGCCCTAGTAGCCTCATCTCTGGGGGAGCTACATACAAGACACTCCTTCAGTAAAACAGAGGCACAATTACAAAACCATACATAAAGGGGTTCATAGTTTCCAACTCACTCAAAGGAGCTCCGTCCCTGGCAGGGGTGGTATCCACCCGAAGGCGGGATGAAGGCTGAATCTCAGCTCCTAAGCCCCCACTATGCCGCCGTTTCGCCGTCGGACTATTATCCACGGGAGGGTGAGCGGGGAGAACATCCGCTGAAGGTGGAGCGTCGGCAACCTCAGCAATTCCTACAATGGAAATATGGCAATCAGCAGTTGACAGCTCCAGAACATTTATATCTTATTATAGTGATAATAAATGCAGACGGAGAATCAGAAGGTTCATACCTACCGCCCCTGCATCAAGACTAGGGCGGGTAATAAGCTGATTCGGGTCAATCCGGAGAGCTCTAGCGGCCTGCTCCACGGCGTCCCTCAGTGCCTGAGGTGTAGAAGCCACCTCCAAAGCCGGAATATGGGCTAGCAAGCCTGCACAGCCCACGGCATTGATCACATGGGCCTTCCAGAAAGCGAAGGCCGTGCCCACCAGTGCTCCCTCCGGGATGGACTCTGACAGCTGGAAGTCGTGGGTCAGACCACAGGAGGCCCTCAAGTCTCCCCACCAGGAATAGCCCGGAGTAGAGCCAGAAGCGCCTTTGCGGCGCGAACTCAAAGTAGAGGCCTCCTCAGACGTCGACCTCAGGGGCCGCAACGCCCCCGTATACTGACTCCTGTCAATGGGCAATGAATGCCCCTGCTCCCGCCATCGACTCTCGATGTCTCGGACCACTGCAGCCAAGCTGGAAAAATGAGCCCTGACGAAGCCGGGATCAAGGAAAAAAGGATGCAGGTCCTCCCTCTTCAGGCGCTTCTCCTCTGCTGCCCTGATAGTGTCTGCCCGCTCTCTGAAGATGTTGCTGGCTTTAAACCACCAGCGGGCATAGTGAATGTCAAAATGTCCCACCCGGGCCTGGGCCGGAAGAGGGATATGCTCCCTCACGCCGCGGTAAAGAAAGTCCTGCCAGCATGCGGCAACCAAATGCACGTCCTTCTGCTTGTATTGCCTCGATGTCAGAGGTAAATCAACATTGGGTGGAACCGCCTGGTCATAGCCAAAGTTGCGGGCGAATCTGTGCGGGTAGTACGGCTCCAGAACCACTGTGTAAGAGCGCCGGTAAATCAGCACGCTAGGTCGTATACACACGACCCACTCCCCAAAGGCATGTGGGGAAACAATGCCCTTTGAGGACACTTTGCAGACCACTGAGTCTCCATGTCCCTCCAGATACGGGCGATAAGAACGGGAGCTGTGGTCAAACTCCAAGCTCTCTCCCCTCCTCGTATGAAGGAAGGAAAGTGCTCGCCGGGCACCTGCAAGCTGTGTCACGATGTCCTGATCCTGGTGACCAGCAAAAGCAAAGATAAGCGGAGCCTTTATATTCGGAATGGAGGACCGCTGGGACAGCTCTGGAAGAAGTAGTCCTGCCCAAGCACTCAAATAATGAGTGGGCAGCAAAAGCTTCTTATCTCGCGGGCTGGCATGCGAACTCAAGGCACCCAAGCAGTGGTAGATGTTCGCCAAGGCAGCGGGGGCAAGGGCCAGCCGACGTTCACATGCAAGCAGGCACGCAGGATCGATCACCTCGACCCGGAGCAGCTCCTCTTCCCCATGTGGGAAGACAAAGGTAGACAGCCAATAAGCTAAATATGCAGCCAAGTACGTCAGTGTAGGTAGCTTCCTGGAATTCCAACCTTGTGCTGGAGCTGGCAAGTGCCGAGGGTTGGATGCAAACTTTATGAGGACCTCTTTACATTGGTCCCAAGTGGCACCGAACGAAGGGAATTCCTCGTAGAAACAGTACGGCCCGCTGTAGAAGTACATAATCCAGGCGTTAAGTGTAACCCTGGGTGTCCTGACAGTTTTCTTCTTGCCCACCAGGGCCAAATCTCTCCAAGTCTTCATCAGATAACGGAGGCAGTAAGGTAAAAGATAGTGGCCCGCCCCATCTGAACTGTAAAGGTGGGCGTCATTGAGGCATAGCTCCTCGTAAGCCTGTCCGCTGATCGGCAGGCCCGAAATCCGGTGAAAAGACCACAAATCCAGAGAAGTCTCTCCCTCAGCGGTGACCAGTGTGTTCCAGCGCCTATTCCACCTCTCCACCACAGCATGGAGCAATCTTGCATGACAAGGGTATGAATACAAAGCTGCAGTAACCGCGTGACGAATCCCGGCTCTATCCAGAGTGTCACCGTGCACAGTCAATATCCCCCAGAGCCACTCACCTGCACCTCTGTGGAAACAATGGGAGGGGACGACGGACCAACTCCCGTACCAGCTAGGAACCCTCAGTGAAAGGATTCCTTCCAACATGCAAAGATGGTCATAGCCGTCATGGGCAAAACGACTTTCGGAGGGGGCCAGATATAGCCCGTCAATCACTACATCGACGGCCTTATGATGCCCCGCCAAGTGCCACACTGCAGGGGAAGAAGGTGTCGACCTGACCACAGCAGCATCCAGGTCCTGGTAGAATCCGAGCCATTTACTGTTGGGAAACTGGGGCTGCCGCGTAAATCCCTCGGGAAAGCTGGCATATGAATATGTGCAGGTACCTCTCATGCTGTCCCTGCCAGCTAAAATAGCCCCTTCCAGTCGTCGCCGCTGCTCTGGGAGAGAAGGGTCGTCACCATCAAGCCCCGGTGGAATGTAGCTCTACACGAAGGCAATCAGATGCCGGTCCACCGGGTAGTGGGATGAGTATCCCCCAGAACGGTCGTATGCATAAAGTCCGCCTCGGTAGCTGATCCGAGAAGCCTCGACTAAGCCCTCGCCGACAGGGATATCCTCCGTTGGGCCTTCAGCGATCCAGGATGTGCCTTGATCAAGTGCGTCGGAACTGTCAGAGACGACGCGGTGAGGAGGCAAAGGTGGCATGGACTTGTCAGTCCGTTGCACGTAATGCTCATTATGGCCAGCCGCCCTCGACCCCCGTGCGGCAGCACGACTCCTGCTTGGACGAGCCATGTCTGTGGAGTTTCAAAAAAAAAAATGCATTAGAGATCATGCTGAAAAATATCTCGATGCAGGAGCTATGCTCCAAGCCCAAGTCCCTCAGCGGACGTGTTACAACATTTATGTAAGTGCACGGGCCATCCGCCCCTGCCTCCGGCTGTCTCGGATGTCCCGTGGGGGGCACTTGTTGTAACTAGAAAATAAATGTATATATACGTTTATATATGTACGCATGTGTGCGTCAAAAGCCCATGCTTACGGTGTTGGCTCAGTCCAACCCGTTCTATCCCGCGGAAGCGAGGAGAACCCGCGATAAACCCACGGAGACTATTATAGTCATGTGGTTCCGGGTTTTAATCAATCAACCCAAGCCCTAAGGGTGTGAAGACGTGCTATGCACATTGTTTTGGTACCTCGACGGCGTGTATCACGTCTCGTAGTATCGAAAACTCCTTCCCCGACGGACGAGCGAGACGCGGAAGACAACGAACAAGGCGTGGAGAAGGCTTTTCCTCTCCCACGTGGAGTCAAGTGCGGAAACGTCGCTGTCGGAGCCGTACGGAGAATTTTAAAAAGAAGCGAAGGGGACTGCTCGGGGAGGGGGGAACCCGCCCGGGGTATAAGGCCCCCGGGCGGGTCTCCCCGTGGCTGCGCGCGGGCTGGCAGACCCGCCCGGGGTCTGCCCACCCCGGACGGGTCCGCCCGGGACCGCGCGCCCCTGGGCGGGTCCGCCCGGGGTGCTGCGCATCCGGTTTAGTCTATTAACTGCCCGTTTTCCAAAAAAAAAAATTTGATTTTTGGAGGGAAAGGAACCCGCCCGGGGTCGCCTTGACCCGCCCGGGTCCCACTTCCCCCGGGCCGGTTCCCTACTTTCTATAAATAGACCCTATGGGTCCCATTGAAAGGGACGACGGGAAAGAAAGAGGAGGAAAGGTGGACTTACCTAGACCTCAAGTTCAAGTGGTTCGTTATTTTTGGTCCGAGTGGGGTAAGTCCCCGGGCCTTGTGTATATGCCCCTACGGGGTATATTTACAATTATGCCCTTCAACGGGCTGTGTTCGTAATGCGTTATACAACAGAGTGACGGACTTATGCAATTATGTCATTATGTCATCATGTCATTACGATGACAAATTGTAAAAATGTCCTCCTCAAGGTCTTGAAAGGCCTAAGTCCTGTAAATTGCAGTTTTACCCTGCGACTTTTGTAATTAGGGGTATGCCCCTACTTCCCGCCATGATGCGGATGTATGTACTGTCGATAATTCGTCGACACCCTCTGTACTCATGCAAAATTATAAGAGCACCTTATTATGCCCGGCACATTTCGTTAATACAATATTACATATAAACCCCAACTCTCTAAGAGCGTGCATACTTCCCCCTACTTCCAAGCAATTGAACCCATGAGTGTCTTCTCTAGAACCTCTCGTTGTCGGCTTGGTCTGGGAGTGCTGTTGGCTCAGTCCAGCGCTCGAGGATTATCTTAAACCTAGGCCTAGGGTTTGGTAAAGTTACCGAAATACCCCTGCGACCTAAGAAGTGATCTAATGGCCTCCCAAACATTCTGAAAAGGGCCTCAGAGCCTTAGAAGGTCAGTAACCCGGCTTTATGTCTATCCTAGCCCAGAAACTCCTAAATCCCTCTGGTCTGGTTATTTACTAAAATACCCATAGGTCTAAGACGGCCACTTAAACCCCAGTGGCCCACTTCAGCGTGCTCAGTCAGGGTCCCCGTCAGCTCCCCCGTCCTGTTTTAAGCAAACCTACTCTATTGGTTAGAGCCTCGAGGAAGAACTTTAAGCCTTCATGTTGTCATTTAATCAAGGGTGTTCGGACATTAAGCCGATGTAAATCAACGCCGACTCCGGTCGGCGGGGAGAGGTCCAGCACTCGAACCTATATCGTCTGATACGACGCGCACCCACGGAACCCTCTCTATGCAGAGGAGTGTTTCTTTTCAAAAAGAACAAAAATCTACCTTTTATCCACGATAAAAGTCGATTTTAGATTTTTTTCGTGTCTCACAACAGGTCAAAGCCCATTTTAAAAAAAAAGTGCACATATGACCTTTGAATTTGTCCCATACAAATGGTTTAGCTTTTGGAATAATGAATGAGAAAAGCACAAAATAAAATCAATGATGTATGCCCAGGATATACCAGTTAGAAAGCAAATATATGTCCTTTTAGCATCAATGTGTTGATATGATACACATTAACCCTCAAAATGATATCTAGGAGGCCAAAGTTGGAAAAATTTCAGGAAATACTCAGGATGCTCACATCTGAACCACTGAAACAAAAAATAGATGTAAAAGGATACAGGATATAGATCAGCAAGTGATTCAACCCAAAACATAACCTCCCCTTTAGTATTCATCTTACCACTTTGCAGAGTAGAGGTTCCAGAAGGGCAGAGACGTTCTGTAATGATTTTACTGCCATCGAGCACCCACAAAACCAGCATGACATGAACAACCCACCAAATTCTAAACCCATAAACTTTGACAAAAGGAGCAAAGCAACGCTGTCATACCAGAGGGCCACGTTGGGGGGACGCCTCACTAGGCTTCTTCACCACGGCCACATAGACCTTCACATCGTCCTTAGCATGGAAGGAAGAATCGGATTGGATCAGCTAGGAACGACTGATCCGGTTGGTTTTGGGTCTGGCCGATCTGATCCCGATCCATCCGGTCCCGATTTTTGGGCTGGATCGGCCCAAATCGGGTGGATCAGGCTGGGATCGGTTAATACGGCACGATCCCCAGGTCAGTCCCATCTACCCACTCCGTAAATTAAAAACAAAATGGGGGAGAAGAAGAACCAAAGAAGGAGAATAACAAAGGAAAATACTTACTTGTTCTTGTCACCGTCGCCGTGGCCACTTGCCATTGCCGTCCCCGTCGCCACTGGCCACCAATGCCGTCGTCGTAGCCACCAGCCGCCGATGCCTCCTCCTCCTCATTCTCCGTCACCACCAGCCCTGCAGTGGAGTGGGGGGTCGGGGGGTGTGAGGGAAGGAAGACCCTCGAGACTCTTGATAAGAGTAAATAGGTTAGACTTTTGCATAAAATCCCTTGTAAAAGTATGTAAACCCATATTAACCTCTAAACTAAAAAAATGGTTGGGCTAAGATCGGACCCGGATCGGGTTTGGACCGGCCGATCTGGACCGACCGATCTGAGTCCGATCCCCGATCCTTCCTTCCTTGGTCCTTACTGATCTCATCTCTGAAACAAGTCCAAGAAATCAACAAGAAAAAGGGTCATCAATTGGTCCACTTTCAGATTAAACACATGAAACCTCTACCAGCAAATCAGCTTAACACAGAAAGCAGCGCCAATGACAGATGCACTCTACACTTGGAATTAAGAGAGAGGACAATTATGTCACTAGAACACTGAAGAATCTCAAACTGAGAGCAGATCTCTAAAAAAAAGTCGTAGGCACACAATCAAGTCCAAGCAAGAGTGATGCTGAAGGGGAAGTGGGGTATGATCTATACTCCAAAGAGCCAAACATACTCGGATATGAAGGCCTTGCCGGAAAGGTACTCATCGAGGGCTTTGAAACTGGGTTCGGTGTACAGATCAGAGAAGGTGATGGCCATTGCTTTCCCAATGGAGAGTACAGAAGCTTCCAAAACTTTGGCATTAGCAACCCACCTAGCGGGTGGGGGTACACACAGAGAGAGAGAGAGAGAGAGAGAGAGAGAGAGAGAGAGAGAAGGCCATCCCGAAATGGGGCATTCATATGGTGCTCCGATTTCTGATCCGAAATCAATTGGTTTCGGATCAGAAATGAGGCGCTCCAAATCTGTGAAGTTTGCATCATTTCGCGTCAAAGTCTGATCCAAATCCCTAAAAAAATCGGATCCGGATCAGGTTTTCGGATTCTAATGATCCATCGTCACCCCTATGTAAGACATATGTCTACTCCTCACCTAGCCCTTCATATTCTTCATGCACCCTTTGAGCTTGAACCTGCACCCAGTTAGGGAGGTTGGGATCCAAATTTAGCATTGTAGGCCACCAAATCATTTGTCAAATCTTTGGTCAAAAAACATGGTTGCCAATTAGCTTGGAACTAGATCTTCATTTTAGCCACCTTCACAGGTGAAACATATCTTACAAAAATTATCTCAACTTAACAATTTTGCTATAGTGCTTCCTGATTCCTTATGATATCTTGAATTCAGATGTTCCGTTAACATAGTATTTTCTAGCGAACAAAAGAGATAATCCAATGTCTTAATTTACTGTTTTCTAATATGGTATTTGGGACAATTATCTGTAAATAATACCTATGCTGTTTCTTCTTTTTCAGGTCTTATATGCGGCTTTGTAGGTTTGCTTTTCATTTTTCAGCCAAAAATTCTAGTGCAAGGTATATTTTACATCGGGGATCTTACATGTGATCTCCAACTTACTCCATAAGAAACAAAATAATTTGTATCATGCACGTGAAGAGCATTTTATAACTTCTTCCCCATTTGTTGTAACAGTTAAAGGAATTGGGTTCAGCCAACCCTAGATGGAATAGTAGTGAGCCATTATTCATGCACACACCCCAGATAAGTGGGAAAGGGCTCTGATTATGATGATTTGATGATAATGGGAAATATGGGAAACCGGATTCAATTCTGCAATTGCTGATGGATGGGAGGACCAATTAAAACACAGATGATTCTTTGACCAGGTATTTAGTTATTGCTGTGGTGTTCAGTGTACTTGAAAGGAGAGAGAAACAACAGGTTCTTTAAACAAGACTCCGGAGCCCCTGGACATTATAATGCATCCCATTATTTTAATTAGAAATTGGTCTACTTTTAATGGGTGGACAGCAAGAATGGGTGGTGTCCTGGTTTTTGTGCAACCTAAATGGACAGATTCTTTTGTGAACAGGGTGGATGGGAACAGCTACCACCTTGATAGAGTTTTGCTTTGTATGTGTATAAATGTGTACTCTTCATAATGAAATGATTTTTGGCTGACTGGTCACCTTCAAAAACACATTAAGAAGTAGCTTAATGTACTAATAGTAATAGGTTAGCATACACTATAAGCAATTGTCTTTGTAGGGTGAGAGGCATAATTGATCTAGGTTGGTTGGTTGGTTGGCACACCCAAAAAATCACAGATTAGTCTTAACTGTCATAGGCGAATCATTTTTATTCCAGGTTAGTCCCTGCAGAGTTGTAAATGACAAGTGTAAGATATTAAATGTAAAGAATGGATATTCCATTGACATTCAATAAAAGTTACTAAAAATTATTTAACAATAACAACTTGTTTTATGACTCTAGGAAGATGTTTGTTTTTAGTTTGAAATGTCAATTGACTATTTTTTTATTTTGATGTTTTTTCAAGGATTCTCTTATGCCATTTTACTAAATTTTAAAAGTATAGTGTGAAAGATCTAAATCTCATGGTGTTTTCACAAGTGTGTAGTGATGCCGTACATTCCATACAGTTCAAGTCCTAACAAACTTAGTCACCTTTCACAGTTCCCCTTGCACTTCTGCCTAAATCTGTTATCAATTTAACTGTATAGGATACATGTCATCGTCACATGCTAGAGAAGACCGTGAGATGGTGGATATAAGAAGCATAAATATTACTTCCCCTTTCTTTTTTGATCCATGTTTTGATTTTCAATTTGTTTATAAATGGAATCAGATTTGATAATAGGCACACCATGGATCCAGATGAGATATGCACATGTTGTTGTTGCCCTCATTATAATGTTATTGTGCAGGAGGGTTAGCTGAAAATGGAGATGAAATCACTATTAACGGAAGTCATCATATATATTCCATATTAGTTGGTGTTCTTTCAACAACTGCTGGTGGAATCTCCTACTGCCTCATAAAAGCTGCAGCAAAAGCAGCTGATCAGCCTGTGTAGGATATCTATGTTACTATCTTCCATGTTCAGTCATTGTGTCCAGTGCATATTCCTCATTCATAGTCAAACAGCTAATATTAAGATGTTTGATGTTTTATAAATATAACTATCCTTTTCATCAATTTATATCTGAAACTTTCTTGTTCAATTGAATATCTAATTTAATTGTTTTCTCAGGAAATTTCATCTATCACTAGAGGATATGCAATTCATTTTCTTTGCAGTAAAACAATACTTTGTGTGTTTAGTTGCATCCCAAATTCCCAACTGAAGTTCACTCAGTATTGAAATATAGTACAAACTATGGATGAAAGACTTTCATGCCTGCATTTGCTTTGAATTTTAACAGTGTTAATGGAAAAATGGAGATCAAATTACTTGATTTTGGAGTAGGTAACACCATTCTTATTTTTCTATGTGAGAACATACTTTTTTTAAATATAACAATATGAAAATTATATGTTTGTCTATGCAAATGGCATAGCAATATGCATCAGAGAAATTTGAATATTATATATGCATGTGCGTCGGAGCACTTGGATCAGGCTACAGATTCGCAATGTTGACCTCATTGCCCACCAACCTCGATTGGTGTTAATTACATCGGTTTGACAACCGAAAACCATTGATTTACTGCAGTTAATAATGCCCTTGTCTACATGTATAATTGCTTGTTGTTTGTCGCTCACCCAATTAGCTCTAAATTGGGCCTCAGAACATTCTAGGTTAGAATTTTGAAGGGACTGTGCTGACGAATACAGAATGCCATTGCAGAACAAAACAAACCATAAATTGTAGGCAAAAGCTGGAACATGAATAAGACTTGTATTGATATTATTGTGTAGATGAATTATAATAATTGAATGACAATCCATTATTTACACAAATTTGACCAGGCTGTGTAAGTCATGGTTTGTTAATTAAGTCAGTTGACTGGGCACAGTAGCCGCAGTCCATCAATTGTGACAATTGGTCTGGGTGAATGGGCCCTAGTCCAGCAATTGGGTTAGTTGACTGAGCCGTATTGTCCACAGTCCATCAACTGGAATAATTGACCGAACTGTATTGGCCATGCTCCCTCGATTGGACTTGATCGATCAGATCATGTAGTTTACAGTCAATTAATGGTGTTCATTGACTAAAGCCATGTTGATCGTGGTTCGTCAATTGTAACATTTAACAGAGCCGGCTAAGCCACTGTTTGTTAATTAGACTTGATCAACTGGGCCATGTAATCCTCAGTCGACTAATTATATTATTTGATTAAGCCATGTTGATCGTGGCTGATCAATTATAACATTTGACCAGACTGACTAAGCGGCAGTCTGTTGGTTAAACTTGATCAACCTGACCATGTGGTCCACAATCGATTAATTGTGTTAATTGACTAGCCACATTGATCGTGGTTGATCAATTGTGACATTTGACCGAACCAGCTAAGCCGCAGTTCGTTAATTTGACTTTGATTGACTGGACGTATGGTCTATAGTTAGTTAATTGTGTTTATTGACTAGCTACGTTGACCGTAGTTCATCAATCGTAACATTTGACCAGGTTGACTAAATTGCAGTCCATTAATTGGACTTGATTGACCGGGTCATGTAGTCCATGGTCGATGGATTATGTTAATTGACTTGGCCACGTTGATTCAGTTGTATTTGACCTGGTTGACCAAAACTGTGGTCCTTTAATTGGACTTGATTGACCGGACTCTGTAGTCCACAGTCGATTAATTGCATTAGCAGACTTGGCCATATGGGGCATGGCCTACAAGCATGATTTATCCATTGAGCTCGTAAAAAAATATAGTCTATTGATTAATTAAGACCATAATCAATGGTTCATTAATTATTGAGGCCATAAGACTATCGAACATGTCAATTAATGGTCAATTAATTAACCAGGACTATAAGGTAAATAGTCAATTAGTTAATTAAGACATGGAGGGCATAGTCTATTGAGACATGGTCCCTTGTATAAAGTACATTCCATAATTCATTAACCAAAATTAGTCCATTTAATTAAGACATGGTCTATTAGTTAATGAAAAATATTATTTGCTGATTAACTGATATTATGAGTTACATAATTTATTTTCTTAATAAGTAATCAGTGTTGTGGAATTTAATGTCCATGGGCCTATGGCCCACATGGTCCAATGGACCAGACAAAAAGCCAGAGGCCCGTGCACTTCCAAAAAAAAAAAGGACAAAGACCCGTAGGTCTAAGGGAAGAGAGGGCAGAGCACACCTTCTCCCTTGGAGTCTCTTCCCGAGGAAATCCATGTGTCCTTGCTCCTAGTGGTGTCCTAGTTATAGACAAGGAATGCAGAATCGGATCAGCCAATCCGACTGGTATTCGGTCGGTTCGATCCGATCCCGATCCAAGGCCGGGATCGGGCCGGATCGGCTGATCTAGTGTGATTCTCACCCTTGAATGAAAAAAAAAACAGCCTTGAACAGTAAGAAGAAGAAGCAGCAGCAGCAGCCCATCCTCCACCTCCTCGTCCCGTCGTCTTCAGTACCACTCAAGAAGAAGAAGCAGCAGCCTGTCCTCCTCGTCATCTCCTCTTTGGTATCCGCTCAAGAAGAAGAAGAAAGAGAAAAATACTTACCTGCTCAAGTCCCCCTGTCGCTGCCACCGTCTGCCATCGTCGTAGCCACCAGCCCGCCGCTGTCCTCCTCCTCACCCTGTCCTCCTCGTCTCCTCCTCACGATTGGCCTGCACCTGCAGCGGAGTGCGGGATCGGGGGGTGTGGGGGAAGAAAGAAGAAAGGGAAAGACAGACTTATAAAACAGGTTAGTTTTGCACAATAGCCCTTACAAAACATAAACATTCATAATACCTCAACTAAAAAAATTATGGATCGGACCGGGATCGAGATCGGCCGATCCGGATCAGTTCGGGACTGGGGCGATCCGATCCCGATCCCCAATCCTGCCTACCTTGGTTATAAGTAGCATAGCCCACACCTCCACTGGTTGGTGGTTAAGGAGCCCGATAGAGAGAGAGTCTTCAAACCCCCACCCGTGAAGTTTTTTACAAATAAACCCTTTAAAAATGTTGCATTTCCTGTCCTCTTTTGTATTTTAGTCTCTCTCTCAATTAAAGCTAAAGGTGCAATCTGGGCAACTTCCACCGGTGGAGTTTAGGTTCAAACTCCACCGGTCATGATTTTTTATATCAAAATCCTTGCCTTTGTCTAAGTTTAGCTTGATAGGAGAGAGAAAGAGAGATGTGGAGAGAGAATCACACCCCCTTCTTGCTGGCCACCTACTAGAGTTTAAGTCAAAACTCCACCGGTTAGTTTCTTTGCATAGAACCCTCTGAAAAATTGGAGTTCCTTTGGAGGTTTGCATTTCAGACCCGAGATGTCGATCTCCCATCAGGGAGAGAGGTGAAGAGAGAACTGTACCTCTCTTGCTAGCCACCCGATGGAGCCCAAACTCCACCAGTTAGTTTCCTTGCATGAAAGCCCCTGAAAAATTCAGGATTTTTGTATTTTTTTATATTTTAGACCCTTGGCCAAATGGATGACATGAGAGAGAGAAAAAGGGGTGCAGCTGTGAGGAGATTCCCACCTAGTGGGGTTTGAATTGGGCTCATGTTCAACCTGTTTATTTTCTCTCGAATCAATCGGGGAAAATAAAATTCAGATTAATCATGTGACGGTCACAAAAGGACACAAAGTACGTGCCGTTATGATACCGGGTCAAACACGTCCCGGGAAAATTCCGTTAGGTATTCGGAACAACAAAAAATACCCACACAACAAACAAATCTTGAAAGGAACAAACTCTTTGCAACCCACATGGTGTATGAGACCGGCTGGGAAGAAATCCTAGAAGACCAGAGCCTCTACGCAACAAGCGGCGCAAGGAGTAGGCTAAATTGAGGCACAAAAGCATGAGGAGGATCATTTTTTCCTCTACACGTGGCCAAGACACAAAAAAATAATTAAAAAATCCCAAGATGGGGTTTTTATAGGGGGTGACCCCCCCTCCCTCTCCTACCTATGTAGGACTTGATAGGCCCCTGGAGGGACCTATCCGGTCCGGGTAGGCCCCCAGAGGACCTACCCGGTCCGGGTAGGCTCCCGGAGGCCCTATCCGGTCCTGAGCCCCTCCGAGGCCTACCCGGTCCCAAACTCTAATTTTGAAGATCTATCCGGTCCTGGTTGCCCTCTCGAGGTAACCTATCCGGTCCGAGTAGGTCCTAAAAGGCATAACCGCTCCCCAACCAATATAAATAGGCTCCGTGGGCCCCATTTCCAAAATACTCGGACACACTCAAATTCTGGAGCTTGGACTCTCGTGAAGACTTGGAGATTTTTCCACTTATGCATTTGTTTAAGACCCAGAGGAAGGGTATATTGCTTATATGCCCTCGCTTTTGCATATGTGCGCTCGGGTTTATGTGTATGTAATTTCTTTTCGTAAATTTCACGAGAAAAATCATGTAATTTTCTAAATTAATTATAAAATTATAGAAAATCTCTGAATTTACGAGGAAACCCTTGCAATATTTTGTGATTACAAAAAATACATTGTAATATCTAGGAATTGTAGATATGTCTTGTATTTTTGCGGAAAAGTCCTAAAATCTACAATTTGTTGAAAAGTCGTGTATTTTACAGTTGAGTCTTGTAAAGTTCTGTAACTGTAAAAATATCCTTTTCTATGCATATGTTCAGGGGTTATAAAAATACCCTGCACCTTTTCGAAATTGTGTAAAGGTCTCTTCAGGGGTTTGAGTCATTTCAAAATGTATCCTCACTCCGTCCAAGGGTCAAAGGAATATATGCCGACCCATGCCTCCCTTGTTGTGGTTTGTGTGTACCTAGCTTTCCTCCCAAGGATGCCGGGTGTTGCTAGTACGAGTGTACTCCCAATATCATAAGCAATATTGTAAAGGTGTTTGGTTCTCTCTGGCAGTTAATCAAAGGTGTTCGGACTTTAAGCCAATGTAAATAAACACCGATCACGGTCGGTGGGGAATTGTCCAGCACCTAAAGCCAAAATCGTCTTATAAACCCAACCGATGGAATTAATCATACGCATACTACTCAAATAGCTTATAGATGTGCATCCATGTTCAGCACATGAAAATATCGTTATATATATGTTTCTCTTTAAAATCTTAAAATTCCGTGTTCAAACAGACCGGCACGTCCGGTGGGACAATTCCCGTCTTTCATCTCTCTGCCAGAGAGCTTCCACACCTTTACTAAGGTTATGATACTCTTTTTCTTTACAAGAGAGAAGAGGAAGGGAGATCACTCCATCGTTCAACAGCTACAACAACAGTAGCAACAGTAACAACAACTTGGCCGCGGTCACGTATGGACCCCAGATCATCGCAAACCATGCCAAGTTCGACTACCTGGCCACCGCCATTGTGTTCGGCGACTTCCTAGCAGTCATCAGCTCGCCCCACTTCTTAAGTGTGATCCCGGTGACCGAGGACAAGCCGATCACACCCGCACCGATCATTTCTGCATCAGCACCAGCCAAGGGCATCAAGCCTTTGGTCCCAACCGTTGGCCAGACTTTCTCGCTCAATCAAGTCAGCATTAGCGCGGCTCCTACACAACGGGGGTTGCACTGCAGCCGCAAGGGAAGGATCCTGCAGCGCTTGTATCCCGCTCCGACAAAACCGCCATTGTCGGAGATCTCCGCATTAGGCTCAATGGAGGTGAGCGAACAATGCCTCGGGACAAGCATTTCCCAACCATTTCCACCTCCAATCGCTTCGAACTTCTCCAACGAGTTTGGGAAGATAAGGCGGTATTGAAGAATGTTGGCGCTCAGGTATCAAACCAGGGGCACACATGCCGACTCAAAGATTCTAGGCTCAGCCAGAGGAGCAACCTAGTGGAGGAGCGACACCTCTGCTTGAAAGAAATTTGGGCCACTAAAGAAGAGGCTCGTGCTCTCTGAAGAGCTAAGGCAGGCAATCCTATCCGGATGTCGGATATGCAACAAGCAGAAGTTCCGACGGTCCGGAAAGAACAAATTCCACTCCCCCAGGGGCAAAAGCGCAAAGGGGTTGTTCGGCTCGCGAAAATTTCTAAATTTTCGCGGCAGTGACACACACTCGCTTGATACGGAAGGCTGAGATAGGTCGACTTGGCATGCGGAAATTCCGGGGGTATTGACAGAGGAGTGCGAAGGATGATAGGAACGCACATGAAAGAATGGCGTATGGTTAATTATTCTAGAAGACTGGGTCGGGGATGGTTGGATGGAATGTGGGCGTGCCAGTCGATTTCTCGACGATCACATGCGGAACCAAGTTTTTGATTGGGGATGTGCCGTCAAGGCACGGCACAACACGTGGGCGCTAGATGCTGTGCGCCACGTGGAGAGAAGAAGGTTCCGCTGGTACGAGTGGAGGCGATTGTGGGGATTCATGTACAGGACGTCTTCCCCATCGACCGCAAGCAGTCGGTGCTTATTTTACATCAGGCGAAGCCCGAACACCTTTGTTTCTACTGTCGAAGAGGAGAGTCAGGGACCCTGGGAGCCGCATCGTCGGGAGGGTTTGGTCCATACAACGGAGACAGGACAACAACAACATAACAGGGATGATCGGAGGCAGAGAGACTGGTCTCAGTGTGGGCACTGGAGAGGGTACGGACTCTGGGATTATGAGAACGAGGCATTGGCTTGAAAGGAGGAGCAAGTAGGTTCTGACTCGGGCGCGGAGAGGCCGACACTGGTTTGATAAGGAGCAGGTAGGTCTTGGCTGGGGTGTAGGGTCCACCCGGCTAGGGGAGTTGGGACCAAGCTGGGAGACAGATGGCAGTCTGCTAGACAGCGTTAAGACTGGTAGTTGGCGAGGATGTGAATCAATCCCCCAACTGGATTATATCACTATATCCCATGAAAGGCGTTACATGGGGGCGTGAAAGTCCGATTACAAGTGTTTGCAAGTCACGGGACAATTTTGTCATTTGTGACGGTCCCCGGGTCATTGCATTACTATGCGGGTATTTCTGTCTTTGTACATAGTGTCCGTCGGAGGACTCGTGACTCGGCAGGATGCCGCCCGAGGGGTGTCACAATGTATTCCCGATATGGGACACCATCGAGATCGGGGAAGTTGTGGTGTCGCGGGCACCGCTGTGCTGGAGCGGCCGAGCACGGTTGAGGCAAGGGCGGCCGGGCGCTGTTGAGACTGGAGTGGCCAGATGGCGTGGGTACCACCATGACTGGGGTGGCTAGGTATCGTTGAGATTGGAGCATTCGAGTGCCACAGACACCGCCGTGATTGGGGTAACCGAGTGCCGTTGGCACAGTTGTGATTGGAGCAACCGGGTGCCATAAGCATTGTTATGATTGGGGTGAATGAGCGCCATTGGAACTGGGGCAGTTGGGTGCCCTGGACACTATTGCTGGAGCGACTGGGTGTCATGAACCCCGCCGCGACCGGAGTGACTGAGCGTCGTTGGGGCTGAAATAGCTGGACGCCGTCTGGACTGGGCAGTCGGGTGCCGTGGGCACCGTTATGTCTGAAGGAGTTGGATGCCGTGAGACCTCAGTGGTCGTGTTCGGGGCACGTTCATAGAGGCAGGGGCTTGACACCTCATCTTGCGTCAGGACTCATGAAGTATGCCAGTTGTCTGGGTAATCGTATTCAGGGCACGCCCATCGAGGTGACATCTGGGCGGCGCACGATCATCGAGGCACGGACTGGACTGGGTGCTTTAATCAAAGCAGCATCGGCAGTGCATGATCGCCGAGGTGGAGACTGGGCAGGGTGCTTTCATAAAAGTAGCATCTGGGCAGTGCACGATCACCGAGGTAGGGATCGAGCAAGGTGCTTTCATAAAAGTAGCATCCGGGTAGGGCACGATCATGAAGCGGCATCCGGACGAGGCACGCTTATCAAGGTAGGGACTTGATACTCTATCTTGCATCAAGACTTGTGAACATGCTCTCGTCCGACGTGGAGGCTTGTGTCTTGGCTAAACGCCGTATGAGGGATGATCATGCGGCATACCCTCAGACATGTGTTTAGCCGAACATGCCAACCAACAAAGCCTTCCGAGCTCCGCGCGCTAAGTGCTCCTTGCATGTGTTGGGTCTGGGTGATCGATCCATTCATCCATCTCTACCCCTTGGGATTCCTAATTGGGATTTTATAGAGGGAGTTGAAGGGCTAGGGGGATTTACGCGGACGAGATTGGGGGGGGGGGGGGGGGCTGGACCGCGTAAATCCCCCCTATGGGGGTTTAACGCGGGTTGGGTCTGTGTTTTTTTTTTGGTTTAAAAAAAAGGGTTTTCTTTTTTGAAAAGCATGGGTTTACGCGGACCAGACTGCGTAGCCAGTCTGGACCACATAATTTCCCCCCAGGGGGTTTACGTGGGCTAGATTGGGGGGGGGCAGTCTTGACCGCCTAAACCCCCCCTAGGGGGGGTAAACGCGGGCTGGGTCTGAGTTTTTTTTTTGGTTTAAAAAATGGTTTTCCTTTTTTGAAAAGCATGGGTTTACGCGGACCAGACTGGGGGGGGGCAGTCTGGACCACGTAAACCCCCCTAGGGGGGGTTAACGCGGGCTGGGTCTGGGTTTTTTTTGTTTAAAAAAGGTTTTCCTTTTTTGAAAAGCATGGGTTTACATGGGCCAGATTGGGGGGGCCAGTCTGGACCGCGTAAACCCCCCCTAGGGGCGGTTAATGCGGGCTGGGTGGTCTGGGTATGAACGCGGTCTGGTAGGGGGCCGCATTCTGGTGAACACGGTCTACGGGGTGTCCGTGTTCTGGACTGGCAACTGGGCCCGGGGTTTACCTGGACCAGACTGGGGGGACCAACCCAGTCCGGGTAAACCCCCCCTCAGGAACGCGGTCGCCTTGGTGGCTCCGTTCTGATGAACGCGGTCGTTAGGGTGACCGCGTTTAGGACTGGCAGGCTGGTCCGCGTAAAGGGGGTTTACGCGGGCTAGAGTGACTGGGGGTTTCTTGTTCCAGGTAAACACCCCCCCTAGGTGGTTTAGGCGGACCAGAATGACTGGGTTTGACTTGGAGGAGAGAGAAAAGTCATGTGGGTCCCACTGGGGGTTAAGGCGGGCTGGAGTAGAGGGTTTAAATGGGCCATGGTTTAGTGAGCCCGGGATTTAGGTGGGCTGGATTGATTGGCTGGGTTCAGGGGTTTGGGCGAGTTTGGTAAGCCGGAGTTTACGAGGGTCAGGTGGACTTGGTGAAGAGAGAGAGCTTACTTGAATTTGGACCCGGAACGGCCAAACTCGGCGTTCGTCCGAGCTCCGTCTTGAACGCGGTGGACCCAGGTGTGATTTGACTGCTGGAGTCGCCGATGTCAAGCCGCTTGTAAAAGATGTGTCGGGAGTTGTTCCCTGCCTTTCTGTCATGCGCCACGTGACGTGATGGGTGGCTGGGAGTCCCGGGTTGGCCCGACAACTAAGATGTCAACACGTTGATGTCGTTTGTCTGGTAGTCGAGGGTGACCCCCGCTTCTTGGTGAAGAGTCGTGTGATACGGCATGTTGTTCTAAGTCCCGAGTTAGTCTGGTTGTTGAGGTGTTGGCGGTGCGATCCCATATGTGGGGTATCCGGGGGTAGTCCCCGAATCTTTACAGAGTGCCGTTTGGTACGACAGGTTATCCCGAACCTCGGATCCGATCCAGCCATCGGGAAACTAGTTGGCGTGGTGCCATTTACTTGGGGATGATCCCCGCTTGTTATGTTGTGCCGTTTGACTTAGCGAGATGTCCTGATTTTCGAGCTCAACTTGGTTGGCAAAGCACCCTTGGCGTTATGCCGTTTTGCTCTATTTAGGGAATTTTTCCCTATGTTTAAACCTCGATTAATTCGAGAAAATAAGCGGGTGTCAATAGGGGTTTACAAAAAGTCTAGGCATACAATCCAACACTCGGAATCAATCCGAGTGGAGGACCGCAAGTCAACAGGGGAGTCCTCAACTCGAGTCTCACTCTTTGACAGGCTGGGGGCACCAACCCGACCGAGGGCACAACCGCTGAAGAAAAAGAGGATAGTGCATGTGGGCAAGAATACCATCAAGGTGTTCACATGCTACACCTCAGCCGTTGGCAAGTAGCCCGAGGGAGAATCTGATTGCCTGAACGAGCCGCTTTCTTCATTGAGAAGAGCTTGCACAGTCACTCAAGCCGTAGCGCAACTAAATCGTGCTACCACCGCCTCACCAACCTAGCAAGGGCAGGCACCAGTCGAAAAGGCCCCGGAAGAAATCCGCAACACCCATGAAAATGAAGATCCAAGGCAAAGGGACGAGCTAGAAGAAGACGGCCAAGATATCACGTTGGCAAAAATGTAATGTGAAAATCAAGAGTTAAAAGCTCTATTGTTGGAAATTCGACGGGAGAGGGAAGCATCGCCGCAGCCTTCAACGGCACTGCAAGTGATGGCACATCTTTCCTGAGGTACCCCAGCAGTCGCCAATGCATCAGCAACGACAACAGAGGTCCCGACAATGGTGGAACTTGAAACCCCACTTGTCGAGACCAACATGCGGTCATCAAGTGCACTTGCAACGGAAGACTTGATAGCCCAGAGGCAAATGATTGAGCAAATCGTGGAGGCCAGATTCGTTGAACATGGAGAAGGTTCCGCCACTACAGATTTGTATAGTGTGCCGTATCCCCTTCATCACCGGTTCAAGAAGCTATCGTCAGACTGCCTAAAGGCTATCAAGTTGCAGAAGTTTTAATGGGCATACTTCTCCGCAGGAACACTTGGCCTACTATGTACGGCCATGAGGGAGTTGGCGTTGGACGAGTCACATCTCCTCCGCTGCTTCGCCACATCTCTCACGGGTACTATTTTTTAGTGGTACTCGAGGTTGAAGCCTAATTCAGTGGTTAGTTGGGCTGACATGCAGAGGAAATTTCTTGACTGGCTCCAAACATCCGAGCATAAGGTTTCTTTAGCTGAATTATGCTCCCTGGGATAGAAGAAAGGGGAAATGGCCCTAGACTTCATCAAACGCTGGAGAGACTTCAACATGCGTTGTGACAATCCTCTTACTCAGGAGGATGCTATTACTATTCGTCGGAAAGGCTTGGCCACGAAAATCAGCGAGATGCTTCTTGGCACAAATATTAAAGGATTTGACCAATTGAATTCGGTTGTCGTCGAGATAGAGATGTTCTTCTCGAGAACCCCAGCTTCATCCCGGCCAAAGGTAGGTCATCAAAAGACCGCAATGCTGGCGGTAAAGAGGTGAACGCAATGGATTTCTCTCCAGCAAATGGTAAAAATGGAGGAGGAAATCCAAATACTTCCGGCATGGAGCCTGCGGGCAAAGCATCGACCCTCCCCTTGGAGGAGCATCTGAAAACGCCATATTCCTTCAAGAAGGAATACACGGAGGGGCTCTTTCGGCTTTGCATGAAAGAGCGGCTGATAGTCCTCCTGGAACTATGGAAGCCCGCAGACGTGGGGAAATCAAGTGAACCCAATTATTGCATGTATCATCGCATGTTGGGTCACGTCAATTATTGCATGTATCATCACATGTTGGGTCACGTCATAGAAGACTGCTATGTTTTCAAAAACAGCAGAAAAGTTGATTCAAGATAGCACCATCAGTATGAGGGATCATCGAGTGGAGCCGCCTTAGCCCCATGTCGGACTAGCACAGAATGTCACTGTCAATGTACTGCAGATCTCTGAAACAAAGAGTAGGAGATCGACGGCTGACGAGTATGCTCTAGCTACCCATAGCAACACCAATGCATCGGAGACCGGACCTTCACACCAGCGGCACAATATTGTACTCGGACGCATCTTATCTCAAATGCCCAAAGATCTAGCAGTCCGGAGGAGCATTCATAGAATTAAAAGGGAAATTATGCGATTGCAACAAGAGCAGCGGGAGCTGTTGCAATTCTTAAGGTGTGTGGATTAGCAAATGGCAATGTTTCCACTCCTACCAAATGCAAGGGAACCAACCCCCCCACATACGCCAAATTGGGAGGAGTCAGCAGGCAGCCGCACCATGCCAAGGTCCGAAGGATGGTTATCTGAAGAGTCATCAGACTGATTTGATGATGAAGCACAGCGGAGGCCATATCCCCCGCAACATTACACAGGGAATGGATCAAATTTCTCTATAAATGTGATACACATCCGCTTCCGTCATATTCTTCGAGCCAGGGGCAGAAGGAGCCGAGTCTAGCCAAGTCAAATTCACACTGTGGTACCCAAGCTAGCTACTCTCTCATCAACATTCCTTTCTCAAGGACGACACTGAAAAGATATTTGATGTTCTCCTAAAAGAGGGTCGGATAATGGCGCATGACCCGCCAGCATACTACAATGAAATGGCGGAAAGACATCCTCTTAATTGCAAGTTCTATGTCAGGGTGTGTCACCCCACGGGAGAATGCCCAGAAGTTCAAGGCTACATCGAGATCCTTATTCGAAGAGAGGAAATCGATGCCCAAGGGAACTCCATGATAAAGTGGCGCCTCAAAGAAGGTGCCAAAAAGATTATGCGGCAGAGCCAGAAAGGCCAAGCCAAGGGGTAAGGTTCTAAACACACGTCTAAGCAAAGCCAGCAAGGTGGAGCTAAGAAATAGAGTTGTAAAGCCGAGCCTAAGGCAAATGCTGGAACGAGCAAGCAAAAGGCCATTGAAGAAACTATGATGACCCAAATGCCTCGTGGTCCCCATCCTAGCATGGTAGAGTTTCAAGAGTTGCCACCTGAGATAATTGAACAGGCAATTAATACCACATTTCAGGTGCAATCTGAGGAAGCTGACTGGGTCAGGGTAGCTCCCAAGAAAAACCATCGGCTCAAGTATGCTAAGGCATCGGCTCAGGCCAGAAAACATGGTTCCCGAGACACTGCCATCCCAAAGCCAAAATTAACAGTGCCATCTTCGCAAGAGACAGCACGAGCCAAGAAATGGTAGAAGAACAGAAGAAAGAATTTTAAGAGGAGTTTGAAGAAGCAAGCAGAACATGTTGCTGCCATGGAAGCCCCTCAAGAGCTAACTCCCCTCTAGAAGCTACAGAAACTCATTGATGAGTTGGAGGAGTATGTTACCCCTCACCCTACTCGGGTAGTCTCGCTAGATAAATACATTCCCTGAGAGAAGATGGAGAGCAAAGCTCGCTCGAGGAGTTGGCTCCGCCAAATGTATCAGCGGGCTAAAGAGGGAGAAAAACTCCCAATCCCTGAAGATTTGACCTTATTCTATAAGGATGAGGAAATCACTCTTCAGAAGTTTGATGAAATGTTTAAGAGCTTCTCATGCAACATGATGTCTATTCCACCACCTGAAAACCTCAACTCTGTAAAGGGCGAATTCATGGTGAATAGACCCAAGCGAAAAATAGCATTGGCAATGCGTTAATGCTACTAGGCGGAGGAAAGAGGTCGAGGCCGTAGGTGAGGAAAGAATCCAAATTTGTCCAACGGTAAAGGCTCCAACTTTGTCAACCCTGATTACCTTCTGAGGAGAAGAATCGGGCCCTATCCCTACAGTTGAAGTACGGGGTAACGTCTTTGAGTTCGACCCCTCTGACGAGGAGGGAGAGCTTGCGGTCCGAGTAGCGCAAGATAAACTCCCTGATTAGGTCGGTCCTTCCGGCAAGGATAGCACTGACCATCCATTGCCCTTGTCTGAAGAATCTTTGGCTCCACTGTTTTAAGAAGGGTCGGGCGAGCCGAGCAAGACGGAGAAACCCTCTGAGGAGGAGAAGCCGAGCAACTCACAAAACACTTTGGCATAAATGATCCCTCCGATGGAGGAGGACCGTGCTCGGGTAGATCGCAAAATACTCGAGCACATGAAGTGATTCCCTACAACCATTACCATCTGGGAAGCTATTGCCCAGAGCAAAGAGTTTAGGGAGACGCTTATAAAAGTCCTTCAAGAGCCTGAGTTTATGAAGCTCACGCTACCGAACTGCAAGGTCAAGCTTATGAAGTGTTCGCGACAAGCGTCACATTTTCTGAGAAGGATATGCTACTATCTTCTCCATGCCATAGCTGCCCGCTATACATCCAAGGGAAAATCAACGGGCATGAAGTAAACCGGGTTTTGGTAGACGCCGGTGCAACTGTCAATATCATGCCTCTGAAGACATTCAAGTCTTTATACCTGATGTCTTACCTACAAAAGGTAAATACTGTAAAGAGCTCTGAGTTCAATCAAAACTCAGAGGATGCTCTTGGCAAGGTTGATGTGGAGATGGTCCTAGATAACTTTCACCAAAGTCACATTCTACATCATCAATTGCAACACATGAAAATTAGGTCATCCTCTTAACTCTGCATCAGTGCATAAAGTACGTCAAGAATGGTGAACAACATATGGTCTTTGTTGATCGGGCTCCTTTTCAACCAAATGAATGCAACTTGATGGGTGCCTCCCTATATTTCAAGGAGCCCGTTGCATCGTCCATTGCCAAGACCAAGGACAAGGGCAAACAAAAGTTATTCTCAGAAGGAGAAGAAGATGAAGTAGAGCTCCTCGTAGTCAACGAAGACATGGCCAAGCTGCATAGACTGAGCCTCTGGACCCCGGATACCAAGGTGGCCCGTCCTGAAAGACAGAATGTCAATTTTGAGGCTAGTCTTATTGGTTGAGTTGTCAATAAAAGTATCCCTCTCCTACTAGGATGCATGCAACTCCCATTTGAAAGGGAAGAGCACAAGGTGGAGCAACTGAAAACCTTCATAGTTTCCTATCAAAGGAAAAGGAGGAACAAGAATAGGAGGGATAAACCCATCATCTTCTACAAAGGGGATCTGGTTCCACAAGGACCTCCTGAAGATGATTTCGGCTGCAATGTGTTGGCTGACACTGCTCTAGAGCTAGTCCAAGAAATGGACGATATGCCCGAGCATATCAAGGAAATGTGCAAAAAGTAAAGAATTCCTTAAACACAAAACTCTGCAAGACGGGAATACTTCCATCAGCCATGGTACCCTTCATAGGCTAGGGAGCAACTACCTCTCTCCACAAAAGACACAAGAGGACTTGGATATGAGCACCAAGATGATTTCCAAGGTTACCGTGTTGTCAATGTGGTAGGGCTACTCTTGCCCTCCAGTAATCAAACAAATGGTGAAGCCAGGTTTCATAGCTCCGATGAGGAGAGGGAAGAAACAACAACACAACTTTCTTTTGTCATGCTCGACCAATCTTCCAAAGTCGAAGAAAGTCTAGCTCAACTAACTCTTCAACAAGAAGAGGATGAAAAAGATACTGAGTTCCTCGACGTCTACATCGCCAACACTGACGACGAGGAAGACTTCATTAATCTACAGCCAGCGTCGTGCAAGCTTGAAGATGGCGACCAGGCAACTGTAGATGAGCTAATGGAAATCAACCTGGGGAGCGCGGACGATTGTTGCACCCTTTTATTTTTTTCGATTCAATTGAGACATGCTTCCTCGAGTAATTGAGGTAATCTACATTCGGCGACGGGTGGAATACGGCGCAAAGCCAATACCGTCACTCCGTGGAGTAGCTCCACACATTAGGATCCACAAACCCAACCTCATCACAAATTAGAAATCCCTCGCAGCAACCGAGGTAGCCTAAATAAAATCCACAACGACCGCTAAACGGCTGAGAGCCAAGCGTCTTGTGGTTCTATCCAAGCTCCCAGATTTCAGGACCCCCCCGCAGAAGGCCTAGGATCAAGCAAACCTACATCGCAGCAAAAGGATTCACATGTGGGAGACGTTCACCTACCAAAGGAGAGTCTGGCACGTGCGTACGAGACGATCCCGACGGAAGTAAACTCTTCCCCTCAGTCAATGGCGCAGAGGAGACCAAAAAATAAACAAAAGAGAAGTCTTTTCTCCCTTCCACGAGTCATGGCTGCAACAAAAAGGAGGGACGGAGTAGGGTTTTAAGAGGGGCGGACCCCCTTTAGGGCACGCCCGAGGTCAAATAGACCCGCAGGGGGGCCAGGCTGGGTCATTTAACCCCGGCGGGGTCAATTGACCCCGGCGGGCCCTATTCAGGGTCATGTGGACCCCAGTGGGGTCAAATGACCCCACCGGTTCATTTGACCCCAATGGGGCCTTGACCCTTGACGGGCCCCGTTCAGGGTCATGTGGACCCCAGTGGGGCCCACGCGTTGTCATTCGACCCTGTTGGCCTCCATTTGACCCCGGTGGGTCTTTTTTCCCTTCTCCGCACACACACGCACAAAAAAGGAGAAAAGTGGGGAAAACCCACCTTGTCAAGGTGAGGTCCAAAAATCAACCTACCTTCTCAAGGTAGAGTCGAAAATTTAACCCACCTTGTCAGGGTGGGTCCAGCACCTCTATAAATACCCCACGGGTTTAAAAGGACGAGGAGACACGAAGAAGAGGAAAAAGAAGAGACGAGCACGAAAGCCGGAGCTCGAGACTTGTTCTTTGTTCTGTGCACTTTGGGGTATGAAAATATGAATACTCCGGGCCTTGTATTTATGCCCCCAGCGCCTATGTATTCTTTTGCGCGGCTCACCCTTGGGTATTAAAAAATATATATATATACCCCATGTCTTGCATATATGCCGTTATCGGCTCCGTATGGCCGTTTTCTATGCTTTTGGGCAGCATAGTAACATAATTACTCGAACTAATAGAGAATTATAGAAATGTCCTTCCCAAAATCGCAAGAAAACCCGTAAGTGTTGTAATTGCAGTTATACCCTACAAGTTTCTCAAATTATGGCTATGCCCCTACATCTCGCATTTGTGCGAAGATCTACTATATAGTCGACAATCTGCCGACGACCCCTTGTATTCACACAAATCATCAATGTATCAACCATGTTTGTGTACACGTGTGATTGCGTACAAATCTCGATTGTCAACAAAATTGTGTATACGCCCCTAACTTGTTAGGGATGATAATGTGTGCACTTCCTTCCAGTTACAAACTTGTTCCAACACCTGTGGGTGCTGTCTAACTACGTTCACACCCGGGTGTTGCTAAACCCTAGCCACTGGCTTCCAGAGAGCAAATTACCAAAATACCCTTGGAGTCCAACAATGGCCAAACCTATGTAGTCTGAGGCGCGCCTAGGCGCTCGCCTAGGCGCGCCTCAGAGGTGAGGCGCTGACTGCTCGCCTCGCCTCGCCTCAACGCCTCGCTCTGACCACAGTTTGTCTCACTCTCTCTCTATATCACATAGACACACAAAATTTGGTTTTTGATAGTGGTTTGTTAAATTCTATGTGAATTTAGTGAATCATAATAATTTGAATCATATGATTGAATGAATTTAGGAAATTTATTGACTTTATATAGGTATTTTTGTGATATTTAGACATATAATCTATTTTTTGAATTATATATACCTATTAAAAAAAAATCTCGCCTCAAACGCCTAGGCCATCACCTAGGCGTTTGAGGCATGAGGCGACCCACTGGTCGCCTCGGCCGCCTCACGCCTCAGACTACATAGGGCCAAACAACCTCCAAACCTTCCAAAATATGCCCGAGTGCCCCTGGAAGATAGGAAGAGTGCTCAGCCACTCACCCAGCCTAGAGACTGCACAATGCCCTTGGTCTGGCCTCAAATTACCAAAGTACCCTTGGAACTCGACAAATTACCAAAATACCCATGGGATCCAGAAACCACCAGGACGCCCTAATATGTCTCCGGCCTTCTGTAAATCACACTTGTGCCTTGAAATCATAGGGTTTCACCAAACTAAACATGGCCTTTGTTAAAACCCTAATTCCTTCAATGGTGGTGGTTGTTGTTATTGATGTATAGGGGGTTCATTGTGAGCCATGCAAGCGAGTATGCCCTTGACATCAGAACCTATGTAAGGGATTCTAGGGCTGGCTTTGACAATTAATCAAGGGTGTTCGGACGTTATGTCGATGTAAATCAACACTGACTGCATTCAGTGGGGAAAGATCCCGCACCTGAACCTACATCGTCTGATCAAATCAAACGCACAGAATGAACTATGCGCGGGCTATTTAAATAGCCTCATACGTGCATCGGTGTAGGTTTCCCTTTTCTCCAAGAAGGTCAAGCAGTCTATACCCATCTCTCACCACATTAGACATAAAAAATAATACTAAAACATAATTCTGTGACCAACAGACTGGCACGCCCGATGGGACCTTTCTCACCTTTCTTCTTCTTGTCAAAGAAGTCCTAAATTTTTTTCAAGGTTTTGATTGCCCCTCTTCCTCTTCCCGTCCTGTTCAATTGGCTCGCCTCCATCGAGCTGGATGCGAAGATCTCCGACAATTATTGTCTTGCCAGAGCGAGATGTTGCCACCACAGGCTTTGTGTCCTTGCGGCTGCGATGTTACCCCTGTTGAGCAGGAGCGACGTTGGTAACGCCTACAGTAGGCACGACGTCGCTATGGTGGCGACCTTGCCCCTATTGCGCAGGAGCAGTTCCCCTGAGGGTGGCCAGAGTAGAGTTTGTGTCGTTACGGTGACGACACTGCCCCCGTTGAGTAGGGGTGACACCGATAGTAACTTGATTGACCGAGAAAACTCGGTCGTTTGCTTGGGCGGAAGGCCTGACACTTTCGGCCGTTGTCGTGGCAGCCGAACGAACTCGGCCTGTTGCTGGGACAAAGGGCCTGACACCCTTGGTCGGTGGAGAGTTGGTCGGGTGTGTCTGGTCGGTTGTTGGAGAAGAGGGCCTGACACCCCCGGCAGTTGATTTGTTGACTGAGCAGACCCGCCCAGTTGTTGGAGTCAGGGGCCTGACACCCCCGACGGTTGCTTTGTTGACCGAGCGAACTCGGCCAGTGGTTGGAGTAGAGGGCCTGACACCCTCAGTAGTTGTTGCCGCAGGCGTGGCTGAACTGGTTTCAGCCACAGGTACGACACCCAAAAAGAAGGACGAACTGACGACCGATGGGAAGTCGCCGAAAACGAAGGGGGTTGCCAGGTATCCGAACCTGGCATGGCTGGCAATGACCTAGGGGCCGTATGTGACGGCTGCCATCTTCCTCTCGCTGTCATCGGTGGTGGTAGTGCGTAGCACTGATGGAGTAGCGTGCAAATGCACAAAGAGCCCTCAAGTGAGCAAAGAAAAGCCCTCCTCTTCTCGTCCTGTAAGAGGAAGAGAGGTAATTAGAACCTTAAAGAAGGTTTGGAGGATTTCTTTGATAGAAAGAAGAATGACAGGAAAGGTCCCACCGGACGTGCCAGTCTGTTGGCATCACGGAAAATATTTTCATTCTTTTTGAAAGAGAAAAGGAAAAGAGGGATAAGAGGGGTGCACATATAGGGGTTGTATAGGTAGCCTGTGCAGGTTTTATTTCGTGAGCGCGCATCGTATCAGACGATTTGGGTTCGAGTGTTGAACATTTCTCCACTGACCGCAGTCAATGTTGATTTACATCGGCCTAACGTCTGAACACCTTTGTTTAACTGTCAAAGAAATCTTAATCTTCTACAAGGGTCTGATACTGAGGGCATATTTGTTTGTAGACCTCAGATTTAATTTTCACTCACCACTGAAGAATTAACGGAATTAGGGTTCCAAAAGGAAAAGGGCCGCTAGGTTGGGCTAGAAACCCTACAATTAGGGGGGCGTAGTTGCAATTTTGCTAGAGCAATGGGCATTTTTGAAGTGCCAGGAGGTTTCCTGAACCTCAGGGGTATTTTGATAATTTTGGGTTTCTACGGGTATTTTGGTAATTTTACCGGGCCAAGGACATTTCTGAAATTTTCCGGTTGGAGAGAAGGTAGGATAGAATCCTTGACTCCCCGAGGCGCTTAGGCCATTTCCGGAGAGTTTTAGGGGTTACCAGGCCATTCTTAGGTCATAGAGGTACTTTGGTAATTTTACTAGACTCTCTGTGGACCTAGATATGAGGTGGCACTTAAGTGTAAGACTGAGCCAACAACGTCCCTAAGCGGAAGGAGCATCGAGGGGCTTCGAAGAAGGCACACGTGCATTGATTTGCAAAAGGAGGGGTATATATACAATTTTCGAAAGTCAGGGGTTCTCTTATAATTTTTCTTGACTGGTGTGCAAAAAAAGTCTACAAAATACATTTATAGTCCGAGTGGGTACAAGGGTTGCTGGCAAGTTGTCGATTGTACATAAGAGATGTCCGCACTAACACGGGATATAGGGGCGTAGCCCCAACTGCAAATAACATGACTTGTACTTCTCGCATTCCCAGGAAGGGCATTTTTGTAATTCTCCCATTATATGGGTGGAACCACATAATTTAGCCATCCGAGCATGTAAAAAATTACATACATGGCCTGTAGAGGGGCATAATTACAAACATAACCCTTAGGGGCATAAATACAAGACCTCGGGATCACCTACCCCTCTAGGGTCAAAAACAACGAACAATGCTGCTTGCAAATGTCCCTCAAGTGCATGAATCTCTCGATGCTGGATGCCCGATGCTTGATGCCTCTTTTTGGACTCCCGAGGGTCTATTTATAGAATTTGAAGGGCTACCCGGAGGTATTTGAATCCGTACGGGGTGGACGGGATAAAAATGACCCTGGGAGGGTCTTTTTCTTCCTTTTTTTTCTTTTTTCTTTTTTGTTGCAAGAGAGAAAAGGGGGGCGGGTCGAATGACCCCGGGCAGGGCCCACTAGGGTCAAGCGACCCGGGTGGCTCCCCCCGGGGTCACGCGACCCCGGGCGGGTTGGGTCGGGTCTTTTGCACATGTTTCTTTGTATAAACCCCTAGTTTTGGCGTTTTTTCAGCCTTGTTCTCGCAGCACGCCGCGTGGAGAGAAGAGGGAGCGCTCTCCTTGTTCGTTTGTCGTCTTCTCCGCGTCGTGGGCCGCAAAGAGGAGACTTGTGTTTGTCCGAGCAGTGTGATACACGTTCGTGGAACTTCTTCAGCGATGTGTACACCATCCTTTGCATCCCCTTTTCTTACTGCGAGGGTTTCCTTCACCCATATTGAACATCCAAGGGAGGAAAATTCCACCCCTCTGGGGTTTTGCCTGGAACCACGAGATCCTGACAATCGTGGTGGATTTAATCCGGTTCTTGACCACCTTGCTCGTTGCGAGGGGTCTATAATTGTAGAGACATACGGGCCACAGAGCCCCGATGTGTGGGAATATTTTACGGAGTGACGATACGTCGAATATTGAACCCCGACCAACTCGAGGGAAAGGTCTCAATTTATCCGAGACAAATAGTGGGTGCAACAGCCTCCAATTTTGGTGCAGTCTCATTGCCATCAGCTTCTTTCTAGTTAGTGCATATGCCACCACATTCGTTTTTCACGGATGATAATTCAACGTAAAATCATATTCTTTCAGAAATTCCATCCACCTCCTCTACCTCAGATTTAACTCTTTCTGAGAGAAAATATACTTCAAACTTTGGTGATATGAAAATACCTTAAATTGTTCTCCATATAGGTAATGCCGCCAAATTTTGAGTGCATGGACAATGATAGCCAGTTCCAAGTCACGTGTAGGGTAATTTTTCTCATGGTCCTTTAATTGTCTAGAGACATATGCTATCACCCTGTCATTCTACATTAATACACAATCCAATCCTCTCCTAGAAGCATCCGTGTACACCACAAATCCTCTTGAACCATATGGCAAAGTGAGCACTGGAGCTGTGGTCAGTCTGGTTTTCAATTCTTGAAAGCTTCTCTCACATTTATTTGACCATTCAAAAGTCACTCCCTTCCTGGTTAATCTGGTCATAGGGGCTGCAATGGAAGAAAAGCCCTCAATAAATCTTCTATAATACCCTACAAGACCCAAAAAGCTTCTGATTTCGTTGACAGTCTTCGGCCTCTCCCAATGCAGAACCGCCTCTACGTTAGCTGGGTCAACTGACACTCCTTCACCAGAGAAAATATGTCCTAAGAATTTCACTTCATTCATCCAAAATTCATATTTACTGAACTTAGCATATAATTGATGCTCCCTCAAAGTCTCTAAAACAGTCCTCAGATGCTCTCGGTGTGCTTCAACATTTGATGAGTATACCAACACATCATTTATGAAAACCACTACAAATCTATCTAGGTAAGGCTGAAAAATGTTGTTCATCAAATCCGTAAAGGTTGTTGGTGCATTGGTCAACCTGAAAGACATAACCAAGAATTCATAATGCCCATATCTTGTTCTAAAAACAGTTTTAGAAATATCCTCAACCTTGATCCTTAATTGGTGGTACCCGGACCTCAGATCAATTTTTAAAAACACCGTAGTTGCCTACAATTGATCAAATAAGTCATCTATCCTCGGCAGTGGGTACTTATTCTTCACTGTCACCTAATTTAATTTCCTGTAGTCAATGCATTATCTGAGAGACCCATCCTTCTTTCTAACAAATAAAACCGGTACACCCCAAGGTGACACATTAGGTCGGATGAAACCTCTGTTTAACACCTCCGGCAACTGTTTCTTCAATTTAGCTAACTCTGTTGGGGCCATCCTATATGGGGCTACAGAAATGGGCAAAGTTCCCGACATGAGTTCAATGGTAAACTCCACCTCCCGTTGAGGAAGATAAACCCAGAAGATCTCCAGGGAAAACATCCGGGAATTCCCTAATGACATCAATGTCAGCTAAGGACTGCTTACAATCCTCTGGAGGGACAACCATTACACTAGCTAAATAACATTGGCACCCACTTCTGATCCACTTCATGGCCTTGATGGTTGACACTAAAAGCTTCCTAGAGTGAGGTCTTGGGCATTTGGTAATAGAACATCTACTTCTTGGGTTCCAGAAAAATTACTTTCTTTCCTCGACAATCTAAGATGGCAAATTCTGTTCCAACCAACCAGTCCATACCCAAAATAATATCAAAATCTGTCATCTCTAATAAATATACATATGCCGGCATGATATTTCCTTCAATCAAAACATCAACTCTAGGGATGGCATGTGAAGTCCTAGCTATTTCTCCTGATGGAGTGCATATGGACATGTTCTCGGTCACTACAATTTGCCTATCTTGCAACAACTTAGCAAACTTCTTCGAAATAAAAGAATGTGTGGCACCAGGATCAAACAAAACTCTAGCATGTAGGTTATCAACAGGAATGGTACCTTTAGCCACAACATTTGTATCTTGAGTCTCCTCTCTGGTCAAGGCAAACAACCTAGCTTGGCCCGTCTGTTGTAGTCGAGGTGGTTGTTGCTACCTCTATTGTTGCTATCTCGGCTGCTGCTGCTGCTGGGTGCTGCCTCGATGGTGGTTGCCGTGGATACTGCTGCTGGGGATAGTTCCTCCTAATATGACCCAGTTGCCCACAAGCAAAGCACCTGACCTCATCTCTCTTAGCAGGTGAAACTGTCCCCGTAAAGGCCATTCTTTTTCCTTTATCCCTCCTCATGGTAAAGTGAGGGTTGCTTCTCTTCGCCCTACTCGTCATCTACTCCTCTTTGAATTCCTCATGCTCAGCTTCCACAATGAAGGCCCTCCTCAATGCAGTGGCCATGGTCTGAGAGTCCAACATTGCCACTTTGCCTCTGATGCTGCTTCTCAACCCGCTGACAAACTTCTTCACTCTTCTCAGCTCGTCTACACAGATATGAGGGACATACTTCTCCAATTCTGTAAATTTTACTTCATAGTCTGCCACAGACAAGTCCCCTTGCACCAAATTCATGAATTCCACCTCCTTGTGGTCTCTGACATGCTGCGGTAGGTATTTAGCATAGAACACCTCCAAGAACTCCTCCCAACTAATCGCAGTATCTCTGCCCCGAAAGGTGGTTCTAAGCATAAACATCCAATAGTCATCTGCCAGCTCCTTAAGCATGAATGTAGCCAACAACACCTTATCTCGCTTTGCACACTTGATTGCTTTGAAGATCTTCTCGATCTCCTTGGTCCAGCTCTCTACGATCTCTGGTTGGCTGTCCCCCTTAAAAGAAGGCGGACTCATCTTCTTGAATTTTTTCATCAACTCTGCCCCCGCTGTCCTACCTTGTTGTTCTTCCACTCGAGCCTACAATTGGGCCTGCATTATTGCTTGGGTCTGGGCTTGTGTCTGCATGGCCTGCACCAACCCTTGGAAGGCTTGCATGAATCCTCCTAGATCTACCGGTGGCACGCCCAGCGCAGTCATGACCTCCTGCCCTCTGGACGACTGTCCAACTTGGGTTGCTCCATCTACACTAGCGGACGTCCCCTCTGAAGTAGCATGCTCTCCTTGGGAAGGGTCCATGGCTCCTCTCCCACACTCTGCCTTCTCTCCTGCAAATGGAGAATTCACTTACATTAGTACTATCCCACACTAAACCTAACACTCTACACATAATCAAATCGCCTACGATCTCAAGATGGTGTACAAATTCAATGGCTGCAGGTCAAACCCAAATCTCACGACCTTGCTCTGATACCACTTGTGGCGCCCCCTTCTCGGGTCACTCAGTGCCCAGTCGGGGTGGCGTCACCTCAATCTAACCACGTGTTGTGAGCTTGGCTGTCCCGCGGACACTTACGGCCATACCATTGTAAAATTCCATACACACAACCGTACCACATATATAATTAAAGGCATAAACATGCATAACCAACAACACACAACCTTCATTAAATTCAGAACTCTAGAAGTCTAATTACATTTCAGAACCATAGCTTCAGCCCATTACACCACCCATCACAAAAAAAATGAAAACTCCCAAGATCTACAATCAGATCTAAATCTGATTAACACGGTTTATATACATAACTTTCAAAAACCCTCATGAACATAATGAAAACTACATCTTAATAATATATATACAACTGCAACAAATCTCCCCTACCACTCTTCTTCAAGCTTCTACCCACCAGGTGAATAGCCAGCCGCCTAATCTCCTGAAATTTTATAAGCCATAGGCGTGAGTCCTAAGACTTAGTGGGCGAGGAACAAAACCAGAAAGATGTATACCATATAGTAAATTTTCACAAAGAACCGAAGGCTTTCATGGATAGCATATATGTACAACCACACTCATTTTTCTGCAGCAAGTTCTAACATATGAATATAAAGCAAGAAGGTAAATAAGGAAACACTTATATTTTCTGGGGCTCAGATTTTTAGAGGCCTACAGGTCGGGTTTTATTAAAATCACCTGGCTACAAGTAGTCATCCATTTACACCGGCCTCACACAATCCAATTATTTCATTTGCACAATTTAAAACCCCACCTACATGAAATCTTTTAAATCATCTAACTGGGCACATTGCTGGACATGCATTTAATTCACGACACAAGGAGTTAAAACCCACTACAGTCAAGAGGCGCGAGCTAGGCCACGGATGGCCCAACACATTGACCTACAGTTTTGATCAATTGCATAGGATCGGGGGCCCTACCCTACCTTCCACCAGATCATCGTCCGATCTGGCTTCCAGATTTAACTGCCTATCCGTCCTCAGACGAGGGTCACCCCGGGCAGATGCTTACCCGGTGCCCTACCCTCCTTACAGTGGCACTGTCCATGTCTACATTTTATTGTATCATCTTCACTTTTCTTTCCTTAGAACCGCTTTAAATGCACAATGTAGAATTATGAATATCTCAACTAAAGTTCATAGCCAATCAGAAAAGAAGCAAATATAGTATGCAGGTCGTAAAATATTCTAGGTGCAGTTTACAGTCTCTATCATGCATGTTCACTACTCCCTTTACAAGCACATTCAGTTTGTATGCCAAAATAGATTCAAAGTAAAAAGACTAACAAATGACATATGTTAGGTTTCGAATCAATGTCTACCTGTGGCAAAATATCCTACAGTCGTGGTTCTGCTCTCCCCTCTCCGCTGCCACCCAGAACGGTCTTCAGAGGCCTGCCTCCTGCTCCAGAAGGGTTTTCTGCCCTTTCAAAACCTCCTACTTCTTGCTGCGTCAGTAGCTTCTCTACTGCCTCTCCTCTTTTCTTTCCCTCTACTCCGTTCTGGACGCAAGGCTCTGATCTGCTAAGGTGTAGCTAAAAATGTAATGTAAAGGGACAGCCAGTGGAGGTGTTCAGGCCTTAAATAGGCAGCCCTTCAGTCTACCTAGAAGAAAATTACCAAATTTATTTTATTATGCTTTCCTAGAAAGTCTGTTGCTTGCCTCAACTACCAGCACTCTGGCTGACACCTCTGCCATGCTCTGGTTGACTTCTGGCAGACAGGACCGTCATTTCCTATTGACTTCTGGTAGAAAATATTTGAGTAGTTAAGAAAATATCTAAGTGTAATATAGGGTCTATAACTCAAAGCTAATCTATTTAGTCGCAGCAACTATGTTGACATAAGAGCAACATATTGAGCGGCAGAATCGTAATTTTACTCACTATCTAATTTCGTTTTCTCATTTTTTTTTACCTAACAAATGACATAATTAGTAAAATACTTAACTCAAGATTAAATGAAAATTTGATTATCTTTCAACGAGTCTAATATTGTCCCATTTTGACATTTTTATGAGTAATTAAGCTTAATAAGGGTAATTTTATAATTTATATAAGTTTTTAGTCTCATTCTGACCACTAATTATCATTTAAGTATAATATAGGGGTAACTAAAAGAAACTAAGTCCACATATATAGGGGTAACTAAAAGAAACTTAGTCCACATAGTCGATTATCTTTTATAGTTAAGGACACTTAATCGTCTATCTCAATAAAATTTTAACTATCTCACTTAACATCGCCTATCTTAACTTCGGCTATCTCTAACTTAGGCCCTAACTTTGCCTATCTCAATAGAACTTCAGCTATCTCACTTAACTTCGCCTATCTCAAGCTCAACTATCTCAACTTAGGTCCTAACTTCACTTATTTCAATAGAACTTTAGCTATCTTAACTTCGCCTATCTCAACTTCAGCTATCTCAACTTTGCCTATTTTATCTTCAGCTCTTTCAACTTTGCCTATGTTATCTTCAGTTATCTCAACTTCACATGTCTTATCTCAACTTCGCCTATCTTATCTCAACTTCGTCTTTCATCAAAATATCAGCTATCTCACAATCTAACTCATCTTCTAATACTATATCTCGTTATTTGACATTTTTGACTTATTAAATAGTCGAATTTCAAAAAGTGCTTAACATAAAAGTTGTAGATAATCGAGTTATCTTTCCAATGAGCCTAATTTTACCTCATTTGGACATTCCTGCATAAAGTTATATTTAAAATAAGGGATTACTGTCTTGAAGTTACGAATTTCTCTTAATAGATTTTGCTTTACTACATGGGATACCATAATAGGCTCTTAACACAGTTAGTCCAATACACTAATTGGTTTCCTAAAACTGGGATGTTACATGAGGTCCTTTTTTGATGAGTGTTCATCTTTGTTCATTTAGGCCCTGTTTGAAAAACGGGCAGGGTCAAGGTACTCGACCCCAGGGGGTCGAATACCTTACCCGAGGTCAGGTAAGAGATATGTGTGTGAGATGAGAAGTGGGATCCATGTTTTCTCTTTCATGGGTTAAGGAATATTTTTCTAACCTATTCTAATATCAAACCGGGCCTTACTGTTTAATTCTCCCTCAAGTTATCCAACATCATTATGACAATCAAACTGATGTTGTCACTCCATTCTCATGCCTCCTCCAAGCTTTGATACCTTGTAGTCACAACTGCTCCAGTTCTATGAGCCTAGAAGTTCTACACAGTTGCATGAAAGATGAGCCTTCTTCTTTTCTCCTATAGCATTCGGCAAGGTCTCCATCTCTCGAATTTCATCTCAGTCTCTCTCTTCCTGCAAGTTATACACTAGTGAGGATGAGGTGGTACTCATTTTTATTGCTAGGCAGCATGAGGTTATATTTAACCCCACTGCATGACATTAATGATTCATCTAATTTGGGAAGGGATTGCCCTCCTGTCAAATTAATGCCTCTGTATTAATGCATCTTCAGGCAGTGCGTTCAAAAAGACTGTACTCTAAGTCCAGGGATTCCAAAATAACATCAATGGGTAAATTATTACACCACATGCCAGTTGGGATTTTGCAAGTGTTTCCCTCTTTTACACCTTGAATTCCCATATTCTTGCCACCTAACTCTCTGGTTTTAGCTGGATCATGCTTCAGCCTTGTTGGACCTTCCATATCATACCAAAGGATGCATTTTTATCAGCCATTTTCTGCAGCTTACAGCCAATAAGAGCTCACAATGTTGGGTGTTCATTGGCAATACGGTGACAACTGTTGACGTATCATGAGCTGATTGATTGTCTGCCTGACATCAACTTATTGGTCCATGGGGGTTTGTCACATGCCATGATCTCATGAGAGCACCACTGTTTGGAGGAATAGGTCAGTGGCCTCCCTAGAGGAAGGCCACAATTATGTGAGGTAACCCATTGTCACTTTTTCTAGATTAAAAGTTCCTGCAGTCTTAATTTGCAACATACACATGCATATGGTTTTAAACTGCCCTGTCACAGTCTGCTAGAGGATTTATACCCATGTGTCTTCTAATTCCTGCTAGCTATCAGCTGTTATAAGTGAAAGTTGTTGACATGAACCTGAATCATCTCAACGTTAAGTATCACCATCAGTGGACAATTCTTGTTATTACCCCTTTTGCCATCTTGATATAGCATTCAGTCACATCATTATGCCCTTTTCTTGTGTTTACTTTTACCATCTTGATGTTACAAATAGCCTTCACTTTCTTGTCTTTTGACCTCCCATTTCTTTTGCATCTTCAGTAGTTTTCACAAGAATATATCATGTAAAATGTTAGTATTTTTGACAATAACAGTTTTCATGCTAAGGATGCTCATTCTAAATGATAAATAATGTGAATGATGTGACATTGCTATAGACTCAAAAGGCCAGCTGAATAACTACTGGTCTTTGTCAAATATTTTTTGCTCTGTAGGTCCACTGTCCTTGCTTTTGGAGTTCTTGCTAGCCCTTTGTCAGCAATGTGCGCATTCTCCTTCCAGGTAAAGCTATCAAATTACGTAGTCAAACAAAAGACTGACCATAGATAATAAGCCTTAAAGTTGAACAGATTTATAACACTATTTCCAGACATGCTGGGTTGACATTTTGTCAGCCTTTCTGTTTTTAACTTGTAAAACAAAATGCAAACCACTTACCTGCTAAAATTTGTTTCATTTTAAGTGCTTTTCTATAGCAGATATTCATCTATCTCTGCTGCCCAAAATAATTGGTTAGAAGTTTCCTGTTTCATTTTTCCATTCTTTTTACACTAAGCTTAGCCAGAAGGCAGATAAATGAGTAAACTAGCATCTTCCTTTTATTCATGACATTGCCTTGCAAGCCATATTCATTAACTTTGTGTTCTACATGGGACTTCAGTTTTTTATACAGTGAGAAGTATCATTGTCTTTTGCCATTTGGGTTGCTGTTCATGTAACGTTGATTCAGCAGTTGGCTTTTCTTGCTCTCTCATTTTATTCATGCTTTTTATTTTCCAGATGCAATATCATTTTTTTAAAATTAATCTAGGATGCCGTTATCATATTTCCGGCTGACTACATGGCTAAATAAAATTTTCTGTTTAAAAGTTTTATGTTCATCTGATGAACATATATCCGTTGTCTTTGTTGTGTTTATTTTGTTGACACTTGATTCTGGTAAATTAACATATTAGATAAGTGTGATTCCAAATTTTTTATTGACATCTTGGATGGCTCCAGACCAGATGGTATATGATGGTGAATTTTTTTTGCAGGAGTTCATGATGCCAGATCTTTTGACATTTTTTCTTATGGTCATACTCGGTATATTAGCATTCTTTGCAGAGGTAACATTTGTACTGTGCAGACTGTCCAATACCTGTTGCTTGATCTCTTTGTAAAAATGTAAACTGTTAAAATCATTTAATTCATGGATCCTGTGAAATATGATCTGTTATACATTATTTAGGGAAAGGTATAAAAAAGTGGCCAGATTGGATCAGAGCCGGTTGCACTGGACTGGAACCGGCCAGAACAGGGTGCTTTTGGCCAAAACAGGCCTACCAGTCCTGACTGTTCTGGTTCCTGAAACCAAATTTTCTAAGCTTGTTGGAGGAAACTGTTACTGTTCACTGCTGCAGTTTTGTCCGTTGGCAGCAAGGTCTAATTTTTAAAAAAAAAACTGTAGGGGCGCTGCCATGGGTGAACCCGGTGTGCCATCGGATAATGCATCTGGGCAATCCAGTGATGCCCCAGTGAAACGGGGGTGCCATCACCTTGCCCAACATGGGCAAATCAGGGCCATGAATTTCATGTTTTTAAGCACGCCCTCCCCTCACTGATAGGCCTTTACCCCATGAACTTTTGCATGGGGAAGAAGTGCACTGCCAGCACGGCGGTGCACAGCAACACAACCCATTTGGTTGAAAACCTTGGCACCTTCATCTTACTAATCTTCTGATCTACAGGTTTCACTGGCTCGGGGGCTTCAGCTTGAGAAAATTAGTAAAGCCACGACATTTCAGTATCTCACGGTTGGTTTTGGTCTATTTTATTCAATCAAATTGCTTTTAAAAAGTTATATTAGCTGAACAGTGGGTCTATGTATTTCTTTCAATACAAAAGAAAACAAATAATAAGCTTAAATGCACTATGTTAATTTTTTTTTCATCTCTTAAATCTCTCTGCTCAGGCATTGTACATAGTGCACAAGCTATGTTTTCTGTGGATTAAAACAGTGAACTAATGTGATCTACAGGGAATGGCATAGTCCAAAATTGCATCTAAATACGAAATTGTCTCCACATTTTGACTTTAAACCCATGAGCTCATATGAAAGTTCAATATTAATTTCGTGAAAGATAAGTGTTATACAAATGTTCAATATTTTTAACACCAAGTTGATGAGTATATTAGCCTTCTATGTGTTGTTTAGTTCAACTATTTTATGTCTTAGATCAAAGGATCATCCATATTTCTGGTGATTGAACAATGATATTTTCCTCCTGCAATAAAAGTGTGTCGTAATGTAATTAAAACTATCGCTTCCTTTATATATCCTTACTAGCTCAATCTGAGGATCATCTATGTTTCTTATGACTGCACGATGATATTTTTCTGCCATAATAGTATTTTACAGTTAAAGCTATCGATTCTTTTATGTATCCATACTATCTCATTAAGTTATTTCCTGTTCTTTTGTTTTTGAAAGTTCAGTTTCATTTATCAAAATATCAATTACTGCTAACACAGATTGGCTACATCTGCAGATTTTATCTTGTTTTCCCCCCCAATTTAATGCATCCACAAATGGTTTTGTGTTGCAGGTACTTCTGTCACAAATTGGGGCCATCTCTTTGTCGCGAATGTCACTATCCTTTACTAGTTTAGTTGGATGTGTACTTATTTTGGCATCAGTTTGTAGCACCATGTACTCCGGAACGGAGAGAGGAATTGATATGGGCTCCTAATTTTTGGAACCAACATGTGCTTCCTATCTGTTGCATGTAGATGTCCAGTAATTCAATCCTATCTTCATTGCTTCCACCTTCATGACTTCACCATGTGAACAATAAGAACTGAAGGACTTGGGTGTGGCATCGTTGGCTCTGTCCACCTTTCTCAGCAGCCATCAGAAATTTTTTAGCAGGGGTGAAAAGGTATGCAGTGGGAGGCAAATGGAACCATCTGTTGTTGGCCACCTTCATGGTATGAAGAAGCCTCAAAACCACTCAGTAAGATGCCGGGGTAGGGGGTGGGTTTCTCCCATCACTGAATTCAGTGTGCATAAAAACTTGGTAACTCTTTCAAACTCATTTCCGATTGTAAATATATCTTTGAGAAATTCTTGATTCACATTATTGCCCACACCGAACAAGTTCAGACACATTTCTGATTGAAAATACATCTTTGAGAAATTCTCGTTTGGCAGCTGTGCCCACATTGAGCAAATTCAGAGTCATTTCCCAATTGAAAATGTCTTTTGAGATATTCTCCTCTCGCATCTTTGTCCACGTTGAGCAAATTCAGAGTCTTTTCCAATTGAAAATATATCTTTGAAAATATATCTTTGACAAATTCTCAATTCACATTCTTGTCCGTGCTGAGAAGATTCAGACTCATAGCCACTTGAAAATATATATTTGAGAAATTGTTGAATCACATTCTTGTCGTCATTCCGTGTGTGAATGTGCATTGATTGACACCAAACCCGTGGGTTCACATCTCCATTCTTCCACTTCTGGCTCTGTAAATATTTTTTTTTGAAAGTGGGCTTTGTAAATATTGATGTCATTATATATATATATATATATATATATACCACCATATTGTAACAGAAATTTCGGGGTATAATCAAATGGCGTTAAAATCTTTGGAATTTTCTTTATGCCTTTTGGAGCAGGAAATTAAGCATCATTGTATTGTAGATTTACAGTAATACTAGTGTTATTTCAAAGTTGCCTAGGAAGTTCACCTATTTGTGGTTGGGTTGAACAGTCAGGAATATCTCCTTCCCTTCCTTCCCTTTTAATTTTATTATTCTCATTCAATTGTCATTCTTAATACTCCTATATCAATACGGAAATTAATATCCTATACTCTTAAAATATTAATATCAAAGTTAATACTCCAACCAAATGACAACAATTTCCTATATCAATTCTCCCTTTGACCATATTTGCTGCCTAAGTAAAAGAGAAAAACCTTCATATTTTAAAAAGACACGAGAATGTGGTCCATACAAAATGTTTCTGTCTTTCTTTTCTTTTCTTTTTTTCGGGGGGGGGGGGGATGGAGGGGGTGGCCAAGGATATGAATCCTGATTCCTGAACATGATATATGAAGCAGTGGTTATTCAACTAAATGAAGTTGGAAAAGAAGGCAAATCACCATTTTTTATTTTGTTATTCCCCTGACCGATACTTTTCATCCACCCGATGTGAGGAGAACTTTGCGGCCCATTTGAAGGGTGAGAATTGACCTTGAAAGTATGCGATTGTCTTCTCAACATTTGATGTGGCGTGAGATTATCTTGATGGTTTCATCAATATCTAATATTATAAAAATTAAATATTAAAAGTAATACTCCAACCAAATGGAATATACGATAAGATTTGTTACCTTGGACAAGTGATAACCAACAAATAACTTATGAGTGAGGACTCCATAGTTTCCGGTGATCTTGACTTGTGTTTTACTAGGTGGGATGTCGTGTTTTACAGTCATGTTTTACTTTACTATCGGTTATGCAGATGAATTATCCATTGATTTGTATATTGTAAAATCATGGTATTGTATAGTGATTGAGAAGAACTTTTGCAACCCCCAAGAGATATTGTCGGTGGAGCAAATGTGGGGTTTTGTCCTCTAAAAAGGGACCTCGATCTAAGTTAAAGGCGGAGAACCGACCTTATTATAAGCACATGATTATTTTCTCAAACATCCAATGTGAAATTATCGGGTGAGAACCGACCTTATAAGTACATGATCATTTTCTCAACATCCAATGTGAGATCATCTTGGTGGTCTCATCATAACCCCTCGACAAGATAAGCGTGTGTAGATTAAGGATTCCCACAAATGATGCCCATAATATGAGAACAATGTCATGACTCCCAAAAGGTGTTATCTTCACGATAGAGATGGGGTTTTGTTCTTATGAAAGGTCACTCTTAAGTTAAGGGGTGAGAACTGGTCTTATAAGTACATGATGGTTTTCTCAACATCTAACGTAGGACTATCTTGATAATCTTATCACAGATCCCCGAGAAGGTGGGTGTGTGCAAGCTAAGGGTTCCCTCACACTGTGCCAATGACCCTCAAGAGGCATTGTCTTCAGAGAGAAGATGGTGTTTTATCATTTAAAAGGATCCTGTTAGGTTAATGGGTGAGAATCGATCTTATAGGCATAAGATCATTTTCTCACCATCTAATGTAAGACTATCTATCTTTATAGCCCTTGTGGCCTCATCATAGGCCCATGAGAAGGGGAGCAAGTACAAGTTAAGGGTTCTCAAAAACAGTGCCAAATGATATGAGAAGAACTTTGCGGCCCCCAAAAGATATTGTCCTAAGAGTGACGCGAGATTTTATCCTTTAAAAAGACCCTCTTGGGTTAAGAGGTGAGCAAGTACAAGTTAAGGGTTCTCAAAGACATTGCAAATGATATGAGAAGAACTTTGCGGCACCCAAAAAGATATTGTCCTAAGAGTGACGCGAGATTTTATCCTTTAAAAAGACCCTCTTGGGTTAAGGCATGAGATGCAACCTTATAAGCATATGATTGTTTTTTTAGCATCTGATATGGGACTATCTTTGTGCCCCTTGCAGCCTTCTCACAGTCCCTGAGAACGTATGTGCAAGCTAAGAGTTCTGATAACATGTGAGACTATCTATCTTTACGGCCTTTGTGGCCTCATCACATGGCCCTTAGAAGGTGAGCAAGTGCAAGCTAAGGGTTCTCAAAGACATTGTCAATGATATGAGAAGAACTTTGCGACCCCCAAGAGATATTGTCCTCAGAGTGAGACATGGTTGTGTCCTTTAAAAAGACCCTCTTGGGTTAAGGGACGAGAAAAAGACCCTCTTGAGTTAAGGGATGAGTTTCGGCCATTTAGAGATGAGATTCAGCCTTATCAACATAGGATAATTTTTCAACATTTGATATGTGACTATCTTTGTGGCCCTTGCGGCCTTCTCATAGCCCCTGAGAAGGCGAGTATGTGCAAGTTAAGAGTTCTCGCAAACGATGCCAATAATATGAGAAGAACTTCGCGACACCTGAGAGATATTATCCTCAGAGCAAAGGTGAAGTTTTATCCTTTAAATGGGTTTGCCTACATTAAGAGGAGAGAGAGAGAGGAGAGAACCGACCATATAAACACACGATCGTTTTCTCAACATCCGATGTAAGACTATCTTAATAACCTCGTCAAAATTAAGATTGATTAAAAAGAGCATTAAAGATGACAATCAAAAAGGAATAATAAAATTAAAAGTGAAGTCATAATTTTTGGACTCTCACAATATTTTATCATTTTTTGAATAAATTTACACCTATGTTAAATTTAATAGACCCGTGTTAAATTTAATATAACACTACATTCTTTTAACGCAATAACATGAAAACTGATATAGTACAACTAAGTAACATTGATATTGATAGAGATGTTTTCATATAGCAACCGAACACCCTTTAGCTTTCTATGCTCGGAGTTGCGTCTTTGTCAAGTAGGTTAAAAGTATTGTTAAAGAAATCTCTCTCTCTCTCTCTCTCTCTCTCTCTCTCTCTCTCTCTCTCTCTCTCTCTCTCTCTCTCTCTCTCTCTCTCTCTCTACGGGTATAACTGTCATTCTTTTCTCCCAGCGAATCGATGTAAATTTGCGTTTGCAATTTTAAAACTTTGGATTTACGAGAGAAAAAGAGGCACAAGTCCACGCGAATGGGAGGGTGGGTTTATACGAAGGTTCGTCGACTCCGTGATCCGTATCGAATCGGGATCGCTTTGATCTGATATGGTACGTCTGAGTCGCATGCGACTCAGTCGCCTCTCACCTTTCTCGACAGACCTTTCTTCCCCCATCTCGGTCTCTTCCCACTCGGGCGGCTGTTTCTTCCCCCACCTCGGCGCCCCTCCACTCCGGTAGCCCACCCCACCACCCCTGCCCCACCCCCGGTAGTCTCCCACTATGGCTGGCAACGTCCTTTTTGACTGGATCATCATCGCCACCATCGGATCTCATCTACCATCACCAGATCTTCGCCATCACCGCTGGATCTTGGTCGAAGCACGCTTAGAAGGTCACAAAGAAAGGTAGAGAGAGAGGGAAGAGAGATTCAATCGGAATCGACCGGATCATATCTTGGATTTTCATAGATCCGAGTAGATCCGCCCGAGTCACCATGACTCAGACCGAGTTGACAAACCATGATTTACACTACTATTCAGTAGATAGCTGACATTACATCTAAAGGTACAAAAGTAAAAGTTATAATGCATTAGGCGTGTAGCAAAAAATATCATGATTTTAGGGCATAAATATCGTTGAGTTTTATCTATCTAACAAGCCAATCTAAACATGTCGGTTATGTCGCAGCATGACGTGGTATAATACGATACGGTACTGTACTAAGTATATTATGAATATAAATAAATTTTTTTAATAAAAACTTATTTTTTGATAAAGATTAAATTTAAAATATTAAGAATAGTGGATTTAACTTATGGACGATATACTTAGCTATAGTGTTATAAGAACTGGACCGGACCGGTCGGTCGGACCTGTTCGACCGCCAACCGGTCTAAGAACCGGTCCGATTAAGGCCGGTCCGGTCTAATGTATCAGACGAACTAAAGGAACCGCGGCTCGAACGGTGAATTGGTCCGACCTAATTCACCCTTTAAGTCAAAAAATAAAAAAAAATAAATGTAAAAGTATTTAGATATTCAAAATGATATTTATGTGTGAATAAAATTATCTTACTATTATTGATTTGTTGTTATTTATCATTTTATTTTAGATATATTTGAAGTTTAAAATTTTAAAGGAGCATATATGTCAATTGTCAAGAGTGAAGACCAAAGGAGTATTATAAAATTTTAAGGTCAATTTATTACTTTATTTAACTATGTTATTGTTAATTTTTTTACTTGCATAGTTACATAATCATGACTAATAATTATGTGTGTATACTTTTTTATTTTGATCATTATATCTTATTTCTTATTGTCTTAGGCTATAGAATCGGGTCAGACCATATATCAATATTACGATGACGTCACGGTTCAAACCGGTTCAATTGAACGGTTCAAATCGAACCGACTCATTGGCTGGTCCAGACACCGGTTCGATTCTGATAACATTGCTTAGCTATATTAAATAAAAAATACATAAAGAAACAAAAATATGTGTGCTCAAGAGATCTATCATTAGTATTCAGTTAACGATAACATACAAGGTCAAATATTTTGAGTCATATGACTTAAAGTCAAATGAAGATATCATAACTTATAAACTCTAACTCTATCTTAATGGGTGGAGGTACATATGGGTGACTCTGTGTAGCTCTGATTATCTGCACAAATGATAATGCATGTGAAGCAGTAGAGGATATCTCTTAAAAAAAAAATACCATTGTATCTACTATTGCATCCCTATCGGAGGAAGATTGGACCAGTGCTAGTGAAACACTAAAGGAGGCGCAGCCCCAGGTCTTTGGCCACAAAGCAAATCATTTGGTAATGCTGTTCAAAAGTGATCTCGGACATCCTATGGAACAGACGGACAAGCAATACAATCTCACCCCACTCCATGAGATGCTCTAAAAATATATATATGTCGGTGATGCGATGTTGACAATAAATACAATGAACGTGATGATCACCGTCAATAACGTACCCGTGTGCTCAGACGTAATGGACGTAACAAACACATGACAAATGGCATATTCTTCGTTGTACTGTTGTAACAGATTCCATTCTCCATTGTACTGCTATAACATATTCCATTCGTCTTTTTTTGTTTCTCTGTTAGGATATGCTGTAACGATACAGAGGAATCACCATCGTGTACACTGCATTGTATTGATACAATTTCTTATAAATACAAGTGATGGCCATCCCAATTGGGCAAGCCGTCTTCCCTTCGTCTGTGCAGTCCTCCCATCTTTTCTGCTCTCCTCTTTTCAAACTAGGTGGGGTGGTGATGTCAGTCAGGCAGCATCTGCAAAGTTTGAATAGTTCCAGATCTGTTAATTGAATAGCAAGTGTAAAAGACAGGTGATGAACTAAATAAATAATGACCAGAAACTAAGATAAAAAGAATCAACCAATACCTATTCTTCTATATACCGATTCACATAACCGTCATACAAGGGCATGCAATTTCCATCTCCAACCAACCTGACATTGTACTCGTCGATACATATGATAGGAAGTCACTTAACGACATGTAAGAAGCATATGACGTGTGGGACATCCGTGCGTAATCCTTATACTCCAGAGAATCATGTTGGTGCACAATCAGCCCAGACTACCGAGCTAAACGCTCACCATAAGCATAGTCACGTGCCTGTGGAGCTCCATAAGCATAGTCTCCTATAGGGTATGGGTATGCTACGAACATATACTGACTGTCCTGTGAATCATCATCACCCCTGCGATGTTGTTATGATTGTCCATGCTCATAATCTGAACTCCAAGAGTATTGTGTGCTCAACCTCTCAAAATCAGACAACATATCCGGACAATTGTTATTGTCTGTCACAAAACTTCCTCGTCCACGCCTATGCTCTCTCTCTCGCCTATTAACAAGCTCTAGAGCACCGTGGTCTCTACCAGCTTGTGTGCCATATGTGAAGTCTCACTCCTCTGTGAAATACATGCCATATCCGGTGGCGAGGAGGGTGGATTGGCAGCCCCTAGGGTAGGAATATGGCCAATCCGCCATCCTCTAATCGGATCCGACGTCAAGGAGGGTGGATTGGCCGGCCCCTTGCACATAGAAGTCATCGATCTGTTGTCCTCCATCCATATCCAGCGCCAAGGAGGGTGGATCGACCGGGCCCCTGCATGGAAAAGTCATCGATCCGTTGTCCTCCAGTTGGATCAGGCACTGAGGAGGCTGGATCGATGGTCCCCTGTGAAGAAAAGCCTCCGATCCGCCATCTGCTGGTTGGATCTGGTGACAAGGAGGGTGGGTCGATCGACCCCCTGTGTAGAAAAGCCGTTGATATGTCATTCATCGGCCAGATCCGGGGACGAGGAGGGCGGATCGAGCAGCCCCCTGGGCAAAAAAGCCTTTGATTTGCCATCTGCTAGCCGAATCTGGCCCTGAGTAGGGATGTCAATGGTAACCGATAATCTGATAACCGTCCGTTTCGTTAACTTAACGAACAACAAATGGATAATATTTTTCTTTACGATAAATTAACAGATACGAATACGGATATATCCAGTTTCTTAGCAGATAATGATACGGATACGGATACACCTCATTTCGAATCCATATCAGTTCGTTACCGTTAAACAAATTTATATTTGACTCAAATAATTTAGTGTCTTGAAGAAAATAATATTGAAGATGAGATATGTGTATAATTTAAGTCATTTCTATTTTTATGATGGTAAAATATTTCTAAATTATAAGATATTTTTATAATTTTTAAATTATCAAGTTAATATATTCTTTATTTTCATGAAAGGTATATAAAGAATGAGAATACGACGGAGATTAAAGTCCAAAAGAGTTAATTTATTTTATTATTTAAATTTTATATGTTTCATATTATCTGTGGGGGTATTATAATATTATATATTTATATACTTTTAATTGTATTATATGTTGACTCATGAATAATGATGATACGAGAACTAAATTGAAATAAGTTTATTTATCATATGGATTGTTCTTTTCAATTTAAATTTTTTTCTAATTGAGTTAATTTATATTTTAAAATTTAATCTTATATGAACTTTTATATCCGGTAATTATCCGCTAACCGTTCGTTAACCGTATTTTCCGAATACTCGATAACGATTTTCGGATACACCACTTTTCGAATACTTAACGAATAACAAACAAATACGGATAGTCTATTATCTGCACCGTATCTGACCCGTTGATATCCCTGACCCCGAGGAGGACGTAAGTAAAAAAAAGGAACAAACTCACATGTAGAATGCCAGTTCAATCATCAGAGGTAGTATGTCCGTCATCGAAGTGCCCTGCGTCGAGCATCGCGATCAGTCGAATGACTCTCACTCATTTGAATGCTCGATCCGGTATCGGATCGTGTGTATTGGGCATGTACGGTACTGGATCGTGCGATTCGATATGGTACGCACAATCTAGGTGAGTTGGCAATAGATCGGACTCGAACCAACGTGTCAACATGTCGGTTTCCTACCAGCACCATCCGACACAGCCGGAACGCTGCAATCCGGTACGATCCAACAAACTTTGCTATCTACTGCACCGTCAGTCGTGCAATTCTCACACTTTTTTTGATAGGTTGCATAATCGGTTAGAAGAAAAATCTATTAGGCACCGTTTGGGAAGAATCATAATTTTTATCATTCTCACAAAATTCACTTTCCGTGATGTACGAACGGCAGAAGAGGATTTGCCATCACGACTAATCTCGGGAAGTTACTATACGTTTCATTCGGGAGATTGTGAGAATCGGGCACTTATATGCCTGCGTTCTCTCTCCTCCGCAAAAGTTATTCTCCTAGGGCCACTTTGGTAACATGTTAGGTTAGGGGCGGGTGACTTACCCGGGTTAGCCCACCCCACCCCTAACCTTAACTCGGGTAGATTAACTCATTCCACCTATTTCCTAGGAATGAGTTAATTCATTTTAACCCTATTCGACTCGGGTTAAGAAAAAAAATATCAAACAAGGAGTAACCCACCCGACCCCAATTAATTCATCCTAACCCAACTTAATCCATTACCAAAGAGACCCCTAGAATCCAAGGTGAATGTTTCTCATTTGAAAGAGATTAAAAAGTCTATGCCGTGGTTCTTCCCAAACGGTGCTTAACGTGTTAATTTTGGTCAATCTCCTTTTGTGGAGAAAAAGTTATCTATTTTTTACTATATTTTTTCTCTGATTTAAAAATGGATAGAATGGATAGATAGCACCGTTGACTGCATCCCCACGCCTTACACTCTCGTGGGGGTGTATTAAGTATTCTATTTTTTCAAAAAAAAGAAAGGAGGTGAGGTCACCTCCCCGTACTTGCAGTATATGTCAGTTTTGGAATCGGATGGTCATAAAATTTAAAAAAAAAATGGACCGTGTGAATATTAATTTTTTACCATTCACATAATCTATTTTATTTATTTTTAAAAATTTTTAATCTTTAAATGAGAGTGTGGCATGTAGTAAATTAGGAGGGAGGTGAGCCCCCTCTCTCATTTTTTTTAAATTTATCCCACAAGTTGGGGCATAATTAGGGGAGAGGTGCGGCAAGTATTAATCTTGACGTGGTAGGAAGTGGAACTCAAAATAAAAAACACAAGGGTAATTCTTATTATCCATCTCGGACGGTTACTCGTTCTCGTTCGGAACGGGATTGATCCACATGAGGTGAGTGTGTTGCGCTCACTCCAGATGAACCAATCCCGTCTCAGACGGGTAATCGTCCGGGACATGTAGCTAACAAGACTCAAAACACAATATTAAACCGAGAGACACCAAAATAGAGATCGAGTTGTCGGATCTGATTTGAAGGCGAGATCCACCTGCAACACATGGTTGAGAGTTGAGAGTAAGATTTACAAATCGATCTAATACGGGACGAATCGTACTTATCGAATCATACCACTCAAGAGATCAATACGATCGATGCGTAATATACGATCGATACATACTCATATATTATATATTTTATTTTATGTTTAACATCTCTGGATAGATAAATTAGTTAAAAGCGTTTTAGATTCGTACCGAACGCATCACATTTAAATATTTATTTAACACTTGACCAACTCAATTATATATAATGTTATATTAATATTTGTTATATAATTTATTATTCTTAATATATTATAATATGATACCGTTGTATCGTACCAATACATAATCGATACATACCGTACCGTCAGATCTTTACTCGAGAACGCTCGCGACACCCACTCCCCAAACCGAACCGACCCGACCCAACCCAACCCCTGCCCCACCCCACCCCACCCAACCCTAGGTGGTGGAAGTCTTCCCCCTCTTTTTCTTGGCCGCCACGCCACCCGCGATGAGCGAGCGCATGGAAGCGACGGGCGGTGGTGGCGGCGGCGGCGCTGGCGGTGGAGAAGGGATCGCCCACACGCCCCCCCAGCAGGAGCAGCAGAACCTGATCGAGTCCTTCCGCGGCATCACCTCCTCCACCCCCGCCGAGGCCCTCTTCTTCCTCGAGAGCCACGCCTGGCAGCTCGACGCCGCCGTCCAGTCCTTCTTCGACGCTGACGAAGAAGACCCCCTCCCCCCTGCGGCCGCCGCACCGAGCCCCCAACCCGCCGCCGCCGCCGCCTCCAGGCGCCGCCGCCGCCCCCGCCAGCTGCAGGAGGAGGAGGACGACGGCCAGGACGACGAGGACTACGTCCCTCCTCCCGCCGACGAGCCCCCCCCATCGCGCCCAGCGACCCGCTTGACCGCCGCCGCCATGGCGTCCTCCTCGGGGAGCGGCAGGCCGTCGTCAAAGCCCTCGACTGGCCCGGGCGGTCGCCCCGCTGGCGGTATCCGCACGCTGGCCGATCTGAACCGTCGGTCGGGATACGGCTCCGGATCGGACACCGATGAGGAATCCGACGGGCCGCAGGAGTACTATACTGGTGGCGAGAAGAGGTGAAAGTTCAGATTTTTCCACCCCTTCCCCGCACCCATCTCGCTTCATGCTATGTGATACGGCGCGGATCGATTGTTTGGTACTGTAATACGCTAGGGCAATTCTTGAAGATGTTAGGGTTTCGCTTTCTTGTCACACCTGAATTTGGCTACTAGTTCTGGTGTTGACGGGGGTCGCTACGGGAGTGGTGTTGATGTGCGGATTGATGGACTCTACTGATGGGTTCATGTCATATGTAGGGACTAGGGAAAATCTCCAGTTTCTAGGTCTGCCGCGAGGAGACGAACAAGTGTTTATGCTGAGATGCTATTTGTCGCCCTTTGCAGGCTGCATATATCTTCAAGTCAGCCGTATATCTTGATCGTGTCTTAGTGGGCAGGGTTTAGGCGTTAAGAGTTCGAAAATTTGTTATTGACGACAAGGACGAGTAAAAAGATTCAGCATTGCAACCGTGTGACGATTTAGTCATGTGAAATGGTAGTCCATTCATAGAACTTAGTATGCTAGCAAATGCATATCCATTTTTCTCTTGAAATTCTTGTCATCCTTGTATTTTATTGAACCATCAATCCATCAGGGTAGAGAGAGAGAGAGAGAGAACACGTAGCATGATGCGGTTGCGTTTTCAATTTTTTGTCTTAAAACTCCATTCATCTCTGTGCCTTGATCTTACCACTCCCTCACATCTTGTTGCGAGATTAACCTGGGCTACGTGCATTAGGTGGCTCATCGATGGCCTTGACTGCATGACAGGTGGTGTGCGTGCTCTGTGGATGACAGGTGGAATTATCTGCGCTGCACACAAAACTGGGACAGGTGCCATTTATGGCTAAACCATGTGAATGCTTTGTGCTATGCACAGTGGCTTTTGCTAGGTGTGAGTTCAACCTGTCATGAAAAATTTGTGCAATGCACATCTTTATGAGTGCGATTATTTTTGCCACATATTAAGACTGTTCATGGATATAGTTCCATGCTTACTTGTCCTTATGTTATTAAAGGCGCCTGAGGTGCTCGGCTATGTGATGAGACAAGGTGCCCATAACTTGCCTTGGTTCGGCCCAGCTCACCTAGGCAAGCTTGCTGTGACTGCAGGCTTCTTTGGGCCAAGGTAGGGCAGCAATTGGGACCTGTTAACCCGATATTCCGACCCAATTCCAGATGCAAAAAATGGAATTGGAATCCTAAAATACCCCCAATAAACAATCAAAATCAGTATCGGAATTTCTGATATGGTGTCAGAACATGCCTATTCTGAACCTGGTTTCTGATTAGGTTAAATATGGGACTATTCTGATTCTGACCTGATATTCCGACCCCTAAATCAAGGCCATTCTAGGGTCATTCTTTCGAGTATAAAAAGATGGAGAAGAGAACTAGGGTTCTCCCATCAGCCGTTGCCTTCTTCTCCCCCATCTCCTTGCTTGCCCCGCCCTCTCCTCCTCCTGCCCCTTTCCCCACCCTCCTAGTGGCACCGTCCTCCCCCACTGCTGGATGCAGTCCTACCCTGCCTCGACCTGCTGCTGGAGGCCACCCCTCTCGCTGACATCATCTCTCTCGTCACCGGCTGCATCGGCTGCTGTAACCCCACCAGCGAGTGGCGAGCCACACTGCCGTCAGCTGCCAGGTGCCGGCTGCCGCAGCCCCACCACATGTTTCCCACCCAGCAGCTGCTGGATTTGCACCAAACATTGGCATCGCCCTGTTGCCCCCACAGCCTTCCCCATAACCCAGAGAGATCACTGGCTGTAGGGAACCATCAGCTGCTGTCGTCCCCACGGCCCTTCCCATTGCAGAGGGATCACTGGTGTGGCCCTGTTTCCCTCATGGCCCTCTCCATTGCAGAGGGATCATTGCCACTGGATCACCCAGTTGCTGGCCGCCGTCACCCCACCATTGCCTCAATGGCTCACCCCATTGTGCAGAGGCATCACTCGATGTGATTCGAATTTCATTTTCGATTTCTGTAATTAATGGAAATTTGAACGAAATTGGTATACCACCTTCTGATTTTTGTGGAATTGAAAGTGGAATCTCTTTGTGGCTATCAGAATCGGAAACTGATGTCTCCCAGTTCAATTCCGACCTGTTTGCGGCCCTAGGCCAACCCCTCTTGGGCTGCCCGTGATGCAAGGCTGGGTCTATGTGAATTTGATGGGTTTTTAATTTATTTCTCACATCTAAATGGATGAATTTAGTAATCTTATTGATTTTATATGTGTTGTTGACATATTTAATGATATATATGTATATGTATGCTATATCTGATTTTAATATATTTAAAAATGTCGCCTCAAATGCCTAGGCCATTGCCTAGGCGTTTGAGACTAAGCGACCCCTTGATCATCTCGGGCGCCCCTTGCTTTTGAGTACATAAGCCTGTCCTCCCCCCTATATCTTTCTCCCTCTTTCATAGATTTCTTGAATTACATCACAACCTCTTCCTCTTTCATAGATTTCTTGCATTATGGCATCCAATTACCTGAAGCAAGCAAGCACAGTTTTTTCCGTTCTCTTTCTAAAGTTCTTGTTAAATCATGGTAGAATCAATGGTGATATTCTATGTAGTCGGAGGCAAGGGATACTCGAGGCGACCAAGGGGTCACCTCAGCCTCAGATGCCTAGGCGATGGCCTAAGAATTTAAGACGACATTTTGTTAAAATAATATATAAAATTTAGAAATATAAATATATATAGTTAGATATCACAAAATTGCATACATAAAGCTAATATACTTCCTAAATCTATTGATTCCTGTGTGTCATTGTATAACTCACTAAATTCATGTAAAATTTAAGAAACCAAACTGCAACTATCAAATTCAGTCATGCATGCAAATACACTAAACAAGAATAACAAGTGCAATATCATAACAAACCTAAAACAAGTAGAGAGAGAGAGAGAGAGAGAGGTTACTGCCGCTCGCCACTGGCAAGGAGATGCAGAGGGAGATGCGAGAGGGGGACGGCTAGGGTTCAGATGGGGCCGACCCCTCTCTTTTATAGACCGGGTTAACTCGGCCTGTATTGGGCTGGTGGGCCAAATTGCTTGCACCAAAGGCAGCCAGAGCGGGCCAGGGCGCGCGAGGCGGACCAGGCACCCACGGTGTGCCCAGAGGTGATTCAGACGATCATCTAGGTGACAATAGCTGGAGCAAGGGGACTTATCGCCTCTTTGTCTAAGCGGTCGCCTCGGTCGCCTTTGATAAGAGAGGTGATATTACTTGTAGTTGCAGCTGAGGCGGAAGTTGCCAACTCACACTTGTGTTATTGCATCTCAATGTCTTTCTTTAATGTTGGTCCCTGTGGTAGTGCAACATGTTTCCTGTCATGGCTGTAATCTGCTAAGTTGTCATGTCTTGGTGAAAAAAGGATGGGACAGTTTTCGCACTGTCCTGGTGTGTTTCCTGATCTGTTCTATCTTGTTTTGGATTGTCCAGGACCTGTCTGGCAGTTCTACATTGTTTTTTTATATATATTTTGTGCCATGATTCAAGATGATTGTTGACCAGTATCTTCTTCTTTTCCTTTTTCTTTTTTTCTTTTCTCAGAATGCATTAGTCTTGTGTTATGTTCATGTGACATGTTAATTTTGATTATATTTTATTTTTGTGCATACATATGCCCTTTTTTGGAATATTTATGTGAGAAACCCCAGGATGGGAACTTTGGAATTGTCTGGGATGCTGGGATGTACTGTCCAACTAGAAAAGTTGCACATGGACTGGGACGAGGGTGACATTACTGTGAATGGATAAGTGGATATTCTTAGTGAGTTTGGAATAAAGTGATTTCGCTGCTAACAAAGGTGTAGAAGTTCTGGATATTTGTGGACAAAAAACTTTCATCTAACTAGTTTACAAGAGTAAATTTTCTACAAACAAGTGTGCCAAGTATTACAAGATTGCAGTGGACGTGCAGGGCTTAATCTCAATATGTATCTTAGTGGACAAGTTGGCTATCCTTTGAGAACCATGTGGACATGGTATTGGCATGGTGGAAGCATAAAAAAAGAGGAAATTGGAAAAAATAGGGGAGAAAATTAAAAAGATTGCAAGGAAAAAGAGTTAAACATGCATGTCATTTGACTAATAGCCTTCTTCTTCTTCTGTCAACAGAAAGTCATTCGTTGGCCTTGCATTTTTTGTGGATATTTAACACCTTCCGGGTTTTTTGGTTTCACTTCTTCCTGCTAAATCAGTGAAATTGAATTTGACATTTTTCATTCTTTTTTGTCCTTTCTATTGTTTTAAACTTGCTTCCCTTGGTCTTTCGATTTTTCATGATTTTTATTTAACCTTATGGAGGAAAATATCTGTAGATGAATGGGATATGTCCTTTTCTTTAGGGGAGGTTTAATTGGTGTTGGTGCTGTGCAGTGGCATGCTTGTCCAAGACCCCTCTAAGGGTAATCCTGATATTGACTCGATATTTGAGCAAGCTAGGCAGATGGGAGCAACACAAGAGCCAATTGAACATTTTCGTCCGTCCTCTAGTTCTAAAAGTTTCACTGGAACTGGTAGGCTACTCACAGGGGAAACTGTGCAAGCTACCGCTGAGCCACCTGAATCTGTAATTCACGAAGTCGTTTTCTGGACTAATGGATTCACTGTGAATGATGGTCCACTGAGGAGGTTTGATGACCCAGAAAATGCAGCATTCTTAGAGGTAAAATGTTGCATGATGTGCATTATAGATTACCATGTCTGGTGTTTTTTATGTTTCATTCACATTTTGGTTTCTTATGTTGTTTTAGTATTCAAACAAATTCAGCTCTTTGTTATTGTCTTTCAATGATCAATTGTCACAACCAGTTGAATCTTCTTGCTTATATAAGAACCTAAGCAATTGCAAAATAGTTGGTTTCATTGGTGGCAAATTTCCAAGAGGTCAACTAAACATATGGATATAGTTGAGGAACAAGTGTTTTGGTTGAGAAGACCTTTGTTATTCTGCTTTTTGGGGTTGAAGTCTTGTTGTTTTCCTATTTGCATAGGTATTTGAATGAGGAAACAGACTAACCGTACTTATTGGCTTTTCAAGGACAAATCATAATGGATAGAGTGAGAGTTCATAGAGGGAAAAAGTAACAATATCCGTATACTTTTCTTTTCAAATTCGATTTTATTGATGAGGTGGATAAATGGGTTGTTGCCTGAAGAAATTGCTAAATGAAAATATTTCAATAACTTAGACTATTTCTTTTGGTCCTCCAATACCACAGTGGCCATCTCTTTTGAAGAATGGGTCAATTTAGCAAGACTGAAGTTTTTGTATTCTCTTTCGCAAAATCTTTTGAAGGTGACATTAAATCATAGTTCATTGATAAGTAGAAGGGTACATCACACAGAATAGGGACATTAGTCCTATATAGTCATACATGGAATCTTACTCTAGCAAGATGATAGGGGGGCGGTACAAGAAAAGTGCCTACAGAAAACCAGCCCAGAAGCAGCAGTGCAATTACAGTAGAAGAAGGGAAAAGGCAATTAGATTGTGGGACTAGATTTCACCTATTCTTTGCAGTGCCATCGACTACACCAATCTGCCCACATCTGTCGAGATCGCCAAGTCCTCCAATAGCCTGGATCATTCTCTTAATAATGTTGAGTGATGTGGAATTTTTCCTTGGACAATCTGTCCATAGGCCCCCTACTCTCCACTCATATGGCTGATAAGGTGGCAGGTAGCAGCATATTCCACCGATATCTTCATCCTCTCTCTACCATATGCATATTTTCAAAGACACCGTACTTTCAATGCGACCTTTTACTTTTCTTTTCTCTTTATAATCGATAGAGCTTCATTTTTGTAGGGTTACTATGGGAAAATGATAGCAATCTCAAATAGGTGGACAAATTTTTTTGGACGTAACAAAAGAGGATTTCCTTTTAGGAGACAGAGCATTTTGTAGCTATTTGTATGGAAAGTTATGCTAACATATCCTATAAGGCTGTTCCCTCCTTTTCCCTTCTTGGAGCATGGTATCACCTCCTTTGAATGAGCTTCATGCTTTTGCTGCCGTCGTTGTATCGCAATAACCTTTTTTCTTGATCTTATTTAAGCATAAAGTGATGGCAATCCATTGACTGCCTTATTGAAAGTTCTCACCAGTCACTTTCTTCTTTAGCATTAAAATCACATCTAGAGTCATCTTAGTATTATAATGCCATGAACCTCAATCCCATGAACAAAGCTGGAGGTGCTAAAGCCATGGACGCAGACTTTCTCTGTGGGTGGGAGCTGCAGTTGAGCACCATCAAGAAGTGGCTGGGGAATGCAAAATAACATGCCAGCAACACAGGAAGCTTACTCACCGAGTGCAAGGCCAACATAGAGGCCATCCTAGGTCAGTACGCCAGCAGGAGCTCCATTGGGTCTGCCTTTGAAAGCCTGTTTGTCAATGTTTATAAGAACTGAAGGCTTGATAGACCGAGATAAATGATGTATCTCTCTAGTGTAACCTCTCTCTCTCTCTCTCACACACACACACACACACACACGAGGCGGGCAACGGCTCACTTGTTGTAGGTGAAGTAGGAGAAGAGGCTCACCATGGAGAGATGGCAATGACCATGAAGGCAAGGGGGATGATCTGGTCATGGTTGTGCAGTTGCAGCAGCAACATGGGCAGGGTCTCCAGTATGAATCCCCTCAGCATGCCCAAGGTTAGCAGCAGCTCCTGCAGCTTCTCCATGGCGATATCATCCCCTACCTCTCCATATGTATGTCTCTCTCTCTCTCTCTCTCCTTCCCCCCCACTGTTCCGGAGAGGGACTATTTATCTCACTCCCATGCCCAATTTGCAGTTCTGGAGAGAGAGGAATTTACTCTGACTCCCATTATCTCACACACAATTGTGATCACAGTTGTCAAGGCAGTAAGGCGACCCACGGCGACGAGGTCTCTGAGCATGTTAGTGCTTATATGGCCACCTAGGCAAGCAAGTTCTCGCGCGCGCGTGTGTGCGTGTGTGTGTGAGAGAGAGAGAGAGAGAGAGATCTGTGGGGATTTCTCCTCTGGAATCTGGAGCTGTGGTGCCCTTCCAAAGAGAGGGAGAGAGACACCAGTGCCACTGTGAGTCGTGCTATTGTCGGTAAGGGGTGTGGTTAAAATTTTGTAGATTTAATATGAACGAGCTGATTTAGTTATTCTAAAATGTAAGTTAAACTTAAGAGTACATCACGGCATCTTCCATGGAGATTCCCTTTTTGAACATCTAGTGCCACGGGGGTTTATTGTAAAAATTTAATAGCTATTTAGGAGTTTTTGATAAATAGTTGGACTAGAGGGGGCCAATATCTAAATACACAAGATTAGAGAGGTTGAAAACTAGAAATCGCTTTTCTTTGTATCTGCTGTTACACTGTCTTTAGCATTCCCCTGTCTAATGCTTGCCCCATTTGTACAACTCTTTGAATTTCTTGGCATCTTGGCAGTTGTGGACTTGCCAGTTTTTCTCTCCGTGGACCTAAATCTGTAATCATTCTTTATCTGCAAACCAATGAATACACCAGACTGACTGGGTTGGTTAGGTTTGATCATGATAGCCACATACTCAGCTGGAAAATTGCAGGTATCATGGAAATTTTGGTTTTATTTACCTGCAGATCTAGCCAATGTAACAGATTTTAATTGTGGGACTAAAATTAATTATTACTGTGGAGTGGAGTTGGATAATATACATCAAACAATATAAATATAATTTAACGTCCTGGATGACCAATGTGAAGCGTCTGGTATCAAACTTGTTTGATATGGACAAGGTAAAAGGTGGTGGGGCATATTTAACCCTAATCAAGATATTGGATCTTTTGCTGATTTTTTTTCTGCTGATAGTCAGGTGGATACAGGATCATCAAAAAATTTGATCATGCTATTGTAATTTTTTTAACGTAGGAGTGGAATTTTGGCCACTTTTTCTAGTCCAAGGGAGACTCGAAATAAGAATCAGCCTGTTATTTTGGTTGCCAAAAGTTTTTTTGACACCATGGCCCACGTATCGTCTAATAACCTGTCAAGCTGCAAAACAGGGGCCAAAAGGGGAAATTGATGCATGGGGAGCCACCATTGGGTTTTGGCACAGCTGTGGCGATTGTTTTTTCAAATGTATAGCAAATTTTGTACGACTGCCTTTTTCTTCTAAATTTTGCAGAGCATCAAGAGGTCTGAATGTCCGAAGGAGCTTGAACCAGCAGATAGGAGAACTGCTGTTCATGTTAGTCTTTCAAGGAGGGAACAGAAGTGCCCGGTGTGTCTTTGCGTCACATAGATTTCCTTGTAGTCTTTGTTTCATCTCCTAGTCCGATGTATTATGCTCCATCTCGTGCAGGAACCTGTGAAGCGCTTTAACCCATTTGGGGGTGTTGGAAGAACCCTAGGCGCTGGATCGTCCACTAGTGCAGCAGCACCTGAGGCTGCTTCTGCATCTGCATCTGCATCTGCTGCCCCCACTAGTGCTCCCCCATCTGCAGCAGGCCTTTATGTCGATGAGTCGCTGCCATCGACCTCCATTCAACTCCGGTTGGCTGACGGAACTCGTATGGTTGCCCGCTTCAATCACCACCATACAGTGGGAGACATCCGAGGGTTCATTGATGCGTCGAGGCCTGGAGCAGCAAGGAGCTATCAGCTGCAGACTGTTGGTTTTCCACCGAAGCAACTCGCAGATGTGACCCAGACAATTGAAGAGGCGGGTCTCGCCAACTCAGTTGTGATCCAGAAACTGTAGGGCAAGCTGCTACGGGAATATTTAAACGTGTCTGCCTGTACGACTGGAACAGTTGTTGCGTCCGTGTCACATAAGAGCATGCCTTAATTTGTGGGATGTCGGTTTCAGATTGTCTCCTATTTCAACGTACTTCCAGATTTAAGGACATGGTTTGTGTTCGTAATATGTCATTCTCTGAAAAATGGTAGCTGCCGGAGTGTTCCTGCACCATTCGTGTAGAAAAATGCGCTCTCTTTGAGGCAATTCCTTACAGATGCCAATTGCAATTCTGCCACTTGTGAAGGTTAGGCATACTTGATATGCCTTTCTATTTTTCTGTTTTAGGATATTAACTATCGCACAGAAGTTCCTCTTTGGTTTGTTTTTGCTGGTTAGCAGGCTCTTTTACTCTGTTGGCAGACTTATTCTACCCCTTCTATAATTATTATTATTATTATGATTAATGCATGGTTTGCTGTATAGTATCAGTGCGAGCTGGCCGAACCATATCTTACTTGGGGAGCACCCGGTCGCGGGTCGGCGGCATGACATGGGTTGCAATTGAGGCGGCAGCGGAGGGAGGAGGGGGAGGCCATAGTGGTGGCGACGCAGGGGGGTGTTGTGATGGAGAGGGAGAAGGGGGAGGCCAGTGAGGAGGTGGCAGAGGAGAGAGAGGGAGGTGGGGGAGTCCCGGTGGCGAGGGAAGATAACGAAGGATGGGGAGGCACTGTTCATCCATCTATTTTACGTTTTTTTTTATTTTATTTACTAATCACCCCAAGGCCTTGGTCATCAAGGTTTGATTCCCGTTTCAGCATGGTATGTACTGTATCGTGTCGTCGGGAACGGTCAAGTCTTGAATTAATGCAGTAAATATATTAAATCATGGGATTGTTTCATATATACCTTTAGAGTCGATATTTTACTGTATTCCTCCAATCTTGATATTATGATGTATACTCTCATGGTAAACTATATTTCATCGTGCATACCTCGATCGTTATTTGCTATTTGTTTAGACCAATTTTAGGTAGATTAAGAAAAAAAAAGACTAATTTACTCTTATTTAACCTCCTGCATAAATAAGTTAATGTGATATATGCCTTTAAATTTTTTCATATTCTCTTCTACAGCCTCCAAATTTTGTTACTTAACATGCTCAACAGAATATTCTCTTTTACTGTAATGGTACTAGTGTATAATTAAAATAATATTACTTAATATGGGATATATAGGACAATGTAGGGAATACATGGGTAGATAATAAAAAACATATGATTTTTGAAGATATATATGTAATTTATATCCCTTATGCGTTAAGAAGTTAATGTGTTCATAAGATGTTATTCAAGTTTTTAAGTTTTATTGTCACTGGTCGCAAAGTAAAACTGTCGGCTACTCCAAAACTGTATGATTTGATATCCTATTTTCAATATACATTGTTGAATCTTCTCCAATATGAGCGAACTACTACTTATGGATTAAAAAACATATAATTCCAACGTTTATTTCTCATGTCTTGTAAGAACATAAAACGAATGACTTGGTGCAATTTATGATTTCATGCGTGAATTTTTAATATCAGATTTGAATAATCTTCTATTTGTAGTTTAACTTTACAATATTGGAGACGGTTAGATTGAAAGCCAGAAAAGGTGGCACCAAAATCTTAAAAGATGATATTGACATGGTAAGGTGTTAGGTGTTAATGCATTAGAATATGCTAGCATGTGAACATCTTAATACTTTATATATACTAATATGTTAACATCTTAGACACTTCCCAGGCGATCTTTAATTTTTCTCTAGGGAAATGTATTGCTCTCTATATATCGACAGTCAAACAAGTCACAACAATAATTTCTCAATAAAAAATGGTCACCTCTAATCAGTCAATAAGCAACATATCTTGGCATTCAACAAATTCATAGGAATGAACAGGCCACCTCTAATCATAATTAGCAGGCATTTATCATTATCAACAGCCTCATTGATTTTCACTAGTGATAAGTAGAAACACTCTTAACGTCGGAAATGACAAATATTGCCTCTATCAATAGGGTCAAACCACACAACAAAACGTCATATAAGAGAGAGAGAGAGAGAGAGAGAGAGAGAGAAGTAATTCTCTTTTTCCTGTAGGCTAAATGTAAATTGGGCTTTCAGTGTAATTACTATAATGTGTTCACAGAAAAGTCTTTTGGAGCACTATTGACATTTTTAACAATATGTGGACAGTGTCGAGTGATAAGATTGTAAACTTTATCTAACATTATTTATATTTTACAGCATTTTACCCTGAAATGGAAGTTTATATTCCATTTAGAGAGTTAAATCAGTTGACATGTAGATGTCCTCTTGAAGAACTAAATTGCAGGCAGCCCATTGAAGATGATCTGCTTCGGACTTACATTAAAGCATATAAAGAATGATTCTTACTGAGGAAAGAAAAATAAACATTGTATTCCTTCATACGACTGCTAGAAGGCCTCCGTCCCTTGCAGAATCAGAGCCCGGCGTCCTATTCCCCTTCTCTGGTACCTCTAACAGAGTTTTCCGTCGGACTTCAGCACACTCGATGTATTCCTCGAGTGGCGGAAGACGCACGCCCCCAGTGTCACTAGCTGCGTGGCCTCTAATCAACTGGTATGTTGGCATGCAATTGGAAAACGTCAGCACCCAAATTAATAACGCAGGAAGATAAAGTTGAGAAAGAGAACTGTGGCTGCACCTTTGCAGCCCAACAACGTTCTGCTTGTTGGCAGATGTCCCTGATGTCCCGCCCAGACATTCTGAAAATAAAGGATTGGGATTAGAACACAAAATGGTAAACAGTTATCTACAATATAGATGCTTGACCGTCCACCTACCCTTCTGTAACTTTAGCAATCTGTGCCAACTCCGATCTTTTTAAATGCATTGCATATTGAGCTGCTATTTCCTCACGGTTTTGTTGATCAGGAAGAGAGAAGGGTATCATAGTGTCAAAGCGGCTGGAAAGGAAATGCAGGATTAGCAAGACCAAGAGGATTACCTAGAGGCTTCTAAGGAGGCAAGAGTCGAAAGGAGAGGGGGGAAAACCTGATGAGAGCTGGATCAAGGTCTTGCTTTCTATTAGTTGCAGCAATTACAATGACACTCTTTTCTTGCTCAAACCCATCGATCTAAAAATCAGAAGACAAAGTATGTGGTGAGCTCCAGATGAAGATGTTGCTTCATGTTAGTTGCAGCAATTAGCACCACATTCGGTGTCCGTATGAAACTACCAGGTATATAGGAAAATCCTAACAGAAAAAAGACTCAAAACTCTCAGGAGAACAAGTAATATTATTGAGTGATTAGTGACATTGTAATGTGATATAAACCACCATGTAGAGTACCAATAATCTCGGGATGGAGTAGTTGCATGGGAAACTTAAATATTTCTAGCAAGAAAAGACTTTCCTAGAGACATCACAATTGTGTTTAAAATCATTTGTAGCGAAGTTATAGCATAGATAAATGGAACCTGTATATCCAAAGCAGAAATCAAGCCACAAAAATTCTAATAAATGTGTACGCATGGTATGCCACTACTACATCTCATTTTGAAAATACCTGCTAAATTCCCAATTCCAAAAGCAACAAATAACTCAAAACACTACCATAGAGTTATGCCATAATGCAGATATTCCATCCAAGCTCGCATATCCAATGGGCAGAGCACCTCCACCAGCCAATGGGCACATATATTAAAGATGCATATATATCATATCATCTTTGTATTTTACAAAATTGCGCAAATAGTCAGCTGCCTCCAGCTACCAACCCCCCATTCATGGTAACTCTTCTCTTAGTTTAAGTGTCATTTCACATGCACAGAAATAGTATTATGCGGAGGAAGAAGTGATAGGACGAATATCCCGTTCGCTAAGGTCAACTACATCTCAAAACTCAAAAATCAGTGAGTTTAATGTTATGATACTGGCACTTATCCAAGTAACTAATGCCACTATATTTTTTTTTCCGGTAAGTGTAAATTGTATTAAATAAATCAATATTTACAGAAATAGGCAATGTCCAAGCATGCCTGAACTACTTGCATGTGGTGATAAGAGTGCAAGAGAAATCATGACCACACAGCCCGTGGGACTAACACCATTATACATTACATGTAACAAAAGAAAATGAAGAATTCCTCACTGAAATTGGCGATTGATTATTCACACAAACTACCAACCATCTACAACTTTTGAAGCTCCATAATCGATTGATTATCTCAGGTTATGGGCATGATCTCCATCAATCAGATTTCAAATATTGTCAGTAACCTTCAATATGTCTTTTGTGGCATGTTTTTCAATTCCTGATGTAATATTCAGTAACTAAAATCTTTGAGTAAAACCAGAAATTGGCAGATGTGTATTGGGGGGGGGGAGAGAGAGAGAGAGAGAGAGAGAGAGGAGGAAAGAGCGAAAACTAGCGTCTACTGAAAGCACCATTTTCCACCCTTCAAAAACCCTGGAAGAGCAAGAAGATGCTGATGGAAAGAGTTCTTCTCCCACTGTGCAGTGTGAGAAAGCTCTTTCCAGAAAAAACAAAAAGAATAAAGAAAAGTATCAGCAAGTGTATACAGACATTCACCTTCTTGTTTTAACTGTAATTTCTTTTGACATCAACGTTGCCTTCAAACCATTGAAGGCATAATCGGCATCGGATCGGCAAGATAGGCCGATCCGATAGGATTTTGATCGATCTAATCCGATCCCGATACCACCGTTCCAGGTTCAAGCACCGGGCCGGCCGAGATCGGCCAATCCCAAGCAATCCCCACCCCTTACATTTTATATATAAAAAAATGAACAGTTCATCTTTTACTGTTCATCCGAGTGTGATACTGTTCATTCCTCTCTTTTACTGTTCCTCTGGTAAGGAACAGTACCAGTAGAGAATAAAAAGTAGGATGAAGAATGAAGAAGAACAAAAGGAAAAACTGACTTACCTGTTTTTGCAGCTCAGCGTCGCCATCAGTCGTCACCATCACCAGGTTGCTGCTCACCGTCACTGGTGCTGCTCTTGTCCACTGCAGCTGCCACTGCAGACGCCACCACCACAGCCGCCGCTGCCGCCGGCGGCAGCTCCTCCACCATGCACCACCACAACCTCCTCTCCGCCTCTTCCGCTGCTGCCTCCATCAGATCCTACGTGAGAAGGAATCGGATGAGGCCAAAGAAGTAAAGGTGTCCTACAAAATTGCACAAAAGTCCTTAAAAAAGTGAACCTTGAAACTTAAGCTATTAAAAATATTAAATAGTGGCCGATCCAGTGCTCTGGATCAGGTTTTGGGCTCCTGATCCGAGCCCACTACCCGTTCCTTCCTCCCTTGCTTCAAACCCTCTTAAAGACAACAAAAAGGAGGGGGGTCATAGTAGATATATCAGCTTGGGACAGTAAAGGATGAGCGATAAGTCAAAAGTCACACATTCTACACAACTGTTAGCAGAGGATGACAAAAATAAGACACATCAAAGATGAAAAGTAAACAGAGAAGATAAACCAAGAAGAAAGTAAAATGAAGTATAAATAATCTATAGTCCCATTTGTACATTAAAATGAAGAGGATGCCCATCTCTAACCTGACGTAGTAACACTGACAAAATCCTACGTGTGGCTTCATGAATTTCACTATCTCGGGACGCAGCAAAAGAATCAATCTATACAAAAGTAAAGAAAAAAGAAATCAGCAGGATAATATTGGACAAATATATCAGCTGATATTGAAAGGGAAATAATGACATGTGATGATATCCACTACGATCACTTCGTAACAATTCAAAAGCTGTTTAGCAAGAAATTGAGCAGTTACCTCATCAAGGAAAACAATTGCTCCATTAGGGAGCTCATTGGCTAGAGAGAAAACTGTCCCCAATAAACGCTCACTTTCTCCATAAAATTTTGACATCACAACCTCCAAAGGCACATATAATAACGGAACACCCTGACATCAAAATGCCAATTATTTTCAAATGTAATTATGGCCTCAAACAGTTGGTATACAAAGGAGGGAAAAATATAGAGAAACACAAGAACTATTAACAAATACATTTTTAAAAGTTGGAATTTTCTATGTTATAGGAATACTAGTTCATAATAACTCCATGCGACCAAGAAAAGAGTTTCAGAATCATACTGTTGAACTATGACTACACCACCATAGCGGTCGATGGACTGGTTATACCCCTAAATCATCATAAAAGTTTGAAAGATAATAAGAACAACAAGGTCACGACAGTAAACATTATAATGATTACTCCTGTAAATACATAAGATTGCTGGATTACAATCCTCTCTACATTACCGAATGGTGCCCCATCATTTTAACGTGTCGAAAGTAAACTATAATTTATTATATATTAAGTATTAGAAATGAACATGGTGTTAGGCCTATCAGCCCTTCATTTAAAGAAGGTTGGGGGCATGATTGTCCAAAAAAAGGGTTGGGTTTAAGCTACCAAACCCACCCCTTCCCTTTGTTTTGAAACAAGAAAAGAAAGAAGACTGAGGGATGTTAGGTGGGAGTTTCAGAGGACAGGGATTGTTTCTGTGGGCATCCACTTCCATTTGGAAAAGAAGAGAGGTGGGAGTTTCAGAGGCCACCCTCCCATTCAGCCATTCTACTGCATGAACGAGCAGTTGCATACCATTCGACCCTGACACCATCAGTTTCTGGAGCTCTATGTCGATGTTCCACAAGTGCACAGCAAACACATCATATATGCTAGACTACACACTAGTGCAGATCAAGTCAGATTATCCACAGCATGGTATCCAATTCAGACAGTGCATCAGGAGGAGCAGGTCCTCAGGTCAAAAGCTAGTCAGCTCATGAAGGTAACTTAGAAGCTTCACTGAGGATTGAGGCAACGTGGGGGTAGGGAGATGAGATAGAGGAGCAATGCCTATAAACCATTGCAATTATTGATAGTACTATTGAGTTCATTATGGTTACCATTGTTTTAATGGGGAATTCAAGATGAAAACCTTGTACGGCAGACCCAGAGGGACGCAATATCTTACAGCTTCACATAAGCCTTTTATTGCATGGGGGCTAACTATAGATAAAATGTCATAGAAACAATTATGACCCTGAGGGATGGGTTTTTATGCAAAATAGCATGTACCATAACTAACTACTAATCATGATTAATTAGTTTAATTTTCTGATAATGAGTTATTAGAGATTTGATCAAGTAAGCATTAATGAGTGATTGAGGACGACGAGGTGCCAAGTGGTGATTGGTTGTTGATGACAAAGAATGCCACATCATCTCGTCTGTTGGCTCAATTGGACTTTAAATGGGGCCAATGGCTGAGGTGGCGTCTTCACCCTTGGTGAAGCCCACTTAGCACCACATGGCTGCCACGCCATAAATGAGAGAAGGATAAAAGAAGGTGAAAGTGGGAGAGTTATATTTTCTTTCTATTTCCAGAGGTTTTCTTGTGGCTTTGTTAAAAAGAACTTGTTATAAGGTTTTGGGGTTCTTAAATTGGACCATTCCCCACTGCCCTTAGTCAGCATGAATCATATCGGTATAACAGCCCAAGACCTTGAAAATGGGCAATTGATGATGCCATTAAGGACACATACTATAAATCACATTTGTGTAGGTTCAACATGCCACAGAAAGTGAAGTAAACAAATTGGAGAGGGACGAGAAAGTAGAAGCCAAGAGGAAAAAGAATGTCACACTCAATGTCTCCTCAAGCTAATTAGAGACCAATGATAAAGATGAATCTGAAGATGCAGAGAAAAAAATAAAGAAACCATGCTATCAAGAAAGACACAAAGGATCCTTAAGAAAAAGGAGAAAGGACATGTATAAAGAAACACAAGAAGGGCATCTGATAAGTGAAAGGCTTCAAGAAAAGATGAAATGTTTTGCTACTAGTGAAAAGAAATTGGGACGGTATAATCCACACTATTTTTGAAAAAAAAATATGAAAGAAATTGAGACATATGAGAGGAGAATGCCCACAATCACAAGTAACTTAAAAAGAAGGATGACGAAAAGGAACAATACCAAAGATAAATTCAAGAAGAAAATAATGACATCTAGGTGAAGCAATGAATCCACCTCAATTCATTCTAGAGAAGACAATATCATCTCGATAGGACCTTGCCTCATGGTAGGGAGGTCCCGAGTTCGACTCGGGGGGGGGGGGGGGGGGGATCACCTGACTCACATTTAATCCTCGAGGGATGTGAGCCCAGGGTTTGCTAGCCTTGCTAGGCTCCCCATCATCAAAGTGAGAGAGAGAGGGAGAGAGATGAAAGAGAGGAAAATCTTTATTTATGGCTCAAAGGAATAAATAGTAACATCTTGATAGCAGGTGCTCAAAGCACAACACCAGGCACAAATGCCAATTTATAAGCCTAGAAAAAAGGATGACGGTTCTTCACCTATCGGGATAATAACGAAGGAAAGGTGATTGGAATCAGCAACATTAACAAACCTATCATCTACTTCAATTGAACACATTTTATTTGGAGAATGATTGAAACATAATTTGCTTAGCATTAGTCAATTACACAATTACATGGAAAAGGATGCAAAAAACTTTTGAATCTTCCAATTCTAAGGTGTTAAGCTGCTAAAACTAATCAAGTCAAATTTGTTGCACAAAGTTGCATAAGAATAATGTCCTTTTCATGCCACTACAACTATTGCTTTGAGAGCTAGCTTTGAAGCACTAGTAGTAGGAGATGATTGACGCATTTTGAGAAGCAGTAATCCCAATCCCCCATGTACGCTGGTAGAGGTACTGCTATACTTCTCTCCTTGTTGTTGGCTACATTCTACTTTAGTTGTACCTTCATTCCTTTTATAGACGGATGTATGAGCATTCCCAATATATGCTTTCAGAGTGTATATTTATTTGTAGATGTTCTATTGTGATTATTCAACCACTCTAACTTCTACAGGTCATCTAGCCTTCATCAGTTGTTTAACATATTGGTCTCTAACCCATGTGACAGGTCTTGACTCGGACAGATGCCTACTATGGCTGATGCCAGAGTCACAGGTTGCCACGTGAAGGATAATTGGGAAATAGTAATAGAGGAATGAATATGAATAGACCTCTAAGGACTAATTTGTAAAGTCCCAAAAAGTCCTGAACACTAAGTTCATAGTGACTTCAAGAGTCAAGACACATGTAAAGTCCCCAACAACTGGACAAGATCCCCCAGACATCTAACAATCCAATGCAATGATCCCACTAGATGTACCGAAAGGAAACACCTGCTGGCATGCAGTGAACTGACTCTTACAGATGTCAAACGGTTAGCAGATTTTAATTAATCATAGTGAGATTTGGGCATATGTATATGGAATACATGTCATAAAAGCTCTCGATAGAAATATGAAAAAATGGAAATTTAATACAAAAATAAAAAGTAGATCTCTACAGGAAAAGGTTGCAAGTTAGTAGTATCTAACAAGATATTATTATTGGTACTAACTACATAGTACTTAAAAGTTGTGAGATGCCACCTCAAGAGCAGATGGTAGTAGGAGGTAGAGGCCCCAAGATACAAGGAGGCAACTGCTTTGTGAACTTCTGACATGGGACTAAAACAGATTTCACTTGACAAACCCCAGCAACCTATCCTTGAAGGGCAAAGGTCGTACAGCAAATAGAAACTGTTGAGGGCCAAATTCCGGGAGTGAACAGAAGTGGCAAGGACAGAACCCAATGTTCTGACATAATATGACATGACACGCCATCCCAAAACCACATTGAAGTAGGAAGTAGAGGTCCCAAGAAATAAGGAGACAACCACTTCTGATCCTCCAAAATTGGACTAAGAGTAATGCCATGGTGCCACTCTTTTTACCACTTTTTTGCCACTCTCAGATCAGGTGTCTGATCATGAGATCGAATGGTCAAGCTGAATGACTTAAGTTCAGTGCTTCCAAGCTTGGAAGCGTTGAACTTAAGTTCACTTTTCCCACCATCTGATTTTCAAATCAGACAGCGAGAAAGGGGCATTGCAAAAAGGGTGATACTGTAGCATTGCTCTTGAACTAAAAGTCTTTTGCCAACAAAAGTATAAGATAACTTCATGGGCATCTCAACAGGGGTTATCAATATTTATATAAATGTGATAAAACGCTATTAATAGTAAAAATGGCATTGATTATTTGCCATTCAATGTAATTGATACGGCTAAAATGTTGCTCCTTCATGCATCAAAATTCAAAACTAATAAACAAATGAACAGCTTACCGCTTGATTTGCAATTACCCGAGCACATGATGTTTTTCCTGTCCCTGAAATTAATAACGGTGGGCTGTTAAGCTATTAATGCAGCATATGGTAACATGTCATGTAGAAAGCAATACATATAGAAGAATAGGAGCTGAAGTTTTGTTTCAGGAGAACCAACAAATTGCAGTGAAACTCAGTGGTGGCCATAATTATTCAAATTGAAATCCAAATTTTGGGAGCTCAGAGAATGTTTTTAGCTTGACCTTAAATCTAGTGCACTTTATATATTGTTCAAAACCTTATTTGGTACTTAAATCAGACAAGAATATCATTGTATCCAAACCAGAAAACCCCAAATTACATCATCAGACGTGTATGGGTTACAACTTACAACACAAGAATCAGGAATTGGTAGGCAACTAAAGAATCATCAAATTCAACTAGACGCATATGGTGCATATAAGAAATATAACTTTAAACAAATAAAATAATATGATAAGCCCCCGAGTCCCAACTATAGATTAAATGAGCAGTACAGTAGTAGATTAAAAGGATGTAAACAATGGTAGATTGGAAAGATGGACATCATAATAATTTCATATGAATTAAATAAGCAATACTTCCAGTAGAGGCTTTACCTGGTGGACCTTCAAACAGCACAGCTCGAGGTCGGTTAGTCTCAAACTTGCGACGGGTGGCCCGAGCAATCTCATCGTAGACTTCAGGACTCCGTAGTGCTAATAGTATAGTATCCTCTATCTCACTGCATATAATTTTGAAATGATTTTTCCATGCTACAAACTTAGCAAAAGAGAGACAGGGTGCAAACAAGATTCTAGTAATAACTATTATCCAAAAGACTTTCAGAATAATAAGCGGTAAATGACATGAGGAAACTGCTTCAGACATACATGATTCAAGAGATTTCTAGTCACACTATCAGAGATGCCCTGCCTTCTCACCAATGCAAGTAAAAAGAATGCTTCCGAGACCTATTTCATATTTAGCAAAGAGAACTTCCCTCATGTTCAGCCACCTAAAATTAGTCAGGCCTCCCTATTGTTCAGTCAAGCCACAGATTTCCAGTTTCTTTGCAGAGAGAAAACAATGGACATGTGTTAGCATCACGGAATCATCATCATCATCATCATCAGAGCCTTATCCCAATTATTTGGGGTCGGCTACATGAATACTATTCCGCCAAAGATTTCTATCAAGTGTTATATTCATATTTAAACTCAAGAAACTAGTGTCCTTCCTAATAACATCGCACCATCTCATTTTAGGCCTTCCCCGAGCTCTTTTACTGGCATCCACTAAGATTCGGTCACATCTTTTAACCGACGTTTGAGTTAGGGCGACGAAGTATATGTCCAAACCACCTGAGTCTATTTTCTCTCATTTACTATCAATTGGGGCTATCCCCAAGTCCTTATGGATGCGCTCATTTCTAATCTTGTCTTTCTTAGTCTTGCCATACATCCATCTCAACATCCTCATCTCTGCTACACACATTTTGTGAATGTGTTCTTTTCGTACTACCCAACACTTGGTACCATATAACAAAGCATGTCTCACAGCCGTTCTATAAAACCTCCCTTTGAGTTTCACAGACATACGACGATCACAGAAGACTCCTGATGCGCTTCTCCATTTTAACCAGCCTGCCGTAATCCTGTGTGCAATATCGTCATAAATCTCCCCATTCTCTTGTATGAAAACCTTAAGTACCAAAAACTACTACTCTTCGGAATGTTATATCTATCAATTAGAATCATGTCTTCCTGACCACTCTCCCATTACTAAAATTACAATGCATAAACTCTGACTTACTCCTAATTTAAAAACCTTTAGACTCCAAGGCATGTCTCCAACACTCTAACTTAGCATTTAAAGCATCAATACTCTCATCAATTAATATAATATCATCTGCAAATATTTTGTCACTTCATCCATAACTAAGACAAAGAGATACGGACTTAGTGCAGAACCTTGATGCAAACCTATAGAAACTGGAAAGTCACCAGTCTCTCTAGCAATAGTTCGAACACTAGTAATAGCACCTTTGTACATATACTTAACCAAATCTACATATCCTTGAAAGACTCCTTTCTTTCTTAATGTCCACCAAATCAATTCTCTCGGTACTCGATCATACGCCTTCTCCAAATCAAGAAAAACCATATACAAATCTTTTCTCATCTCTCTATACTTCTCCATTAGCGGAATAAGGATATATATATATATATATATATATGGGGTGGTCTTTTGAAAAGAACATTATAAGGATTGCACATAGAGGGGTTGTATAAATAGCCCGTGCAAAGTTTATTCCGTGGGTGCGCATTGTATCAGACGATTTGGATTCGAGTGCTGGACCTTTCTCCACTGACCGTAGTGTTGATTTACATCGGCCTAACGTCCGAACACCTTTATTTAACTGTCAAAGAAATCTCAATATCCTCTATAAGGGTCCTGACACCAGGGGAGGGCCTGCTTGCACGGCTCAAAGCTAGTTCCCACTCACCACCAAAGTTCTAATAAAATTAGGGTTTCATCAAAGGCCGCTAGGTTGGGCAAGAAACCTTGTAATTTGAGGATGTGATTGTAATTTTACAAAAGCCGTGGGCATTTTTGAAGTGTCGGGACGTTTCCTGGACTTCGAGGATATTTTAGTAATTTCAAGTTTCTAGGGGTATATTAATAATTTCACCAGGCCAGAGGTTCTTCCGTGATTTCCAAGTTGAAGAGAGACTATGGTGTGATCTCTGACTTCCAAGGGAACTGAGGAAATTTTTGAAAGGTTTTGAAGACTCTTAGGTTGTTTCTAGGCCACAGCGGTATTTTGATAATTTTACCAGACCCCATGCGAACCTAGGTTTGAGATGACACTTTGGGGTCAGGTTGAGCTGACAAGTTCCCTAAGTGAAAGAGCAACAATAGACTTCATAGAAGACGTGCAAGTATTGATGCTCGAAAGAGGGGCATATGCACGATTTCTTGAAAGTCGAGGTTCTTTTATAATTTTCCTTGATTGGCACATAAGGGAGTAGATGAGTGTATTTATGCTCCATATGAGTACAAGGGTTGTCGGCGAGTTGTCGACTGTATAAGAAAAAGAGATCTCCGCACTGACGCGGGATGTAGGGACATAGCCCCAATTACATAAAGTTACAGGATAGAACTGCAAACAACAGGACTTGATTTTTTCTTGCAATCCCGGGAAGGGCATTTTGCAATTCCTCATTATGTGATGGAGTTACATAATTTAGCCATCCTAGGTGCATAGAAAATTACAAACATGACCCTCAGGGTCATAAATACAAAAGCCCGGGATATTACATACCCTTGATGGGCTGAAACAACGAACAATGCTCATGAGAATCTCTCGATTTCTCTCCTCGCCGTGTGTCTGTGTGGATGTCTCCTTTTGCACCCCTGGGGGTCTATTTATAGATGTTGGAGGGCCACCGGAGTTGATTTAACCTATATGGGGTGGACGGGATGAAAATATCCCAGAAAAGGTCATTTTTTCTCCTTTTTTTTCAGCGAGAGAGAGAAGGGGCGGCAGGGTCAAATGACCCCGGGGACCCCACCCGAGGTCAAGTGACCCCGACCAAGCCCGCGGGAGACCTGTCCACCGGGGTCGCTTGACCCCCGGCTGGTCCCACCCGCAGTCGGGCGACCCCGGGGAGTCTGCCCCGGCCACGCGCGGGTCGTCCGATGTCGGGCGACCCCGAGCGGGTCTGTCCGACCCCGAATGGGTCCCCCCCCGTCATCTTCCCTGCATAAACCCTACCTTTCGGGCTTTTTCAGCAGTCTTGTTCGCAGCACACCGCGTGGAGAAAGAAGGAAACGTGCCTCTTATTCGTTGTTGTCTTACTCGTGCCGTCAGTGAGAAAAAGAGGCTTTGTGCTCGTCCAAGCTACGTGATACACGTGTATTGGACTTCCCCGGAGGTGTGTATGTATACCCTCTCTTGCGCCCTCTTTCTTTACTGCAAGGGTTTTCTTTATTCACCCCGAACATCCGAGGGAGAAAATTCTCGCCTCTCGGGGCTCGCTTGGAACCACACGACCCTAAAAATCATTGTGAATTTAGTCTAGTTCTCAACTGCAAGGGGTTTATAATTGAAGTATGTTGCACCCGAAATTATCTCAAGCTATTTTGAGAATTTGTTGCTATGCAATGTTCGATGACAAAGATGCATTTGTTGCACCCGAAATTATCTCAAGCTATTTTGAGAATTTGTTGCTATGCAACGTTCGATGACAAAGATGGCGTATCGTCAACACCGTCGAACTACGGAGTATCTCCGTGATTTAGGGTCTATTGATCCAACAATATTATTATGTCCGACGTCGCAGCAAGAAGATTAGCGAGGAAGAAACATGCGTATACCGGTCCGAGTAGCCGAGTAAGTGTATCACACGGCACACACGGGCGCAAAGCTTCCTCCCTACGCGGCGACGAGCGACCAGACAAACAAACAATGCTCCCTCTGCGGACGATCGTCCCGAAATATATAGCTCCACCATGGCTCTTCTCCGACCCGGGACGACGAAAATAGAGCGGAACGGTGGTGAGAGGGGTCAAAACGTGCCGGAGCCACAGTCCTGCTGATCTGCACTGAACAACCATCAGCGGGGTCAGGAGAGGCAGCGGGAATCAGAAGTGCACTGCCAGCGGGGTCATCGGGAAACCAGAACCGGCAGGGAGTCACCTGGGGTGCGCTGGAGTCAACAGTCGCGGACGCGTGGAACTGCACTGCAGCGGGGTCGTCCGAAACTCAGAACCGCTCCACAGCGGGGCCAGGAGGCAGCGGGACTCATAACCGTTCCGTGGAACTGCACTGCAGCGGGGTCGTCCGGAACTCAGAACCGCCAGGAGCGGGATAGCACAGCCACAGCCAGAGCCAGCGGGGTCAAACCAGGCAGAACCGCTCCACAGCGGGGCCAGGAGAAGGGAACTGCCACCTTCGGGGTGGGGAAGGCTGTGGGATATGGTCACCCACTCTTCTCCCCCCCCGGGGGTTCCGGTCACCTCCCGGGCCAAAGGTGACTCTAAGAGAATTGTCACCTCCCCCTTATATACAGGGGTCGTTCAGCCTTCTGACATCCAGAGGGGTCCAAATAGCTTTTTGCCACCCCACCTTGACAGAATCAGGGTAAATTTGTTCATTTGACCCCTCTGGGCCCTCCCGCCTTCTATAAATAGACCCTAAGGGTCCAAGTGCTAGAAAAGATACAGAAGAACAACGTACGAAGCTACCAAGCATCTGGAGGAGTTTGTTTTGTTTGTCTTGGCCTGTGAGGGGTAAGTCTCCGGGTCTTGTATTTATGCCCCTACGGGGTATATTTATATTTACGCCCCTCAGTGGGCCATGTTTGTAATTATGCCCCTCAGTGGGCCATGTTTTGTAAGTCTTTACGTCCCGGGACGACTAAGTCAGGTGGTTCTATCCTTACAACGGTGGAATTACGAAAATGTCCTCCACGGGACCGTAAAAGACCAAAGTCCTGTAATTTGCAGTTATACCCTGCAATCTTTTGTAATTGGGACTACGTCCCTATCTCCCGCTCTAACGCGGACTTTTGTACAGTCGACAACTCGTTGACAACCCCTATATTCATTCGGACTATAAAAGCACTCAACATGTTTTATGTATGTCCTCGGGTGGGAAAATTATATGAAAACCCCCGACTTGTCAAAATTGCATATATACCCCTCCTTCGGCCAAATTGACGGATGTGTGTCTTCTATGAAGCCCCTTATCATTCCTTCGGTCCGGAAGTGTTGTCAGCTCAGTCCAGCACTCGGGTATCATCTCAAACCTAGGTCTAGGGTCTGGTAAAATTACCAAAATACCCCTGCGACCTAAAAATGGCCTCAGAGCCCTTGAAACACTCCAGAAACGGCTTCCATGCCTTGGGAAGTCAGGAACCCGATCCTACTTCCGTTCCAGTCCAGAAATTTCAGCAATGCCCTTGGCCTGGGAAAATTACCAAAATACCCCTGGGTTGATAAAATTACCGAAACACCCTCGGGGCCCAGGAAACTTCCTTTTATTTCAAAAATGCCTATGGCTCCCGCATATTTGCGTTTTTATTCCTAAATCTTCGGGTTTTGCTCAGACTTAGCCCTAATTTTATTAACTTGGTGGTGGTAAATGAGTGGTCATGGAGAGTCTCTCGAGTGAGTCTGCCCTCCACATCAGAACCCCGGTAGAAGCCTTTTGGAACTTCTTTGACAGTCAAACAAAGGTGTTCGGACGTTAGGCCGATATAAATCAACACTGACTCCGGTCAGTGGGGAAAGGTCCAGCACTCGAACCCAAATCGTCTGATACGATGCGCACACACGGGATCACCCTCTACTCAGATAGGGGGGATGTTTCTTTTCAAAAAAGAACGAAAATCTACCTTTTATCTACGATAAGAGTATTTCTAGATTTTTTCCGTGTCTGACAGACTGGCACGCCCGGTGGGACCTTTCCCGCCTTTCTTCTTTCTGTCAAAGAAAGTCTCTAAATCTTCTTCAAGGTTCTGATTGCCCCTCTTCCTCTTACAGGACGGGAAGAGGAGGTGATGTGACACCGAACCTTGGACCTATTTTCAAGCATTCAAGTTGAGCAGCGGACTCACACTAGCGAACTCACCCGTTTGGTGCACACTTGTGCCCGTTGGCAACTAAGCGATGTGGGAGAGGGTCCGAGGCAGGACCATGAAGCTCCAATGGTTGGCTAGATTGTGGAGAACCCCAAATGGGCCTAGGATGCCCAAACCATGGGCGGCCAGCACACCAAGGGTGTGGGTTTAGTGGGTTCACTCTCAACTCGCCCGCGGTGGTCACTCACGGAACTAGCAAGTTGGGCCGAGCTCTCACTCTCCGTCCGACGCAGTACTAGCAATAATACTAAGCTAAGCAAGTGATTAAACCAAGCAAGAGAGGGACTGAGGCTCACCTAGCCGGCGTGAAGACGCCGACTCTGGCCGGAGACGAGGGCGAGCCGGGAGGCGAGGGTATACACCCGATCGCCGCGGCGATGTAGCTTGAACCTGAAATTGAAAGAATTACACCACTACACCTCACGCAGGAGGGATGAACTTGGGGTGGGGATTATTCTTATTACATTCAAAACTACCTCCACGCAGGGAGGGGCCTTCAGCCGGCCAAGCGGGGTGGGGTTTTATGCAAAGGAAAAGCCGATCTTCCGAGTCCGCCGGTTCTGCCAATCTGCAGGTCTGCAGGATAGGGTGTCGCTGTTGACACTGCCACGGGCTCCACGGGGCTCCAAACTTGACGAAACCACTGCCAAAAGTTCCTCAGCTGACAGGGGATGAAGCTTGAATTTTTGGGGAAGCTTTGAGTCTCGGGGCTGACTGCACCGGCGACTGGAACAGGACACCACCGTCTGGTCTCTGGCTGGTATCGGGCTGAAGCAGTAGGTTGCAGAAGTCACTGTGGGCTCTCCCGGACTCCGATTGGAATGAAACTAGCGGTGACGCGAACTTGGTCGGAGTAGCTTCGAGCAGGAGTTGACGGGGATGCAATCCGATGTCAGTGGAGAGAGGAGTGACCGGAGAAATGAAGACTGATCTAACCTGGGACCACAGGGGCAGTCTGCCCTCTCCGACGAAGAAAATTGGAACAGAGGGTTCCAGAGGTCGATTGAGTCCCTTCTTCTTGGAGGTGGCAGCTAGCTGGAAGTAGTTTCTCCCCTCCAAAAATGGTGCTCAGAGCCTTCACGAGCTGGCTGTGGCAGAGTCTGGAACCGGGATGGTTGGTTCTGCCTCTGTCTGGTGCAGAACCATGTGACTGGATGCAGGGGGTGCCACGATTGCTACCGAGCTCTGATTGAGGCGAGACTTGAACCGTTGGAACCGTGGTCAAGTCTTCTTTCTTTCGGACTTGACGGCGATGTCGGCAGATGTTGGAGTATACCGGGACGAACAGATGAGCAGAGGGATGTCGGTTCTGGCTCCTGAAAACTGACCTGATGCCTTGGAGTAGAAAATTCGTAACTTCTGATGCCGATATCCAAATGCAGCTCTGCTTCTTGAGGATTAAAGAGGACTTGAGAGGGAAGATTTCTTCTGAAGAACACTTGATCTGAATCCCAAAGGGTTTGCCGTGGTTGAGCTTCCAATCACGTTCTAGTTCCTTGCCTGGGGTCTCCTGCGCAGTCGAGGGAGAATGGATGTTGCGGACTGCTCGGAGCTCGGATGCTGACGAAACCGCCTCGCCTGGAAAGCTCTCTGGAAGACCTTTCCATAGATGTAGGCCTTGCTACTTGAATCTTCAAGTAACGGTCGTGGCTGCTTCTGCAACTTGTTGTAGTTCTGCTGCCTGAAACAGAGATAGAATGAGGAGATGTGCAAGGGGAGAGCAAGGGAGAGGGGGGGTGAACTTGGTTTGACCAAGGGGAGGTGGGGGACGAATTTGGGAGCTTGGGGGTGGGGGAGATGGAGGGGCACAGCCCTAGGGAGAGGGAAATTCGAATTTGGGCTTTGGGAGGGGTTAATTCAGCCTTGGGAAGGTGGTGGGGTGCTTTGGAAAGTGGAAAGGTGCCTAGGAGAAGGGGTTTCCACCTAGGGGTTGGAGGGGGAGTTGAATGAGTGCATGGGGAAGGGGAAGGGGCCTTAATGAGGGGTGAATGGGGAGGAGAGAGAGTGAATTTCGAAATTGGGGTGGGGAGGAGAGAGAGAGAGGGGGTACAACCCACTTAGAGAGAGTGATAGTAAGAGAGAGAGAGAGAGAGGGAGATATTGAGAGGGAGATGGCAAATGCTTTTCAATATTCATCAAAAGTTGTTACAAATGAGAGAGGGGTGGGGTATTTATAGACTCCATAATTTTCCTAAGACCAAACTGACCCTGACAAACTAACTAAAGACCACACAGTCCAAGGGAGGGGCGCCCCTGGGCCTAGCCCAATGGATTCGGCCCATTAACCTATCTAACCAACATAATGACTCAATACTTTAGGAAAATGACTCAACTACCTAGGTACATGACTCAAAATAAAGGGAAAATTACATGATAATGACTCAAAGAAAATGTGAAGATTACATGACTAGTCTCAAAAATACATGACAAATATAATGGTGCTTGCCGTCGAACAATCCGAGTCTGAAAAAAGAGTGGAGGGGCAAGGGATGCCCTCATCATACCCCCGGGGTGGGGAAAACTCGACTCCGTCGAGTATGGGTCCACCAGGGAAGTAGTGCATCGAACTGCAGCTCGGGGCGATCCACGATCTCCATACTCAACCCGCGACTCTAGTCGGGGAACGGTGCTTCAGTCGACAAAGTGACTCGGTCATACCCTCATGCTGGTGATGGGATCTTGCTTGCCTAGTATTGCCGCTGTGTGCTCACGTCGGGCTCTCAGGCTATTTGTGGTGGCACTCCGAGGGTGTCTCTCACAAGGGTAGGTGTAAGCTGGAGGCACTCACTAGGATCCACCGCGGTGCCCTTATAGGGTGCTAGATCCGCCACATGAGAAATGGGGAGAATCCCAAAACTCTTTTGAAAGTTCAACCCATAAGCCGGGTTGCCAAAAGTCACTCAGAACTTGGCAAGGTCCAAGTCCTCGTGCCCTCAATTTGGAGGTGACCCTAGGGTAGAGCCACTCCAAAGTCATCATCGTCAAGTTACCAACTTGGAATTCCAAGTGGCGCTCACGAGTTTTTGCTCGCTTGTTGTGAATCTCACCGCTTGTTGCTTGATACTTGCTTGAATGCATATGCCATGTACTATGACGCGGTGTGAGTTGACAATGTATGGTATGCAAAGGGGGTCCAGGACAACCACATATAGACCTATCATGCATTGATGGTATGAAGACTTTGAAGGATTTGGGAGGACCAGGGCATCCATAGGTGTCCCTCTTGTGAGTGAGTGTGATGAATGTTGGAGGATCCGAACATCCATGAATGCTCCTAACATGCTTGAGATTTATGATGAATGATGGTGGACCATGACAACCAAATATTGACCACTCATATTTTCTTCTTGACATGTGGGTGATATGGATGAATGTACCCGACGGACTAATCATGCCAAGCGGTGTGATGTGCCAAGACATATGAACTCCTTTCCCAAAGATGACTTCCTTATGTGGGATGGTGGGGTGGTCTTTGAGCTTCCACTCAAAAGGGTCGAAGGGATCTAGGTAGGTGGATATAGGGTGGGTCATTTCCTCAATCCCGAGGTGTTTGTTGTCTAAGGTCAATGCTCTCATGGTGTAACCCGATTCCAGGAAGGGAGGAGTTTGGGTCAACATGGGTGGTATGGGTAGGGTGAGGTGAGTGGTGAATAGGGGGAGAGGGTCACATGGAGATTTAGGCTCCCATAGAAAAGGGTCAAAGGGATCATGGTAAGGGTCACCTAGGTAGGGGTACTCCGTGTTCTTAAGGACCTCAAATGGTGAGTCATCCTCCTCCAAGATAATTGGGCCAAGGTTGCTAATGGGTTGGCCAATCAAAGCACTTGGGATCTCAATGGTTGGGGAGTAGACTATGATAGGTTCTTCCTCCATGGGAAGAAGGAGGATGATCTCACTAGTAACTTGGCCATTAGTATAGATGGAAGTGATGGAGCCAATTGTGGGATATGCTAGGCTAATGGTGTTAGTTTCGGGCGGCCTCATGGCTAGCATATTGGTCAAGTGAATTTGCCCATGTAGGTAGTTCACTAAGTCTCCCAAATCTTCCACACAATAGGAAGTTTGATAAGTGACATGTGGCTGAATGGGAATGATTTGAGATTGATATCCCATAGGTAGGTGGCATGGTTGTGAACTAGGAATGGTGAGACTTTTCTTGAGCCATTGGAGTATGGACTTATCTATGGTGAGATTGGGTGTCTCTAGAGGATCTAGGCTAGGGGTGTGTGAGTTGTTTGGCCTTTGGATTTCCTCTATGTAGGGAGGTGGATCCGGAGGGGCATCTTTTTCCACTTGGGTGGGTGTGGGGGTTGCAACTTCTATTGCTAATGGAGTAGGGGGATCTATGGTGGGTGGTTTGGTGATAGCTAGCGTATGACACTCCCGGGGTGGTGAATAAGCATGGGCTTGGGTTGGGCTAGGAAGGGGAAGTAGAGGAGGCCTAGGTTGGGGAAAGATTGGTGTAGGAAGTGGGAGGTGGGTTGGGTGAGGGGTTTTGGGTTTTGGGGTGGTGGCCATTATGGGCCTTAGTGGAGGGGTGGACATGGTGTCCACATGGTTTTTAATGGTGAGGGTTGGATGAGTGGTGGTCACCATGGAGGGAATTGGGTCGGTTAGGGGTCTCTTGCCCTTGGGATCATTTGGGGTGGAAGTGGGGGCTAAAGGGGCTTGACTAGTGTAAGTTAGGGAAGGGGGTTTTGGTTGGGGTGTGGGGGACCTCATGGGGTTAGGTGGGGAGGTGGAGGTCTTAGGTACTTGGGTTTTAGTGATAAGGGTTTGGATGGGTGGGGTGGGAGGAGTGGGAGTGCTCCTTGGGTTTTGGTGATCCGAGTGAGAAGGGGACACATATCTAGCCCTTAGTTGATCCTTCATGTCCTCCCATGTGGTGAGGGGAGCTTCCCGTCTAATTATCCTTAAGCCCTCAATTTTACACCAATGAGTTTGAGCCCTTTTGGTTAGTTGCATTTTGGCAACCCATGCTTTTTCATCCTTGGAAATATGATACCAATTGAAGTATTGGTCCATTGTAGCTTCCCAATCTAAATATTTGCTAGGAGAGGTCCCATCAAAGGTGGGAAGTGGGAAAGGGGCCATCCTATCGTCCGTCCTTGGGGCGGGCCTATTTTTTCCAAGTTGGTCGAGTCGGCCCGATATGTTATCAAGCCGCTCATTGGCATAGGTCAAGGCTTTCATGAAGTAGTTGATATGGCCCGGGAAGTTATGGGTGTTAGTGGTAGGCATCTTTTGGTGACTTGGACTTATGGAGTGGGCCGATTGGTAAGGTCGATATGAGGTGGCCATATTAGGGGACAAGAGTGATGCATTTGAAGACTCTAAATGCTTAGACATGCCCTAGGACCAACTTGATAGAGACAAGTTGTGAACTTGCTCTGATACCACTTGATGTGACACCGAACCTTGGACCTATTTTCAAGCATTCAAGTTGAGCAGCGGACTCACACTAGCGAACTCACCCGTTTGGTGCACACTTGTGCCCGTTGGCAACTAAGCGATGTGGGAGAGGGTCCGAGGCAGGACCATGAAGCTCCAATGGTTGGCTAGATTGTGGAGAACCCCAAATGGGCCTAGGATGCCCAAACCATGGGCGGCCAGCACACCAAGGGTGTGGGTTTAGTGGGTTCACTCTCAACTCGCCCGCGGTGGTCACTCACGGAACTAGCAAGTTGGGCCGAGCTCTCACTCTCCGTCCGACGCAGTACTAGCAATAATACTAAGCTAAGCAAGTGATTAAACCAAGCAAGAGAGGGACTGAGGCTCACCTAGCCGGCGTGAAGACGCCGACTCTGGCCAGAGACGAGGGCGAGCCGGGAGGCGAGGGTATACACCCGATCGCCGCGGCGATGTAGCTTGAACCTGAAATTGAAAGAATTACACCACTACACCTCACGCAGGAGGGATGAACTTGGGGTGGGGATTATTCTTATTACATTCAAAACTACCTCCACGCAGGGAGGGGCCTTCAGCCGGCCAAGCGGGGTGGGGTTTTATGCAAAGGAAAAGCCGATCTTCCGAGTCCGCCGGTTCTGCCAATCTGCAGGTCTGCAGGATAGGGTGTCGCTGTTGACACTGCCACGGGCTCCACGGGGCTCCAAACTTGACGAAACCACTGCCAAAAGTTCCTCAGCTGACAGGGGATGAAGCTTGAATTTTTGGGGAAGCTTTGAGTCTCGGGGCTGACTGCACCGGCGACTGGAACAGGACACCACCGTCTGGTCTCTGGCTGGTATCGGGCTGAAGCAGTAGGTTGCAGAAGTCACTGTGGGCTCTCCCGGACTCCGATTGGAATGAAACTAGCGGTGACGCGAACTTGGTCGGAGTAGCTTCGAGCAGGAGTTGACGGGGATGCAATCCGATGTCAGTGGAGAGAGGAGTGACCGGAGAAATGAAGACTGATCTAACCTGGGACCACAGGGGCAGTCTGCCCTCTCCGACGAAGAAAATTGGAACAGAGGGTTCCAGAGGTCGATTGAGTCCCTTCTTCTTGGAGGTGGCAGCTAGCTGGAAGTAGTTTCTCCCCTCCAAAAATGGTGCTCAGAGCCTTCACGAGCTGGCTGTGGCAGAGTCTGGAACCGGGATGGTTGGTTCTGCCTCTGTCTGGTGCAGAACCATGTGACTGGATGCAGGGGGTGCCACGATTGCTACCGAGCTCTGATTGAGGCGAGACTTGAACCGTTGGAACCGTGGTCAAGTCTTCTTTCTTTCGGACTTGACGGCGATGTCGGCAGATGTTGGAGTATACCGGGACGAACAGATGAGCAGAGGGATGTCGGTTCTGGCTCCTGAAAACTGACCTGATGCCTTGGAGTAGAAAATTCGTAACTTCTGATGCCGATATCCAAATGCAGCTCTGCTTCTTGAGGATTAAAGAGGACTTGAGAGGGAAGATTTCTTCTGAAGAACACTTGATCTGAATCCCAAAGGGTTTGCCGTGGTTGAGCTTCCAATCACGTTCTAGTTCCTTGCCTGGGGTCTCCTGCGCAGTCGAGGGAGAATGGATGTTGCGGACTGCTCGGAGCTCGGATGCTGACGAAACCGCCTCGCCTGGAAAGCTCTCTGGAAGACCTTTCCATAGATGTAGGCCTTGCTACTTGAATCTTCAAGTAACGGTCGTGGCTGCTTCTGCAACTTGTTGTAGTTCTGCTGCCTGAAACAGAGATAGAATGAGGAGATGTGCAAGGGGAGAGCAAGGGAGAGGGGGGGTGAACTTGGTTTGACCAAGGGGAGGTGGGGGACGAATTTGGGAGCTTGGGGGTGGGGGAGATGGAGGGGCACAGCCCTAGGGAGAGGGAAATTCGAATTTGGGCTTTGGGAGGGGTTAATTCAGCCTTGGGAAGGTGGTGGGGTGCTTTGGAAAGTGGAAAGGTGCCTAGGAGAAGGGGTTTCCACCTAGGGGTTGGAGGGGGAGTTGAATGAGTGCATGGGGAAGGGGAAGGGGCCTTAATGAGGGGTGAATGGGGAGGAGAGAGAGTGAATTTCGAAATTGGGGTGGGGAGGAGAGAGAGAGAGGGGGTACAACCCACTTAGAGAGAGTGATAGTAAGAGAGAGAGAGAGAGAGGGAGATATTGAGAGGGAGATGGCAAATGCTTTTCAATATTCATCAAAAGTTGTTACAAATGAGAGAGGGGTGGGGTATTTATAGACTCCATAATTTTCCTAAGACCAAACTGACCCTGACAAACTAACTAAAGACCACACAGTCCAAGGGAGGGGCGCCCCTGGGCCTAGCCCAATGGATTCGGCCCATTAACCTATCTAACCAACATAATGACTCAATACTTTAGGAAAATGACTCAACTACCTAGGTACATGACTCAAAATAAAGGGAAAATTACATGATAATGACTCAAAGAAAATGTGAAGATTACATGACTAGTCTCAAAAATACATGACAAATATAATGGTGCTTGCCGTCGAACAATCCGAGTCTGGAAAAAGAGTGGAGGGGCAAGGGATGCCCTCATCAGGAGGGCACATCTCTCTGTTCATTTGAGAGTTCTTTGTGCATCTGCACGCCACTCCGTTTGTGCTACGCACCACCACCACCAACACTTCAACAGCGATGGCTGCCGTTATCTACGGCCCTGAGATCGTCGCCAACCATGCCAGGCTCGGATTCCTGGCGACCCCGCTGGTCTTCGGCGACTTCCCACATGTCGTCGGCTCGCCCTTCTTCTTGGGCGTGGTACCGGTGGCTGAAGCCAGTTCAGCCACGCTTCAAACAGCTGTCGGGGGCATCAAGCCTTCGGCTCCAGCAACTGGCCGGGTTAGTCCGGTCAAGAAGACCATCACTGAGGGTGTTAGGCCCTCGGTTTCAACAACTGGCCGGGTCAGTCCGGTCGACAAAACAACCGTCGGGGGCGTCAGGCCCTCGGCCCCTTCAACTGGCCGGGTCCGCCCGCTCAAGAAGACAACTGTCGGAGGTGTCAAGCCTTCGGTTTCAACAACTGGCTGGTTCAGTCCGGTCGACAAAACAACCGTCGGGAGCGTCAGGCCCTCGGCCCCTTCAACTGGCCGGGTCCGCCCGGTCAAGAAGACAACTGTCGGAGGCGTCAGGCCTTCGACTCCAGCAACCAGCCGGGTTCGCCCGGTCGACAAGCCAGCCGTCGGGGGTGCCAGGCCCTCGGCTTCAACAATTGGTCGAGTCTGTTCGGCCAACAAGCTAGCTTCTGGGGGTGTCAGACCCTCTACTGCAGCAACCGGCCGGGTCCATCCAGTCAATTATCCAACTGTTAAGGGTATCAAGCCCTTCATCCCAACAACCAGCCGAGTTCCCTTGGCTGCCATGTCAACGACCGAAGGTGTCAGGCCTTCTGCCCTAGCTGTTGGCCGAGTCTTCTCGGTCAATCAAATCACTACTGACGTTGCTCCTGCTCAACGGGGGCAACGCCGTCGCCGCAACGGCGCCAAACACACTGCGGTCACCCTCAGAGGTGCGGCCCCTGCTCAACGGGGGCAACGCCGCCGTCAGGATGACGCCAGGCCTATGGCGGGTGTCACCACCGCCGCCCCTGCCCAATGGGGGCAACGGCGTAGCCGCAAGGGTGCAAGGCCCGAGGCTGCTGTCTCGCGCTCCGGCAAGACTGTAATTGTCGGAGACATCCGCATCCGGCTCGATGGAGGCGAGCCGATTTTGCCACGGGATCGTCATGTCCCTACTATTTCTATCTCCAATCGCTTCGAGTCCCTCCGGCAAGTTCGGGAGGACGGAGCGAAGAAGAAGAAGGCTGCCGTACCGGCGGCAACTCAGGGCCTTCTGCAACGGCCCAAGCCACGAGCTCCCCGTCTAAGGACAGGGGGCAATCCAACTGAGGAGCATCAGCTCCATTTGAAGAAGATCTGGGTCACCAAAGAGGAGGCCCGAATTATAAGACGCGCGAGGGCGGAGGGGCCTTTTCGCATGTCGGATCTTCGACGAATGCGGAGTCCGACAAGCACTGAGGCCTCGGTCTCTCCGCAATTTACAAATCAGCCCCTACGAGGGCAGAAGCGCCACGGAGCTGGCAAGAAGGTGCGGCCGACTTCCCCGTGGGCTAGTTCTACACACACGGAGGAGGATCGCTTACCCCAAGCAGCCACATCCCGAATGTCTATCTTCGACAGACTTGGGAGGCCGCCCAAGCCGGAGCGACAGCCGCCCAAGAAAAAGCGGGTGGTTCAGGTGACCGATGACACTGTTAAAGTGTTCACCTGTTACGCCACCTCCGGCGAAAAACAAGCCGAGGGCACCTCGGGGGAACTCAATCAGCCTCTTCAATACTCGAGGAGGCCAAGGTCCGGGTCCCGCGGCTTGGCACAAACACAACAAGCGCCGGCCGCCGGTACATCTCAGCCTGAGCCGGCACGGCACGAAGAGCGCCAGGAAGACGTCCACAGTATTGATGGGGACAGTCACTCTCGGCATGCAGAAGAGTTGGCGGAGGAACTACGGGCCCCCACATTGGACGAGCTTCAACGGGAAAACCAAGAGCTCAAGAACCTCTTACAGTCGCTTTTGCGCGAAAAGGAGGTTCCTTCCCCGCCTCAAACGGCACAGACTGGAGTGGATCAGCATCCTTCTCCCATTCCGGCAGCAGCCAATGCCTCTGTCACCGCTGCAAGACTCCCATTGGCAGTGGACTTCGAAGTCCCGCCGCATGAAGCCAATGCGCGGTCATCTGTTACTCCTGCTGCAGAAAGCCTCATGGCCCAGAAGCAGATGATTGAGCGCATCGTGGAAGCGAAGTTCGCTCAACATGGCGAGGGTGTGGCTACCGTTGATTTGTACAGCGTGCCATATCCCCTCCATCATCAATTCAAGAAGCTTCCACCAGATTGCCCGAAAGCCCCGAAACTCCAGAAGTTCAACGGGCAGGGCTCTCCGCATGAACACCTGGCCTATTACATGACAGCCATGGTTGAATTAGCCTTGGAAGAGGCATACTTGCTGCGGTATTTTGCCACGTCTTTGACTGGCACCGCCTTCCAATGGTATTCAAGGTTAAAGCCCAACTCAGTATCTGATTGGGCTGATATGCAGAAGAAGTTTGTCGACCGTTTCCAAATGGTCGAGCGCAAAGTCTCCTTAGCAGAGCTTTGTTCCCTTCGACAGAAGAAGGGCGAAACAACATTGGACTTCATCAAGCGATGGAGGGACGTCAGCATGCACTGCGATAATCCTCCGACGCCTGAAGATGCGATTACCATCTGCCGTAGGGGTCTCTCGGCAGAAGTCAGCGAAAAGCTTCTGGGCTCCAACATCAGAGGCTTCGACCAGCTCAACACGGTCGTGGCGGAGATTGAGATGTTCTTCGCTGATCACCCTGCACAAGCCTCTACAAAAGGCAAACCCTCCAAAGACCGTCTGGCTAGCGGTAAAGAGGTGAATGCCGTGGACTTCTCCCCGACGAATGGAGATAAAGGGGAAGGAAAGTCCAAAGGAAAAGGCAAGAAGTCTGGTGATAAGACAAATGCGTCTTTCTTAGCGGAGAACATGAAGACGCCTTATTCCTTCAGAAAGGAGCATACTAAGATGCTCTTTGATCTATGTATGAAGGAGCAGCTCGTCACTCTGCCGGACCCGCGGAAGCCCGCGGAGGTGGATAAGACAGATGATCCAACCTATTGTGTGTATCACCGAAGGTTGGGTCACACCGTCGAGGATTGCTATGTTTTCAAGAATATAGTAGAGGAGCTCATTCAAAAGGGCCTGGTAAATATGCTGGGCCATGCAGTCGATCCACCCCAGCCTCATGCTTGGAGCCGATCGAACCGGTCAGTTAACGTGGTCCATTTGGTGGCGATGGCTTCAAGCTCCAATGCCTCCGAAGTCGGGCCCTCAAGTCGGCAGCCCAATGGTGGTCCCAGAACCACTCCTCCTCCATGCCCAGAATGTTTAGCGCTGCGGAGGACCATTCGGAAAATCCGAGGGGAAATCCGGCAATTGCAGCTGGAACAAAGGCGCTTGCTGCAGTTCCTAGAGAGCATTGATCAGCAGTTATCCACTTTCCCTTTTGGCCCATTTGCCAGGGGGTTAGCTCCAGCCCACATACGGGAGGCAGGTGTATCACCTGCCGGTCGGGCCCCACTCAGGGGTTGGCTCTCTGAGGAGTCCTCGGATTCAACTGAAGACGAGGAGGACTCACCGGAAGACGTGGAGGCTCCACTTCAAGTCGAGCTCCCAGAGAAGTTATACTCATTCCCTTTGGAGAAAACTCCTGATATCTTCTTCGCATGTCAGCGGGCGGGGTTGATTAGCCCGTCACCTCTGGAGCAGACACCAGGTGCTGCTTTTCATCAGGGCTATTGCCCATATCATGAAGTTGTTGGCCATATTATCCACAACTATGAGCCGTTCAAGGACCTCGCCGAGGACCTAATCAGGCGGGGGAAGGTCAACATGGGTGAGTTCCTGGTCGAGCCACCGCAGCCGCATGCACGGGAGAGCCTTCACTTCTCCGTCAACGTCATACATGCCTCGGCAGCTTTCCAGTTCCCCGAGCCGCAGGAGGAGGGAGTTAGTTCCCAGGGAGCCAGTTCCCAATCGCCCAAGTCCACACTCTGGTATCCAGGGTGGCGACCCTCTCACCAGTGTTCTTTCCCCAAGGAGAACACTGAGAAGATTTTTGACAAGCTTCTGGAGGATGGCTAGGTTCTGACACATGACCCACCGTCTTATTACAATGAGACGGCCAAGAGACACCCCCGCTATTGCAAGTATCATGCAAGGGCGTCTCACCCCACTCGGCAATGCTCAGAGGTTCAAGACTTCATTGAAGCCCTCATCCAGAGAGGGGTTGTCGACCATCAGGGGAATTCCATGACAAGGTTATGCCTTGCAGAGGCCGCCAGGGAGACACTCCAGCAGACCCGGCGAGAAACTGAAGCTTTCTCCCGATTAGTCCGGCCAAGTGAGCCTACGGAAAATGATGAATTCCCATTACTCACTAAAAGCAAGGCCACGGCCACCTATAAAGGGCCTAAGGTCCAGAACCCAAGAAGCCAAGCTGCGGGAGAGAGTTCCAAGGTCCGTCCCAGGTCGAATCAGTCCGGCATCGTCCTAAGAGAGAACTCTCGGCCAGACAACAAAGGCAAAGCCAAGGCGTCAGAGCCTTCAGCCAAAGCTCCTGCCAAGTCAGCAAGGCCATTAGTCGGGGAAAGGACTCAACCCCTTGAGCCCGCAAAGATCCCGGCTAAGGCCTCTGTCAGCTCAGCAAGGCCGCCAATTGTAGAAAGGCCTCAACAGCTCAAGCAAGCCAACCCACCAGACCAAACAAAGTCGGTGGAACTACAAAGCTCCCAGAGGCCCTACTATGGACTGGCAGAGTTCCAGGAGTTGCCTCCTGAAATAATTGCTCAGGCAATCAATGCCACCTTCCAAGCTCAGCCGGAGGAGGTCAATTGGACCAAGATTGCCCCCAGAAAAAGTCGTGGCACTAAGGTTCCTAAGGAGCCAGCCCAGAGCAAGAAGCAAAATTCTGGGGGCAAGCGAGTCCCACTGCCGAAGCAAACTCCTCTCTCTTCTCAAGAGGCAACACGCCAAAAGAAGCAGGAGAAGAATCACAGGAAGAACTTGAAGAGGAGGTTGAAGAAGCAAGCCGAGCAAGCCGCTGCTATGGAGGCTCCTAAGGAGCTAACTCCTCTACAAAGACTTCAAAAGCTCATAGATGAGCTGGAGGAGTACACTCCCCCTCATCCCACCAGGGTCGTCACTCTAGACGAATATATTCCCTGGGACAAGCTTGGGCGCAAAGCTCGTCTTCTACAATGGCTCCGAGAAATGGTTCACCGTCTTGAAGAAGGTGAAGACTTCCCAATCCCGGAGGAGCTCTCCTTATTCTACAAAGATGAGGAGCTCACTGTCGAGATGCTCGAGGAAATGCTGCAAGAGCTCTCTTGCAACATGGTGGCGATTCCGCCACCCGACAATATTTATTGTCCCACGGCTGATAGCGCTGGAGGCCAGGCGCCTATGGCGACATATCGGCGCCGCTCGGCGAGAAATGGCCGGGGACGTGGCCGAGGTCGTGGCCGAGGACGTGGACGTGAAGGTCCCCTTGCTCCCGATCGGGTCATAATATTCAGAGGGGAGAAACCAGGTCCTGTCCCCGAAACCCAAGTTCGGGGGATCCCTTTCATCCTCAACCCCTCAGAGGGTTCAGGCCCCATCTCAACGGCTAAGCCGGGTGGCGTCCCTTTTACAATCACATCCTCTGATGAAGAAGAGGAGTCAGCTAAGTCGCCAGTGCGCGAGAAGGTGTCAGAGCAGGCCGGCCCCTCCAACAGGGTCGAGTCTACAAGCCCAGTAGGTCCTTCTAATGAAGACCAGCCTGATGAGCCTTTGCCACCTCCAGAAGAGTCTTTGGCTCCGCTATTCTAGGAAGATGCGGAAGGCCAACAAGACGGGGAGCGTCCTCCTAAACGGGAGAAGTCTCGCCAGGTGCCGAAGGCCTTGGCGGAAATCATTCCGCCATTTGACAAGACCCGTGCCAGGGCGGATCGCAAAATCATTCATCATATGAAGCGGTTCCCAACAAATGTCACTATTTGGGAAGCCATTGCTTGGAGCAAAGACCTCAGAGAGGCTCTTGTCAAGATACTTCAAGATCCAGAGGCATATGAAGCCCATGTTACAGAGTTGCAAGCCCAGGCATATGAAGCACTCACAGCCAACATCTCCTTCACGGACAAAGACATGTTGCTGTCTTCTCCGTGCCATAATCGTCCCTTATATATGAAGGGGACGATCAATGGGCATGGCGTGAATCGCATCCTGGTGGACGCCGGAGCAGCCGTCAACATTATGCCTTTGAAGACTTTCAAGTCTCTATACTTGGCACCTTATTTGCAAAAGGTGACCGATGTCAAGATCTCGGGATTCAATCAGGGCTCCGAGGAGGCGCTTGGTCGGGTTGTTGTCAAACTAGTTTTGGGCGATTTCGTCACCCAAGCGACATTCTATATCATCAACTCCGACACATCTTACAAGATGCTGCTTGGAAGACCTTAGCTTCATGAGAATTGGGTCGTTCCTTCAACTTTGCATCAATGCATTAAATATGCCAAGGAAGGGGAGCAACATACGGTCTTCGCAGACCAGGCCCCGTTCCATCCCAATGAGTGCCATCTGGCCGATGCTTCACTATATTTTGGGAAGCCCACCTTAACAATCCTCGAGCCTTTAAAAGGTAAAGGGAAGCAAAAGGTGGACCCTGAAGTTGAAGAAGGGCAGCTCTTCACTGTCAACCAAGACATGGTAAAGCTGCACAGGCTGAGCCTCAGTGCCGCCTCCAAGCCGACCCAACCAGAAAGGCGGAGTATGGACTTTGAAGCCAACCTTATCAGCCGGGTCATTGATGGGAGTATCTCCTTACCACCCAAGTGCCTTCAGCTCTCGTCCCAACGGGACGAGTATGAGGTGGAGCAGTTGAAGACCTTTGCAGTCTCCTATCAACGGAGAAGGAGACGCAACAAGGGCAAGGAGGTCAAACCGATCATCTTTTACAAAGGTGATTTAGTCCCACCGTGTCCTCCTAAAGATGACTTCGGCTGGGATACTCCCGCCGATGTGGTGCCAGAGCCAGTCCAGGAGATGGACGATATGCCAGAGCACATTAAGGAGATGTGTAAAAAGTAGCACATCCCGCAAACTTTGGACCCAACACGAGCGGCATACTTCCACCAGCTATGGAACCCTCCGCAAGTCCGCGGGCAACCTCCCTTCTCCCGCAAAGATACAAGGGGCCTTGGCTATGACCAGGAAAAAAACTTCGAGGTCCACTTTGCAATCAACACCATAGGACTGCTACCTCTCCCTAATGGGCAAGCTGAAGCTGAGCCTAAGGTTGATGACTCTGTGAGGGAGTCCGCTGATGTGTCTACGACACCATCACCTTCATCAGGAGTCGACAATGACCACCCCTCAGAGGAAGGAGCAGCTCAGCCTGCTAACCATCAGCAAGATGAAGCAAGCCCTTCGACTTCAAGCCACGAGCAAAAGTGCTTCGAAGAATTTGATGTCTATGAAGCCAACACTGATGACGAGGGAGACTTCGTCGACCTCCAACCAGCTCCACCGGAGCTTGAAGACGGTGGTCAAGCAACTGTGGACGAGTTGATCGAAATCAATCTTGGAAGCAAAAGTGACTATCGTCCCACCTTCATAAGTGCTCTCCTCAGTGAGGAAGAAAGGCAGTCGTATCGACAGCTTTTAGAAGAGTTCAGGGATTGTTTCGCCTGGACTTATAAAGAAATGCCCGGGCTCGACCCTTCTGTGGCTGAACATGAGCTGGCAATACTTTCAACAGTCAAGCCAGTCAAGCAAGCCCAAAGGCGTATGCGCCACGAGCTGGAGCTGAAGGTCAATGCTGAGGTTGACAAAATGCTCAATGTGGACTTCATAGAGCCTTGCATGTACCCTGTATGACTCGCTAACATAGTCCCTGTCAAGAAGAAGAACGGCCAAGTCCGAGTCTGCATCGACTTCAGGGATTTGAATAAGGCATGCCCAAAGGATGACTTCCCTGTCCCAATCACTGAGACAATGGTTGATATGACCACTGGTCACGAAGCCTTGTCTTTTATGGACGGGTCGTCGGGTTATAATCAAATCCGCATGGCCGTCAAAGACAAAGGCCATACGGCTTTCCGATCTCCTAAGGGGATCTTCAACTATAAAAGAATGCCGTTCGGTCTGAAGAATGCTGGCGCAACCTATCAAAGGGCAATGACCAAGATTTTCGACGAGATGCTACATGACCTTGTCGAATGTTATGTTGATGATCTGGTCGTCAAGACAAAGAAGCGGGAGGGTCACTTAGTTGACCTGCGTCGAGTCTTTGAAAGGCTTCGACAATTTCAACTCAAGATGAACCCGATGAAGTGTGCCTTCGGCGTCTCCAGCGGCAAGTTCCTCGACTTCATTGTCAGGTATCGAGGCATAGAAATTGACCCTGACAAAATCAAGGCTATAAGAGGACTACCTCCGCCCAAGAACTTGACAGAGCTCAGATCTCTTCAGGGGAGACTTGCCTATATTAGGCGGTTTATTTCTAACCTCTCAGGAAGATGCCTACCTTTCGACAGACTGATGAAGAAAGGAGCACCCTTCATATGGGACGAAGACTGTCAGAAGGCCTTCGAGCAAATCAAGGAGTATCTGTTGACTCCTCCAGTCTTAGGGGCACCCGTCAGAGGGAAACCCCTTATCTTATATATTGCTGCTATGGATGCCTCTTTGGGGGCTCTGCTAGCCCAGGTCAATGATGAGGGCAAAGAACAGCCGCTTTACTACCTCAGTCGAAAACTGATCGGGCCTGAGCTATGTTATCAGAACCGGACCGGTGCCTGAACCGGACAATGAGCTGGTTCGGTTCGAACCGGTTTGAACCGTGATGTCATTATAATATTGATATATGGTCTGACCCGATTCTATAACCTAATACAATAAGAAATAACTCAAATAAGATATAATAATCAAAATAAATAAACATACATGTATATAGAGAATAACTTGTAACTACTTGTTGGAAATAGAGCCTTTATGTTTAGTCCCATATTGGAAGTTACAAAGACTTACTTGGCTTTATATGTTGGAGAGCTCACCCTTGGGTCAGGACCCAAGGGGCATAAGATGTGGGCTTGAGTTGTGTGTCAAATTAAATGGTTTGATCGAATATAAGTAAATAATATATTTATTTATTTATTTGTGCCGTGCCGCGCCGCGCCGGGTTGGGTTGGCGGGTACCGAACCATTTTTTATTTTTATTTTTTTTGGCGGGGGAATAGGGTCGAACCGGCCCGAACCGGTTCAACGGTCGAACCGCGGTTCGGGCGGTTCAGACGGTTTTTTGCCATTTGACCGGACCGGGCCTAATCGGACCGGTTCCTGGACCGGTTCACGGTCGAACCGGTCCGACCAGCCGGTCCGGTCCGGTTCTGATAACACTGTTAGTGATTACAAATCCAAATACGTTTCCAACCAGATTTGTAAAACCCATCAATGTAATTCATTTCTGGATGACAAAATTTAAAGAACCTCCTATGTAATAAAGCACTAGTTGTCTGTTAAATTGCACCTTAATTTGGTAATTTATTAGCAACATGTGAATATATGATATATCATTTTTTTGGTAAAGATAACTATAATAAGGTTATTTTCGTCAAAAGTCATTGACGGGCACTTCTAATAGTAGTATCTATCTTATGCTTCCAACATTTTAAGGTAAGAGGTCCTTCTACTTCTATGAGAAGTTCTTCATTCTAAGTTCTCAAATGCAGCCTTAGTGTGCTTTTGGGAAAAAAGAAACAAAAAACAAGTACATCAAAAGATCCAAGGCAACTATAACCAGCAAGGACTCCCATATTAAAAATATATATATTTTTTAAATTTCATGAAGGACAAGGAATAAGAAATAGAGTCTGGAACATGAGGAATATATTTAAAATTCTGAAACCATTACCATCCAGAAAGGGGTAATGTGGAGGTGGGAGAAAGAAAGGAAGAGGAAGGGAGGAGAGAAAGAGAAGAAGAATAAGAAGAGGAGGAAAGGCTGTGCAGCGGCAGCGGCAGCTGTCCAATGGCAGCTCGATTTCAGTAAGACCCTTTCAGGTTCATACCTTTGGAAGTAAGTAAAAATGATACTCAATCAACCTGTGTTATCAAAAGCACCCTAGGCGCCCGCCCAGGCATTCAATTGAGGCGAGGCGGCAATAGCTCACCTCGCACAGGCCCAAATCACCGAGGCGAACGCCTCGAGCACTTTTGGGCCACCTTGTCCGCCCCGACCCAGGACCGCCTGTAGACCGCCAGCCCCCTCCCGAACCGCCTGCCCCACCCGCGAACCCGCGATCACTCGATAAGGGGATCTAGGATTTAAATAACCTCATCACTCAGCCCCTCACTGTACCCGATCACTCTCCGCTTCCCCCGATCGTATGAACCCTAGGTCCCTGCTCCCCTCTCCCGTCTTCTCCCTGCAGTCCGCATGTGAACGGCAACCGGCGAGCAGACGACAACGACTAACGGCCACTCTCTCTCACACCGGTACCTCTCTTCCCCCCCTCTGTCTCTCTCTCACACACACACGCACACAGGGGCTCGGCCTCTCTCTCTCTCTCTCACTCACTCTCTCTCCCTCTTTCACTCACACACACACACACTCTCTCTCTCTCACGCGCACACACACACATGGGCTCGGCCCCCACTCTCTCTCTCTCTTACACACACACAGAGGGGCCAAGCCCTTCTCACTCTCACTCACACTCTCTTTCTCTTTCTCTCTCACTCACACTCTCTTTCTCTCTCTCTCTCACTCACACTCTCTTTCTCTCTCTCTCTCACTCACTCACTCACTCTCACACACACACAGAGGGGCCAAGCCCCTCTCTCACCCTCTGCCTCACTCTCTCTATCTTACATTCAAGCACAATGATGGACAAGCCCCCCTCTCTCTGTCTGTCTCATATGTCTCTCACACACTTACTCTCTCTCAACCCCTCTCTCACTCTATGTCTCATTCTCTCTGTCTCTCACTCTCTTTCGGTCTGTCTCACATACACGGGCAGATAGCCTCTCTCACTCTCTGTCTCACCCTCTCTCGGTCTTTGTATGTATGCCAATATGAGTGTGGATTTGGTCATTCATAGTTGTAATTTGATTTGCCAAAATTTACATCAATTTACTAATTTAGTGAGCCATACAATAATTTGACACATAGGAATAAATGAATTTAGGAAATTTATTGGCTTTATATATGCATTTTTGTGATATTTACTTTTCAAAAAATGCAAGTTTGTGATATTTAGACATTTTAATTTCTGAATTATACATATTATTTTAATAAAATCTCGCCTCAAATGCCTAGGCCATCAACTAGGCGATTGAGAAATGAGGCGACCTCTTGGTCGCCTGGCCTAGGCATTTGAGAAATGAGGCGACCTCTTGGTCGCCTCAGTAGCCTCTCACCTCTGACTACATAGCAATCAACTTGATCCACAATCACACTCAAGTACGTTCAGCTACTATTTCATTTGGGATATGGGCTTCTTCTTTTGTTAATCTTAATGTTGTATGATGGACATGCTAACTCCCTACCAGTTATTGTTTATTTGCAAATTTCTATATTGTTGCAGCTTCATGCATCCTATGGGTGATCAAAGGTAAGACAGACTTTGGTCTGGTTAGTGGATCCATTTTCATAGAAGCATTGGGCTTAAATTTCTCTGTGGAAGTGGAGCCATAACACTCCTATTCTTCAGGCACTACCAAGGGTCTGACCACAGCCCTTCCTAATTTCCCCACTATCAACAGCACAGAATTTATCTGCTCATCCACCAAAATGCTCATTTTCTCCCCCACTTTGCTGCAACTCCCTCACACCATCCACTCTCACTTGAGCTCATTGACTTAACTCTGACTTGTGGGCAGGGAAAGAAGTAGGAGATTCAAGCATGCATGCAGTCCAATGGCTGGCATCTTAAGGAGTAAGGCAATAATAGATTGACATTACTCAAAAGGGTCTGAGAGTTTTTGGAAGGTGACAAATTTTTTTTTGGAAGGTGTAAAGGCTCTGAATGTTGGAGACAAAGATTTTCATGATGATTAAGAGATGGAGAGCTTCCAAATAAAAGCCAAGTAATCATCAATCTTTTGTTAATGTCATATATGGATTAGCATATCATGCTCTCTGTCGAGAATGACCTTCTTGGGAGTTACAGTAGTAACCGGGAGTAAAAGTTTCTCTTGACTTACGGATTATGATTCAGTTACCACCTTCCAAAAATATTAAAATCGTTTGTTCATCATTTCCTTCCTTGCTATATGTCTGTTAAATTTTGAAACTTCAAAGTCAACTAACATATGGAAGATTCCAAATGCAAAGTTTCAATGTAAAATTCCCATTATCAAATGGGAGACCATGCTTTTTTTGTGCTAAAACAGTTCCAGCCAAAATCCTCATAATCACCAAAACAAAATGCACTTGCATTTCAGATGGCCTACCAATGGGAAGATTGTTATATAGAAAGAGAGATAAAATGCATGTTATTCCATAAATTTTAAATAGTCTCATAGATAACATTATACTTGATGCCAGTATCTTTGTCATACAAACTAAACCGAAGCTGCAATCCCTCACTACAAAGATAAATATCAGCAATGACTATATACTAACAGTAATTTCAACATTTTGTCAATGCATACCAATCTACCGCTGCATAGAACTTTTTCATTGGACAGGTGACCAATGGAAACACAGTTACATGTGATGTTTATAAATAAATAATAAAACTGCTCTCCATACCGTTTTTGCTGTTCATATCCAGCAACATTATCCCATGATATGGTACCATCAGGAGCTCCATAAGATTCATCAATCCCATATACCCGCACTCCCATTGACTCTAAGGAAGTTATAGTTTTCTCCATCTGGGGATTATTTTGCTTCTCTCTTGTAGACCTCCCTGAGTTTCGTCCCAATGCTTTTTTCTTTTCAGCCTTCTCACCAGCAAGTTTTAACGCACTAACCAATGCATCAAGCTCCTCAAAACTAAAGGTTCCCTCCTTTATGAACTCAATTTCCTGAAAGACATAGAGATATGAATAATTTGAGACATCAACCCATCAAAATAATCCAGAAATAAGGATCCCCATAAAAGCCAAAAATAGATGGAATCAGAATGTTCGTGTACTTACACAATTCTCAGAGCTAACAAGTGATTCAAAAAGAAGGATGCATAACTTTCCTTTGTATTGTTCTATGTCTCCAGTTGAAAAGTCCCCAGCAGTTTCTTTATTCCCTTCTAAAGGATTAAGAGTAAGTTGCCAGGCGAAAGCACTATAATTGAAAACAAGATATTAGAGAAATTCATGTTGATCACTTGCAAACAATATGAAAAAGTAACATCAAGGAGGGTATTCAGAGAAGTGAGGGGGAGGGAGGGAGAGGGGGGAATAAGATTGAAACACGAGAACAACTTCATGCAAAATGTAAAGAATATCAACCGATGATTCGTCCATCAGAGACCAAAACAACCAATCCTTTTGAAAGAAACCATCCATTTCCAGACACACAAACACACTGACAATCATACAACAAAGGATATAATAAGGTACAAAGAATGACATCCTTGATCAAGAAGGCTTTTTCCACCCAGAAGTTCAAAGGGAGAAATATAATATCAATGTGGAGGCTGGCTGGACTGTCATTCCATCGCTAAGTATGAAGATGCAAGTATGATTGATGGACTGACTGATGGATCTGAAGACATGGGGGATGAAACTTCTGAGTAGATTCAGACAGAGAAAAGGGCAAGGATTGAGGCCTCTGTCTGCTTAACAGGTGAAGATGGAGTGATGGGGATGTCTAAGTCAAATTCAATCCTTACAATGGGTACAGGATGAGGTTGCCAATGAACTGAGTATGTGAACTCATTCTTCTCCGTCCATCCATAAGTGTAGTGTGCTTAGTTAGCATATCTCAATTCTGGTGCAATTGGTTCCACGCCTATAACCCACTGATGAGCATAATTGGGAGAAGAATGTGATATTGCCACAGGAAGAGGCTTTTTTATTTATAATACATCAAAATTAGGGAATCCATAGACCATGTTACAACATGGAGCAGAGAACCAAAATTCTTTTGTTATTATCAGGGAAATAACCCAAGATATAGAAAAACATACAAAGCAGATGAGAAAGAGGATGGTCGGGAGTAATGATAGGAGGAAGAGAAATATCATGACCATAAAAAAATGAAAGAACCTGAGGGGAAGAGGTGAATAAGACACATTCTTAAGGAATGTGACATGACGATATCTTATTTTTTCCTTGAAAGTCGATGGTACCACAAATTGTATTCAATGTAAAAGAAGAAGATGTACAAGTATAAGCAATATGCTCGCAAAATATCCATGTACAACTTCACACCAAAGTGGTGTGACCCACACTAGCCCCCCAACAAAACAAAAAGAGAGCTGTGTGAATCCAGTTTACAAAGATGTTCAGCCCGCTCCGGCGCTCCCTCACTCTAACAAGTAATAGAAATCACCCTATCCGCAGATGTTACTTCTTTTTTGAAGATTCTATTGTTCCTTTCTCCTCATAAAGCACATAATGCAGAATGAAGGATGAGCCACCATGTCCTCGTCACCTTTAAGGGTCCAATTTTGTGCCACTCCCCAATTAGTTACAGTACGCTTCCTTGTACGCCAGCAATACTTTGGATCCTTTCAGCAATGTTATCCCATATCTCCTTGGAGAAGAAGCAACCTAGGAAAAGGTGATCCAAAGTCTCCTCCTCCTCTCCACACAAGCAGCAGAGAGTATTTATGTCCTGCAGAAAAGGGGCAAGCTTGTTGCATGTTGGCATCCATGCATGTGAGATCCTCTAGATAAGAGGCTTCACTTTGAGGCCTCTTGGGAGACCACATGTTCAAGGCAAGGTGATGTTGCGTCTCTCCATCTAAAATGAAGTTATATGCTGACCTGATAGAGAAACGCTCCTTGTCCCACCTCCACCACCACTGGTCGACTTTGTCCAAATCTAGGGCACTATGTAGTCCAAGGCGTGAGGCGACCAAGGGGTCGCCTCATGCCTCAAACGCCTAGGCGATGGCCTAGGCGTTTCAGGCGTTTTATTAAAGATATATATATACAATTCAAAAAATATAAATATATGTCTAAATATCAAAGAAAATACATACATAAAATCAAGATTTTCAATAAAATTAACAATAATCAAAATTTGAAGTAAAAATATATACATACATACAAATAAGATAAGATTTGAATAAAGGAGCTTTAAATCAAGACTGGACCAAAAGAAGAAGATTGAGAGTGAGGCGTTTGAGGCGAAAGCGAGGTGATTTGAGACCCTCAAACGCCTAGGCGCTCGCCTAAGCGCGCCTTTGACTACATAGCTAGGGCATAGTCTAGGAGGAAAAGGAGGAGTTCCTCTAGTTACACTATCTCATCTGCCCTAAGGTTCCTCCTAAATGATGGTGTCCATGTTTCCCCTGATAATCTTTTGTCAAAAGATTGAGAGGCGAAGGCCAATTGTGTTGCTGCAATGGCAAAGAGTTTTGGGAAGGTATCCTCCAAAGTCAAGTCGCCACACCATCTATCTTTCCAGAACTAGCAACCTGACCACTACCCAGTTGGATTCTGACACTAGAAACAATGATGTCTCTGCACTGCAAAATACCCCCCCAGATAGCCAAGATATTATGCCGAGAGACTGGGAGCAAATCCTAACCCCTTACTTTGCCATAGTATCTCTGCCAAATGACTTGTAGCCATAGTCCACTATCATCAGCCTCAAGTTTCCCACTCCTCTCATTTCCTTATTTTTACAGACTTTGCCCTAGGAAATATCATGCCAACCCCTGTCTTGATTAAATAGACTCCAACTTCTTTGCAATCGCCTTTGGGATACGAAATATAGACAAATAGTAGATAGGTAGACCGTTCAACACTGATTTGCAGAGCACCATCATCCCCCCATAAGAGAGGAGCCTCGCCTTCCATCCCATCATTCTAGATTCATATCTTTGCACCACATTTTGCCAATCCCAGTATAATAAGGCCCTTGGGGACAACGGGAGGCTCCAGTAGTAGAATGGAAATTCTTCTATGCGACAGCCTAAGATGTAAGTTGCTCTCTTGAGAGTCCTGTCTTCCATATTCACCTCCACTATGTGACTCTTGCTGAAGTTGACCTTGAGTCACTGTTGGCAGTAATTTTTGCCTTTAAAAAAAAGGAAGGAAAAAAAAGTGGGGGAAGACCCCAGGACAAACCTTCATCCTTTCTTAGAGTAAGGAGCGGGGTGAACCCTCCCATAGCACTGTCAACAGCAGTAGCAGCGGGGTCAGCCTCCCGCAAGAGCAGCAGCAGCAGCGGGGTCTCCATCTCTCCCAGTCTCTCCCCCGGACACCAGCGGGGTCATCTCCCCTGGACATCACCCGGGGTGGACTGCAGCGGCTGGGTGAAATACCCGCAGCCCGGGCAACCTCCTCCAAGCAGGGAGCAGACACCAGCGGGGTGAACAAGGCAAGGATTCCTTCCGGGGTGAACAAGCTCCTGGGATATGGTCACCTCACTTCTCTCTCCCCCCCCCGCCCCCCCCGGGGTTCCGGTCACCTCCCTGGCTAATGGTGAGCATAAGAAGATTGTCACCTCCCTCTTCATTTCATATGGGATTTCTGCTTGATACAGGTTGATAGAAAAATAGAAAAAATACACCGAGAGGGGCCAAAAGGGGTGCCACGGGGTCATTTGACTCCTCCGGCCTGCGTGCAACAACCCCGGGCAAACTGACCCCCGCGGGGTCAGTCCACCCCGCTGGCACCCCAGCGGGGTCATTTGACCCCTCGGGTCCCCGTGTTTTCAAAAAAAAGAGAGAGAAAAAAGAAAATGAGTGAGGGGTCAAAAACATTTTTTGCCACCCCCACCTTGACAGAAAAAGGGGTTTTTGCACTCCACCTTGATAGAACCGGGGTAATTTTTCACATTTGACTCCTCTGATAGCCAGAGGGGTCATTTGACCCCATGAAAGCCCCCGTGCTCCAAAACAAAAAAAGGAAAAAAAATAAGCAGAGGGGTCAAAAATCATTTTTGCCATCCCACCTTGACAGAAATAGGGGTAGGGGTTTTTGCACCCCACCTTGATAGAACCAGAGCATTTCTCCACGTTTCTGTCAACTTGGGTCCTCCTGCCTTCTATAAATAGACCCCCAAGGGTCCCACATACGGACTACACACAGATCGACCAGAAGAAGACCGCCAGCGCAAAGAGTTGTTCTGTTTGTTTAGCTTGTGAGGGGTAAGTCCCCGGGCCTTATGGATATGCCCCTAAGGGGTGTTTCTGTAATTTCGCCCCTCAGTGGGCCATGTTTGTAATTATGCCCCTCAGCGGGCCATGTTTGTAAGTCTTTACGTCCCGGGACGACTAAGTTATGTGGTTCTGTCCCTATAATGACGGAATTACAAAAATGTCCTCCCGGGACCGTAAGAGACAAAAGTCCTGTAATTTGCAGTTATACCCTGCAACTTCTTATAATTGGGGCTACGCCTCTATCTCCCGCGTTAGTGCGGATCTTTGTACAGTCGACAACTCGCCGACAACCCTTGTACCCAGTTGGGCTATAAATGTATCCAGTGTGCTCTACAAATTTCCTTTGTATATCAATCAGGGAAAATTATAAGAAAACCCCTTCGACTTGTGGGAATTGCATTTATACCCTTCCTTCGGCTAAGTTGACACGTGTGAGTCTTCCATGAAGCCCCTTGTCATTCCTTTAGTCGGAGGACATTGTCAGCTCAGTCCGACATTTGGGTGTCACCCCAACTTGGATCCACCTAGGGTTTGGTAAAATTACCAAAATACCCCTGTAACTTAGAAATGGCCTGACAGCCCCCCTAAAACTCTCCAGAAAGAGCCTCAGCGCCTTGGAAAGTCAGGAACCCGGTCCTACTTCCGTTCCAGCCCAATAATTTCAGAAACAGCCCTGACCTGGGAAAATTACCAGAATACCCCTAGATTGGTAAAATTACCAAAATACCCTCGGGGTCCAAAAAATCTCCCCACTTCAAAAATGCCTACGGCTTCCGCATATTTGCGTCTTTACTCCTAAATCTTAGGATTTTGCTCAGACTTAACCCTAACCCTGTTAACATGTTAGTGGTAAATGAGTGGTCATGGAGAGTCTCTCGAGTGAGCTTGCCCTCCACATCAGAACCTAAGGAGAGGACTTTGAGATTTCTTTGACAGTTAAACAAAGGTGTTCAGACGTTAGACCGATGTAAATCAACACTGACTACGGTCAGTGGGGAAAAGTCCAGCACTCGAACCCAAATCGTCTGATATTATGCATACCCACGGAATAAACCTCTATACATAGAGGAATGTCTCTTTTCAAAAAGGACATCCTAAATATTTTATTTTTCCTACGTGAAAAAATTCCGTGTTCCACAGTCACCTAACTTCCTCTAGCGACTCCAATGTTAGACTGGCAACATAAACATCAAAGTGAATCTCATCCTCTGCTAGAAACAAGATGGTGTCATCTGCATACTATAGGTGGGAAATGCATACGCTATCTGGTGCAGCCTTGAAGCCTCTAATCAGTCTTGAATCTTCCGCTCACCGCAGTTTCGTACTAGTACTGGCCGGTGCCAAGATAGTTTGACCAGTTTGGTCCCAGAACCGGCCGGTATGCGTTAAATTAAATATCCTAAACCGAACGAACTGCGGCGGTACTAACCGAATCGACTGGTATGCCCCGGTTCACCAATCATGACTGAACGATAACTAGGGTGTTTGTCCTCTCACGCGTTGGACTTTGTCACACCCGTGAGAGCCTCTACCCGGCCGCAACTCCTCCCTCCCGCTGTCGTAGCCAGCCAGCCACCACTCGCTGGTCACCCGCTGGAGCTCCGATAGGAAACCGACGAGGGCGGCCACCAACATCCCACCAAGCACCGCCACTGGTGATTGCCCCTCCAAGCCAGTTCCAATTCCACTCCAGAGCCGCCCTCACAGGCCGCAACAAAGGTGCAGCAACCTAGACGCAACGATCACCGCCAGCCGCAGACCCAAGTAGCGGCTGCAGAGCAAATCCAATCACCGATGACCAGATCCGACCATTTCCTCATCGAAAAGCTCCACTTTCAACTAAAAAGATAATTTTTTGGCTAAAAAAAAAGTGTTAAATAAAATTATAAAATTACATCTTATGTGACCTAATTGGGCCATCGAGGTTAATGAGTGTTCAATTGCACTTTGATTGAAAATAAAATCATAAAATCCCCAAGTTGAGCCCTAATTAGGGTACTAAAGTTGGGGCTTTTCTAAAATTAACCTAATTTAGATGCAATTGAATATCAATTGCATCTATGTGGCCTAATTGGGTTTAATAAGTGCTTAGTTGCATGCTAATTTAATGTGAAATCAGAAAATCCCTTGTTTAACACGCGGAATCTTGGGGCATCCATTTCGTTGGATAAACATGCATATATTTAGGCACACTTGTTAATTCCGCGCTCTTGGGTTTATCAGACGATTTAGGGTTCGTGTACAGGACCTTTCCCCACCATGGATGGCAGTTTCGGCCGAAACCGATACGTTTCGGCCGAAACGTATCGGTTTCGGCCATAACCGATCCGAAACACACATTAAACACTGTAGCAATCCGAAACTAAAGGGGGGTATCGGTTTCGGGCGAAACCGATACGAGTTTCGCCCGAAACCAAACGGTTTCGGCCCGAAACCGTTTGGTTTCGGCCGAAACTAGTGATTTTATGGCAAGTGTTGGCCCCCGAAACCCCATAACCCACAGGTTTCGGCCGAAACCTTCCCCCCCTGCTGTCTGCGTCGCAGGTGGTGTCTGCTGCTGCCGCTGCTGCTGTGCGCCTGTGCTGCTGCCGCTGCTGTGCTGCAGGCTGCAGCTGCTGCTGGCGGCCTGCTGCTGCTGTGCTGCGGCTGCTGCTGCTGTGCTGCGGCTGCTCCTGCTGGCTGCTGCGGCTGCTCCTGCCGGCAGCTGTCCGACCAAGGGTGAAAGGCCGTCCGACAGGGAGAGGCCGAGAGGGACTGAGGTCTGAGGGAGCCTTCTTGCGCCGCACACCGAGGCCAACACAACTTCAACTTCAAGGGTTTGATTATTTTGTTTGAGGTTAATTTCATTGGGTTTTGTTTGATTATTTTGTTGTGTTCTTTTGGTTGGGTTAAAAATTTGGGGTAAGCAAGTCTTGCTTATTAAGTTTATTCCAAGGGTGATTAAGGGCTTAAGGGTTATTTGCTAATTAAACCCTAATCAGATTTTAAAAATTGGGGCTTTTGTCTAAATTGGTTTGCTTAGGCTCAATTGAAGTTAAATTAAGGTTCATTGAGGATTTTGGGGTTGGATCATGCGGGTAATTAGTTTTTCCCAAGGGTGATTAAGAGTTAATTGCTAATTAAGCCCTAATTAGGTCATAGAAATTGGGGCTTTTGTCTAATTCGAGTTTTTTAGCCACAATTGAAGGTTAATTAAGCTTCATTGATGAATGTGGGGTGGGATCATGCTGGGATTGTATTTTTATGAAGGGTAATTAGGGCTTAATTAGTAATTAAGACTTAATTAGTTCATAAAAATTGGGCCTTTTGTCTAATTCGAGTTTCTTAGCCACAATTGAAGGTTAATTAAGCTTCATTGATGAATGTGGGGTGGGATCATGCTGGGATTGTATTTTTATGAAGGGTAATTAGGGCTTAATTAGTAATTAAGACTTAATTAGTTCATAAAAATTGGGCCTTTTGTTTAATTCGAGTTTCTTAGCCACAATTGAAGGTTAATTAAGCTTCATTGATGAATGTGGGGTGGGATCATGCTGGGATTGTATTTTTATGAAGGGTAATTAGGGCTTAATTAGTAATTAAGACTTAATTAGTTCATAAAAATTGGGCCTTTTGTCTAATTCGAGTTTCTTAGCCACAATTGAACGTTAATTAAGTTTCATTGATGAATGTGGGGTAGGATCATGCTGGGATTATATTTTTATGAAGGGTGATTAAGGGTTATTTGGTAATTAAGCCCTAATTCATTCATAAATTTGGGTCTTTTGTTTTGTACTTACAATTGTTTGTCTTTGACTGTGTAACTTCTTAATGCAGCATCATGCCTAGACGTCAGCAAACACATGAGCAGCAAGGGCAGGAGGATCCGGGGTGGGCCCACATGTCCTTAGTTGATGCTAAGAGAAGGAAGGTTAAATGTAATTACTGTCGTAAGGAGATGTATGGCGGAATTACCAGAGGCAAGCAACATTTGGCAGGGGTACGAGGAGAGGTGAGACAATGCGACCACTGTCCACGAGAGGTGCGAGAGGAGATGCGCCAGTGCCTTGTGGGGAAAAAGGAGAGGGTGCAACAAAGGGCTGAGGATGAGGAGGAAATTGCTGAGGAGATTTCTGGCAGAAGGGTTAGGAGGGATGATGATGAGGAAGGCACTGAAGATTCTGATCCGGAACTGACTGAAGCAAGGGAGCGTGAAGAAGCCGCTCGAAGGAAAGGAAAGGCACCCATGGGTTCAGGAGGGACCTACTCCAGTACAGCTGCACGACGTCCTGATGTTGCTGCCCCGCCCCCGCAGACGCAGAGAGCAGGCCCCATGGACAGTTATCTCCACAGAAGGCCCCAGGCTACACAACCTAAGATCAAAAGTGCATTAAGAGGGGTCAAAAAATCTGCAGAAGTTGCAGGGCATGCATTTAAAAGCATCTGTAAATGGTTTTTTCATGCAGGTGTCCCTGCACATGCTGCTGAAAGTGAATATTTTCAACCTATGTTGGATGCCATAGCAGATGCTGGCCCTGGGTTGAAGGCGCCGTCACGTCGGGACATATACGGGCGTGGCCTTGAGGCAGAGGTTGAGGAGCTCCATCAGTGGGTTGAAAGCTTCAAGCATATATGGATGGAGAGAGGATGCACTATTATGTGTGATGGTTGGACTGGTACCACGAAAAAGTCCATGATTAACTTTTTGGTGTATTGCATCGAAGGTACAGTATTTGTAAAATCTGTAGATGCATCAAATTTTGAAAAAAATGCCAATTATTTGTTTCATTTGATGGACAACATGGTAGACGAAATTGGTGAAGAAAATGTTGTACAAGTTGTGACTGATAATGAAGCCAGTTATAAGGCTGCAGGGAGGAAATTGATGCATAAGCGCAGGCATTTATATTGGCTCCCATGCGCAGCACATTGTCTTGATCTCATACTTGAAGACATAGGGAAGGACAAACATGTGAAGAAGACGGTTGAAAGGGCACAAAAGATTACCCAGTATATTTATGGCCATCCTAGGATATTGAACATGTTCAGGGAGCATGCAAGTGGGGGGCGAGATATTATACGTGCAGGGCCAACCAGATTTGCTTCAAATTTTATTTCTTTGGAGTCTCTGCATAGGTATACTGTTGAACTCAATTATTACTTCTTTATCCTTATAGTTATGATCTGTATTTGATTCAAATTTTATTTCTTTGCACAGGTATAAGAATGAGTTGAAAGCTTTCATGTACCATAATACCCTGCGGGAATACATCGACAAGGGCAATGTTGATGCTCAGATGGATTATTTGGATGTCTGTCGAATCGTGGACGACAACAAATTCTGGGGCAGAGTAACACGATACATGAAAGTAGTCACCCCCCTCGTGAAGGTCCTAAGATTGGTGGATGGCGATGACAAGAATGATATGGGATATCTTTATGAGGCCATGGACCGTGCGAAATTGAGTTGCAGGAGTCCCTTCCCAAAGAACATGCAAAGTGGTGGAAGATTATTGACCATAGATGGGACACCACATTACACCACGACTTGCATGCAGCTGGTGAGTGATTATTTGTATTCATATATTATTGACCATACATTAACTATATACAAATGCAGGTTATTTTCTGAACCCTCGATTAATGTACAATGCCAATGCACATGTTGATGCCGAGGTGCTTCAAGGCACTTTAAGAGTCATTGGTCGTTTATCGAGGACACAAGATAAGAGGCTTCAGGCGGAAGTAGAGGTTGGCCTGTTTGATTTCATGAATAAGAGGTATAGAATTTACTTACGTAGTAATGCTAATCTATTATGTAATTTTTGTAGATGACCTCCTATAGAATGAAAAGTGGGACGTATTCTGACTCCCAATTGCAATACGCAGTGGGAAGAGTGAGCCCAGGTATACTTCATCTTTGTGCTTTCTTTGCAATTACATCTTCCTTAATTAATTTTTATTTACATCTTATATTTATTTGTTTATGGTTGGTTGGTGTAACAGCTGACTGGTGGATCATGGTGAACAATAGACAATCGGGCAGTTCTGCATTGGCTTTCATTGCAATCAGGGTGTTGAGTCAAACCACATCAGCAAGCCAATGTGAAAGGAATTGGAGCACGTTCAGCCTTATACACTCAAAGGTTCGCAATCGGCTAAAGGCTGATCGGTTAGAGAAATTAGTGTACTGCCACTACAATATGAGGTTGAGAATAAAGAATATGAGGTTGAGACAACAGCTGCGAGACAAACGCGTCGCCGAGGATGCCGCCGCAGAGATTGATGTGGATGCCTTATTTGATGATGATAATCCCTTGCAGTCTTGGGTGGAGACACGAGAGCAGGTTGATGAGCCCGTTTTTGATGTTGATGATAGAAGATGGGCAGAGGGCATACTTGATGAAGATGAGGCAAGAGATCCCGAATTAAGAAGCAAATCAAAGAGGGCCAGAGATACTCATGCGCACCAGTCTAGGGTGGTTGATGACACTGAGGAGCAGTTCGAGTTTGAGCCAGCTAGACACTCAGATACAGATAGCAGGCCAGTCACTCCTAGAATGTCCTCCTTAAGAAGAAGTACATCAGTGCATGGGCAAACTGAGAGGGCAAATGCTGCTGCTCGAGAGGACCCGGCAATTGAGGAGTTGAAGCAGATTTATGTGAGGCACACGCCAAGGGGAAAAGGACTCGTGTCAACGTTGATTGAAAAAAGCACTCCAAAAGAGAAAAAAGCATCCTCAAAGGTTAAAAGGCGACTGGTTTCTTATGATTCTGATGATGATGATGATGATGATGATCATCCCGGAGGTGCTGCAGGGGGTACTAGTGCTGCAGGTGGTACTAGTGCTGCAGTGGTACAGGTGGTGCAGGTGCTGCAAGTGGTACTACTGGATATAGTCAAGGTCAGCACGGATATGGTTCACCAGGTTACGAAGGTGGCCAACATGAAGCAGCTATTTATGGGGCCCAGAATTATGAACCATCATTTCAGTTCCATCCATATTCGACCAGTGACTCTTCTCTTCCTCAAGATTCCTATGTTGATACTGATTCGAATCAAGCCAACCAAACACTCCAAGAGGGATCCAAAGAGGGATGCAGGACTTGGCTACCTCATTGTTTGGTTATAGTGAATATAGACCATACATGCAACCTGGTTATGGGTATCGACATCAAGGGCCAGACGATGAGGGAGAAGGTTCTTCTAGTAATTATTATCCATATTAGGTAAGAATCAATGAATTTTTGTAACATTTATTTTGTCCAAATTGGTTTATTGTACTGTTTCTATTAATGTACAATGGAATATGACTTACACATGTTCAATGTTTGAAGTTGAATTTTTGTAGTTGTCTACTTCAAGGTTATTGCACTAACTTATACAATGAAATGCATGTGTAATGATTTTTATGATTTTTTGTGATTTTAAGTGGTTATTTATATTTTTTATGATTTTTTTCAGATTTTTTAGAATTAATTTTAATTTTTTTAACCTGTTATATAGGTTTCGGCCGGTTTCGGCCGAAACCGAAACCGAAACCGAGTCGACTCGGTTTCGGACCCGGGCGAAACCGAGACCGAAACCGAGTTTGCCATCCTTGTTCCCCACCGACCGGAGTCGGTGTTAACTTATATCGGACGAGCCCGAACACCTTTGATTGATTGTCAAAGATTTCGATTACAATGTCGCCCCTCGGGAGGACTTGTTTGCCTTAAGACGGAGTATATTTACGATTCTCTCTCGATCGGGGGGTGTATTTGTATTTCTCCTCCTTTCGAGGGTATATTTGAACTTTTATGTCTTTCGGGGACATCTTTGTAATTTGTTGTCATCGAAGGGATTTCTGTAATTTTCTGCCACTAGGGGCATTTCTGTAATTTTTCTGGACAGCAGAAGGTATTTTTGCAATTTCTACACAATCGGAGTTATTTTTTGCAATTTTCTACATAGCAAGATGTATTTCTGTAATTTTAGGAATAGCGGAAGGTATTTCTGCAATCTCTGGACAGTAAAAGGTATTTCTGCAATTTCTGTGGTTCCCTCTTGATTATATATATATACATCAAAGAGAAATTTTCAAAACTTTATGGATTCATAGGATTCATTTTTCTTCTTCATTGAATAACATAAACTCCCCCACATGGAGGTATTTTTACATATAACCCTGACAAGAGGGCCTTTTTGCAAAGACTTTGTTGCACTCGAAATTTTCTCGAAATATTTCAAATTTTTTATTATGAAACAACCAACTGAAATATGGCGTAGCGTCAACACCGTCAAATTACGGAGTATCTCCGTGAGTTAGGGTCCATTGGCCCGACAACTCACAACCACAAACGGCGTCGTAGCAATGGAAATTAAGAAGAAAAACATGCGTACAAACCTGTCGAAGTAGTCGAGCAAGTGTATCACACGGCACGGATGGGCGCAAAGATTCCTCCCCACGCGGCGACGCGCAACAGAACAACAAACAAGACGGTCTTCCGCTCCCGCACAAGTCTCCACCGACAAAGGGCCTTGACATGAGGGCATTTTTGCAAAGACTTCAAAACAACTTCCATAGGGGGGAGGGCGCCCTTCTCCTCTCACCTCTTTGAGGTTTGCAGCAGCCTTTTCTCTCAGATTTCTTCTTCTTCTCTTCTCAAAAAGCTCTCCCTTCGCAGGAACAAGGTCTTCGGTTTTATAGGAGGTGGAGGAGGCCTTTGAGGAGATCCCCCGGAGCTTGGAGGAGGCAACTCCTTGACTTTTCCTCTCCCCCGCCTCTTCCTCTTCCGATTCTTCCTCCCCCGATGGTGTAGCAGCAAACAGGAGAAAGAGGGGAACTCCCCCAGATGTGCAGCAGGCAGACAGGCCGGGGGAGGTTTCCCCCGGTGCGCAGAAGGCCGGGGGGACTCCCCCCGGTGCGTAGGAGGCCGGGAGGAGTCCCCCCCGGTCGCGACGGTGCCGGGGGAGCTCCCCCGGTTTCAGGGAGGACCGAGGGATTCCCCCCGGTGCGCAGGTGGCCCGGGGGGCCTCCCCCTGTGCAGACCAGGCCGGGGGGCCTCCCCCGGTGCAGGCAGCGGCGGCGGGGGGAGTTCCCCCGGTCGCAGGTGGGCTGGGGGCTCCCCCGCGCAGGGAGAAGAGAGGAAAGGGGGGTTGGAACCCCCCTGGTGGTTGTTGTGTGGAGGCTATAAAAATCCCACCTTTTTGCCCCCCCCTTTTTTTACTGTTTGTTGACCTCTTCCAGCACGAGGACGGTGGAGCCTTTGTTTGTTTATGTGTTGGCCTTTTCCAAGTGTCAGCTTGTTGTCCCTTTGACTTCAAGTTGACGGGGGTTTAATTGAATGTCACGGGAACACCCAATGGACCCCTAAAACATTTTTTTTCTTGTACGGATTTATCCCCACTGACGTGTAGTTTCATGCCGCCCATGCGGTGTTTGTTGAAATGTCCACTCATCATAAAACAAAGCCAACGGCTCGACTTATCGTGGATTTTTGGTTTAAGACTTAATGGTCTCGCGCTACACACCCGACGCTTGTCCAAATGTCTTATAGCCTTCAAACACTTGATATTCTGCAAAGCGGGTGCACATGGCTTCGTACCGCTCCTTGTTGTGTCTGGTAAAATGTTCATGTACATTGCCATGATCATAATATTTGAACATCATTTCAAATTTTTAATTCCTATAATTTTTCGTAATTACCAGAAATTAATCATAAACTTTATAGGGTCCAACTAGGGCTGTCAATGGGCCGAGCCCGAGCCGGGCTTAGGTCGGCCCGGCCCGGGCCCGACTTGTTAATATTAAAGCGCTCGGGCCCGACTTAAGTCGGGTCGGGCCCGGCACTATTTAAAAAATACAAAGGCCGACTAAGGCCCGGCCCGACCCGACAACTTAAATAAAATAATAAAAATTATGAATTTTTACATATTAGTCCCTATAAATTTATCGAATTGCCGATTAGTCCCTCAAATCTGACTATTGTCTTAAAGGTCTCTATAATCTTCAACATTTTACAAATGAATCCCTGTAGTTTGTTGCCGTCCACAGAAAAGAATATTCCGTAGAATATTCCATCAAGTGTGTATAAAAAGTCTAAAATACCCCTGTTGAATGTTGACTCTCTCTCTCTCTCGGAGGTCGAGGGAGAAGGGATCAGAGGGGGGGCGGTCCACCGGAGGGGGGGGCAGTCCACCGGAGGTGGAGGTGGAGGGGGAGGGGGGAGGCGGAGGGGAACACGGGAAGGGAAGGGGAGGGGAGTGAGGCCGCTGGAGGTGAGAAGGGCATCGCCGCCCTCCTCCGCGAGGGCATCGGAGCAACCCTTCGGCGGCCGCGCGGGCACCCCCGTCGACTCCACTGCGACGCCCGAGAACTCCTCGGCCTCCTTCGACGACGACAAGTTAGACATGACCTCCTAGAGGACAAGGTCAGGCGGGGACGACTTCGACGACGAGCAGCCAGACACCAAGCGCCGATATGAACCGCCAAGAAGGTGGACATGTCCCCCAGAAGCCTGAACCAGCTCCAGCGGCTGCTCAACGGCACGCCATTGCGGACCCTGTTCATCTGGGCAGAGATCCAGCGGATGTGGCCATTCAAGTTGTACTCCTTGATGAACCCGTGCATCTTCTTGAACTCAGCCTGTTCCTCCAGATCCTTGGACTCCTTCCCATGGTCTCCGCAAACCCCCACCAGGTTGACAAGCTCCTGGAGCCGGGGGGACTTACCGTACAACTCAACCAGCCCAGTCATGTTCTTCACACGGTCCAGCCTGGCCATGGAGAATATGATGGGCTTGCTCCTGTCCTTCAGCACACATCTGCACAAGTAACTAAGCACAACAACCACGGTGATCAGGCCTTGTGTCTCTCTTTTTCTTTTTCTTTTTCTTCCCCTCCCCCCTGTTCTTTTGGTTCTAATGAGCAGCAGAGGGATAGATAGATAGATCTCCATGTGAGGGAGGGAAAGCAGAATTAATTGGGAGTGCTTGTAGATGAGAGAGAGATCCTCACATGTGATCTCCATTCTCCACCTCACTGAAGAGCAGCTCCTCGATCTCTGAATGGAGGGCTGTCAGCCTCTTGCTCTCCTCTGAGAATGGGAAGTAGATGGACATATCCGCTCCTGGAGAAACAATGTTGAACTTTGGATCGAAGACGTCGATTCCGTGAACTACACGGTAGAGGCCGGGCATGGTGAAGGCAGTGTGGGTCTCATACTGTCCCACGGTGTCCTTGCTGGAGATAACCAAGGAGATTATTATGATGATGATTATTATTATTATTCACTGAAAAAAGAAAGAAAGATAAGAGCAGTTGGTTCTTCTGGAGAGAAGAACCCAGAGTGAGATAATTTGTGCCAAGAGAAGAGGACTGATACCTCCCGGCAATTTCCTGGTAGGTACTGCTGATAATGAAATCAGCATGATTCATGGCAATCAAGTCAGCAGTGAATTGGCATGAAAAATGGTACTGGTCTTCGAATTTTTTCCAGTATATGTCCGAGCTGGGATACTTGGTCTTCTCCAATGCGTGGGCAATGGTGCACTGCAACATGAGAGAGGAGCAATTTTCAGTTTTTCATGATGAGATTCTGAAGTTGAGCAGAGACATGCCCACGAGAGAAGAGAAAAAATTGGGAGGAGCACCCTTGCTAAACAAAAGAGAAGAAGAAGAAGAAGAAGAAGAAGAAATTAAGAAGACAAACCTGGGTTACTCCAAGCTTATGTGCCAGCAAAGAAGCAACAAGGTTTCCATCACTGTAGTTTCCAATTATCAGGTCAGGTTTGGCTTGCAATTCCCCTGCAACTTCGTTTGCAACATCCTGAGAGGAGAGGAGAGGAGAGGAGGAGCATGAACACAAATCAAGCCAATTTAGAAAACAAACAGACAAGGTCTGTGGATTCGGAAGGAGGAGCGAGTATCATTCGTTCATCACAGATTTGAGCTACAGCTCATAGGTTTTACCTCGGCGTAAGTCTCCAGGTACGGCCACACCTCGAACCGTGATATCCATTTCCGGACGATTCCCATGTCGGTTCTGAAAGGAACACGCAGGATGTGGGTGTGCTCTGTTCCAAGAACTTTCTCCAGACGCTGACCACATGTGGTGCCTACTGCATCAGGCAGCAGTCGAGTCACCTCTACGCCACCTCCTCCATCGAGATGCCCTGGCTGGTCAACGGCGTCGCGCCGTGGATGAGGCAGAGAACGTGCTGGGTGGGGTAGGGAGGGAGGCCGGAGGGGGAGGGGGAGGTCGCAGAGGGGGAGGGGGGAGGGAGGCCGGAGGGGGAGGAGGATACAGGAGGGGGAGGGGGCCGAAGGGGGAGGGGGGAGGTCGCAAGGGAGGCCGGAGGAGTAGGAGGAGGCCGAAGGGCCGGGGAGGGGGGAGGTCGCAGGGGAGGGGGAGGGAGGCCGGACGGGGAGGGGGAGGGGAGGAGGTTGCAGGGGAGGGGGAGGGAGGTCAGACGGGGAGGGGAAGGGGAGGAGGAGAGGCCGGAGAGGGAGGAGGAGGCCGAAGGGCCGGGGAGGGGGGAGGTCGCAGGGGAGGGGAGGGAGGCCGGAGGGGGAGGGGGAAGGTCACAGGGGAGGCCAGAGGGGGAGGAAAAGGCCGGAGGGCCGGGGAGGGGGAGGTCGCACGGGAGGGGGAGGGAGGCCGGAGGGAGACAAGGAGGGGGTTGCTCTCTCTCTCTGTCTCTCTCTCACACACTCACACTTAACTAGGGGCAAGTTAGTATTTTCTTTTCCTTGGGTATAAGGTAACTATAGTTTAGTTAACTGAATGAACGGCAGGGACTTAAACGTGTAACGACTAAGATTATAAAGACTATTAAGACAATAGTCAGATTCGAGGGACTAATCGGTAATTCGATAAGTTTGTAGGGATTAATATGTAAAAAATCCTAAAAATTAATATATTTAATAATATAAAATTTATAATCTTACTAAATTAATCAAAATATTGATATTAATCACATAATTTATATGAAAAGAGAGTTTTAAATTTTTTAATTAAGTAAAATAATATAATTTTAACTAAGTAATTTTTAAAATTTGAAGTGAGAGTTAAAAAAAAGAACGGGCCGGGCCGGCCCGCGGGCCGAACTCAAAGCCTGAGCCCAGCCCGCGGGCCTAGTCGGGCCAGACTTTTAGGCCCGATTAAAAACCCGCGGGCCGAAAAAGACGTTGCGGCCAGGCCCGAAATCGGGCCAAAGCCCGCGGGCCTGTCGCGCCGGCCCGGCCCATTGACAGTCCTAGGTCCAACATCCCTACTTTGAGCCCTAATTAGGGTTCTAAAATTAGAGCTTTTATGAAATTAACCAACCTTAGATGCAATTGAACATCAGTTACATCTATGTGGCCTAATGTTAATGAGTGCTCAATTGCATTCCAACCTAATTTAAATTGGATGCTATATACAATGCATTTTTATTATGCATGGATTCTCTACGGATATGGCAGGCCACGCTGAGGATCTAGGGTGGCAATATGCCACTTTACTTAATGCAAAGACAAGGAGGGTAAAATGCAACCTATGTGGGAATAAAATGGGGGGAGGGATATCTAGAATAAAAGAGCACTTGAAAACAAAAGGAGGAGATGTTGCACCATGCACTAAAACATCAGATGAGATTAGACGAATGTTCCATGACCTTCTAAAAGAAAAGGAAAAGTAGAAGGAAGTGCAGAAGACACATGATTAACAAATGGGGGAAGAGATCATGAGTCAAGATATAAGAGGTCCACCAATTAGAGCATCATGAAGTGGTCTTCATAGAGAAAATGATGTAGAAGGTGAAGATGCAGAATGTAGATGAGCAATGCATGAAAGCATAAGGCAATTTCATAAGGATGAGATGCACAGATTTGGACATGGCACTTCTTCAACTTTTGTTGCTAACTTGCAACGTTCTAGGAGTACAATAAGAGGAGTAAGAGGGCCATCATTTTATCGAGCAAACACTATGTCTGCTACTCAAAGGTCCTCTTTACTTGGTTGTATGGGATATCTAACATCTCCTATAGATCTATCGGTTGGACCAACAAATCATTATTTGTTCAGGAAAGATGATGCTTAACAAAATAATAATAAGAATGCTTTGAAGGGATGAAAATAAGTGAAGAACGTTGGATCACAACAATAAAAGCACACCTTTAAATGGTTTTTCTATACAAATGTTCCAGCCAGTGTTGTTAATAATCCCTATTTTTTAAACAATGATCGACTCCATCGTAAGAGGTGGTTTAGGTATTCTTGCTCCTAAGCCAAAGAACATTTATGGCCTTTTGCTTGATGAGGAAGTTCGTGAGCTACAAATATGGATAGACTCGTTCACTCGTTCAAAACTATAGGACGAGAGAAGGTGCACCTTGAAGTGTGATGGATGGACAGGGACCACTAAGCAACAAGTCATCAACTTTCTTGTTTATTGTCCACATGGAACAGTCTTTTTGAAGTCATTTCATATTTCTGATAGTCACAAAAAATGCTGAATTTTTATGCAACCTAATGGATCAAATTGTTGACGAAGTTAAAGAGAAGAAAGTGGTCTAAATAGTTACTAATAATGTAACAAACTACAGAAGGGATGGTCATATGTTGATAGAGAGACATACATCTCTATTGAGTTCCATGTGCTACATACATTTCAAATCTTATCGTCATCGTCATCATCATCAGAGCCTTATCCCAACTATTTGGAGTCGATTACATGAATCATGTTCCGCCAAAGATTTTTATCAAGTGCTATTTCATAATTAAACCCAAGAAACTAATGTCCTTTCTAATAACATCGCACCATCTCATTTTAGGCCTTCCCCGAGCTCTTTTACTAATATCCACTAAGAGTCGGTCACATCTTTTAACCGACGCTGAGTTAGGGCGACGAAGCACATGTCCAAACCACTTGAGTCTATTTTCTCTCATTTTACTATCAATTGGGACTATCCACACGTCCTTACGAATGCGCTCATTCCTAATCTTATCTTTCTTAGTCTTGTTATACATCTATCTCAACATCCTCATCTCTGCTACACACATTTTGTGAATATATTCCTTTCATACTACCCAACACTCGGTACCACATTTCATATCTTATGATAGAAGATATTGGAGCACAAGAAGAAGTTGAAAATGCCATTCCTAATGCACATGTTATCAGTACTTTCATTTATGGTCACCATCGCATCTTTGCCATTTTCGGGCAGAAGACAGGAGATCACAATCAAGGCCTAACCAGATTTGTCATACAGTTCCTAGTTTTGGAGAGCTTGTATAAGCATAGAGTTGTGCAAACACTTGGTCCTAATGCTAAGAATATTTCAAGCATTTGAAAACTCTTGGTCCTAATGCAAAGAAAATAGCAAAAATTGTGCAAACACTTTTAAAGAAGTTGTGCAAACTCTTGGGACCGCGTCTCTAAACGCGGCACCGCGATAGACCGCGTCTCTGAGAGTTCTCTTTTACCAAAAAAAATCGTTAATTTTCATGAACGCGGCATCCAGAAAGACCGCGTCTATCTTGATCATGGTCCCAAATACGACCGCGTTTGTGCATGGGTTTCCAGCAAAACCCCTAGTTTTCCAATGTGTTTATTTCTGTTTATCTGAGTTATACGACATGTCTTTAAGTTGCAGATGTCGTTTGAACACATTTTATAACTAGGTATCATGAAAGAATAGTCTAATTCTTAAAGATATGCTTAAGTTCCATGCTTTCACATGACCTCTTGAATCATTTATCATCCCCATGTTATCTTGTGCAGTAAAAGAGTAGTAAATCATGTTGATCAATTATTAGATGTTACAACTTGAATCTTCTATACTTTTCATGACATGGTAGTCTTATTGTTCATCGGCGATTTCATCGAGTAGATGAGATAGAGTTTCTATTTGAGGGTCGTGCCATCCCGGTGACATTGACTTACCGCTATCATCATTTTTCCATGTTTCTATACACCATCAATTCTTGGTGAAGCTAGAACCCTTCGTCGGATACTACTTCTGTAACGACCCAAGATCTACATACCGAGAAAGACCTCAATATTCTTGGATCTTGGCCCGCCACCCACGAGCCGGGGGCTCGGAAAGGTTAAAGGGATGGTGTGACAGTGTATAAGAATCTAAATAGTTGCAACTCTATAATAATTAACATGATTAATGCAAGAAATAAACAGTAATAACATTTAATAATTACACAGTCCAGAATATAGATATGTACATACATAAGTGCAGAAAACTAAAAAGGTACAAGACCACAGGGCATACCCCGCCTCTGGCAAACTGGTGCTAAGACTGATCTTCAGTTCCACGCGAAGCCTCTGAAGCACAACGTGCAAGCCGCGCCTCACCTGAAAATAAAAGGAGGTGAATCTCGTCTCATCGGCTCAGTAGGGGTCCCGCGGATCCCCACCTCACAATGATAAGTATACAGTGCAAGAAATAACAATTCGAAACAATAACTGTAGCAACCCTGATAAATGAATATTTGAAATGAATTAAAACATATATATTACAGAAGTAATACAGATAATAAGAATAGGGGTAATTAAACGAAATAAAACAAATTACAAATAACGCCTCTTAGTAAGGCGTTAATTTGAAAAGAAACGCCTCTATAAACGGCGTGACTAAAGAAAGGACGCCTTCACCTGGCGGCGTCAAATTTCAACGCCAAAGACGGTAAGGCAACGAAACGCCCTTTACTTGGGCGTGTTTTAAAAATAAGGAACGCCCTTATACAAGACGCTTCTTAAGAAACGACCTGAACAAGGTCGTTAATTTAAGAATCGACGCCCTGACCAAAGGCGTTAATTCCATTCGGGAACCGTTCGTCCCAGAACTCATCCAGGGTAAGTGATAAATATTAGAAAGAGTTATAACGTGGCAATAACTCTATCTTAGAAACATTACTTCTAATCAAACTCTAGCCCTAATAGGATTCCCAAAAATCCTATAAATAGTCTTGATCGAATAACCCTAAACCTATTTGATTCATTCGACTGCAGAGGTACGTGAGGAACAAACTGTTCTTCTAATTCCTTTTGTTCTCAGCTTTGCCTACATGAAGAACTAATGATTCTTCACCCTCTTTTCTTCTTACAGGTTGAAGAAGCCTAGATTTCGTGAAGAACAAGGGTAAGTTCTTCTATCTTCCATCTTCAGCCAAGCATTATGAAGAAATTACTAATATCTCTTCATATTCCTCTGTAGGAAAACTCTAGTGATCTACCAAAGAACAAAGGTTCTTTGCCTGCTGCTGTTTGCTGCTGTTAGAAGCTTCAGGGTGTTCTTATCAAGATCTTCACGTGTCTTCAAATCCATTATTAAGGTAGGATTTTCTCAAGTTATTGTAGCCCAAATGAAAATAACGCAAGATATATGTATAAGCATGGCATGCATACAGTTTTATTGTGTTTACGGCAATATTTTAAAAGTAACGCCCCTGTCAAGGGCGCTAATTTACAAGAAACGACCCTTACGAGGTCGTCAATTTAATATTTGACGCCCTGTACACAGGCGTTAATTTCATGAAAATAATCAACACCCATGTTATAAAGATGATATATATTAAATCATGATTCTAATATAATGCATGACTCTGCCTGCTAGTTTTCCTGTCCTGTCCATGAAACTTGATATCGGGATATTGCTTGTTATTTAACTTCGTTACTGTTCATGACCCTAGGCGAATTAACGACCTAAGTTAGGTCGTGACTTATGAAACTAGCGCCCTGAACAAGGGCGTGAGTATTTAAATAACGCCCCTTCAGGGGGGCGCATTTTTGTAAAATTCCGGAAAAATTGTGCCATGTGAAAACAAGAATTAAATAGTAACGCCCCTTCCAAGGGCGTGTTTTAGATAAATCCTGAAAATTATTTATATTCTGTCAAATATGTAAATAATGAGACGCCTGCTACTGTAGTCGTCAAATCTTTAAGAAACGACCCTTACCAGGGCGCGTTTTAGATAAATTATTGAATTATTGAAATTTCTGCAAAAATGGATACATATGTAAACGCCCTTCTGTTAGGCCTTAATTACTTGATAAACGACTCTGCTTAAGTCGTTATTTTACTGTAAAACTGATTTGTCAGTGTTTCTGTTAACCGATGGTTTCATATGTTATATAATATATATATCGGCACTATTCTCCACTCCGTGAGTATAGTCCCACGTTTCATGATTGTTTCATCGATCACACTCAACTCTCATTGACATACAAGCTCTCCATTGGACATTCCGTTCCTTTGGACTAGCGAGTTAGTCATAGAGACCTCCGTAAGACTCCTCGTACCTTGGATTCCCTCAAGGTCGACTGAGCTGGTTGTACCCTAAAAACCCATTACACCATTGATGCCATGTCACTCTAAAGAAACATGGGATACCGGCCCTTATGATTATACAAAGAGTGTATCATAAGAAATTCTTAATGGGATGATGATATCATGCCATATCATGTCGTTCTTGTAAAAACCTCAATTCTATGATAGGAATGAGGGTATCTTACTTTGATATACTGTTCATGTGGACCTCAATTCTATATAAAGAATGTCCATATTGATTTGTCATGGGACCCAAGTTAAGGGAACCATATTCTACCTAGTTTTATCATTAATCGTGATTATACCGTTATTATCGTCAATCTATGTCCTTTGTCATATTTTGGACTCTATTCTATCAAAGTTGTCATACATATCTACAAGCTTGATTATTGAAATTCTATATTGGCTATATAAACAAGAGTGGATGTCAAAACACATGATAAATGCCTGCGCATATAGGGCCCGATCTGGTCCTGGGAGGAGCACCCGAAAGTACTTGTGCCCATGGGAGTTAAAATGATAAGGTATCTGACATTATACCGAGTACTTGACTTGCTTGATTGGACATTCCACACACATCTTGTACTTGAATCGTACTTGACTTGACATGAAATGCGTGGCCCGAAAAAGGGAAATTTACTTGCTTGATACATGATAGCCAAAGTTCTTGACATGACTTGTTAAATGTACTTGCTTGAATATCTTGAATAAACTTGTTATCTTGTTGAAAGTTCATGATTAGTCCATCTTATTTCCTTGATATTACATTCTCTCTATCTTGTCGTTTTATGCGAGCATGCATAGCTTTATTGCATTCATGAAAGATGTAATTACTTAAACCCCTTGCTAGTACTTGAGATATAATTTCCTACTGAGCGTTCGCTCATTCCGTTTGTCCCTTTATACTTTTCAGGTAAGTCCGACGATGGAAGTCAATCGGATGGGAACGGTCAAGAGTGAAAGTGATAGAGCTGCTCAAGTGTCATCTAGTCTTTTCTATAGTTTCTTGAGTCAATATGTATTCTTTTCCTTTTTATTAAACAGAGTATTGGATTTGTAATAGTCTATCCATTATAAAATAAAGGATTGGGTTATCTTGCTATCTGCGCATCTCTGTCTTTGTGTCGAATACACGACCACTCTGATTGACATAATTGATATAAACTCGTCGCGCATCTCCGGGTATCTTCCGCGCTCGGGGCGTGACAGTTTTTGTGATATCAGAGCCTAAGGTATTCAATTCCAAGGAAAAACCCAAGTCCAGGGATAAGTTGAACGTTTAACCAAGTGAGATTGGGTAGAACCAAGGGTTAAGAGTCAATGAGTCTTTTAATAAGATCACAGTGATATAATACTAACGTAGCTATCGTAATTGTAGGATAATGGCTGCCGAACGTGCTCAATGGCGCAACATGCAGCGTACCCTTCAAGGGATGACTCAAGTGCTACAACAGGTAGTACAAGGTGGTGCTCCACGAGCTGGAAGCTTACACCAAGCCTTTAAGAACATGAATCCCCCGAAGTTCATAGGATCGACCGATCCGGACGATGCCGAGCATTGGGTTCGGGAAACCGAACGCATATTCCGTGTCATGCAATGCACGGATCAGGACAAAGTTCTATTAGCTACATTCCAGTTAGAGAAAGATGCTAGATGCTGGTGGGAGTCTATTGAAGCAACCATCGATCCTACTCAAGTAACATGGGAAGAATTTGTGGAATACTTCAATGCTAAATATTTCTCGGACCGAGTCCAAGAAAAGAAGGCTGCAGAATTCGCTGCATTAAAGCAACGATCTTTATCATTAGCAGATTATGAAGCTCAGTTCTCCAGGTTGTCTAGATATGCTAAACATTTGATTAGCACGGAGAAGATGAAAGCCCGAAGATTTCTTAATGGGCTTAGGCCCCACTATATTACTCAGCTAGCGCCGATGGATATTCAAGTTTATTCTGAAATCGTGCGCCGAGCTCAATTACTTGAAGATGCCACGGAGCTATCTGATAGGATCCGTGGAAAAGACAAGAAGGAGCAAGTCACAGGTTCGGGTTCTTTTAAACCCAACTTTAAGAAGAGGCCCAATAATGGAGGTTCATCCTCTCAAGATTCCAAGTTCAAGAAATCCAAGCCCTTCTCTATCACCACTACACCTTCTAATACAGTATGCAAGCATTGTGACAAGGCTGGTCACAAGACCGAAGAATGCTGGAGGAAATTAGGAGCTTGTCTCCGTTGTGGAAGCCGTGAGCATCGGATTCCCGAGTGTCCATTAATGAATGACCAAGCCGGTGATGGTAAACGCCCGGTGACAAAGAATGCTCGTCTTCATGCAATCCAGGAGACCGAACCAGAAGAAGAAGGTGGACTGGTAGAAGGTACATTAACAGTTTGTTCCAAAAGTGCTTATGTCTTATTTGATACGGGTGCGTCACATTCCTTTATTTCTAAGAAGTTTGCCGACCCGTTACCGTTAGAACCAGAATGGATAAAAATAGTTCTAACTACTCCTCTTGGAAGTGAAAATGATATTACTCATCACTACCAACACTGTGAGGTAATGATTCAAGGTAGGAATTTACCTATAGATCTCATATGCCTCGATCTAAAGGAGTATGATGTCATACTGGGAGCGGACTGGTTATCCAAATACCAGGCAACGGTTGATTGCCGCAATAGCCAAATTGCTTTCAAGGATTTTCCAGAATTTGTCTTTACTCGCCCCAAGAGTCGGAGCAAATCCCCTCTTATTTCGGCTCTTCGAGCAAGCAAGCTCGTCAGGAAAGGATGTGTATCCTTCCTTGCATTTGTCACAGTTAAGGAAACAAAGGACACTAAGCTAGAAGACATTCTAGTAGTACAAGAATTTCCAGACGTATTTCCGGAAGATTTGCCGGGATTACCCCCTCAAAGAGAAGTGGCCTTCACCATTGACTTAGTCCCTGGTGCTGGTCCAGTTTCAAAGGCACCCTATAGAATGTCTCCGGCTGAACTCAAAGAGTTGAAGGAGCAGTTGATGGAACTGATTCGAAAAGGGTTTATTAGACCAAGTACTTCCCCGTGGGGAGCACCAGTCTTATTTGTGAAGAAGAAGGACGGATCCATGAGATTGTGCATCGACTATCGACAGTTGAATCATCTCACTATCAAGAACAAGTATCCACTGCCGAGAATCGATGAGTTATTTGATCAGATTTCAGGATCCAAATATTTTTCCAAGATTGATCTCAGGTCGGGATATCATCAGTTAAGGATCAAGGATGATGACATTCATAAGACCGCATTCAGAAGCAGGTATGGCCATTATGAATTTGTTGTTATGCCTTTTGGACTAACAAATGCCCCTGCTGCCTTTATGCAGTTAATGAATAGCATATTCAGGCCTTACTTGGATCAATTCATAGTAGTCTTCATTGATGATATATTGATATATTCCAAGACTAAGGAAAAACATGAAGAGCATTTGAGGATCGCATTGCAAATCTTGAGGACAAATCAACTATATGCTAAGCTCAGCAAATGCGAGTTCTGGCTTGAAGAAGTAGCTTTTCTCGGACATATCATATCAAAGGACGGATTATCTGTAGATCCGTCAAAAGTTGAAGCTGTGAAAAATTGGGAAAGACCCACTAATGCAAGCGAGATCAGAAGTTTCTTAGGTCTTGCAGGCTATTATCGGCGATTCATCAAAGATTTCTCTAAGATCGCCGTACCACTTACAAGATTAACTCGTAAGGAGATCCGATATGAATGGAGTGAGGAATGTGAAAGAAGTTTCCAAACTCTCAAGGATCATCTCACTACAGCTCCGGTGTTAGCTCTACCAATAGAAGGAGAGAAATTCGAGGTCTACACAGATGCTTCTGGCATTGGCCTCGGATGTGTCCTAATGCAACAAGGAAAGGTCATAGCATACTCTTCACGTCAGCTGAAGAAGCATGAGGAGAATTACCCCGTCCATGACTTAGAACTGGCCGCGGTGGTATTTGCCCTAAAGATATGGAGACACTACTTATATGGAGTGCAGTTTACTGTATACTCCGATCACAAGAGTCTCAAATATCTATTCTCACAAAAGGAGCTAAACATGAGACAAAGACGCTGGCTAGAGTATCTCAAGGACTTCGACTTCAATATTCAATACCATCCCGGAAAGGGTAATTATGTTGCTGATGCCCTTAGTCGAAAGCCGAGAGCAATGATAGCCAATTGTATGATACAAGAATGGAGGTTGCTAGAACAATTCTCCGAGCTCAATATAAGCATGGACAAGGAAGCCAAATTTGTCACATTATCTCATGTAAGCATACAGTCAGATTTATTATCTGAGGTACAAGCGCTTCAGGATGATGATCCTATATTAGTGGAAATCAAAGGCGGATTAGAAGGACAATCTGACTTTCAGATTGCTTCTGATGGAAGATTATTGTTCAAAGATAGAACTTGTATACCTGATTGTCCGGAATTAAAGAAGAAGATCTTAGATGAAGCTCACCGATCAAGGTACACTATTCATCCAGGATCAACCAAAATGTATCAAGATGTAAGGAGGAACTTTTGGTGGCCCAACATGAAAAGAGAAACAGCAGACTATGTATCACGCTGTCTCACTTGCCAACAGGTCAAGGCGGAACACCAAAAGCCTGCTGGAAAACTACATCCTCTAGATATTCCTAAGTGGAAGTGGGAGGATATTGGTATGGATTTCATCATGGGTCTATCTAAATCAAAAGGAGGACATGATAGAATATGGGTTATTATTGATCGATTGACTAAATCGGCGCATTTCTTGCCAATCAAGAGTCGATAGTCAATTGATGTCTTAGCTGCATTATATATCAAAGAGATAGTCAGGATATATGGAATTCCTGTCTCAATCGTGTCTGACAGAGATCTCCGTTTTACTTCTCATTTTTGGAAGGGATTACAACATTCGTTGGGAACAAGGCTCAACTTTAGTACTGCTTTTCATCCTCAAACGGATGGTCAGACCGAGAGAACTAACCAGGTTGTTGAAGATATGCTTAGAGCATGCATCATTGACTTTGGAGGAAGCTGGCACGATCACTTGCCACTAGTGGAATTTGCATATAATAATAGCTACCAAGCTAGTATCCAAATGGCACCTTTCGAAGCTTTATATGGAAGGAGTTGCCGATCACCCTTATGCTGGAACGAAGTTGGGGAAAAACAACTATTAGGTCCAGACATGGTAAGGGATACAACTGAGAAGATACAAGTAATCAGAGAAAGATTGCAAGTTGCTCAGACGAGACAAAAGGCTTATGCTGATACAAGAAGGAGAGATCTTGAATTCCAAATCGGAGATCATGTATTTCTCAAGATATCGCCTGGACGTGGCATACGAAGATTTGGAGTTAGGGGTAAGCTTACGCCAAGATTCATCGGACCATTTGAGGTACTTGAAAGAGTTGGCGAGGTTGCTTATCGCATCGCGTTACCTCCTTAATTGTCCGACGTGCATAATGTGTTTCACATATCTATGTTGAAGAAGTATGTGCACGATCCATCTCATATTATTGAACATGGAGATCTGGTGATCCAGAAAGATCTCACCTATGAACAGAAGCCTATGAAGATCTTAGATCGAGAAATACGAGCTCTAAGGAATAAGGTTATTCCCATGCTCAAGGTGCAATGGAATAAGAATCCTGAACACGAAGCGACATGGGAGACCGAGGAATCTATGAAGAAACGATTTCCCGAGTTATTCTAAGAGGTATATGTTCTACACTCTCCACGTGTATAAATATATATATATTGAATTTGGGGACCAAATTCTTTTTAAGTGGGGGAGGGTGTAGCAACCCTGATAAATGAATATTTGAAATGAATTAAAACATATATATTACAGAAGTAATACAGATAATAAGAATAGGGGTAATTAAACGAAATAAAACAAATTACAAATAACGCCTCTTAGTAAGGCGTTAATTTGAAAAGAAACGCCTCTATAAACGGCGTGACTAAAGAAAGGACGCCCTCACCTGGCGGCGTCAAATTTCAACGCCAAAGACGGTAAGGCAACGAAACGCCCTTTACTTGGGCGTGTTTTAAAAATAAGGAACGCCCTTATACAAGACGCTTCTTAAGAAACGACCTGAACAAGGTCGTTAATTTAAGAATCGACGCCCTGACCAAAGACGTTAATTCCATTCGGGAACCGTTCGTCCCAGAACTCATCCAGGGTAAGTGATAAGTATTAGAAAGAGTTATAACGTGGCAATAACTCTATCTTAGAAACATTACTTCTAATCAAACTCTAGCCCTAATAGGATTCCCAAAAATCCTATAAATAGTCTTGATCGAACAACCCTAAACCTATTTGATTCATTCGACTGCAGAGGTACGTGAGGAACAAACTGTTCTTCTAATTCCTTTTGTTCTCAGCTTTGCCTACATGAAGAACTAATGATTCTTCACCCTCTTTCCTTCTTACAGGTTGAAGAAGCCTAGACTTCGTGAAGAACAAGGGTAAGTTCTTCTATCTTCCATCTTCAGCCAAGCATTATGAAGAAATTACTAATATCTCTTCATATTCCTCTGTAGGAAAACTCTAGTGATCTACCAAAGAACAAAGGTTCTTTGCCTGCTGCTGTTTGCTGCAGTTAGAAGCTTCAGGGTGTTCTTATCAAGATCTTCACGTGTCTTCAAATCCATTATTAAGGTAGGATTTTCTCAAGTTATTGTAGCCCAAATGAAAATAACGCAAGATATATGTATAAGCATGGCATGCATACAGTTTTATTGTGTTTACGGCAATATTTTAAAAGTAACGCCCCTGTCAAGAGCGCTAATTTACAAGAAACGACCCTTACGAGGTCGTCAATTTAATATTTGACGCCCTGTACACAGGCGTTAATTTCATGAAAATAATCAACACCCATGTTATAAAGATGATATATATTAAATCCTGATTCTAATATAATGCATGACTCTGCCTGCTAGTTTTCCTGTCCTGTCCATGAAACTTGATATCGGGATATTGCTTGTTATTTAACTTTGTTACTGTTCATGACCCTAGGCGAATTAACGACCTAAGTTAGGTCGTGACTTATGAAACTAGCGCCCTGAACAAGGGCGTGAGTATTTAAATAACGCCCCTTCAGGGGGGCGCGTTTTTGTAAAATTCCGGAAAAATTGTGCCATGTGAAAACAAGAATTAAATAGTAACGCCCCTTCCAAGGGCGTGTTTTAGATAAATCCTGAAAATTATTTATATTCTGTCAAATATGTAAATAATGAGACGCCTGCTACTGTAGTCGTCAAATCTTTAAGAAACGACCCTTACCAGGGCGCGTTTTAGATAAATTATTGAATTATTGAAATTTCTGCAAAAATGGATACATATGTAAACGCCCTTCTGTTAGGCCTTAATTACTTGATAAACGACTCTGCTTAAGTCGTTATTTTACTGTAAAACTGATTTGTCAGTGTTTCTGTTAACCGATGGTTTCATATGTTATATAATATATATATCGACACTATTCTCCACTCCGTGAGTATAGTCCCACGTTTCATGATTGTTTCATCGATCACACTCAACTCTCATTGACATACAAGCTCTCCATTGGACATTCCGTTCCTTTGGACTAGCGAGTTAGTCATAGAGACCTCCGTAAGACTCCTCGTACCTTGGATTCCCTCAAGGTCGACTGAGCTAGTTGTACCCTAAAAACCCATTACACCATTGATGTCATGTCACTCTAAAGAAATATGGGATACCGGCCCTTATGATTATACAAAGAGTGTATCATAAGAAATTCTTAATGGGATGATGATATCATGCCATATCATGTCGTTCTTGTAAAAACCTCAATTCTATGATAGGAATGAGGGTATCTTACTTTGATATACTGTTCATGTGGACCTCAATTCTATATAAAGAATGTCCATATTGATTTGTCATGGGACCCAAGTTAAGGGAACCATATTCTACCTAGTTTTATCATTAATCGTGATTATACCGTTATTATCGTCAATCTATGTCCTTTGTCATATTTTGGACTCTATTCTATCAAAGTTGTCATACATATCTACAAGCTTGATTATTGAAATTCTATATTGGCTATATAAACAAGAGTGGATGTCAAAACACATGATAAATGCCTGCGCATATAGGGCCCGATCTGGTCCTGGGAGGAGCACCCGAAAGTACTTGTGCCCATGGGAGTTAAAATGATAAGGTATCTGGCATTATACCGAGTACTTGACTTGCTTGATTGGACATTCCACACACATCTTGTACTTGAATCGTACTTGACTTGACATGAAATGCGTGGCCCGAAAAAGGGAAATTTACTTGCTTGATACATGATAGCCAAAGTTCTTGACATGACTTGTTAAATGTACTTGCTTGAATATCTTGAATAAACTTGTTATCTTGTTGAAAGTTCATGATTAGTCCATCTTATTTCCTTGATATTACATTCTCTCTATCTTGTCGTTTTATGCGAGCATGCATAGCTTTATTGCATTCATGAAAGATGTAATTACTTAAACCCCTTGCTAGTACTTGAGATATAATTTCCTACTGAGCGTTCGCTCATTCCGTTTGTCCCTTTATACTTTTCAGGTAAGTCCGACGATGGAAGTCAATCGGATGGGAACGGTCAAGAGTGAAAGTGATAGAGCTGCTCAAGTGTCATCTAGTCTTTTCTATAGTTTCTTGAGTCAATATGTATTCTTTTCCTTTTTATTAAACAGAGTATTGGATTTGTAATAGTCTATCCATTATAAAATAAAGGATTGGGTTATCTTGCTATCTGCGCATCTCTGTCTTTGTGTCGAATACACGACCACTCTGATTGACATAATTGATATAAACACGTCGCGCATCTCCGGGTATCTTCCGCGCTCGGGGCGTGACAATAACCATAATAGGAAAAACAACAGCAATTAACTATTAAAGGAAAGTAACCTCATCACACGTGTACCACGGCTATTCATAATAAACCACGAGTCGATGCCGTACAACAGGATACCCTCGGCCGCCCAACACTAAGCCACAACGATAAGAAACTAGGGTCGCTACACTCGAGTGACAGGAGCACTACCCACTAGAAGTAAGGTCAGATGCGTCCACTAACGACTTAGTCCACAACCTCAGGTGTCTCCCTACACTCCCCAGGCGGAAACTGAGACACCGTACAAGGAACACAAGACAATGGTCTAGTCAACGTCGTGCTCGTCAACACGTGTCCGAAGTCTCCGACCACGTGTGCACACACTGACTGACTGCGCCACGTCAGGTCCTTTAACTGGTTTTCCTCCTGGCCCGGACTCGAGCCGCCACAATGGGAGGCCCTATGGAAACCAGCCCCAAACCGTCTCTCTCGGGTCTAGCTCTCCACTACTCCCAAATGAGTCGACAAACGTGTGCCCAAGCAAGCTACGACTAATGGGAAAAGATCACTCCAAGTAAGGACCCGTTGTGAAACCATTGACGTGTAACCGATCGTGGACACACACTCATCGCACGAAACACGAGTCTAAATTAGTAAAACACAAGGCCGCCAAGGTTGCTATCTCGAAAAACCATAAACTATTCACAATTCCACGCCATGGGGCGTACCCACATATTCTAAACCAAGTCATCGGGCGTCCCACCATGAGACAGCCCTCGCAGGGTTCACACAGCTAGTTCCTTGTTTAATTTATCCATAAATATCTCTATTTAAGTTCTGGGGCGAAAAATTAGATTTCCGGGGCCGAATGGGCCACTTTCTATAGTGGGTCTGGAGGTTTCGGCCGACCGGTCCATGGGGGTCAGTCGACCGGATTTCCCAAAAGCAATTTTCTCAGAAACCGGTCGACTGACCTCGGTGGTTGGTCGACCAAAACCAGGAGTTGAGTCGACCGAACCCACCTGCAAGCCAGTCTTCAGCTCTGCCAGGAACCGGTCGACCGGACCATGTGGTTGGTCGACCGATTCCGGCGACGGTCGAACGGGAGGACCCCGTAGGGCCCCGTTCCATGCCTGACTCACCCCCATTGCGAGCGGGAAGCTTGGGGAATCGATCCCCGACCCCCAACACACCCTTTGGGACCCAATGGGTCACGAATCGACGATCAAAACCACGGAATCGTCGCTCACCCCGAATCATGCGGCTTTCCCCAAAACAAAACGAAACCCGCTCATTCTCACCCGGATGGACACGATTCGGCGGGAAAACACGCGGGGAAGGTGGAAGGGTCCATCCCCCTACCTGAAACGCCGCTTTACCATCTTAGATCGCTCTGATCTTTGTCGATTCGCATCGAGAATCGAGGAAGATTCGGGAACCGCGACCCACTCGCACGATCTTCCTCGTCCACACACTCACGAGCATTTCGGGGACATCTGTCGCATTGCTTGACCTCTCCTCTTATCCCTGCCAAATGCTGCTTTCATCTAGTAATTCCGCCATGTATCTCCTTACCACAATAATTACATTTGACTTTTCTTCTTCCAGCATCAACTAGTGGGGTGAGCCCACCCCAGGTCGTCCTGCCCAAGAGCCTCCTGACCTTGTGCACGTCTACACATGCCCCTGACCTTGTAGATAACCACCTATAATAAGAAAACTATCAAACAAAGAAAAAAAAACAAAAACTTACAAGATCCTTAAAAAATCTTCAACCCAATGATGTGAACGACAACGTCGGCGGCAGCAGCTACGCACTATAAATAGCAAGAAATGCCAGCGACGGCGGCAAGATCCAAGCTCCCCCTACCCCTCCCCCACCTCTCCTAGCTGGCAACCCCTCATATATCAAATCTGAGGGGTGGGGGCCGTGGGGCAGACTTGAACTCCCCTTAAGAGGGGTGTTCGCATCCGGTTTCACCTGGTTTCGGACGTCTTGGGCCAAAACGCCCGAAACAAGGCGAAACCGTAATTGATTTCGCATGAAATAATTAAAATATTATTTTTATGTTTCTTTACCTTTAAACTGTCGATAGAACTCTACAAAAGCTCTGTCACCCTCAATAATAATCTCGCCAGTTTTTAATAATAAATCAACAATAGACTGAGAAACATAAGTGTCTTGATGCCGTTCATCTAGAATTATTCTAGTCCGCTTCTTGTTCGGCAAATATACGATGAAATTGAAATTCATTTGGCACGTGTAAGAGTTTACATAGAATCCCAATTTGATAGAATAAATTGGTTCCCTATTCTCTAATACCAAATTGAGGCAGAAGTGACAGATCTGTTGTGGGCCATATTGGGCATTCCCCCGATGGTGGTGGGCATGCTATTAGGCCGGGCTGAGGCTGCCATCCGATGTGAGAAGGCCCATTAGGCCGACGCTGCCTTGTGTGTGGAGGAAGTTGGGACCGAGGGGGCAGGGTGGTCTTGCTGACAAGGAAGAGAGAGAATGTGAAGAAAAGGTGGGAGGTGACTGGATCTCTGATACGTGAAGACGATTGTGATAGCCGATATATGAAGATAGACGAAGACGATAGCCGAAGACGATTGTGATAGCTGATATATGAAGACGATAGGCGAAGATGATTTGTGATAACCGATATGTAAGGAAGATAGGTGAAGACGGTTTGGGCCTGGCAGGGCGGTTCGAGGGAGTTTTGACGGTGGGACCGTGCTAATGGTTTCCAACTGTAGTTAGTTGCGTTGTTAACCGATTTAAAAAAAAAGAAAAATTCACATATTAATTGTAATTGGGATTTGGAGGGAAATTTATGTTGAATTTTGCTATCATTTGGGGCCAGGGTCGAGCCTATAAATAGACTTAGCAGACCCAACTCTATATCGAATAGTTGCCATTTGCTTTTCCATAGAATTTGATCTCTCTTCCTCCATGTCATCTCCGACCTCCAATTCCCCTTTTCCTCTTCCCTCTGCTCTTGTTCCCAGTTCTGTAATCTCTTCTACTGTGGCTACCTTCCCCTCTTCTGCTACCATCCCCTCTTCTTCGCAGGGCGTTCTTGGCGTTGTTCCCGCTCAATCGGTAGATCAAGGACGGAAGAAAGTTGCGTTGGCCGCCTTCACTTCCGATCGGTTTGCTTTGTCCGAAGAGGATCCAAGATCGGCACCAGAGGGTCATAACAATCTCACAATGACTAAAGAGGGAGGTGTGAAAGCATTAAATGCTGGTGAATAAAATAATAGGATGGAAGTGAAGAGATGGGTCACGGTTCTGGCTGTCATTAAATGCTGGTGAGTAAAATAATGGAATTGAAGTGAAGAGATGGGTCACAGTTCTGGCTGTGAGGAGGGAAAAGGAGAAGAGTTGGCCATGGGCTGCAGACGGGGCAGGGCAGGGCAGGGTGGTCCGACAACGGGATCTCGAGCGCAGAAAAGAGGGCATAATTGTGGACGTGTTTGCTGCAACAAGGAAGGGGAGGGGGCGCAATGGCAGTGGGCCACATGGAGGGAAGGACCATGGCTGTCAGACAGGGCCATGCAGGCCAGACAGGTCACAACGAGGCATCAGGCGGCAACACAAGTTAACATAGGCGCACTTAAAAAGCAGATAGCCACAACTATATTCACATAGGCGCACAAAATTAACTTAGGCGCATAAAGATCACATAGGCGCACTTAAAATAATATAGTCGCACTGAATTCACATAGGCACTGGAATATCTATCGACTATCACAGTCAACCGAGTCGAACAATTGCGAAGTTAAACGATCGCCTATCTTAACAAATAGCCGGACCAACATCGACTATCTTATTGTTTAAGTGCCTATGAGATAATCAATCGACTATCTCAACCCTTCAACTATCACATTACATAGTCGATGATTGAGATAGTCGATTGATCGAGATAGGCAGAAGGGGGAGGGAGGGAGGGCAAGATAGGCGGAAGAGAGAGAGACGAAGATTGAGATAGGCGGAAGAGGGAGATTATATCATTTTTTTCTTCACTTTTTTCTTCTTTTTCTCTCCTTCAATTCTCTTTTCCTTTTCTTCTTTTCTTTTCCTTTTTTTTTTGATGGAAAGCAACTAATAGCTAAAAACATGGAAAGCAAGCCTAAACATGCTCTATTCATTGAAAAACAGAGCACTACCATAGTTGTCAAGGCGACAAGGCCACCCAAAGCGTTCACAGGGTCCCTAAGCGCTTAGGCGACAAGGCGTCTGCTTTGGCATGGCCTAGGCGACACTTCGGCTACTAATTAAAAAATCTAATATATATATCCCCCAATATATAAATCAAGAATAAAAAATATGAAAAATACAAAAAATAAATAAATTACATGAAGAAATTGTTGTAATTAAATTATGTGACAATTATAGAAAATTAAATTATATTAAAAATTACAAAAATTTCAAAAGTATATGCAAAAGATTCAAAAGTGAATGTAAAAAATTCAAAAAAATTACAAAAGAATATAATAACATCAAGAAAATTATAAAAAAGAAAGAGTTAAACGTACATAACCAAGTTGGATCCGGTTCGGACGGGTCGCGGTTGGCCCGCCATGGCGCCTAGGCGCCCGCCTTGGCGACCCCCTAGCTCGCCTTTTCCACTGTCAACAAGGCGTTGGACCGCCTAGCCATGGCGCCTAGGCGCCCGCCTTGACAACTATGAGCACTACAATCTGACAATATCACCCATCAAATCCAAAATATTGTCATTACAAACTTTGATATTGAAATTACAATATAGTTTTACTACATACGGAGCAAAATTTTATAACAACTAGTAAGCTCATACAAGATCCCACAACATACGGAGCACTTATAAATTACAAACCCCCTCATTACATGCCATCTCCATCATCATCGTCAAGGTCAATCAAGAGAGTACAACAACTAAGGTGAGGTGGGCCCACCCCAGATCGTCATGCCCAGGAGCCTCCTGATCTTGTTCACGTCTACCCATGCTCCTGACCTTATAGATAACCTTACCTACAACAAGAAAACTTAACCTTACCTACAACAAGAAAACTATCAAACAAAAAAAAATACAAAAACAAACTATCAAACAAAGAAAAAAATACAAAAAATTACAAGATCATTGAGGAATCTTCAACCCAGTGATGTGAACGACGGCGACAGCGGCAGCTACGCACTGTAAACATCAAGAAACGACAGCGACAGCAGCAGCTACGCACTGTAAACAGCAAGAAACGGTGGCGACGACGGCGGCAAGATCTCCTCTCGGCAGTCCCAAGCTCCCCCCTACCCCTCCTCCACCTCTCCTGGTCGGTATCCCCTCGGATCTCAGATCTGAGGGGTGGGGCAGACTTGAACTCCCCTTAAGAGGGGAGTTCTTGTCCGGTTCCGTCCGGTTTCAGGCGTATCGGGCCGAAACGCCAAAAATCGGGCGAAACCGAAATTGATTTCGCCCGAAACAATTAAAATATTATTTTTTTAGTTTCAAACCTCCTACAATGAGCAGGTCCAGTTTCGGATCGTTCTGGTCCGAAACCGATACGTTTCGGCCAAAACTACCATCCATGCCTATCACAGCTTGGCACTTCTAACTCTACAGCACCATCTCCTTCCTCCCAGTCAGGTATCCAGAGGGTAGCATTAAGTGTCGCCACCTAACTCTATCCAGCCCCATGGGAGATTGACTCTGGGGCTTTAGACAATATAAACGGTACCCCAATGCTCCTTTTATCATACTCTTTCCCATCTATACAAGAGAAGGAGACAATCACTGATGGTTCCCAGTCGACTGTGGTTGGTAAAGAAACTATTCAGCTGAGTAATCAGCTTGTTCTGTCTTCCACTCTTTATGTTCCCACATTTAAAATAAATTTACTCTCTATTAGTAGGTTGACCAAAGCCTTAAATTGTTCAGTAACATTTTTTAACTAGTCGATGTATATTTGAGGAGTTAAGGACGGGACAAATGATTGGGAGTGGTCGTGAAGTGGGGGGACTTTACCGGTCAGAATCAAAGAGGTGGAACCGTTTTTTAGTCCATAAGTACAAATGAAGTATCTCCAAAAAATGAAGGAAATCCAATTGTGCCATTATCATCTTGGTCACTTATCTCTTCATCTTTGAGAGTCATGTTTCCTTCACTATTTGACTCAGTCAATCTTGAGTCCTTTGTGTCCAATCTGTCAACTTGCCAAACAATGTAGAACTCATTTTCCAGATTCAATAAACAAAAGTTCTAGTTCTTTTGACCTTGTTCATTCCGATATGTGGGGTCCAGTGCATGTTGCTTCTATGGATGACTATCGATATTTTATCACATTCATTGATGACTTTTCACATAACACACGAGTGTATCTCATGAAAATAAGGGAAGAAGTTCCCCGGGCAATTCAAGTGTTTGCAAATATGGTGCAAAATCAGTTTTGGAAAGAAAATCAAATTGCTCGAGTCTGATAATGCAAGAGAATTCTTTGCAAGAAACTTGAACATTTTCATGGAGGATGAAGATATCATCCATGACTTTTCATGCCCATGTACCCCTTAACAAAATGAGGTAGTCAAAAGAAAAACAAACACTTGCTTGAAACTGCCAAGGCCTTCCTATTTCAGCATAATCTGCCCAAAAAAAATCTGGGCTGAAGTCATTTGATTGGTTGGATGCCATCAAGAGCCTCCTTTTTTCATCCATTGTCCCAACAAACCCTTGTTTCCCTTGCCTCTAAACGTTTTAGATTGCGAATGTTTCATTCACAACTTAACCTTTGGCTCCTTTAAGTTAGACCCCAAAGCCACTCTTGGTGTATTCTTGAGATATTCTCCTACCCAAAAAGGGTACAAGTGTCTTGAACCCCAAAAGGGTAGGAAGTATGTTCTCAAGGATGTTACCTTTTTTGAATCTCAAACTTACTTTCCACCTAGGGTTTTGTCTGAGGGGGAGAAAAGTACTATATATCATCCACCCTCCTCGGCTTGTGATGAAAGTACTCTTACCACTTCTCTCTCTGTTCTCTGTTCTTGTTCCTCCTAAAGTTCCAAGTGTCACAGTTGAAGGACCTGATGACAGAGAACAAGATACGTGGAAACATGGAGGTGACTGAAAAACAAAGGTTTGAGAAAAAATATTACAGAAAAAATTTGAAAAAAAAACAGAATATTGTTGAAGCGCTCCCCATGGATTGCCATTCCCAAGAGGATGCCACTGGACTCGAGCCTAAATCTTCTCAAGTTGAGCCCGTTAATGAACATGAACTATAAATTGATGCTCTTGATCGCCCCATTGCTGAGAGAGAGGGTGTGAGGGAGTGTACCAAACATCCAATCTCAAAATACCTTTGTTATTCTGACCTCTCACCTAGCTATCACGTCTTCATTTCAGCCATATCTTCTCACTCTTTACCTTGTTCTTTTGTCGAAGCTATAAAGGATCCAAAGTGGATGGAAGTCATGTAAGAAGAGTTGATGACTCTAAAAAGAAATAGTACCTGGGAATTTGTTGACCTCCCTGGAGGGAAGAAGTTGGTGGGCTCTAAACAGGTATATACCATAAAGTACAAGGCTGATGGTTTAGTGGAAAAATACAAGACAAGATTGGTTGCTAAAGGTTAGGATTCACTCAGACATTTGGAGTGGACTATGAGGAAACATTTGCACCCGTGGTAAAGCTAAACACTATAAGGGTCATCCTCTCTTTAGGAGCCCACTCTCATGGGAATTACATCAATTGGATGTAAAGAATGTGTTCCTAAATGGTGATTTGGCATAGGAAATGTACATGCAGCCTCCACCAGGGATTGAAACAGGTGAAAAGGTATGTAAGCTGCAGAAAGCCCTACATGGGCTAAAACAATCGCCACGAGTTTGGTTTGAAAAGGTTCTGTGTAGGCATGATTCATTAAGGGTTTTTGTTCAAAGTAATGCAGACCATACCCTATTTACTAAGTGGAAGGATGGGAAAGTTGTCATCCTCGTTGTGTGTGCTGATGACATGATCGTCACATAAGACAACAAGCAAGAGATTGACTTGTTGAAGTTGCACTTGGCAAGTGAATTTGAACTCAAAGACCTGGGACCCCTCAAGTACTTCCTTGATGTTGAAGTGGCTAGGCCAAGGGGATATACATTTGCCAACGTAAGTATGCACTAGACTTGCTACAAGAAACAGGGAAACTTGGTTGCAAGGTAGCAGACACTCCTATTGAAACAAACCCTAGATTGAAGCTAAAAAGTGGTGATCTCCTCTGTAAAGTTGAGAAGAGAAAGGTATCAAAGGCTAGTTGGTAAGGTGCTATATCTATCCCTTACCAAACCTGATATCACCCATGCTATTAATGTTGTGAGCCAGTTCATGCCTACTCTTTGCACTTGTCATTTGGGGGCCGTTGATAGAACTTTAAGATACATCAAGTCATGTCCTGATAAGGGTTTGTTATTCACCAAAACTGATGATCTAAAACTTAAAGCATATGCTGATGCTGATTGGGCTGGTTGTCAAGATGATAGGAGGTCTACTATAGGTTATTGTACTTTTCTTGGTAGGAATCTTGTCACTTGGAGTAAGAAACAGCATGTATGTGCTAAGTCTAGTACAAAGGCAGAGTACGAGCTATGGCTCAAGAAATTACCGAGTTGTGGCCGAAAATTCTGATGAAAGAGATTGGAGCAAGGATTGAACTTCCAATGAAGTTGTATTGTGACAAAAAGAGTGCAATAAGCATAGGAAGTAACCTAGTTCAACATGATCGGACCAAACACATTGAGATAAACACTTCATTCAAGAAAAGATTGACTCCGGTGAATTGTGTCTTCTTTATGTTCGTTCCAGGCGCCAACTTGTTGATGAGTTCACTAAAGGCATCCCAAAAGACGCTTTTATGTCTATCCTAGGCAAGCTAAAGATGTTAAATATCTATGCTCAGCTTGAGGGAGAGTGTATAGAGTAAATAGCCCGATAGGGGTAGTTCTATAAAATACTGTTATGTACAATGCCTATTTATTATCTTCGTTGTGCCCCCTAGTTAGAATTAAAATAATTGAGGGTTTATGTACAATTTGTCATTTACCCAAGTCAATATAAGAGGAGGGGGGCTACGGATTGTGAGAGTAAGAATCTAAAACAGCCAAAAGCCTCCACCTAGGGTTTATGCATCCTCTCTTGTCTCTCTTTGTTGTACAATTACTATCAGGCATATATGGCACCGCTTTGAGTGCTACTGTTCGATCCCCTAGAAACTCATGGGTGATCAAGTCTGGTCCCACGAACCACATCATTGGTATATCCACTTCTTTTCATTCATATTCCTTGTCTAAGGGTCAAGACAAAGTCACTATTACTGATGGTTCCCGTGCTACTATTACTGACAAAGGTTCCATTAGACTCTCTGATCACTTACACCTCTCCTCTACTCTTTCTGTGTCGTCTCTTTCCATCAATTTACTTTCAGTGAGCAGTCTTACTAAACAATTAAACTGTTCTGTGACCTTTTCTCTACTCACTGTGTTTTAGAACCTGAAAAGTGAACAAACGATTAAGATTGGCCGTGAAGTAGATAGACTTCACTTGTTTGTGTCAGAGAACATAGTTGCCTTCCAATCCTCTGCGTCAACACAACTAGACAGTAAAGCTCAGGAGATTACTTTATGGCACTCTAGATTAGGACATTTGTCTTTTCGTTCGTTAAGAGTCTTGTTTCCTTCATTTTTTGAGTCAGTTGACATTTCATCTCTTTCATACCAAACTTGTCAGTTGGCAAACCATTGTACAACTATTTTTCCTCCTTTAACAAATAAAAGTTCCACTTCTTTTGAGCCTATTCGTTTTGATGTGTGGGGACCTTCTCCAGTTCCTTCCTTAGATGGCTACAGATATTTTATTACATTTGTTGATGATTACTCTCGTTGCTCTTGGCTATATTTGTTATGCTCCCAAGAAAAAGTACCTCGTGTTGTTCAAGTGTTTTGCAACATGACTAACACTCAGTTCAACACGAAGGTAAAAACTCTTCATTCTGATAACGTCCGGGAATACTTTGCTAGAAGTGTAAAGATTTTTCTTGAAGATGAGGGTGCCCTTCATGAATCCTTTTGTCCATATTCTCCTCAACATAATGGCGTTGTTGAACGCAAAAATCACCATCTCCATGAAACTGTCAGGACTCTCCTTTATCATTGATATTTGTCTAAATATTTCTGGGCAAAGGTAGTTCATACTACCAAGTATAGGATGCCATCCAAGAGTTTAGGTGGTCGTTGTCCTTTTTGATGTGCTACCGTGACAAAATCCGAGCAATGATAAGATGAACAATGCTAAATAAAAGAACAAAGCGAATCCCAGACGATGCAATGAGCAAAGCGAGGACCATGACAAGAAATTACTATCACGTTTAGAAATAAAAGACAAACCCCAATGCGAAGTAGGCATTGTCTCACATGTAATGCCTAGACAGTCACTACAGGGCTGAACAGATGCGCACACATTCACAGTTGGGGGTGAACAGCAAGTATGATACTATAACAGAGACAAATCGAGGTTCTACTGATTATTTAACCAAACAAAAAGTAGTCACGGGAGAGAACTAGGTTACCGGCAGTACTCGAGTGCGTAGCAACATCGGCACAATGCGCGGGTGGGCACGTGACGCGGTTGGTCGCAAGGGTGAGCGGGGCCGTCCGGCTTGTTCGTAGTCGAAGTTATCGTGCAGTCGGGCTAGGCGGCCTGTGGGCGAGCGATGCAACAATCCGACGCATGAAGTGGGCGGTTCGAGTTCGGCCGATAGGTGGAATCGGGGACTTGTTCGAGCTCAAGCGAGGCGACTGACTCCTCTCCTCACGAGAGAGGAAGAAGAAGAAAGGGAAGATGGAGAAGGGGGCCGCAGTGGGGGCTAGGCTCACGGGGAGAGGGTGGTCGAGGAGGCGGTGGACGACAGAAGCAAAACCACGACGGTGCGGCTGGCGATGAGGGTCGATGCCTTGTTCGCGTGGCCTACCGGTAGGGTCGGGACCTTGTTCCGGCTCAGGCAAAGGTGAAGGCGAAGGCGAAGGCGAGGGCGCAGGGTGCGGAGTGGACTCAGCTAGGTTCGCGACAGAAGGAGAGGTTGATGGAAGAGGAAGACGGGGGATCGGGCGGGGCAGGGAGACTATACTGATAGGGGGGAGTTGGCTGCGACTGGGGGGAAGGGTGGCGAGAAGAGGAGGGAGAGAGGAGGAAGAAAAATGATGGCGGTTATGATTTAGGCTTCACACCCCTTGCACTCTCACAATACAACCAAGGCTCCTTCATTCATTTTCCATAAAGTAACTATTACATTAGGGTTTCCAAGCTTTTTAAAGGCTCCAACAGAGAGGGCAAAAGACAAGTATTCCCATACATGATAGCATGACCAAAATACCCTCAGGGACTCTCTGAAATACAAAAAAGTAAAATAACACGAACCAAACGATACGACTAACATTGATAAAACAAAATAACACCGATAAAGCAAAATAACGACATGGCTAACACTGATCAACCACGGGATCGTCTACAAGTATACACTTGTAATGGCAACCTGACATCCTCATCGCTTTTGCTCTTCTCTATTCCCACAAGCCCTTCTTTCCTCTTTTACCTCGAGTGTTTAAGTGTCTTTGTTTCATTCATACTCTAGGTTCAAATAACACCAAGCTTGATCAACGGGCTATTCGTGGTGCTTCTCTCGATTACTCTTCTACTCAGCAAGGTTACCGGTGGTGTGATCCTGTCTATCGTCATTTCTTTGTTCGAAAGGATGTTACTTTCTTTCGGTTTGAATTCTACTAGTCTCCCCAAACTTAGCCTCAGGAGAGAAATTCTAACATCCTACCTTCTTCCTCTTCTTCTATTACTCCCTTCTTGCCTATACCTCCTCTGTTTAACTCTGCCACAAATGGATCTCCTAATGTTCATACTCCAACTCTAGTGATCGATGCAAAGAGTTTTTGTTTGTTTGTTTTGAAAGTGGGTGGTACCATTATTATATTAAATGAAAAAACGGGATTTACAAGTACAGACAAAAGATACCCAAAACGGGATTTACAAGTTTAGACAAACATACCCTATGCAAAGGGTCATACAAAGCAAGTGTGAAACACTCTAACCCTCCAACAAAATAAAAAGAGGTCAGTTGAGGGAATTCACATTACAAAGGAGCTCAGCCCATTCCCTCACTTTATCACAAATAAAAGAGACAATCAACTCCACAGCTCTCGACTCCCTCCTAAAGATCCGGTAGTTACGTTCGCCCCAAATCGTCCATAGAGTGGCATAGAGGATAAGCCACCACATTGTCCTATCGTCTTTAAAGGGCCCAAGGCCTGCCCCAATGCTCCATCAGGTGGTGCACCTAGTTGTACCGACTAAAACCATTGTGAGTCCTCCTGGCAAACTCTTCCCACACCCCCTGTGAATGGGTACAGCCTATAAACAGGTGGTTCAGGGTCTCGATGTCAACACCGCACAAGCAACAAGTCAGTTGGACACCCGAGAGGAACCAACTCACTCTGTCCCGAGTAGATAGTCTCCCATGAGAGATTCTACAAGTGAGAAGCTTCACCTTTAACGAGATCTTCGGCCTCCAGATCTGAGAGAAGAGACTATGTCAAACACTACCGTCGGAGATAATGGCGTCAGAGGTAATGGCGTAGGTTGAGCTGACCGAAAAGGTACCCTCCTTTCCCCACCTCCAAGACCATTCATCCTCTCTGTCAGGTAGAGGATGAAATGGAAGAAGGAAGGAGAGAAGGTCTTGGAGTTGCTCCAACTCATCATCCCTGAGCTTCCTCCTGAAGGTCAGAGCCCAGGTACCACTAGAAAGGTGGGAGCCGAACGCCCGGGAAACCAACCCCAAAGGGGCATCTGAGACAACAAAATGACTGATGAAGGAGGCCTCCAAGTTGAAGTCTCCGCACCATTTGTCCTTCCAAAAGAGAGTCTGGTCACCTCTACCAAGACAGACTCGGACACCGGAGTAGATGAACTCCCTGCAAGTCAAGATGTCATGCCAAAGAGGGGAGGTCCTGTGTTGAGGGATAGGACCCAGGTCCCAAAGTCTGCTCCTGCCATAGTATCTCTTTCGTACCACCTACGTCCACAGCCTATCCTCCCCTACCCACAGCCTCCATACCCACTTACACAAGAGGGCGATATTGAAGTTCCTCACATCTTTAATCCCCACCCCTCCCACCTCCTTACCTGCCGCCACCCTCCCCTAAACAATGTCATGTCACCCCATGTATCTCCCACCACTGCCAATCCAAAAGAACCTCCCCTGAATAGAGTCAATCTTCTTGGCCACCGTCTTTAAGATCCGGAACATAGAGAAAATAGATCGAAAAACTATCTAGCACAGCTTTGCACAAGACAAGTCTGCCCCCATAAAACAACAACATTGCCTTTCATCCAACCAACCTGGACTCATACCTCTGAACAACAAGAACCCAATCTGCACAATGAAGAGCACACAAATAAAGCGACAGGTCCAGATATGAGATAAGGAAATCCCCTATCTTACACCCCATAATACATGCCGCCTCCAAAAAAGCCACTCGTCCATACTCAACCCCACTAGCAAGCCATCATTGAAGTTGACTTTTAAGACGAGTCACATCCTCCAGCAACTCCAACAAGAGTCTAACCAAGTAAATCTGTTGCTCTCCCTCAGCTTGAAACAAGATGGTGTCGTCTGCATACTGCAAGTGAGAAAAAGAAAGGCCCCCTCTGTCAACCTAGGTTAAGGCCAACTACCTTTGCTCTCTGCCACACCATGCTCAGCACATTAGCCACCAGCACGAAGAGGAGAGGAGACATAGGGTCCCCTTGACGGAGCCCTCTCCCACTGTAGAAAATGGAGGATGGCTTCCCATTGATAAGACCGCAAAGGAGGCTAAAGAAATGGAGGCTCTAATCCAACCAATCTATCTCTCCCCGAAACTCATCTTCTCCAGCATATCAAACAGACACTGCCAATTAACACCTATCATAGGCCTACACAAATCTAGCTTCAGGACCGCCCCTCTCTTCCTCTGCATCTTCAAAGCAAACAAGCACTTATGGGCCACCAAGAAATTATACTGGATGTGTTTATCCCTGATAAAAGCTCCTTGAAAACTGCTGATCAACCTGTCCATCACCCCAAGTAGCCTCGCTGCGAACACCTTAGTGATAATCTTGTAAGAACCACTCCGTAGACTAATGGGTCTGAAATCCCAAAACTCTAGTGTACCTAGCTTCTTAGAAATAAACACTAAGAGGGTTTTATTGATGCCCCCCAAGTGAGTCCTCCCCTCTTGGAACTCCCTCAACGCGGCCAATAGATCATGTTTTTGATAGCATCCCAACACTTCTGGAAGTAAGCAAAGGGAAGCCATCCGGGCCCAGAGGTCTATCCCCTGCAAGTGAAAAAACTACCTCATGAATCTCCTCCTCTGAGAAACTCTAAGAGATAGCAATCCTCTCCTCAGTGGAGAGACAAGGAAGTAAGTCATCTGAAATCTGTGGCCTGCAATGCTCATCCTCTATGAACATCTTGGAATAAAAATCTCTGGCATGCCTCTTGATATCCTCCTCAGTAGAGAAAGAGTGGTCCCCCACTCTAATGCAAGTGATGGTGTTAACCCTCCTCCTTGAAACAATGCACTGGAAATAAGTAGTGTTAATCTCACCTTCTTTAGTCCACATGTCTCTCGATCTCTGCCTCCAGTAGATCTCCTCCCTAGAAAGGATCTCATCAAACTGTGCCCTCAGGAAGTCCATGAGAGCCCTATCCTCCTCAATAAGACCTGCCTCCACCAGAATATCCAGTCCCTCAATCTTTTGAAAAATCATGTCCTTAACCGCCCTCCAAGGGAGCGTTTTATCTGCCCATACCTTGAGCATCTACACATAATGTTGCAACTTCTTCGCAAGAGTGGCCATAGCAGAGGTGGTGCTAACCTGAACACTCCAAACACTAAAGACTTTCGCCATAAAAATCGGCCTCTCTGAACCAATACTTCTCAAGCCTGAAGCTGTGGCGTCTGTCAAACATACAGCTGATCTTCAGAAGGACAAGTTTATGATCCAAAGTAAACCTCGCCGGTGGAAGCACTTGCACGTGTGGGAAGTGGTCTTCCCAATCAACAAACACCAAGAAGCTATCCAACCGAGAGCAAGAAGCATTTGCCTGTAGGTTGGACCAAACGAACCGTCCATGCGCCAAACTAAGATCCACCAAGGCTGCCTCCTAGATGAAATCCGTGAAGTCCTCCATCTCTCCTGAGTATAAACTATCTCCCGTCCTCTCCCAAGGAGCTGTCACATCATTGAAGTCCCTACCTATACATCATGGCCGACCAGAAGAGAGGTGATGGTGGAGCAAATCATCCCTCAGAATCCGCTTCTCCTCCCTGGAGTGAGGGCCATCTACCCCGCTGAAGTCCCAAGAGAAGCCGTTTATCAACTACCTGAAGTGTAAAGAGATAGTCCACCTACTCACCTGCCTGTCCAGCTCCACCTCCTCCACTTCATAAGGGTTCCATAGTACAATAATCCCCCCTGACCTGCCCACCGCCGGAGAAGCAATTCCCATTGAGAAACTACCGCCTCCAGTCTCTCTCATAAGAGTGACACCATCACCCTCACACTTGATCTCTTGGATGCAAAAGATGTCAATTTTGCATCTCCTAATCAGCTCCCTCACCGCTCTCTTCTTCTCCACCTCCCCAAGCCCCCTCACATTCCATGAGGCTATCCTTATTAAAAAGTTGGGATGTCCCTCTCCTCCCCAACCTCCCCACCTTCCATGCCCGCCTAGACCTAGGCTCTTATACTCGCACCTTATCTCTTTCTGATTTTAGAAAAAGCCCCACTCACATCTTTCTCTGCAGCCAGATACGAGATTCCCACCAAATTCGCCACCTCCCTCAACTATTAACCTACCACCTTTTCCACATTTCCTAGCATCTCCCTCTCTTCCTCCATCCGCAACACCCCTGCACCTCCGCTCCTCCCCTATAGGCTGTGCCCCCACTCCCCCTCCTCCCTCCTCCGCCAACAGCAGCTCCAGCCCAGACAGGGAGCAATCTGGGACAGCAATAGGAACATTTCGGCTAGACTGATGAGTCGGCATCAGCAGCTCTACCTCTGTAGGCAGAGGCCCAATAGAAACAACACAGGGGTCTGACAGACCCCCCTCCACCTCAAGAGGGAAGAGCCCATCCCCAAGAAGTAAATCCTAGACAGGACTCGCGGCCCAAAGCTTCCCACTAGCACACAACGAGGGGGGCAACGCCTCTGCCTGCCGCAGACAGCCGTTGGCTCTGCTCCAACGCACTCCACACCCTCCAGACTGAAGGCAACAGTCGCCTCCTCCACATCGCGACAGCCAGTAGCAGAGACGAGCAAACTACACCCCGTCGGCGGGAGCAGCCTTGGAATGACCAGCCCCTCACCTGCCATTGCAGCAGTGGAGAAACCCCCATTGTAGGCTCCCACAGCGAGAGAACAGAACGTTGCCCCTCCGCGGCCGATCTTCACCAGAATCGTAGTCGGGCCACCTTGCCAAACACAAAGTGCCCCGATGACCGGCGTAAGCTGACTCGCCGCCGTCTTGGTCCCGCCGGCAACACCCCGATGGCACTGCTCCACCGAAGATGCGCCCTCGGTAACCTTCTCTGGAGCCTGCAGACGGGGGCTAGAGGGCCGCCTTAACGGCTTGGGAAGACGATGCTTAATGGAACAATCGGGCCCGATAAGCCTGTGACTCCCCGTAATGGGTAAGCCATGAGTATGGGCTGACCCGAGGCTCGACCCACCACCGCCCCCATCGGACATGGGCTTCTTCACCCAGTCCACAACCGACTCGGCCACGCCCTTGAAAGAAGGCCCACTTTCTACCGTCCTGGCCACCTGCACCACACTACCCACCAGCCCACCAATGGCTACCCACCGGCCCACCAATGGCCACACCCGACCCAACCCTCGAGGGGCTATCGTCCCCGCCCAGGCCCGCCCATTCAAATTTTGAATGGGGGGCTGGGTGATCGCCACGTACCCCCCAATCTTCGCCTACCTCCCGCCTCCCAGGCGGATGCCCTAACCCAGCAACGGGGCCCGCACGAGATGGCGGCGCCATCTGCACACGCCATTGCTCCGGCAAGATGCAACCCCGGACCGGAAAAAGCGCTTCGACAATCTTCGGCGTGATAACAATAGGGACCTTCTCCGGCCCGGACGTCCACACCCATAGTTGTAAAGGGGCGCCTAGGCGGGAAGGCGTTTTCCCAGGGGAAAGGCGCCTTTCGCCTTGTTGGGCCATCAAAAAGCGATCCCAGGCGTCGCCTGAGCTGCCTGAGCGGCCCAAACCGCCTAGGCACGACGCTCGATTCGGTCGGGTGATCGAAACCCATTGACGAATCCGGAGCCCGATTTTTATTTTCGCGGATCCCCCTTTTATGTCTCCTCTGTACCCCCCCCCCCCCCAAGATCGAGCCCGATCTCCATTCCACTTTACCTCTTAGATCCCCCTTCCCCCCTACTTCCGGCGTTAGGGTTTGCAGTAGTACCCCTCCTCTGCCGCCCTCCAATGACATCGCCGTCGTCGGTCACTGTCCTCCGTCGCCATCAGTCACCCTCCGTCGTCGGTCACCGTCCTCCGACGTAATCGCCGTCGTCTTACGTCGTCAGAGAATCAACATCTACTGCGGCTGCCATTGTGCCACATCCTCTGTCGTCGGACCGTCATCTCTGCTGCCAGCGTCCACAGTCCACCATCTCTGATTCTCTGGTATGTCCCTCTCTCTCTCTCATTCTCTTTCTCTCTATCTCGGTGTCTCTCCCACAGACCAGCCCCCCACTCCCAATTCAACCTCTCTGAGCCTATCTTTCCACTCTCTCTCTCTCGCTCTCTGACTCTCTCTCTCTCTCTGAGCCTATCTTTCCACTCTCTCTCTCTCGCTCTCTGACTCTCTCTCTCTCTGAGCCCCAACAGAGGGACCTTTCCCTCTCTCCCATACGGTCCCCACTCTCTCTCTGTCTCCCATATGGTCCCCACTCCCGGACTCCCCACTCTCTCCATGTCGGTCTCACACACCGACCCAACCTCGAGCAAGCCCCCCCTGTCTCTCTCTATCTCTCCACTCTCCTACAGACCACTGTCCCCACTCCCCTAGCCTGTCTCTCGACTCTCTCTGTGTGTGACCGAGCCCCAACAGAGGGCCCCTCCTCTCTCTCTCTCTCTCTCTCTCTCTCTCTCTCTCTCTCTCTCTCCAAGACTCCGAGCCCCAACAAAAGGTCCCCCTCCACTTTCAATTTTTTTTCACTTAAAAAACAGAGGGCCCCTACTCAGTCCCTCTCTCTCTCTCTCTTCGAGACTCCGAGCCCCAATAGAGGGCCCCCCTCCACTTTCAATTTTTTTTCACTTAAAAAACAGAGGGCCCCCCTCCACTTTCAATTTTTTCACTCTAAAAAAACAGAGGGCCCCCAAAAGTCACAAAATGGTCTCCCCCGCCCCTGCTCTCTCTCCCTTTCACACACACACACACACACACACAATCACACAATGGTCTGTAGGCTGTAGCTGAGTACTATATGTTCCGTTATTTTCTTCTTTTTTTTGTAGTGGTCATCATGAAAAAGTCTAGTTCGACACCAAGTACGGAAGTGAAGAAGAAAACCAAGTCTAATGATCCTGGGTGGAAGTACGCATATTGGTCAGATGAGCATGATAAAAACAAAATAAAATGAGAGTTGTGTGGTTTGATAACAAATGGAGGAATCAAAAACAAAAGGAGCATTCAATAGGAGGGTTTGGTGATGTGAAGAAATTTCCAAAAACTACAAAGGAGATTACTGATGAGATGCTGAGTTGGCTAAACAAAAATAAGAAAAGAAAGATGCCATGTTGTGAGAGTACAACGGTAGATGATGATTCTTCCGGGGATGAAACAGTTGAAAGATCAAAGAAGGACTCCACTATGTCAGTGCCAGTGTCAAGTTCAAGTAAAAAGGCTGTCAAAGGTCCAATGGATGTTTTTGCGAGAATGAGTGCTGAAGATTTTGTAGATGCAAGAAGTGGGAAAAGAGTATGAAGTACGTTGGAGTCTAGAATGAAAAAAAAAGATTGTTGAGAAAGTTGTAGGTACATGATTTTATGAAGGTGGAGTGCCTTTTAATGCAGCTGTTGCACCCGGGATTTGTTCCAATCAAAATTGGCATAGCTGCCATGTTAACCTCGCATTGGTTGAGGTCTACAAATATTTGGTGTATCGCCTCTTCATGGAATATCTCCACACATGGGTTTAACATGGGGCGTATCGCCTCTCCCGTGGAGTACCTCCATACGAGGCTTCATAGCCTATCTATTGCTGCAATTACATACCTCTTGTAGCAAAACGGGGTGATCGAGACCCGGATTAAATCCACACGATTGTTAGGATCGCGTGGTTTTGAGGAAATCTCTAAGGGATGAAGTCTCCCTCCTTTGAACGTGTGACTACGGACAAGGGAAACAACTACAAAAGTAAAGGAGACACAGAACAAGGTCTACGCACCAAGAATGGAGTCCTCCGCACGTGTACCACGAAGCACGGACAACAACAAGTCTCCTCCTTTACGGCCTACGGCACGAGGAAGACGACAAACGAACAAGGAGGCGCTCCTTCTCTCTTCTCCACGAGGCACGGCGAGAGAACAAAGCTCCAAAGCCCCAAGGCCCTCCTTTTATTGAAACCGGACGAAGAAAAGACCCCTCCGGCAAGGATGGCAGTATCGGTTTCGGTATCGGTTTCGGCTTCGGCCGAAACCGGTTCAAAACAGTCAGAAAAGGCAAAAATTGTATTGAGCAGGTCCAGTTTCGGCCGAAACCGGACGGTTTCGGTCCGGTTTCGGTCGGGTTTCGGTCGGTTTCGGTCCGAAACCATTAAAAAAATAATTTTTTTTGGTATCGGACTTGCTACAGTGACAAGGCCCGTTTCGGTTTCGGCCGATACTGCCATCCATGCCGTCCGGGGGCGAGGGGGCCCGTACGGGGTCACCCGCACCCGGGCGGGTCCGCGCTGCCGCGGCCAGACCCGCGCGGGTTCGCACGGGGCCGAGCGGGCCCAGGCGGACCTGCAAATGACCCCGGGCAGACCTGCCCGGGGTCATTTGACCTCGGGGGACCCGCCCGGGGTCATTCCACCCCGGGCAAGTTAGGCCGCGCGACCCCGGGGAGGTCCTCCCGGGGCCGCGCGACCCCGGATGGGGCCCGGGGGACCTCCCACCCCGGGGAGGTCCTTTCTCCCGCGCGATCAACTAAAAAAAATTGAAAAAATGACCAACCCGGGGTCATTTTCACCCCATTCAACCCGTACGGGTTCAAACGACCCCGGGGAGGTTCCCACTTCTATAAATAGACCCCCAACGGGGTCCAAAAGGGATATAGAGAGAGACTACGGACTACGCACTTGGAGCATTCAGCAGACTTAAGAGTTTTTTGTTCGTTGTTTTGACCTGCGAGGGGTAAGTCCCCAGGTCTTGTGTATATGCCCCTAAGGGGTATTTTTGTAATTTTGCCCCTCAGTGGGCCATGTTTGTAAGTTTCTACGTCCCAGGACGACTAAATTAAGTAGTTCCACCCACATAGCGGGGAACTACAAAAAACTGTCTTCTCCGGGGCCCGAGAAACAAAAATGTCATGTTCTCTGCAATTCTACCCTGCACTTTTCTGTAATTAGGGCTACATCCCTACTTCCCGCGTTAGTGCGGACTTTTGTACAGTCGACAACTCGCCGACAACTCTTGTACTCAATTGGGCCTTAAATGAATCCAGTGTACTCCACAAATCTCTTATGTATACCAATCGGGAAAATTACAAGAAAACCCTCGACTTTCCAAAAATTGTGCATATGCCCCTCCTTTGGCGAACTTGACACACGAGTCTTCTATGAAGCTATGGTCACTCCTTCAGCTGAGGAACGTTGTCAGCTCAGTCCGACACCCAGATGTCACCCCAACCCCTGACCTGAAAAATTACCAAAATACCCCTACATCGGTAGAATTACCAAAATGCCCTCGGGGTCCAGAAAATCTCCCTCCACCTCAAAACGTCTACGACTTCGCATATTTGCGTCTTTACTCCTAAGTCTTAGGGTTTCGCTCAGACTTAGCCCTTACTACCCAAATAGCCCTGGGTTGGTAACATTACCGAAATACCCTCGGGGCCCAGGAAACTTCCCTTTACTTCAAAAATGCCTATGGCTTCCGCATATTTGCGCTTCTATTCCCAAATCTTAGGGCTTTGTTCAGACCTAGCCCTAACTCAATTGTTTCTGTTGGTCGGTGGTGAGTGAGTAGACATCGTGAGCTCTTCAAGAGAGTCGCCCTCAACATCAGAACCTCCATAGAAGACTTTTGGGATTTCTTTGACAGTCAAACAGAGGTATTCGGACGTTAGGCCGATGTAAATCAACACTGACTACGGTCAGTGGGGAGAGGTCCAACACTCGAACCCAAATCGTCTGATACGATGCGCACCCACGGAATCACCCTCTATACTTAGGGGGAGATGTTTCTTTTCAAAAAGAACAAAATCTATATTTTTATCTACGATAAAAACCGATTAGATTTTTATGTGTCTCACAGCAGCCAAATTAAAAAGCTTTGAGATAATGTTTGAACTTGCAGGGCGATTTGGACAAGGATTTAAGTCACCTAGTAACCATAAGTTGAGAGTGCCTCTCCTCAAAGAAATGGTGGCGGAAACAAAAAGGTTGCTTGTTGAATATATGCAACATTGGAAGACTTATGGGTGCACTATCATGTGTGATGGGTGGACAGACAAAAGGCAAAAAAAGTTAATCAATTTCTTAGAAAATTATCCTGAAGGCACTTACTTTATAGAATCCTTTAATGTTTCTCATCAGAGAGAATATGCAGGATTGTTGTATGAATTGTTGGATAAGATGGTTGAAAATGTTGAAGAGGAGAATGTTGTGCAAGTTGTGACAAACAATGCATCTTTTAACATTGCAGGAGGTAGAATGTTGATGGAGAAAAGGAAAGATTTATTTTAGACGCCTTGTGCTGCCCATTGTCTTGAGAAGACATTGACAAATTGAAAGCTTATGCAGGCACCATCTCAAAAGCTAAAAGTTGACAACATACATATACACCCACATTCGTTTGCTTGACCACATGAGGAAGGAGACAAAAGGAAGAGAACTTGTAAGGTTTGACGTGACAAGATTTGCCACAGCCTTTCTCACGTTGGAAAGGTTGCATGATGATGCCATAAAGAAAGCATTGCGAAGATTGTTCACTTCAGATGCATGGCATAATAGTGTATGGGCAAAGACAAATAAGGGAAAAAATGTTTCTTCAATTATTTTTCAAGTGAAGTTTTGACATGCCATTGAAGAGATATTGAGAGCATCTCAACCCATTTTGCATGTTTTGAGATAGGTTGATGCAGATGAGAAACTTGCAATGAGATACATTTATGTTGCAATGGAACATGCAAATAAGCAAATAATTGAGAACGTTGGTTCTAAGGAAACTAAGTTTCAACCTGTGTTGAAAATTGTAGAGCGAGATTGGAAGGATCAAATGAATCGTCCTCTACATGAAACAGGATTTTTCTTGAACCCTAAATTATGTTATGAAGCTCGTATGAGGGATGGTCCTACTGCAGTTACAAAATTTTCAAATTCTTTCTTAGTATGTGTTGAAAGGATGGAGCCAGATAATGATATACAAGACAAGATCAATGATTAGATGGTATTATATATGAATGGAAGAGGTGTATTTGGAACCTCAATGTCAATCAAAGCTCGTGATAAGAGATTGCCAAGTGAGTAATTTGATTAAATTTTTTATTTTGTGTATTGTTATTGAATGAGGAAGTGTGATTTTAATTATAGTTTTCTTGTTAAATATTAATCTAGCTGATTGGTGGATGCAATATGGAGATACACCAGAACTCATGAACATTGCTTTGGGCATTTTAGGATTGACTTGCAGTTCTTCTAGTTGTGAAAGTAATTAGAGCATATTTGAATTTGTAAGTAGTCTTTTAAAATAAATTTGTAAAAAGTCTATTTGTGTTAAAGTCATTTATCTTATCTTTGTGTTTTTCCAGATTCATACAAAAAAGAGGAATAGATTAGAGCATAAAAGACTTGATGATTTAGTCTATGTTCAATACAATCGACGCTTTCGTGAAAGATACTTAGAAAGGAAGAAACATCCAGAGAGAGATGATCCAATATGCTTAAGAGAGTTAAATTAGGGAAGTGAGTGGATGACTAAAGATGGCAATGATGTAGTTCATAAAAGAGATGACCTTACATGGGAAATGGTGGATATAGCAATGGGCACATCAAAACAAAGGGATAGAAGAGACAGTCTCAAGAGGAAGCACTTCACATTCTATGGAAGAGGGTGACGATGAACCAGATGAATAGGAGAATGAGGAAGAAGAGACAGATGATGATGATGCACCATGGGAGTCAAATGATGAAGATGATAATAAAGATGAAGATGAGGATCATGAAGCTTCAAATGAGAGAGAGAATGAAATGTTTGGTTATAAAATTTAGATGTTTTTATTTTTTTGTTGGATATTGTATGACTTTTATGTCTACTATTGTCAATGGTACTTCCTTAATTCCTTGTTTGTTTGTTTTATTATATGCTTGTCCATATGGTGATAATTGGTGATGTTTGTTTCTTTTGGTATAAGTATTACATTACCTGTATACTGTTTTAAATATGATTTGCAGATTTTTGGAAGAAATTAGCAAATATCAGGTTAGTATTTGACTATTTTCTTCATTCTAAAAGTCTAATTTTTATTGTTAATTTTATCTAAAATTCTTTTTGATATTTTATTGCAATGTCATTTCTATTGGTTTTTATTTTTGTCCATACTATTATTGTTATCTATATTTTGTAATGATCATGATTAACTTTTATATAGAAAATTACATATATATTAATGACCACATTTGTTTATGAACTTAACGCCTAAGTGTCGCTTAAGCGAGGGCCTAAGCACTTAGGCACTCAAGGATCCCAAGCTCGCCTTGACAACTATGTCCACACCACCACCTCCAAAGTAGTAAGGGCTCCTCCTCCGGAGAATCCAACAAAGCCCTGCTCCAAGCACTCGAACCTCCTGACCAAAGCCTCGGCGCCCACCTCATCACAAAGGATGAGGGGTACCCCTAGGAAACGAAGCCTGAGCTGGCATCCTCTAGGATCGAGGTAGGTTCCGGTGAAGAGCGACCATGCCTGCAACTTGAGCAGCGTACCCTCTGTTGCCGCCACCGTCGTCTTGGCACAGGCTGCCGCATCCTCATCACTGTTGGCCACCGAAAGGAACGTTCGACCGCCCGTCGGCACCACCTCCCAACCTTGACCGGTAGGCCTCCTGCCATTCAACATCAGCTGCACCTGGCCAGCTTCCGCTACCCCTTCGACCACCTCCACCTTGAGGCAACACCTCAACCAGCACAACAGCCCCAACAATGACTCCGGGGTCAGAGCCTCGGCTACCAAACAACCGTTCCCCCCCTTGGTTGGAGTTCGGCAGAAAAAAGTGCTCCGCAGGGCGTCCTTGAAAGACATGCCCGGTCGAACGAGCACCCCCCTGCTCACTACCAGCGAGGCACAGGAGCACTGGAGATAGCCCCTGCCTCCACATCAATAGCAGACCAAAAGACCCAGATTCCTGACAGCCCCGGAAGAGCTGCCCGACAAGAACCGGCCAAGTTGCTCCCCGAGAGACCTCCGGTGAACACCGAAAAGCCCCCCCCCCCCACCTCATGACGAGTCTTCTCTATTACACTATTAGTGAAAAAGAGGATTGGTGCAAAGAGTGTTGAGAAACAGAAGCAAATTATTACTTACAAGTGAAGAAACTTTAGAGAAAAGTCCTCTACTGGTCAACAAATTCCAGAATCCAAAGGGGGCTAACCTTTCAAATATTTTTGCTCTTGACGACTTAAATCTTCTCATCGCTGTCAGAAAGGGTGTTTGAAACTGCATTAAACATCTCATCACTAATTTTGTTACTTGTTCCCATATTTCTTCTCAATACTATTCTTTTCTCTCTTCATTGTCCTGTACCCATTTTCCTACTTCCTTTTTTAAAGTTTGTGCAAGATCCAAAATAACAACGTGCAATGAATGAGGAGTTAAGTGCCCTGAACAAGAATGGCAGGTCCTAATTGATCTTCTAAGGGGCAAAAATCCAATTGGATCCAAATGGGTCTACAAAATTAAATATAATACAAAGGGTGAGATACAACAATATAAAGCCAGACTTGTTGCAAAGGAATTTACTCAAACATATGGGATTATCGAGAGACCTTTGCTCATGTAGCGAAGTTGACGTCTATTAGGGTGATTCTTTCACTGACTATCCAATACTCTTGGCCTTTGTACCAATTAGATGTGAAAAAAGCCTTCTTAAATAGTAATTTACAAGAAGAAGTTTACATGTTGATACCACCTGAAATTGATATAAAAGGGAAGGTTTGTTGCCTGAAGAAAGCACTTTATGTGCTGAAACGATCGCCTAGAGGCCGGTTCAATAGGTTGCGCTATGCGATGGTCAAATTTGGTTTCAAACAATCAAATTTTGATCATACTATATTTTTCAAGTGGATATGGGGGACATATCACTGTGCTACTTGTTTATGTGGATGACATGATCGTCACAAGAGATGAGGCAGAAATTAAGTAGTTAAAGAAAGACTTAGCTGCTAAATTTGAAATCAATGACTTGAGTTAAAGTATTTCATGGGAATTGAAGTAGCAAGATCAAGGAATCAGATCTATATCTGTTAGAGGCATTGGATTTGCTGACTGAAACTGGGAAGTTAGGATGCAAGCCTGCAGCGCAACACCAATTGAATTAAATCATGGCCTATCAGAGACAGGGAGAGAACTCTCATTTGAGGAGAGGGACTTATACAAGAGCTGGTAGGAAGATTCCTATATTTGTCATTGACTCGACGAGATTTGGCTTATGCTGTAAGTGTAGTCAGCCAATTCATGCATGCTCCATGAACAGTGCACATGAAAGCAGTAGAACATATACTGAGATATTTGAAGTCATGTCCCGCAAAAGAATTTTTTTTCAAAAAATTGAAAGCCCGAGTCTTGAAAGATATGCATATGCTGATTGGGCCGGTTCACGAGATGATAGGGGATCCACTTTTGCTTATTGCACCTTTCTAGGTGGCAATTTGGTTACCTGGAAAAGTAAGAAGCACACAGTATGTGCAAGGTCGAGTGCAGAGGCACAATATATGGCCATGACACATGTATTAGCAGAGTTGATTTGGCTAAAACATTTTCTATTGATCTGGCGGTTCCAGTGAAGCTACCCATGAAGCACTATTGTGATAACAAAGCAGCAATAAACATTGCTAACAACCCTGTTCAACATGACAGAACAAAACACATTAAAATTGATAGACACTTCAATAGAGAGAAATTGGACTCAGGACAACTTTGTTCGCCTTATGTGAAGTCCCAAGAGCAAGTTGTTAAGCACTTTCTGATGGGGCATCGGGGATATTCCATTAAATGTCTAGAATGTGTATTTGTAATATTGTATTTGGTGTGTAATGTGTGCTTGTTTTGGATTTTTGTTGGGTTTCTTTGTAAAAGACCACGTAGGTCCCGCGAGCCCCCCCCCCCCCACCTTCTCTCCCATTGGAACACCTAGGTGCTAGGGCCCCTAGGGGCTGGTCCATGGTCTAAGTTGGACTTGGACCAAGGAAGAAAATTCATATTTTACTCCTTTAAAAGGGGGGCGCCCCCTTCTTTGTCTCCTTATGGCATTTTTTTATTTGCTTTGACCACATGGTAGAATTCACATCCCCTATGTACCCCTCCCTAACCCTAGATCTGAGGGTAGTCTTGGTCATTTGTCTAGGGTTTCCCATTTCATATAAAAACATTGTATTTTCTATTTTCATGGAATTAATGAAGAAAATCAGCATTTTGCTCCAAGAAGGCCCAAGGGCGCACCCCCCCTCTCTCTTCCCCCTTTGCAGTTGAGAAGGCAACATATATGAGGTGAGAAGCCTCCATATCAGTTCCTCCCTGAGTGAGAAGCTCAGCACTGCCGCCGCCGCCGCCATCGAGCCGCCGTCGCACCACCACCGCCTCGTCGTCGGAGTTCTATCCACCTCTGGACAGCAACCTGGTATCCGAATTCTTCCTCCCAATCCACAGATATGATCGATCTGAGATTTTGAGGGTGAGTTCCCCACGTGATTCCCCCCTTCCACAAAAATTTTCATGCCCTGATTCATTCGTTTGCCCCGCGTTCCATTTACATTTTACCAGGTCTACACAGTCTGTCCCAGTGCAGATCTGTGTTCTAGCAACCCATTTCTTCGCCCTTTTGATTCCCTTACCAATTTCAGATTGATCTGAAATTTGGACTGGGATTTCTGTCCACCAAAGCCTTTCTCCATAATTTTTTTCATGATTTTATGAATTTGTTTACCCCTCCTAAAAGTCACTGAAAAATAGGAATCTATTTTGTCTCCTGCAGTCCTGATCCGACCACCCCCAGCCATAAAAACCATTCCCCCTATCAAACCACCTCAGAAAAATACACAAAAATTATTCTCGTGTTCCTTACTTCCCCCTCTATCTCTCATAAGAATCCCAAGTCTCGGATCTATCATTTGGGCCTCGGTCAAAGCTTAGTTTCAGGCAGATTCCAGTCTGTCGGGTCTGTTCTGAGACAGAAAACAGTCCTGTTCTAAAATTCCCCACGAAGAATCCATCCACAGGAAAATTCCTGGGATTCCAGGTGTTCGTAGATCTTCAAGAGAGCTTCGCAACGGCGCCAGTTTCGTGACGATCCGACTTCGAATATGATCGCAGCATCCATTCTCGCCGGGTCGCGCAGTTCTGGAGCAGCAGAACTGGTTCGGGCTAGCAAGCAGTCGGGTCTCCGAATCGGGTCGCCTCACCTTCCTCAAGGCGATCCAACGCGATCCCTTCCAGGGATTGCTCGTCCAGGAGTCCTCTTCGCGTTGGGACCAATCCTAGCCAAATCGGACGCAGGATCAAGGCGTGATCCACCAGATCGCCAGCTCGCGCCGTCCGGACAGCACCGACGGAGCGTTCCAAATCGCTGTCCGTCAACCCAAGTTCGCTATTCTCGGGTCGTTGTTGTCGCCCTTTACCTCCCTGCGTGGAGTGGGCCATAAAATCTTTGCTGTAATTAAATTATACCATTGTACCGGGAATACGAATCTTGGCCGGGAACGTCTTCCCCACGCCCGGAGCGTGGAGGTATCGTGTCCGCTCCCCACTTTGGCATTTGCTTTCCTCGTATATATTCATATGCTGCTGTTTGAGAGTTAGAATTCTAGCCCGCTCAATTTTTATCACCGCTGTGAGAGAGAGCGAGTGTGACCCGTCCCGTGACTCAATCCGAGTACACGGAAGAGCCGAGTATCCAAGGCTCATTGATGGTTTCTCAACCGCGCAGATCCACGCGTTTCCCTCGCTTAGGGACGTCCGCGAGCTAGAGTCTCTTATTGTCTCGAGTGGCGTCCCGTCCCGTATCAAATTGGTATCAGAGCTAAGTCGAGTCTAGGGTAGTCGGTCTAAAGTTTGCATTGCATTCCATTCCGGTATATCAAAAGGTGTCTCAGGAACGATAGGTTACACCTATTAGGACGGTAGCACACTTGCGTGAGTGCGATCTTCGGATCAAACCTCCGTCACGTACCGAATATTGGAGTTTAGGTCGTCCTTCACTTCACCTTGGTCGGTGCATTCCAACCCCTTGTCATTTGCATGCCCACTCATAGAGGTACCCAATACTCGCCACCACCACCACCTATGGCAGATCCCCAAGTCCCTAGTCCCGATGAGCCTTCGGTGGGCGACATGTTTCGAGCTCTTATGGGAAAATTTGATGGGTTGAGTACACGAATGGATGAGTTGAATACACGTGTGGATAAAATGGAAGGGATGAGTACGCGGGTGGATGGCCTAGGCACACGTTTGAAAGAGAGGATGAAGGCCTTAGAGGATAGGGCCGAAGAGTCGGACCAGTCTTTTCATGGTCTGATAGGGAGAGTAGCAGTCCTAGAGAGACCCCCGGTTGAGGCGCACCCCGCGCCGACAAATGGTCAACAGAGCCGGTTCAGCCACCTGCTGCTCCTAGGGCTCAAGGGGTAGATGATAGGAGGCGTCGAGTCCCCGAGGTGGATGACTACGAGTCCGATAATGAGAATAGGGGCTATGGTCGTGACCGTCAAGTTCAACGGCGGAATCGTGATCATGATGAGGATGAGCGGATCCTCAGGACCGTTCGCATGGACCCTCCCACTTTTGACGGGTCCTTGGACCCAAAGGTCTATTTAGACTGGGAGGCCGGCATGAATCGATACTTTGATTGGTTCGATATGACGGACCGTCGAAGAGTCCGATTCGCGACCATGAAGCTAATAGGACAGGCGCAGACATATTGGAAGAATGTGGAGAGCCTGTTGTTTCAGCGTATGGAGCCCCAGGTTGACACATGGGGTGAGATGAAGGTCAAGCTTCGGCAAAAGTACCTTCCTGGCACATACCGTCAACGACTCATCGATAGGTGGCAGAGTCTCAGTAAGGGAGATCGGTCCGTCTCCGAGTACATCGCTGAATTTGATGAGTATTTTCTGCGATGTGGTGTCACATAGGAGAGCTCCATGCCTATTTCCCGCTTCCGACGTGGTTTGCGGCCGCACTACCAGTATGAGCTTTTTCGCCGCGATACCAAGACTTTGGAAGAGGCATATCAGGTTGCTCTAGAGTTGGAGCAGTTTGAGGGAGAGTTCGAGTCTACCCAACGGTTGGGTCCGGTCCCTCTTCGTAGTGTCGAGCCCCGTAGCTCTTTAGGCCCATATCAGAGGGCCCCCATGACTCGACCTCAGGAGCCCGTCAGGAGCTATTCGCTCCAAGGCCTCGCCCTCCCCCGCCAAGGGACCTACCTCCACCCCAACCACCGGCACCCATTGCCCGCCCCCCGGCACCCATTGCCCGTCCTCCGGCACCCACACCTCCTCACATGTTGCCTACACCCCCAGTCCGTCGGAAGGATAAGGGTAAGGGACCACTTATCGGAGAGACTAGTGGGTCCCATCAGCAGTGTTTTCGCTGCTAGGGGTTTGGCCACTTTGCAGGCCAGTGCCCCACACGTACATCTCTAGTCATTGGGGACCAAAGGGTTGGAGAAGCCTCACCATCAGGACTAATGCCAGTCAGCTATGAGGCCGAGCAGGGCCTAGCTGACGAGTTCTTTCGTGACGAGGAAGATGTCCAGGGGGATCCACCAGACCTCCAAGATGCTCAGTAGCCAGTATACCGCATTATGTATGAGTCTAGGGTCATGTGTGTGAGTCTTTGTGTCGTACAGTCTGTGAGAGTCTGCATGTGTCGAGTCCAGTCGATCATATGTAAGCTAGCGATGTGAGTCTCTTTCGAGTGTGAGGCAAGTCGGATCTAATGCGTACGTTGTAGACTTGCCGGAATTTGGGATCAGCTCTACCTTAATGTCTCGGATCTAGTCACCCACAGGGTGTAAGGTTTCCTTCAGCACTGTTCGGGTAACGCAGCAGATAATAAAAATTTATTTACACGGACCTGGGTTGATGGAATCCTAGATCCATACTCTAATCGATACATTAATCACCCAACAGCTAACTACGGGTTTCAGATTTATGCCTTGCGCGGAACGACACTGTCCGTAGTGCCCGATGCAGATTCTCACGAACACCGAGCCGCACAAATGCACGGCCTCTAGAGCTGATCCACACGGATCCTCGCGCAGCGACGATATCCTCCCAACCCAATCTTCCCTACACTTTCGCTTTTCTGAAGAGAGAGAGCTTCCACAGAGAGAGAGAGAGAGCAAGAGGGAGGAGTTAATCTCTTCTTCTCCCCTTTGATGCTTGATTAGGGCAAGAGAAGAGAGCATTCACGTAGGTAGCATATATATAGGATTAGGCCCTTTTGAAAAGAACCCATAAGGACCAAAATCGTATATATATCCTTTTCATTATTGTACATATATATTAAGCCCCTCTTATATGCCATTCCAAAAGGATTTTAAGGGAATTAACATATACATTTGTACAATAATAATCCGTCACCCAAGAATCTATTGTGTGTGATCCTCTAGGCCCATAGTCACTCTAGCTTAAGGCTCATTAACTTCTAATTCCCAATTAGAAGTAAATTAAACTTAATATTCGCTTCTACTAGAGCCGAATAATAGTTTAATTTATTCTGAACCTTTGATCACGTTGGGTCAAGCAAATCCGCGTGATCCTAGAGGACGCCGGGTTTAAACCAGCCTGTCTGGTACCTGTAAGTCTACAGTTGCCGCATCGCTATAATCCCTCGCTCCTTCTGAGTCTGGTTCGATCGAGGGTATAGTTTCTGTCAAACCCCATGATCATGCCATTTGACCATGACCTCCTTAAAGTGTATGACGTCCGTTCTAAACGAACTCACACGACCCTAGCCAGGGATTTAATGGAGCGTCAGTGTCATGACCCATTAACTGTCTCATTTATACCCGACAGTGAGCGATCCCCTCTTGACCATTGATGATCTTCACACGTATCCTGAAATGATTAATGACTCGACAATTCGTGACTTATGGTTAAAGTCACTTAGCCAAGTAATTAAACCATTCCAATCCTCGTGTAAGATCCGATCAATGTATCAGGTCAAAGGACCAACGATGTTACTGAGACAATTGGATCTTCAGTTGACATTAGGTATAATCAACCATCTGAAGATCCAATAGCGGATCAGTTCAGTGTACATCCTCCCAGAACGTACACCTACACATGTGTTGGTACCCCGCACCAATGACCATGAGACCGGTCCCTAACACATCATGTGTACTGGTTTAATAGGTAATCAAAGTCCCAGAGTGATTACCCTCCAACTAGGAACAGTTTAAGGTATGTGTCCATGTAAAGTCAGTCTCATGATCGAGATCCCATCTCGAGTTGACTTTACAACCACATATCCTAGGGACATCGTAAAGTAATATACAATCACATATTTACGCTCAAATACCACTTTATTAATAAAGAACAAGATCATACAACTATTGGGCCTACCCGACCCTAAATTGGCATGTAGTACACCAATACTAACACAGGGACCCAGCGGTGATTCCTAGTGAGTCATTGAGCCATCTCCTTTCTTTGAGAGTGACCCCACCCCGGAGTGTCCACCACTAGCCTCGTTCCCACAGCAGCGTGAGCATATGGAACATATACGGGATGAGCAGGTGACGATTACTTGGAGTGAAGCGTACTCCGCGCTTTCTGATTCAGTGATGGAAGTTGCACCCCTTATTCGACGGGGTCGAGTTCTTCCCACCCGGGGAGAATTCATGGGACATCGGGGCTATTCCATTAAATGTCTGGAATGTGATGTGTATTTGTAATATTGTATTTGGTGTGTAACGTGTGCTTGTTTTGGGTTTTTGTTGGGTTTCTTTGTAAAAGACCACGTAGGTCACGCGTGCCCCCCCCCCCCCACCTTCTCTCCCATTGGACCACCTAGGTGCTAGGGCCCCTAGGGGCTGATCCATGGCCCAAGTTGGACTTGAACCAAGGAAGAAAATTCATATTTTACTCCTTTAAAAGGGGGGCGCCCCCTTCTTTGTCTCCTTATGGCATTTTTTTATTTGCTTTGACCACATGGTAGAATTCACATCCCCTATGTACCCCTCCCTAACCCTAGATCTGAGGGTAGTCTTGGTCATTTGTCTAGGGTTTCCATTTCATATAAAAGCATTGTATTTTCTATTTTCATGGAATTAAGGAAGAAAATCAGCATTTTGCTCCAAGAAGGCCCAAGGGCGCACCCCCTCTCTCTCTTCCCCCTTTGCAGCTGAGAAGGCAGCAGATCTGAGGTGAGAAGCCTCCATATCAGTTCCTCCCTGAGTGAGAAGCTCAGCACCGCCGCCGTCGCCGCCATCGAGCCGCCGTCGCACCACCACCACCTCGTCGTCGGAGTTCTGTCCACCTCTGGACAGCAGCCTGGTGTCCGAATTCTTCCTCCCAATCCACAGATCTGATCGATCTGAGATTTTGAGGGTGAGTTCCCCACGTGATTCCCCCCTTCCACAAAAATTTTCATGCCCTGATTCATTCGTTTGCCCCCCGTTCCATTTACGTTTTTCCAGGTCTACACAGTCTGTCCCAGTGCAGATCTGTGTTCTAGCAACCCATTTCTTCGCCCTTTTGATTCCCTTACCAATTTCAGATTGATCTGAAATTTGGACTGGGATTTCTGTCCACCAAAGCCCTTCTCCATAAATTTTTTCATGATTTTATGAATTTGTTTACCCCTCCTAAAAGTCACTGCAAAATCTGGAATCTGTTCTGTCTCCTGCAGTCCAGATCCGACCACCCCCAGCCATAAAATCCATTCCCCCTGTCAAACCACCTCAGAAAAATACACAAAAATTATTCTCGTGTTCCTTACTTCCCCCTCTATCTCCCATAAGAATCCCAAGTCTCGGATCTATCATTTGAGTCTCGGTCAAAGCTTAGTTTCAGACATATTCCAGTCTGTCGGGTCTGTTCTGAGACAGGAAACAGTCCTGTTCTAAAATTCCCCACGAAGAATCCATCCACAGGAAAATTCCTGTGATTCCAGGTGTTCATAGATCTTCAAGAGAGCTTCGCAACGGCGCCAGTTTCGTGACGATCCGACTTCGGATCTGATCGCAGCATCCATTCTCGCCGGGTCGCGCAGTTCTGGAACAGCAGAACTGGTTCGGGCCAGCAACCAGTCAAGTCTCCGAATCGGGCCGCCTCGCCTTCCTCAAGGCGATCCAGCGCGATCCCTTCCAGGGGATTGCTCGTCCAGGAGTCCTCTTCGCATTGGGACCAATCCTAGCCAGATCGGACGCCGGATCAAGGCGTGATCCACCAGATCGCCAGCTCGCGCCGTCCGGACAGCACCAACGGAGCGTTCCAAATCGCTGCCCGTCAACCCAAGTTCGCTATTCCCGGGTCGTTGTTGTCGCCCTTTACCTCCTTGCGTGGAGTGGGCCAATAAAATCTTTGCTGTAATTAAATTATACCATTGTACCGGGAATACAAATCTTGGCCGGGAACGCCTTCCCCACGCCCGGAGCGTGGAGGTATCGTGCCCGCTCCCCACTTTGGCATTTGCTTTCCTCGTATATATTCATATGCCGCTGTTTGAGAGTTAGGAATTCTAGCCCGCTCAATTTTTATCACCGCTGTGAGAGAGAGCGAGCGTAACCCGTCCCGTGACTCAATCCGAGTACACGGAAGAGCCGAGTACCCAAGACTCATTGTCGGTTTCTCAACCGCGCAGATCCATGCGTTTCCCTCGCTTAGGACGTCCGCGAGCTAGAGTCTCTTGTTGTCTCGAGTCGCGTCCCGTCCCACATCACTTTCAAAAAAAAAAGAGCAAGCCGTTAAGGTCTTCACAAAGGCTACAATAAAAGCTCAATTTGGATCAGCTCTTGACAAGCTGAGCATGAAGCATACCTATGCTCACTTTGAGGGGGGGTGTAGGAAAAAATAAGGGAAAGAAGAGAATTTCTGTAAAAATAGGGGTATTTTTGTAATACTACCTGTTTATTGGGTTTATTTGTTATTTTTCCTTTTTTTCTTGATCACCCTCTGATATGAGAGTAGATTTGTAATTAGCCTCAAGGGTTTAATATACAAGTGAGCCAGCTGCCACAGAGAGTTTTTTCGCAGCCCATCTTCCTTCTCTTCCTCCATTGGCCCCTCTTCCCATCGGTTCTATCAATTAGAATTTTGATCAAGTTGATGGAGGAAGTTTTTTTGAAGATAAAGTGGATTGCACCACCAATTTTACTGCTAAGCAGAGGTGATTCAATAGGAGAAGAGGAGAGATTCCTATTTCAAAGAAGGTTAGTGGTCTTCAAGTGAATTTTGAGAATAGCATGTTGGTGGGGCCGAATATGGAGCAAAATCTTACTCAGATAGCGGCAGCTTTCTTGGGTTGCAAGGTTAGGGTCTTCCCTTTTACTTACCTAGGGTCCCCCTCTCTCCTGAGGCTCTTCGCTATAAGGATTGGGAGAACACTCAAAGTTAGAATCAGACTAGCAGGGTGGAAAAGAAAGATCTTATCGTATGGCAATATATTGGTGCTTTACAAGGTATTCTTAAGAGTCTTCCCACCTACTTCTCATCTCTCTTCAATATCCCTAAATAATGGATGAGAAAATTAGAGAGTATCCGCTATAGGTTATTCTGAAATGGAAGTGGGGATAAGAGTAGGGGCTAGCCTGATATCAATTGAAGAAGGGCTTTCCAAGCAAAGGAGGCTGGCAGCCTGGGTCTTAAAGACATTTCTGACTTTAACTTGGCGCTTCTTGGTAAATAGATATGGAAGCTTAGTATATAGGACAAAGGAGTAGGGTAGAGGTACTGACACAAAAATACTATAGAAGGTCTAGAGTGCGGGATATCTCTCCATCCTCTAGGCAAGTGCCTCATGTTTAGAGTGGGAAGGCTCATCGTACTATACATTGTGGCACACTTGTGACCATCGGTGATGGTCAGAAGTGTCTCTTCTGGAGAGATGTATGGTGCAGCTAAATAACCTTTGAGGTGTTGTTCCCTGGCTCTACAGTCTTGCCGCTTTTACCTCAGGCCCTGTTGTTCAGCATTGTTTAGCTCATGGCAGGGGGGCAGACTGGAATGTGTTCTTCAAGAAAGACTTGCAAGATGAGATTAATCAATCAGTGGAGCTCTTGTATCTCCTACAGGGGAAGTCACTGCATCAGGCCCAGGCTAATTCATAGTGATGGAGGATGGACAACAAAGGGACATATTTGGTCAAGTTGGCTTATAACTTGATCCATGGTGGAGGTACGCATTCACGTTGGCTATGCAAGTCCAGTGCCAGGAAAACCTTTGAAGGTGTGAGTCTTCATGTGGAGAGCCTCCTTGGGAGGACCCCGTACATACAATTGTCTGACTCCTTTCTTTGATGACATCAACACTCTATGTTGCTTGCTGGGGGAGGAAGAAGATAACATAGACAACATGTGTGTCAAGTGTTCTCTTTTGAGGGAGGTGTGGGACCTTCTACATAAAATCCACGCATACAGCTTATGTCACCTCTGGTAGGTGAGCTCCATTTGAAGTGGACTAGATCGTGAAGGCTCAAGGGGGACCGCAAAACTTGGTGGCTCGATGTCCATGCTATTGCATGGGCCATTTGGAGTGAGGAATGTGAGGATGTTCCAAAGGGAAGCCAAACTACGAAGTAGATTTCGCCTCTTTTTTTTACTACGATTTGGGAATGGACAAAAATCAATTGTAATGTGGATGTATCTTCTTTCTTTTTTGGTTGTTTGGAGAAGAGTGAATGACACCATCCAGGTAGGCTCCTGTATAGAGGGATTTTTGTGTTTCTTCCCCTTTTATACTTATAAACTCCTTTTTCTTTGAATTTAATATAGAGTATAGTACCATCCACTTTCAAAAGAACAATTAGTAGTCATCAAAAAAGTATTTGCAGCAAAGATGCGGCTCAAAATCAAACATGCTTAAAATGTATACAACATCAACAACAAGCATATATACAAAACAAGAAAACTCAGAAGATGCTATGGCACAATGTTAATTACCAAAGTTGCACTGGTGTAGTTACCTATCCCAAGCACGCATGAGCATTTCTGAGCCACCTCCATGCTGCTCAGCTTTCAGACCAAGATGAGAAACAAGACCTGCAATCAAGTGTGGTACTTCACACGTTGGAGGAATCTGAAACTTTACGGTAACCTGTTGCATGTAGATTATATGGTTACTAGGTCTGAATTCACCAAACCCAAAAAGGACGTCTTCACAAAATTTAGTTAGTAATAATTTATTAAAACTCTTGCAAATGAAAAGAAAATGAAGCAAAGCAAAAAAATCAATTGAATGCAAATGCAAATGGAGAGATCTCCCTTATGTGCTTCCGCTTGCAAGTTGCAATCACCTCCCCAACCAGTTCTTGAATCTCTTCCATGTGTTAATGTTCAGTGGTGCAAGCTGGCCTCTTCTCCAACATTCCCTGTCTTTAAATACCACTAACATGCCAATCCCTTTGAGATAAAATTGGCAGCAATATAAGCTTCCTACAAAATCAGTTTTCTTCCCATGTCATTAATGGAAGTTGTTTTCTCTCCAATTTTCTTAATTATCAACTCCTATGAACAATTCAATCCACTCATCACTTTTTCTAAAACCATTTTTCTCCAGCAAAACTCAGACCCCAAGTTAAAATGGTAATTACCACCTATGAACACAAAAGGATCTTCAACAGAGAAATTGTTATAGAAAAAAATAAAAAATTCCTATCCCTAGAAGAAACATTCCAGGTACATATTAATCCAAAAAGAAGATCCACCTTTGGAAGCTCCCGCATCATGGTGGATTATACCACCAATTTTATTTAGAACAAAAAGAGGGAGTACAATCGAAAGGGAGAAAAGAGGTTCTCGCCAACCCACTAGACCACACTACAAAATTAAGATAGATCTAAATTTAGTTACTTACGGTTTCACACGCGGAATTACCAAATAATGCGGAAAACATATGCACATATTTTTAAGCTAATTATCATGCATATTATCATTTCTGCACGTGTGATCATAGATGGCAGTGTCAATTTCGGAGACGGTTTCAGCCGAGTCCGAAACCGAAACCATTTCGGTTTCGGTCCGAAACCAGTTAAATTATTATTTTTGCGTAAGTGTAGGGTTTTGGTTTCGGCCCGATTTCGGCCGGGAGTATCAGATCATTTCGGTCCGAAACTGAAACGTTTCGGTTTCGGCCGAAACTGCCATCCATACGCGTGATTTATCAGACGATTTAAGATTCGTGTACGGAACCTTTCCCCACCGACCGAAGTCAGTGTTAATTTACATCGGACTAAGTCCTAACACCTTTGATTGACTGCCTACGATCTCTTTTGCCCTTATGGCACTGACTATGATAAAGATTTCTTCTTTCTTCTTCTTTTTTGTTTGCCCTGGGAAAACATCCCGTTATCTCCGAGTATTGTTGCAATTTTCCCTTCACGCGAGGGCTTATTTGTATTTTTTTCCTTATGAAGGGTTTATTTGGAATTCTCCCCTTAGAAGGGTTTATCTGCATTTTTTCACTTAGGAGGGGTTTATCTGCAATGTTCCCCTTTGGAGGGGTTTATTTGTAATTTCCCCTTAGGAGAGGTTTATTTGTAATTTTTCACTTAGGAGGGGTTTATTTGTAATTTTTCCCATCATTAGTGCATCCTTGGACATCCTTTGATTTTTCTGAGCTTCTCTTTTATTTTTCTATATTTTTCTAGGCCCTCGCACAATTTCATAAGAGTTTTGGGGTAAAACCGTCATTTTGGACCCTTTGAGATGAAGCAAAGGTATATTTCCAATTTGGAGAACAGTACCGTCAATTTGAACCATCCCTTTAATTTTTGAATGATATTTGCACAATTTCATAAAATTTGAGGACAAAAATGCAATTCTCATATTGTGCAGGGACTTTTCCATAGTTTTTATCAATGTGGCAAAGTTTGATACATTGATACACTTCTAACATTTCTTGACTTTCAGTAAGTCACATAGCATAATTTAAACAGTACAAGGCTTCCTCCCGTGTCCGGGAGGGACATTTTAGTCAACATACCCTTCTATGAGGGTCTTTTTGTAATTTGGCTCTTCTTCAAAGCTTGAGAGGGAAGATACAGCACAAGGAGGACTGCACAGCCTTCCTCTTCTCTTCTTCTTCTCTTTTCATCTCCTTGAGCTTGGAAGTCTTCTTCTTACTCTTCAAGTCTTGAAGATCTTCTGGTGCTCGATCCCCTCTCTTCGAAGCCTCCTCTTCCCCTTTATAGGCGTTGGAAAGTGGAGTGGAGGGGGTGATACTACGGTGGAAACCAACTCCGGTGGAAGGTGAGATGTCAAGGTATAGACCCCCTCCCCCCCTTGCACATTTTTTTTTCTTTTTCTGTTTATTTTTGTTCTGCGCAACAAAGAAGGGACCGGAGGGGGTCCCCCTCCAGTCACACAGTGACCGGAGGAACCCCCTCCGGTGGTACTATACTGGAGGGGGGTCCCCCTCCGGTCCACTGGTACCAGAGGGGGTCCCCCTCCGATTTTCCTGTGATTTTCTAGAGAGAGGAGAGGGGCGGAGGGGGGGATCGGCTCCCTTGCGCTATGGAGTGACTATAAAAAGGGACCTCCCATCACTTTAGGAGTGAGCGAAATTGGCACAATGAAATAGATTTTTATTTCCTCTTCTTTTCTAATTTTCTCTCTGTTGTTCCCATCAAATTCTTCTGTTGTTGAAGAGAGAGAACTGCAATGGAGATGGGGGGCATCGGTCATTCTTTTCTAGAGAGAGGAGAGAGCAAAAGGCGGGAGATGGGGGCAGCTGCAGTCAGAATCCAGCATGGGTCCATTTTTTTGCCTTTTCCTTATTTTCTCTCTCTTTCTATTGGTTTCAGTTTTTTGTAAAATGGAGAAGCGCAGGACAAAGAGAGAGCCATCAGGCTGTTTCTCCTATTCTCTCTTCTTCTTTTATTGTTTCAGATAAATAGAGGAGAGAGAGACCGCAGATGGGAGAGAGAGACCGCAGATGAGATGGGGCTATCGGGCCCTTTCTCGGCATGGAAAGCAGATAGAGAGAGAATGCAGCTCTCCTCTCTTGGATTCCAACATGGGCTCTGTCTTTTGCCCTTTTCTTTTTATTTTCTCTCTCTATTTATCTCTCATCTTCCATCAGACAGGAGAGAGAAAGGGAGGTATCGGGCTGTTCTTAGAAAGAGGAGAGATAGAAAGCAACGGCATATTTCTATGATGTCGGAATGCAACCGATGGGGGTCGGATTTTGTATAAAAACCCTATAAAATTGGGCATTTACCTTGTTTTCAGGAAGGCAACAGCCATCTGGATTCGTTTTAGAGGAGACAGAAAAGGCCGATGGGTATCTCAACCTATCGGGTTGTTCTGATCAAGTATGAACAGAGTTCAACATTGTTTATAGAGAGCCCCCTCTTAAAATGAACATTTCTTCGATCTCTTAAGCCCTGGACACTCATCGAGTCAATTTGAATGGAGAGAGAGAGAGAGAGAGGGCAATGTGATTAAGAATCCATGAAGTTGCTTTTTCTGATCAAGTGTGAACAGGGTCAAGAAAATTTGAATAAGACCCACATATCAGACCCTCATTGAGTGATTTTGAAAGAGAGGATCGATGGAAGTTTACTACCCTCCCCAGGTAACTTCCAACTCATCTAAATGCAGAGTTTTCTGTGTGAACAGGGGTTGCATTTTTAGAAAGAAACCCCTAATAAAATGCGCAATGGCTTCCATAATGTGCTCCTTAAACTTAAAGTGCAAGGGGTTATCCTAGAAGACTTAGTTTCTTACTAGGATGCACTATCATATACCCTGCTTTGATGCCTGATAAATTCTCATAAATGATTAGGGGTCCAACAGGCTTGGCTAGACCCATTGCCAATCGGGGCCCTTGGACATGTTACTGGCATTAGTGGACCCGTTGCTAGAGAGGGCCTTTTGACGTGTTACTGTAGCAATGGACCTATTACCAACATGAGCCTTTGTGTATTTTTGGCATGACTAGTGTTATTGGACCTTAATCAACAGAGACCTTCAGCGTGTGATGGTGCTATTGGATCTGTTGCCACCAGGATCTTCAGGCTGTTTACTGGCACAATTAGACCTGCATACATGGCTTTTAAAGTTTTTGTTTGCAAGTTTTAAGAGATCTCCCACCATATGTTTTTGTTGTTGCTCCTTCCAACATCTTTTTGGTCATATACTCATATTTAAAATATTTGTCCATTTGCAATTGTTAATGGCATGGCTAGTGTATTGACATGACTTGGACTTGTTCATAAAATTTGTATATTTGAATTCCTAGTTGTGTATGAATTACTGCACCTCACTCTTTTAACACCACTCATAAATATTGTGGTTTGAAAGACATTTAGCAACTACAGACCCAAAAAGGTTTGTTATTTTGAATTATTTCCACTGACATGAGTTTGACTAGATACTTGAACAAAGGGTTTCAACATGCTACCAATTAGCTCAATCTCCACCATATTGCATCAAGAAGATTGTTGATATTTAAGCTATCATACTACTAAAAGATATATCTGATGAGTTCTAAGTTGCCTCAAATGCTATGATTGTTGATCCCCTGAGCTGAACGACAACTCACCCCTACTCAGGAGTCAGGACTGAGCAAAAGCAGCCGGAAAAACACAGTGGAGTCCAAATATAACAACAAAAGGAACTGATCAGATTGCTCGGAGTAAAACCACAGACCTTCTGACGCTTGGCTGAGACGGAGAAAGGCGGGTACATGCCACGCCCTCTGCTCTTCAGCAACTTATCTATCCTGTCCCTCTCGATACGGACACGATTCCTTCCAGACATCCAGCCTTCCTGCTGTTTATGTGGCCTAGAAGACGAGTCAGTGGACCATCTCTTTGTTGGTTGTCAGTACACACAGACTGTGTGGGAGGGGTTGGCTTCCAGAGCCCGGTGTGTCAATGGCCATCAGACAAAGATACAGTCCTTCATCAGGTCGTGGGATAGGAGTTGACCCATCAGAGGTGATCGTGTTGTTTGGTGACTTATTTTGCATGCCACTCTTTGGTCATTTTGGGTTGAAAAGAATAACAAGATTTTTAGAAGGGAGGCTAGAGTGGAAGGCTCTCTTACTTCTTTCATTTGTACTAGAGTGAGGGAATGGGCGGAATTGACTTGTAATGTGAACGCCCTTAACTCACCTCGTTTTGCTTTGTTGGGAGGGTAGTTGGCCCCACACCACCTTGGTGTGTTTTGTATTGGGTCTCTTTTTGGGAGCTTTCTTACACTTGCACACTTCATTTTCTTTTATACAATCAGTGGTATTACCCACTTTCAAGAAAAAACTTTCAACACTTTTTGGGAATAATTGGCTAATGTGGATTTAAGGCTAGAAGGCATGTTGGTTTTGGACAGCCAAGGTACAGAACTACAGATAAGGTGATATTGAAGTGATCTACATTAAATGTCCTCTGCATAAGATGCTTATTGGTCTTTGGCTGAATATGTAGTTCAAGTCATCATCATAATATAGTATTAGATTCAACTTATGCCACTATTGGAAGTGTTTCTCTATTGATTACTCCAAAGTTTGATCTGTCTAAAAGATTGCCATATGTTTGTTCTATCGCTGGATATTGAGAAGAGAATATTCCAGTCTAAAATCCTTTCTAATCATTGTTTACTTTTAAGGCTTAAATAAAGATTTCAGATAATTGACTAAGAGGAGGTTATTGCAATGGAAGTGTGAAAGACCAAGAAAGAAAAACTTTAGAATAAACACATAGGCAAGAAATTATGAGCGGCCTTGGTTGAGAGGGGAGAGAGGGGGTGAGTAGCTTCAGATGGCTTGAGCATCTATGCCAGTTAATTAGATGGTTCAACAAAATGAACAAAGTAAGACAAGGTTTAATTTCGAACACAGGACCTGATATGACAAGGTAGCATGATAGGATTCACGTAGCTAACCGCAAATAAGTGATCAATATCTTTACATTTAGTTTGCATCTATTCCAGGACTGATAAGTGTTTAAAATGGCACGCGCACACACAACATTCATAGACAACCATTCCATACTCCTACGCCTACTCGGATGCCTTGATGATGCAGAATACTGTCCAGCTGAGTTTTTTACACCTAGGAATGCCTGATTATCATGTTGATAAAGTCACTAGTAGGGGGTCTCATTTTTGACATGCTTTTAAGACAGCATGAAAGAAGTGTAGAATATCATCCATGAATGATGGAGGAATAAATTCGGCAAGCTTGTGGCTGATAAGATGAGTTCTAAGTTGCCTCAAATGCTATGATTGCTGATCCCCTGAGCTGAACGACAACTCACCCCCACTCAGGACTGAGCAAAAGCAGCCGGAAAACCACAGTGGAGTCCAAACATAACAACGAAAGGATCTCATCAGATTACTCGGAGTAAAACCACAGACCTTCTGACCCTTGGCTGAGACGGAGAAAGGCGGGTACATCCCACGCCGCATCCCTCTGCTCTTCAGCAACTTCTCTATCCTCTCCCTCTCGATACGGACACGCTTATCCATCGCGTAGAAGTCGTCGGACGCCGACTTGGGCGAAGCAGGGACCCCTCCTGCGCCGTCCCCTCCCTGATTCAAAACAGACAACAGCAAGCTCGAAATTAATTTTATTAACTATTACTTGACTTCCGCGGTCGACGAATGGGGAACCATTGCATAAACGAAATCCACTAAAAAGAGGGGGAAACAAAAGGGAGAGGGGGGAAGTAGAACAACGATAGAGAAAGCTGCAAGGGAGGAGATTTCAGGGGCAAGGACCTCGCCGGCATCAGCATGCGCCCATTCCAACAGGCCGGCCGCCGACGCGCCTAGCAAGCCGAGGACGGCCGGCGACACGGGCAAGAAACGCGGCAACCCACGGCCAGAGGAGGAGGAGGGAGACAACAAAGAAGAGGACGAGCAGCAAGGAGGCGGACGGGGAGAGGGGCGGGAGCAGGAAGAAGCCATAGAAGCGGAGGTCCTCCACAAGCGCCAGAGCTGCCTCGCGGTGGCCCGAGCACCTCCTCGCGCCATCATCTCCCGTCTACTCCTTCCCCTTCCTTCGTCAACTTCCGTCTGCTCTCTCCTTCCGCTTGCCCCACCGCCAAGAAAACAAAACGAATCGTTCGTGGGGGAAGCAGCAGAAGGCAACCGAAGGGGAACCGGCCGACCCGCTAGCATCCGGTCGAGCTTAACACTTTTATATAAGAATACTTTTTCCAAATATTTAATTATATGGTTGGCGATGGAATGCTCTTCAAACCGTCAACTGAGCTTAATTGCAGAGTATTTTTGGTACGATATAAAAATACTGCTAAAATTGATATGAAAATAATAGAGTAATTCTATGAATAGATATGTGTATTTTTGCCAAAAACTCCCAAATGAAAATACACGTACAGAAGTCATTTTGAACTTGATGAATATACCTCTGTAGACTCCCCCTATATAATCTAGAAATCATCTCCTAAAATATCATTTCAAAAAGAGTAAAATTTTGTGCAACACCCGAGATAATATACACAGAGTGGTGCATCGTGCGACACTCTTTTTTTTAAAATTTTTTTTAGTAGATCTCACGTCAAATGAGATTAGTGAGACGACCGCGTCACCAAATGACGTGACATGAATGACACGTAAAAATAAAACTTCAATTATATGAATAGTAAAAATGGCTCATTTTTACTATTCATAGAGATTTATTTTTTCGTGGTTCTCACGTCACGTCACCTAATGACGTGACCGACACATCAAGTTAAGTTGACGTGAGAGTCACTAAAAAAAATCAAAAAAAAAGTGTCACACATGCAATATCTCAAAATGTAATTTTCCCGGGCGTTGCATGAAACTTTACTCTTTCAAAAACAGTAGCCAGATGATATTCTATTTCTCAAAATGAGAAATTGAGAATATCTTCTTATTTCTTAGGACGAAGAATTAGAAGACAAAAAATTCCTAGAAATCATCATAGTCATCATATCTTTATCCTATTATTCATGGTCTAACTACATAAATCCTATTACACCAAATGTTGTCTCTAGAAGCACGCGAGGATAAGAAGATCGGACGCCCCTATTGCAGCGTCGCTCACGGCGCCCCTGAGGATCTCCTGGTGTCCAGCCCTACATCATAGGATTCTACTACAAGCTAGCTTCGCCACGGTAGCTCGTGCACTCACATCCGACGTCAGAGCTGTTTGGGGGAGCCTTTCTCGTCTGACTGCGCAAGCAGACCCCGGCCAACGACCAGAACGAGTTGCAGAAGGTTCCACGGCTCCCTCCCACCTCTTCTGTTTCTGCCCTTTAGTAGAGATCAACTCGATTCGTCCAGCTTTCATTCAAGACTGGTCTCGCTCCATTTGAGTCCCCGTCCGAGAGTACCGCCCCCGGCAAGTCGACCTTGTTCAGCAAGCCGACCCGACTGCGCCCCAGCAAGACGGTCGACCACAAAAGGTGCCACGGTTTCCTCCCACCTCTTTTGATGTTGTCCTTGGGTGGAGTTCATCTTGGGCCTTCCAGATACCATCCATGGTCGGTCTCCCTCCAATCCGATCACCCAGCTAAGAGCTTCAACCCCGACAAGGCGTCTTGTCCAACCGGCGGCCCCGACTACGCGATCTCACGAGAACGGACGGTACCGGTACTCCACACGTCAGAACGTGACCATTCCAACTCCAGATCATTCTCAAGGCGTCCCTCTTCACGTCGAGGCCAGTCCCGACCCGATCTGACATTGTACCTGCAAGTGACAGCCCTGGTGAGTCAGATCTGATTTCCTGTTCATGCACGCAGTTCGACCCCGCCGACGTTCCGGAGCTGCCGCCGAGTCTTCCGGTCGAGTTCCACAGAGATTTTTGGTGGAGGCAAACTAGAGTCGACCCTCTCTCAAGCAAAGGTGGTCCTGGTTCGATCCGACCTCCCAGACGAGAGTACCGCCCCGATCAAGAGCCCTCTGGTCCGTAGGAAGTAGGTCCTACGCAGTCACGCCGGATTCCGCGGCCCCAACTCGTCCGAGCTCCGATCAGGGCGATTCTTCCTCCTGGTACACCACAGGGCGAGCAGCTTTCCAGCGGTGCTGACCTCACCTTCCCCAGTCGTCTGAGCAGGAAGTACCGTAGCCAGCAAGACACTAGCGGCAAACTGTGCAGACAGCGCGGGACTGTGCAAACTGAAGGCCTGATTCCCATCGTCGCTCCCCCTTTCCCTCTCGCCTGGCCGACTGAAAGCCCCTCCCTACGTGGAGGTATAATTTGGTTGTAATATTTCATTCCCTACCCCTGAGCCAACCCTCCTGCGTGAGGTGTAGTGTTTGTAACACGTGGTTTCAAGTCAAGCTCCATCGGCGCAGCGTGCGGGGAGTCCCATGCTTCCCCGCTCGCCCTCGTCTCCGGCTCAGGATCGGTGTCTTCACACCGATCAGGTATTCGTTGAACCCCTCCTGGTTTTGTTTGTTCAGTTAGTATCATTTCTGTGTTGAGTTATGGTTTTGATGATTGTTGTGATAGTTAAGTTATGGTTTTGATGATAACTAAACTTAATGTGTGATTAAGTGATGATAACTAAACTTGTGATTGATTGCTCGTGCTCTTGTTATCTATGTATGTTTGAGATGGGAAATGGCAACAGTTACATGGCCTTGATGCTTGGTTTGCATATGTTAGTTTTACAAGAGGTAAGGGATTTCATAACCTCTTCAATGTGAACGAGCATGGTATTAACCCTGACATCTTGCTTGCAGGATCAAACTCATGACAGTCGCCTGGTAAACCGTATGTATGGATAAGTACCTTACTTTTCTACATGTCAACACAGGTGGTATATGTCATTTATTGTCAAGAACCATTGGTAAGATTCTTACATTGTCATAGTCATCAACCTCACCATGGGTATTCTATATACCTCTCATTTCTAAACTTCATTCATGATATTTGAGGTTCACAATGATAACTTGGATTGATAACTTACAAGCTCACTCTTCAAATGCATTAGTTTCTCATTCTAATCATGATAACATGCTCAAATGTCTTGATGTTTCTAATGCATAAACCAAGTGAAATCTAACCCACAAATGTATGAAATAAACATCTACTTAAAGTTATTGTTATTTGGATGTATTTCATTGGACTAACACTTCAACTTTACAGGACTAGGTCATTCTGGTCAACCAGAATCGCCAAACGCGAAAAGTCTCATACTGCAGAACTGGCGGTCGACCGCCCCAGGTCGACCGACAGCAGCGGTCGACCGCCCCAGGTCGACCGACAGCAGCGGTCGACCGCCCTAGGTCGACCTAAAATTCCAGGGATCAAATTTCTACATGTTTCTCAGTAGCGGTCGACCGCCAGCTTCCACAGGTCGACCGCCAGCCCCGAGCCAACATATGTTGACTTTGTTTTCCACTTCGAGAAGAGCCATTCTCCATGGATTTCTTTAATCCTAAAGTCACCCAATCACCCACAAAATGTGGATCTGGTCTGGGAGGTTTCTATAGACCATTCAAATGCTATAAAACACATACAAGAGGGTTAGAAACCCTAATGCTTCAAGAGGATCAAGAGAGATCAAGAGAAGCTAGACGAGGAGATTCAAGGGTACTGTAGCACCTCCATGAACAGTGCTTCGAGCTGAAGTTCTTCATCCTTCCTCGACACATTGAAGGTAAATCTGAAGCCAATATACCCCCATTCAAGTGAAGAAGCAAGCAACCAACAAAGAGAGATCAAGAAGGAGGCTATCAAGGCGAGAAGAAGGCTGCGGGAACTCTTGCAAACATACTCCATTTTGTAAGTTCTTCATCCATCTCCAAGGTGTTTCAAGCCAAAGCTGAAGCTAGCAACCTCCAAGAAAGAAGAAGAAGCAAGCAAGCATCGATTCGAGAAAAGGCTGCTAAAAGGTGAAAGAATATTGTTTCTTTAGATCCATATGAAGTCTTTCAAGCTCTACTCAAGTGAAGATTGAAGCCACGTTCAAAGACCAGCAACATACGTTCAAAGGGAAGCCAAATCAGAAGTTTTCTAAATTGTGCCTCATTGCCTTTGTGTTTTGGGTGTTATATTTGTGTTCCTCATAAACTGTGAAAACTTGTGTGTGTGTGTGGATCGTTGTTGGATCCGTGGTCGTGTGTGTGTGTTGTATTTGATTCGTGTGTGCGTAGATCTTCTTAGATCTACGTGTGTGTGTGGTTTTATCTAGATCTTAGTGTTTGTGTGTGTGGAGTGCTGCACTTGTCGCAGCGTGTGTGTGTGTGTGTGTGTGTGTGTGTGTGTGTTGGGGTGCGTCCCCGTGTGTGTGGGCAGGTGTCGTCCTGCGTGTATGGTTGGAGCGTCGTCTCCGTTTGGGGATTTATCCCCGAGTGAAGCCTCACCGGGTTTGGTGAGGGGTGGTGTAACGACCCGAGAATCCGATTACCGGGAAGGCCCGATAACCCGAGACTCGTACCGCCACCCACGAGTCCGAAGACTCGGAAGGGTTAAAAGGATGGTGTGGAAACTACACAAGTATCACAAATAATTGCAGAAATGAATTTAACATTTTACATGGTCCACAATAAAATAACAACAACAGCAACAGTAGTCCACGACTAGTACAGTGACAAGAAAGAAAAGTACAGCTACACGGGGCATCCCCCGGCTCTGACCTCTGGCACTACCTCAGGACACCCGCACCACGCTTCCGCTGCGCTCCTGACGCGCTCCCCGAAGGTGGCGCCTCACCTGAAACACGGCGAAAACACGCAGGGAATGAGTCTCGGAACAAGACTCAGTAGGGATCACTCGAACCCTACCTCGAAAAACGAGAAACCACTACTCTAGCGGTAGGAAAGTACCTCGGAAAGGAAAGCCCTGTACTCTACAGAACTAGACCCTACGGCACGCAAACCGACACACGTGCCACGGTACGAGAAGACCGAAACTCAACGGTCGAACCGTCAAAACCCGAAGGTCAGAAACACACGACTGACAGTCTGACACTCCGTACTCGACAGGAGTACCACCCACTAGAAGCACAGCCGGTAGCGTCCCCTGACGTCTTACACCGCACCGCAGGTGAACCGCCTGACGTGGTAGGTCCTACCCGAGGCGCGAACACCGTACAAGTAACCACAAACAAGTGACTAGCTGGGGTCACGCCCGTCGACGTGGGTCCAACCGCCCCCAACCACGTGTGCACACACAGACCGCGCGTCCCTGGTCTGGCCCTCTGACCGGTTTTCCCCTCAGCCGGACTCTGGCTGCAAGACGTGGGGCCCAACGGTAACCGGTCCACAAACCGTCTCTAAAGGTCAGCCCGTACACCACTCCCTGGTGCGACTAGCACACGCGTACTAGTAGGCTACGACTAGTGGAGGGTCACTGAAGGAGTAGACTCTCAAGTTACGGAAAACAACGCCCAAGCCCGACAACGTGTGGGAATCACCCCACGCACTAGTCCCGTCGCACGGAGACCACGGTCGGAGAAAAGCGAGGTTGCCACCCTCATGGGGCAACACAGGAAGTGGCGGTCCGACCCTCAGACCGTCACTGCCAAATGGCGGTCCACTCTAGGGCCGTCACTTGGAAATAGCGGTCTAAGGCGGACCGTCACACGGCCAGGGGGTAGGGGGAAGCGACGCGCCTACCCTAGTGCGTCGCTTGGAAGCGGCGCACCTAGGCCAGGGCGTCACATGGCACCCCACACCCACGAAAACCACAGGGAAAGTAACGCGCTTACCCTGGCGCGTCGCTTGCAAGCAACGCGTCGGGCTCAGTGCGTTACTCGCATGTGACGCGCCTAGACCAGCGCGTCGCGTGGCCCTCACGCTCGGGATGGAAAGGGAAGTGACGCGCCTGCCCCAGCGCGTCGCTTGGCCCATCCACATGGGGGACAACAGGAAGTAACGCTCCTGCCCCAGTGCGTTACACGCATGTAACGCGCCTATCTCGGTGCGTTACATGGCCTGACCCCCAACGGTCAAAACCCAACGGTCGAAAGCATGTGACGGCCCAGCCCAGGGGCGTCACTAGCAAACGGCGGCCAGTCGCAAGACCGCTACAGCCCTCGACCCTAAAGGCCAACACCCAGGGAAGTAACGCACCCCTCTAGGGGCGTTACAAGCATGTGACGGTCACTGGAGTGACCGTCGCTTGCCCCAGAGCACGCTACGGCGGGAAAACCCCAAAAACACCAACCACGCCCCCGTACCTCCACCGGAGAGGGGGAAAACAAGGGGGAAGACCCCTGGGGACCCCTAGCATGCATCTAAACCACCAAAACATAGAATCATGGGCTAAAACCATAGATCGGGCGGCTCACCCCAAAACATGGAAAAACCCCAAAAACGCCCAAACATGCCTCTCTCGGCCTCCCCGCGGCCTACAAACCACGGAAAAGAACGGCGAAGAGCTAGGGAACGTCACCCTACCTCAATGGAGCGAATGCTCCGCCGGATCGTCCACGAATCGCGAAGAACGCTTGAAAACCCTCGTTCTTCCTTAAGCTTCCCACGCTTGCCGCACGCCCCCACGACCGCCTCGCCGCCGCCCACGTCGCCGCGCCGTCGCCCCGCCGCCGTCTGCAGCCGGAGGGGAGCTCGCCGTGGCCAACCGGGAGGAAGAGAGGGAGAGGGAGGGAGACACGGTGGAGGAGGAAGGAGGAAGAAGAAGAGGGGAAGAAGAAGATGGTGGGGGAGAGAGAAAAGAAAAAGGGTTTTATAGAAAAACCTGGAAAATCCGTAAAATTCCAAAAAATAGGAAATCACACCCCCGCGATCCTCGGAACGCACCGATCGCAACGGTACCACTCGTGTCCGTGTGAACAGCCCGGTTCACCCGCAACGAGCGTCCGAAGAGAAAAGCCGAAACACACACCGGGAATCGGAAAACACACGCGGAAAAAGCCGCGGAACGCCTCCGGGCCTCCGAAACGACTCCGGATCGCGCCGATCCGAACACGAAAGATGTCCGAAACGAAATTTCGGACACAACGGAGCCGGACACTCCGAAAACTAGATCCGGGACCCATGAAGAAGGATCCGAAAGGTCCGGGATATTACAGCCCTCCCCCCTTAAGGAATTTCGTCCTCGAAATTGAGAACAACCCAAGGGGAAAGAAGAGGAAGACTCACTCAAACAGGTACGGGAACTGCTGACGCATCTCGTCCTCACGTTCCCACGAAGCCTCACCACCAGAGTGTCGTTGCCACACGACTTTTACCAAGGGAATGACCTTGTTCCGCAGGCGCTGCTCTCGCCTATCCTCCACGCGGATCGGAAACTCTGGGAGAGAAAGATCTGGAGTCACCTCAGGCCAAACGGAAAACTCGAGCACATGAGAGTCATCGGGCATATACTTCCGCAACATAGAGACGTGGAACACGTCATGCACCGACGCCAACTCAGAGGGTAACTGCAACCGGTAAGCAACCTCACCGATGCGCTCCACAATCGCGAAAGGACCAATATAGCGGGGACTCAGCTTCCCACGCCGTCCAAACCGCATCACCCCCTTCATCGGAGAAACTCTCAAGAACACATGATCGCCCACGGCGAACTCGAGGGGCTGCCGCCTACGGTCAGCATAGCTCTTCTGCCGACTCTGGGCCGCCAACATGTTCTGACGAACCAGGTGCACAACATCCACACATTGCTGCACCAATTCCGGTCCCGTCAAAACACGCTCACCCACCTCAAACCAATCAAGTGGAGTCCGACAAGGACGCCCATACAATGCCTCATAAGGAGCCATGCCGATGCTCGAATGAAAGCTGTTGTTATAGGCAAACTCCACTAACGATAGGTGACGAATCCAACTCCCCTGCCACTCCAGGCAGCAGGATCTCAGCATGTCCTCCAAAGTCTGAATGGTCCTCTCAGACTGACCATCCGACTGTGGATGATACGCCGAGCTAAATGCCAACTCCGTGCCAAGAGCTCGCTGGAAACTCCTCCAGAATCCAGAAGTGAAGCGCGGATCCCGATCCGACACGATCGAAATGGGAACCCCATGCAACGGAACGATCCGCTCCACATAAAGATGAGCCAACTTAGGCACGCTCCAGCTGACCTTGACCGGTAGCAACCGCGTCACCTTCGTCAGCCGATCCACCAGCAACCAAATACTGTCCTGCCCCGTCGGGGTTCTGGGCAACCCCACCACAAAATCCGTGGTCACATGGTCCCACTTCCAAGCAGGAACATCCAAGGGCTGGAGAGTACCGCCTGGTCGCTGATGCTCCGCCTTCACTTGCTGACAGATCAGGCACCTGGCCACAAACTCGGCCACATCTCTCTTCATGCCAGGCCACCAGAACTGCCTCCGCAAGTTCCGATACATCTTCGTCGCACCCGGGTGCACAGTGTACCTGCTCCCATGAGCCTCGCGTAACACCGCACGACGAACCTGCTCCTCCCCTGGGACGTACAGCCTGCCACGAAACCTCGCAGCACCGTCCTCGCCAAGCTCCACATCAGCTATCGCCAAAATCCGGGGCAACTCAGGGTCCGCATGCTGAGCCTCTGTCACCTGACGACGGATAGCAGGAGTGACAGTCAGACTCGCAAGCACTGCCAACCCTGGCTTCTGGGGAATCTTGAGCCTGAAAGATACTTCGGGCACCTGTTCCCAGAGCCTCCACTTCCTCAGCATCAAGGTACTGACCGCAACCTTCCTACTCAAGGCATCGGCGACGACATTCATCCTGCCCGGCTGATAAGACAGGGTGAAGTCATAGTCCTTCATGAACTCCATCCAACGCCTTTGTCTGAGGTTCAGATCTCTCTGCGAGAACACATACCTCAGACTCTGATGGTCAGTGAACACCTCGAACTTCTCACCGTACAGATAATGCCTCCAGATCTTCAGCGCGAAGATCACTGCCGCCAACTCAAGGTCATGGGTAGGGTAGTTCTCCTCATGGGGCTTTAGCTGCCGAGATGCATAAGCCACCACTCTACCATGCTGCATCAGAACAGCACCCAATCCAACGCCGGAAGCATCTGTACACACCACAAAACCTCCCGATCCAGAAGGCAAAACCAACACCGGAGCCGAGGTGAGCAACCTCTTCAGTTCCCTAAAGCTCTGCTCACACTCCTCGGACCAGACGAAAGGCACATCCTTCCGCGTGAGCCTCGTCATCGGGGTCGCAATGCGAGAAAAATCCTGGATAAACCGGCGATAATAACCCGCAAGCCCCAAGAAACTCCGGATCTCCGTCACCGACCTCGGCCTCGGCCACTGCATCACGGCCTCGACCTTGGCGGGATCCACGGAAATGCCATCACCAGAAATCACGTGCCCCAGAAAGTGCACCTCGCTGAGCCAAAACTCGCACTTGCTGAGCTTCGCATACAACTGGTGATCTCGCAACGTCTGCAGCACCACACCCAAATGGTACGCATGCTCCTCGGCAGACTGCGAATAAACAAGGATGTCATCCACGAAGATGACCACGAACTGGTCCAAATACGGGTGGAACACCCTCTGCATCAAGTCCATGAAGGCTGCTGGGGCATTGGTGAGCCCAAACGGCATCACCAGAAACTCATAATGCCCGTACCTCGTACTGAACGCAGTCTTCTCCACATCGGACTCGCGAATTCTCAGCTGATAGTAACCGGACCGCAAATCAACCCGCGAGAACACTCGCGCAGACTGCAGCTGGTCGAACAAATCATCAATCCGCGGCAACGGATACTTGTTCTTAACGGTCACTTCATTCAGCTGCCGATAGTCAATGCACAGCCGCAGACTACCGTCCTTCTTCTTCACAAACAGCACGGGCGCACCCCAAGGGGAAAAGCTCGGACGAATATACCCCTTGGCCAACAGCTCCTGCAACTGCGCCCTCAACTCCCTCAACTCAGCGGGGGCCATACGGTAGGGAGCCTTCGCCAAAGGTCCCGTACCAGGCACAACCTCGATCACGAAATCGATCTCCCGCTGGGGAGGTAATCCAGGCAACTCCTCAGGAAAAACATCGGGAAACTCGCACACCACCGCAATGTCCTCGACATTCGGCTCCATCCGGTCAGACACAACCACTGACGCGAGAAAACCCTGGCAACCTGAATCAAGCAATCGACGGGCTCGAATAGCAGAGATAAGAAATCGAGAAGAGGTGGAACGGATACCTTGGAAATAGAAGGTCCTCTTGCTCGGATGCTGGAAGTAGACCCTCTTCATTCCACAATCCACCACCGCTCTATGAGTCTCGAGCCAATCCATGCCTAGAATCACATCATAATCCCGAAGCTGCAACGCATACAACCTGCCTGGCATACTCCGTCCATCGATCCACACCGGAACCTGGTCGAAGCAATACGGAGTGACCATAAAGTCACCCGAAGGCAACTCCACAGCCAAATCACAGGACAACTGGGTCACCGGCTCCTCGACGCTCGACGCGAAATCCTCCGAAATAAACGAATGAGACGCGCCAGAATCAAATAAAACCCGAGCCGCACAACCCAAAATCTGAACGGTACCTTCCACGAGCTGCGACGCTACTGCCTCTGCCCTGGTCAAGTGCGTGATCTGGCCACGAGCCCTCTGCCTGCCTCCCACACTAGCTGACCTGGGTAGCGGCGGATACTGTCCCTGCTGCTGCTGCTGCTGGGAAACCTGCTGCTGCGGCGGCCTCTGAGGACAGTCACGCGCCATGTGCCCTGGCTGGTCACACCGAAAACAGATGATCGGCGCCGTGCACTGCCTGCCTGGGTGGGTCTCACTACACCGTGGACAAGGTCCTCGCGATCCACCCACCGATCCCTGTCGCTGCAAAGGAAACGGCTGCTGCACACTGCCCGATGAAGCCTGCCCCTGATCTCTGGACTTCTTCTTGCCGAACCCCTTCTTGAAGAACTTCTTGACCTTCGAGCCGAAGGACGCAGATCCTGTCACCGAAGCTGCCGATGCCGGTACTCCTGAACCACCAGACGCAGACTGAAAGAAACCCTGCTGCTGAGTAGCCGACTGCTGGCTGCGACCTGACACAGACTGCCCCTGGCTGATCGGTCCTCGAGTCCTCTGCATATCCATCTCCAAGGAAATCGCAACACGAGACGCCGTCTCGAGATCAGTGGCCCCATTCGCGATCAGATGGTGCCTCAGCTCCATCCTCAAGCCCTGCACAAACTGCGTCGTCCTCACCCTCTCATGCTCCATGATATGAGGTGCGTACCGACCCAGCTCGACAAATCGGGCCCTGTACTGCAACACGGACATGTCACCCTGCACCAGCTCCAGAAACTCCCGCATCCGCTGCGTAGCAACAACATCTGGACAGTACGTACGCTCGAAAGCACTGACAAAGTCATCCCACTCGACCTGCTCAAGTGGACGAAGCTGAAAGGACGTCTTCCACTCGGAAGACCACCACCTCCGAGCCGTACCCTGCAACTGGTTGTAGGCCAACACCACTCTATCCTCGACAGCACTCTTCGCAGAACTGAACACCCGCTCCATCTCATCAAGCCAATCACGAGCCGCATCAGGGTCTGCCTGGCCGCTAAAGTAAGGTGGATGGAACTGCATGAAATCCCTCACTGCTCGGCCTGGCCCACCCCTGACTGACGAGCCCTCACCGGCCTCTCCGCCGAACTGCTGAGCCATGAGATGGTACATGCCACGGAGAAAACCCTCGGCCCCCGGAGCCCTCGCAGCATCCGCGGCCTCGGTAGCTCCCGGAACTCTGCTATGCTCCTCCTGGTCCCTCTGGACCCCCTGCTGGATCTCCTGACCTCCAGCCGACTGCCCCTGCTGAGAGCGAGAACTCCTCCTCGGCGCCATCCTCGCTCCTGAAGCACAAGACAGAAAACACACAAACGGCAAGGTCAAAATAAAACACGCGGTGCCCCATGCCAGCGTCACATGTACATCATCGTTGTGGACTAGTGGACCAATACAATTACCTATGATTCTCATGTAATTCCACAACTGCGCTCTGATACCAGCTGTAACGACCCGAGAATCCGATTACCGGGAAGGCCCGATAACCCGAGACTCGTACCGCCACCCACGAGTCCGAAGACTCGGAAGGGTTAAAAGGATGGTGTGGAAACTACACAAGTATCACAAATAATTGCAGAAATGAATTTAACATTTTACATGGTCCACAATAAAATAACAACAACAGCAACAGTAGTCCACGACTAGTACAGTGACAAGAAAGAAAAGTACAGCTACACGGGGCATCCCCCGGCTCTGACCTCTGGCACTACCTCAGGACACCCGCACCACGCTTCCGCTGCGCTCCTGACGCGCTCCCCGAAGGTGGCGCCTCACCTGAAACACAGCGAAAACACGCAGGGAATGAGTCTCGGAACAAGACTCAGTAGGGATCACTCGAACCCTACCTCGAAAAACGAGAAACCACTACTCTAGCGGTAGGAAAGTACCTCGGAAAGGAAAGCCCTGTACTCTACAGAACTAGACCCTACGGCACGCAAACCGACACACGTGCCACGGTACGAGAAGACCGAAACTCAACGGTCGAACCGTCAAAACCCGAAGGTCGGAAACACACGACTGACAGTCTGACACTCCGTACTCGACAGGAGTACCACCCACTAGAAGCACAGCCGGTAGCGTCCCCTGACGTCTTACACCGCACCGCAGGTGAACCGCCTGACGTGGTAGGTCCTACCCGAGGCGCGAACACCGTACAAGTAACCACAAACAAGTGACTAGCTGGGGTCACGCCCGTCGACGTGGGTCCAACCGCCCCCAACCACGTGTGCACACACAGACCGCGCGTCCCTGGTCTGGCCCTCTGACCGGTTTTCCCCTCAGCCGGACTCTGACTGCAAGACGTGGGGCCCAACGGTAACCGGTCCACAAACCGTCTCTAAAGGTCAGCCCGTACACCACTCCCTGGTGCGACTAGCACACGCGTACTAGTAGGCTACGACTAGTGGAGGGTCACTGAAGGAGTAGACTCTCAAGTTACGGAAAACAACGCCCAAGCCCGACAACGTGTGGGAATCACCCCACGCACTAGTCCCGTCGCACGGAGACCACGGTCGGAGAAAAGCGAGGTTGCCACCCTCATGGGGCAACACAGGAAGTGGCGGTCCGACCCTCAGACCGTCACTGCCAAATGGCGGTCCACTCTAGGGCCGTCACTTGGAAATAGCGGTCTAAGGCGGACCGTCACACGGCCAGGGGGTAGGGGGAAGCGACGCGCCTACCCTAGTGCGTCGCTTGGAAGCGGCGCACCTAGGCCAGGGCGTCACATGGCACCCCACACCCACGAAAACCACAGGGAAAGTAACGCGCTTACCCTGGCGCGTCGCTTGCAAGCAACGCGTCGGGCTCAGTGCGTTACTCGCATGTGACGCGCCTAGACCAGCGCGTCGCGTGGCCCTCACGCTCGGGATGGAAAGGGAAGTGACGCGCCTGCCCCAGCGCGTCGCTTGGCCCATCCACATGGGGGACAACAGGAAGTAACGCTCCTGCCCCAGTGCGTTACACGCATGTAACGCGCCTATCTCGGTGCGTTACATGGCCTGACCCCCAACGGTCAAAACCCAACGGTCGAAAGCATGTGACGGCCCAGCCCAGGGGCGTCGCTAGCAAACGGCGGCCAGTCGCAGGACCGCTACAGCCCTCGACCCTAAAGGCCAACACCCAGGGAAGTAACGCACCCCTCTAGGGGCGTTACAAGCATGTGACGGTCACTGGAGTGACCGTCGCTTGCCCCAGAGCACGCTACGGCGGGAAAACCCCAAAAACACCAACCACGCCCCCGTACCTCCACCGGAGAGGGGGAAAACAAGGGGGAAGACCCCTGGGGACCCCTAGCATGCATCTAAACCACCAAAACATAGAATCATGGGCTAAAACCATAGATCGGGCGGCTCACCCCAAAACATGGAAAAACCCCAAAAACGCCCAAACATGCCTCTCTCGGCCTCCCCGCGGCCTACAAACCACGGAAAAGAACGGCGAAGAGCTAGGGAACGTCACCCTACCTCAATGGAGCGAATGCTCCGCCGGATCGTCCACGAATCGCGAAGAACGCTTGAAAACCCTCGTTCTTCCTTAAGCTTCCCACGCTTGCCGCACGCCCCCACGACCGCCTCGCCGCCGCCCACGTCGCCGCGCCGTCGCCCCGCCGCCGTCTGCAGCCGGAGGGGAGCTCGCCGTGGCCAACCGGGAGGAAGAGAGGGAGAGGGAGGGAGACACGGTGGAGGAGGAAGGAGGAAGAAGAAGAGGGGAAGAAGAAGATGGTGGGGGAGAGAGAAAAGAAAAAGGGTTTTATAGAAAAACCCGGAAAATCCGTAAAATTCCAAAAAATAGGAAATCACACCCCCGCGATCCTCGGAACGCACCGATCGCAACGGTACCACTCGTGTCCGTGTGAACAGCCCGGTTCACCCGCAACGAGCGTCCGAAGAGAAAAGCCGAAACACACACCGGGAATCGGAAAACACACGCGGAAAAAGCCGCGGAACGCCTCCGGGCCTCCGAAACGACTCCGGATCGCGCCGATCCGAACACGAAAGATGTCCGAAACGAAATTTCGGACACAACGGAGCCGGACACTCCGAAAACTAGATCCGGGACCCATGAAGAAGGATCCGAAAGGTCCGGGATATTACAGGTGGACGTAGGATTACCGTCGTTGCATCCGAACCACCTTAAAAATCGATGTGCATTGTGTGTTATTTGTGTGGTTTAATTATTTTCGTTATATGGTCGTGTGAGAACGGAGAGATTGAGAGAATTAGTTAAATAGTTTTCAAATTGTTAATTAACGTTTATCATATATTTTGTAAAAAGCCAAAAGTTTCTTTAAAATTTGTAAACACCTAATTCACCCTCTCTTGGGTGTCATTGATCGCGGGACTTCAGTTGGTATCAGAGCCAATGCTCTATTTTTTATAGATCTAACGATATAGAGTGATCCAGATCAATGACTACCATTATGTACGCTTTGAATTCTCCACCGGTGTTTAATGGTTGCAATTTCGATTTGTGGTTAGGAAGAATGTTCAGTCTAGTCAATTCATACGACCCTAAGTTATGGAAGCTTGTCTCTTGTGGTCCCTATGAATTGCCTAAAGACAAAGCTGTCTGGGCTGAAAATCATAAGCATAAATATGATCAAAATCGGTTGGCTTTAAAGCTGTTCACTGATGCAGTCAATTCTAATCAGTTTCCTTTTGTCTCTCATTGCAGGTCCGCAAAGGATATCTTGGATGGCTTAACGAAAGTCCGGAAAGAGCATGAAGACCAATGCCTTGTGGCAGGTACGAGCGATCAAGAGAGTGATCAGCAAATTGAATCAAGCTCAAAGGTAAATTTTGATTCTGATAATGAAGATGAAGTTAGCTATGAAGATTTGTTTATTGCATATGATGATCTTGCTGAAAAATACAAGAAACTAAAATCTGAAAACAAAAAATTGAAAAAGGATGCCGAACAAAATAAGTGTAATTCCTCTTGTAAAAAATGCTTGGATCTAGAGGAAATGATTTAGGCTCATGTGTTTGACATTGAATTTCACAAAGATCAAATATGTTCCTTAAGAAATGAAAACAAGGAGATGACTGCAAAACTGAATTCAATGGCCGATGATCAAACCTTGATAAATGAACTGATTCATGATGAAAAGCTTGTTAAAGAAAATGAGAAACTAAATGAATTGAACAAGGCCATTTCTGAAAGATTGTTGATTCTTGAAAAAGGGAAATCTGTGGTTGTTAGAGAATGTGAAACTGTGGATGAACTTAAGCAAGAAGTAGAATGCCTTAAGACTACCAATACCATGTTGAATGTTAGTCTTTCTACTTGTGAAGAAGAACTTACCAACTCTGAATTACAAATTTCATCTCTTCAATCTGAAATTATTGACTTGAATGATTCGCTGTCTAGATTTGTAAATGGTTAAGAAAACTTGGATAAATTATTGGGGATGAAAGTGAATTTTCAAAGGGAATGACTGTGCTATAATCCCGTGAACAAAAAGAAGTTTGGAAATAAAGTTTATACATCTTTTGTGCATAGTTCAAACATAGCCAGCACATCAAATGTAAATCTGAAAAGGAAAAATCATGTTACACACACACATGCATCCACAAAGAAAATTAATTTGCATCAAAAATCCAAAAATGCTGCTAGCACACCCATGCATATTAAACATACTTCTGCCACACACACACAACCACTTAGAAAGAGACTCTCATATTTTTACTGTGATAAATCTGGACATATCATGCATGATTGTTTCATTATGAAGAATGATGACTTGAAAGCATGTGGAAACCAAGCTGTTTTCAAAAATGCAAAGAAAATTTTCACCACAAAATCTTCTATGCATTGCAATCACTGTGGTAAAAGGGGTCATACAACTTCACATTGCTGGTTATTTGTCACGTCCTGAACCGATAACAGCGGAACGTGTCGTTTGCTCGGAACGTGGCAGTTAAACAATCGTGAACGATCAAGAGCAACGGCATGAGACCAAATGATTTGGAGCAATAATAAAAGTTTATTCCTAATATAAGTCTCTTACAATTTAAATTTTCAGAACTTGAAGACTCAACTACATCACTATGAAAGAAAAGGAGATGACGCTCTAACAGACTTAGACAAGATAACCAAATAAGAGACATCATGCTAGACTCAAGAAAGATAAAAGACTCGGGTTCACTAGATTTTGAAGCTCGCTTGCACACTTGTCCCTCCCATGTGAGTCTCGGTCTCGCTAGCCACCTGATTACCTGAAAAATGTTGGAATAAAACTGGGTGAGCGAACGCTCAGTAGGAATTATATCTCAAGAACAAGCAATTGGTTTAAGTAATTACATCTTTCACATGTAAATGCAGTAAGGCTATGCATGTAGAATTAACCGAGCAAGTGAAACAAAACTAGCAAGAATTTAACAATTTCATGTAAAAACTTTCAAGCAAGAGATATCCAAGAGAGATTTATAGAATATTGGCTATTTCACGCAAGTACTTGCCCATTCCGGGCCACGCTAGTCGAGTCACGCAAGTCAAGTCACGCACGCAAGTAATATCAAGTAACATCACGAAAGAGAGAGAGAGTGTGTGTGTGGAATGCCAAAGATCAAACTAGTCATGCACTTCGGTGCAATGCCAGACACTGTGATCAATATAACTCCCATGGGCACAAGTACTTTCGGGTTCTCCTCCCAGGACCAGATCGGGCCCTATATGCACATCATTAAAGATAGATCTAGACATCCATGATAGTTCATAGCCAAGAAGGAGTTTCAAGAACAAGCTTAAATAGGATGATAAGATAAGATTTTATGGAATTCAAGGACAAGGCCCTTGAGTAAGGACAGACTTGCAATAAAATCCACGTGAAAGCATAGAAACCATGACATGTCGAAAAATCTGGGTGGAATTGGCACCTAGATAGGTTGCCATAATAACTTGAATAGATGACTAACAAGATAGTCACCAATTCAATGGACACGAAGCAAGCTGAAGAATTGGCACCTAACTATAGGATACCCAATTCAATATATCGCCTAGTGGAATGATCACTCATTCCACTGGCTAAGAGAATTCTCTCATGGGCCAAGAATAGCACCATGAAAGGGCCGGGTTACCACGTTTCTCCAGAGTGACGTGGCATTAAAATGGGTACAAGGTGCTTAAGGTACAACCAGCTCAGTCGGCCTTGAGGGAATCCAAGGCTACGAGGAGACTTACGGAGGTCCCGATGACTAACTTGCTAGTCCGAAGGAACGGAATGTCCAACGGAGAGCTCGTATGTCGCCGAGAGTTGAAGTGTATAACGTGAACCAATCATGAAATAGGGACTCCATCTACGGACGTGAGATGAGAGTGCCAGAAGACCCGCGGTATGGGTCAAAATCGGAAGAAAACTGTGAGAACATGAATGTGTTAATTATAGAATTCATGTCCATCCAATTCTATAATTAACTATAATTAAATAAACTTATTTTATTTGACGCCCGTGGGTGGCGTCATTTATTAATTAGCGTCCTCTTGGAGGGACGTTAATTTTATGATTTTAACTTAATTTATTTAACAAGAATTCACATTTATATCTATTTAATTGAATAATTTTAAAAATGTACATACAAAGAGACATTAATTTATATAAAATAATTTAGAAAAATAGAATATATGATAATTAGGAGAAAAAAATTCAAAGATTCCAAAAATATAATTTTTATAATTTTCTGTTGCATAGTCTAGTAGATATGGATTTTCCAAGATATAATTACAAAAGTTATATGTATATATATATATATCTATCTATCTATCTATTTATATATATATAATAAATGATTTTGACGCCTTTGTACGGCGGCGTCAAAAGAAGTTGACGACTTTTAACATGCCGTCATTTCAATAAGGTGTCAAACTTCAACCCTCCGGTTGTCGACGTACACATGTCGGAATCACGCGTTCTATATATCGAAATGACGGGCTCGAAAAACTCTACCTAACCGAATGTTTAAAATAATTTTTCGTTGAGAGATTGGGGATCTTGAGATAGGGGGCACGAAAAATAGTGCAACCACTCTCACTATCTCGGTCACCTCCCCAACAATACACTCATAAAATTTCATAGCCAAAGGACGCTCCGGTGATGAGAATCAAGTCGTCAAAAGAAAAACCTATAACTAGCATGCTACAGTAACTTTTGGAATTCGCCGAGTAACTGATTATATATATTAAATGATTTAACTTGTTTAAACTTATAGTAAATACACCATATAAGGCATGGAAATTTAGGAATAACCATGAAGATTTTAGAAGTATATTTATCCAAAATTTTGGTGTGTGATTACTTGGGTATAAATTTTAACATGATGTAATTATTTAATTTATTAAGATAATTAAACGGTAAACTACACTTAAGCAAGCGATGGTAACAAAACATGAGTTTTAAACATGCAAAATTAATTACTACTATCTTTGGGCTTCAATTATTGAGAAAACCTACCTTTGGATCAATCTCTATGTGATAAACAGTGAAGAAGACTTCGTATGTTGTTACGGTACTCTGTCTTGAACAGAGTATGGAGGGTTGCCTTCTTGTGCAACAGGAGGAAGAGGATGGGGAAGAAGTAGCACGCCCTTGCTCTTCTCGTTGCAGGTAGCGCGCAGGAGGAAGAAGCTAGAAGAAGAGGAAGAAGGCCACGCCTTCACACGTCCAACGCTGCAGCAGCAGGAAAGAGAGGAGAAGAAGATCAGCACGTTCACGTTGACGTAGTGGCAGCAGGAGGGAGACCTCGAACGAGCAGCATACAGGAACAGCAGCAAGAGGAAGAAGTTAAAGAACTTATGTTCTTCACGTACTGAGCAACCGCAAGGTGTTTGTTTGAAGAAGAAGAGCCAGCAGGTTGGCTCGACGGAGGGGTCGGTATTTATAGGAGAAGAATTCCTAATGGGGTTTTTAGGAGTTCGATTAGGAACAGTACTACCTAGGTAGAATTCTTACCAAATATTGATAATTTCCCTAAACATACTTACCCATATAACACCGACTGTCTCTTTTGGAAATGACGCCTCAGGTTGGGGCGTTATTTTCATAAACGACGCTTGTATACACAGTCGTCAATACCTTAATTGACGACTTGCACAGGGGCGTCATTCACCTTTCCCTATTTTGTATAACCATCTTTCTAGATTTTTATCTTTTTTTTCTTGATGTGATCTAGATGGGAAATTTTAGGGGTACGAGTTTTCCATTTTTCTCTATTTTTTCATATAATTAGTTTTCAAAAATTCTTTAATTCAAAAATTGACACTATTCATTTTAGAATAAAATAACGACTTATTTTGAGTCGTTTCCTATGTAATTGACGCATGCATACGTTGGCGTCATTTCATTTTTGGCATTTTCACTTAACCTTCAAAAGACTAATATTATATATATATCCCTGTTATTTCTATAACTCTTTAACTATATACTTTATTTGATTTTTACTAATTTGTAAATAACGACTTGCTTTAAGTCGTGTTTCACGTTAGATACGCCTGTACCAAGAGGCGTCAATTGAGTTTTTGGCCTTTTCTCAATGCCCTTGAAAGAACCGAAATTGCATATATGCCCATTCTTTTATCTTTTACATATCTTTAATGTAATTAAATCTTATATTTATATATCCTCCCTTTATAATGTAATAAATGTGGAATATTAAATTTGCTAAATTAGTAATAAAATATAAATTGACCTTTTCTTCAAGATTTAATGATTCTCAATTCAATTAAAATTATGTTGTGCATTAAATGGCTTCTTAAAAATAACATGTTATAGTAGTGTCCATGAGTTCTTTTGTCAAACTTTTTAGGATGGCCTTGATTATTTACGTTGTATTATATTTAATTGCATTATATATATATGCACAGATATTTGGATGAGTGGGTTGAGACTTAAGGGCCCTTATTTGTGTCAATATGTTACTATCCATTTTTTCCAATGCTTGTTATTTGTCATATACGTATTCTAAAGGCCCTTACAATGTGTGTGGGTTTCATATCTCTTGATATATATATATATATATATACCTATGGGTTATTTACTAACCCTCATATACCTATTAATAATTTGTATGTATATAGGGATTTTATTCCTCATAATTTCTTTTACTTTTATTAGTCCTTGTCCTGGGTATCAGAGGCAGGTTCGATCCTAGATAAATTTTTACTTCCATTCCAAAAGGTAATATTAACTAGTCTTTTATAAATTCCAGGAACCTTATTAACTATTTATAGAGACATGTAGATATCATCATGTATAGGTTATTTTTCTTTTCAAACCGTAAATATATTTATTCCTATTTCAAAATTACCGGGCGTTACACCCTCCCCCACTTAAAAGAATTTGGTCCCCAAATTCACATTATCCTTTACTCACGATGGAGAACTAGCTAAAATGCGTAGTAGAAGTCTAGATACATTGAGTGGAACAGAACTAATTTTTGGAAGAATTAATTTAGGCTTAAGGGTGAGGGGTACCTTCCATAGCTTTTCCTTCCCTCGCGACATCGACTTCTGCCGAGGCTTGAGTCTTTCCTCGGCGGTCCCTAGTAGGACATTTTACTAACTTATGTTCCAAGCTCCCGCAACACAGACACGCTCCCGTCTTTCGATAACACTCCTCCGACTGATGGTTTTTGTTACCACAATACTGACATCTCTCTCGAGGAGCTACCAAATCTTTACCCTTCTTACACAGTTTGCACTTCTTACATTCTTGGGAACTACCACCCTCGTTTGGCCTTTTCTTAGTAGTGTTGAACATCCCCGAATCATGTGCTTTCCCTTCAACTCTTTCTTTTTCTTCCACCGCTTTCTCTAGCTCCTGAACTCTCTTGACAAGGTCCGCGTAAGCTTGGACATCCACTAGTACCATCTCGGGAACAAAGCTTGGCCTAGACGCTTCCATTTTATCTAGGTTCCTGCAACGATGAGTGGGGAGATAATTTATTGATTCAAGAATTAATGTTAATGAAATGTAAATATTTTATCTTTCTTTTATAACTTTAACCCCAAGTTCTACCCATCTCTCACGGAATTCCTATAGGATGACCGACAAGGATACTTAACCTATCTCTTGGACGTAATGACCTAAGGATTTGAAAGCCGAAGCTCTGGTATGACTGACGAGGATACTTGACCTATCATTGGAACCTAATAACTTGAGGATGTGAAAGCCGAAGCTCTGATACCACCTCTGTCACGCCCCGAACCGATAGCAGCGGAACGTGTCGTTTGCTCGGAACGTGGTAGTTAAACAGTCGTGAACGATCAAGAGCAATGGCATGAGACCAAATAATTTGGAGCAATAATAAAAGTTTATAGTCTCTTACAATTTAAATTTTCAGAACTTGAAGACTCAACTACATCACTATGAAAGAAAAGGAGATGACGCTCTAATAGACTTAGACAAGATAACCAAATAAGAGACACCATGCTAGACTCAAGAAAGATAAAAGACTCGGGTTCACTAGATTTTGAAGCTCGCTTGCACACTTGTCCCTCCCATGTGAGTCTCGGTCTCGCTAGCCACCTGATTACCTGAAAAATGTTGGAATAAAACTGGGTGAGCGAACGCTCGGTAGGAATTATATCTCAAGAACAAGCAATTGGTTTAAGTAATTACATCTTTCACATGTAAATGCAGTAAGGCTATGCATGTAGAATTAACCGAGCAAGTGAAACAAAACTAGCAAGAATTTAACAATTTCATGTAAAAACTTTCAAGCAAGAGATATCCAAGAGAGATTTATAGAATATTGGCTATTTCACGCAAGTACTTGCCCATTCCGGGCCACGCTAGTCGAGTCACGCAAGTCAAGTCACGCACGCAAGTAATATCAAGTAACATCACGAAAGAGAGAGAGAGTGTGTGTGTGTGGAATGCCAAAGATCAAACTAGTCATGCACTTCGGTGCAATGCCAGACACCGTGATCAATATAACTCCCATGGGCACAAGTACTTTCGGGTGCTCCTCCCAGGACCAGATCGGGCCCTATATGCACAGCATTAAAGATAGATCTAGACATCCACGATAGTTCATAGCCAACAAGGAGTTTCAAGAACAAGCTTAAATAGGATGATAAGATAAGATTTTATGGAATTCAAGGACAAGGCCCTTGAGTAAGGACAGACTTGCAATAAAATCCACGTGAAAGCATAGAAACCATGACATGTCGAAAATCTGGGTGGAATTGGCACCTAGATAGGTTGCCATGAATAACTTGAATAGATGACTAACAAGATAGTCACCAATTCAATGGACACGAAGCAAGCTGAAGAATTGGCACCTAACTATAGGATACCCAATTCAATATATCGCCTAGTGGAATGATCACTCATTCCACTGGCTAAGAGAATTCTCTCATGGGCCAAGAATAGCACCATGAAAGGGCCGGGTTACCACGTTTCTCCAGAGTGACGTGGCATTAAAATGGGTACAAGTGTTTAAGGTACAACCAGCTCAGTCGGCCTTGAGGGAATCCAAGGCTACGAGGAGACTTACGGAGGTCCCGATGACTAACTTGCTAGTCCGAAGGAACGGAATGTCCAACGGAGAGCTCGTATGTCGCCGAGAGTTGAAGTGTATAACGTGAACCAATCATGAAATAGGGACTCCATCTACGGAAGTGAGATGAGAGTGCCAGAAGACCCGCGGTATGGGTCAAAATCGGGAGAAAACTATGAGAACATGAATGTGTTAATTATAGAATTCATGTCCATCCAATTCTATAATTAACTATAATTAAATAAACTTAGTTTATTTGACGCCCGTGGGTGGCGTCATTTATTAATTAGAGTCCTCTTGGAGGGACGTTACTTATATGATTTTTAACTTAATTTATTTAACAAGAATTCACATTTAATCTATTTAATTGAATAATTTTAAAAATGTACATTCAAAGAGACATTAATTTATATAAAATAATTTAGAAAAATAGAATATATGATAATTAGGAGAAAAAATTTAAGGATTCCAAAAATATAATTTTTATAATTTTCTGTTGCATAGTCTAGTAGATATGGATTTTCCAAGATATAATTACAAGTTATATATATATATATATATATATATATATATATATATATATATATATATATATATATATATATAATAAATGATTTTGACGCCTTTGTACGGCGGCGTCAAAAGAAGTTGACGACTTTTAACATGCGTCATTTCAATAAGGTGTCAAACTTCAACCCTCCGGTTCTCGACGTACACATGTCGGAATCACGCGTTCTATATATCGAAATGACGGGCTCGAAAAACTCTACCTAACCGAATGTTCAAAATAATTTTTCGTTGAGAGATTGGGGATCTTGAGATAGGGGGCACGAAAAATGGTGCAACCACTCTCACTACCTCGGTCACCTCCCCAACAATACACTCATAAAATTTCATAGCCAAAGGACGCTCCGGTGATGAGAATCAAGTCGTCAAAAGAAAAACCTATAACTAGCATGCTACAGTAACTTTTGGAATTCGCCGAGTAACTGATTATATATATTAAATGATTTAACTTGTTTAAACTTATAGTAAATACACCATATAAGGCATGGAAATTTAGGAATAACCATGAAGATTTTAGAAGTATATTTATCCAAAATTTTGGTGTGTGATTACTTGGGTATAAAATTTTAACATGATGTAATTATTTAATTTATTAAGATAATTAAACGGTAAACTACACTTAAGCAAGCGATGGTAACAAAACATGAGTTTTAAACATGCAAAATTAATTACTACTATCTTTGGGCTTCAATTATTGAGAAAACCTACCTTTGGATCAATCTCTATGTGATAAACAGTGAAGAAGACTTCGTATGTTGTTACGGTACTCTGTCTTGAACAGAGTATGGAGGGTTGCCTTCTTGTGCAACAGGAGGAAGAGGATGGGGAAGAAGTAGCACGCCCTTGCTCTTCTCGTTGCAGGTAGCGCGCAGGAGGAAGAAGCTAGAAGAAGAGGAAGAAGGCCACGCCTTCACACGTCCAACGCTGCAGCAGCAGGAAAGAGAGGAGGAAGAAGATCAGCACGTTCACGTTGACGTAGTGGCAGCAGGAGGGAGACCTCGAACGAGCAGCATACAGGAACAGCAGCAAGAGGAAGAAGTTAAAGAACTTATGTTCTTCACGTACTGAGCAACCGCAAGGTGTTTGTTTGAAGAAGAAGAGCCAGCAGGTTGGCTCGACGGAGGGGTCGGTATTTATAGGAGAAGAATTCCTAATGGGGTTTTTAGGAGTTCGATTAGGAACAGTACTACCTAGGTAGAATTCTTACTAAATATTGATCATTTCCCTAAACATACTTACCCATATAACACCGACTGTCTCTTTTGAAATGACGCCTCAGGTTGGGGCGTTATTTTCATAAACGACGCTTGTATACACAGTCGTCAATACCTTAATTGACGACTTGCACAGGGGCGTCATTCACCTTTCCCTATTTTGTATAACCATCTTTCTAGATTTTTATCTTTTTTTCCTTGATGTGATCTAGATGGGAAATTTTAGGGGTACGAGTTTTTCATTTTTCTCTATTTTTCATATAATTAGTTTTCCAAAATTCTTTAATTCAAAAATTGGCACTATTCATTTTAGAATAAAATAACGACTTAGCTTAAGTCGTTTCCTATGTAATTGACGCATGCATACGTTGGCGTCATTTTATTTTTGACATTTTCACTTAACCTTCAAAAGACTAATATTATATATATATCTCTGTTATTTCTATAACTCTTTAACTATATACTTTATTTGATTTAAATAACGACTTGCTTTAAGTCGTGTTTCACGTTAGATACGCCTGTACGAAGAGGCGTCAATTAAGTTTTTGGCCTTTTCTCAATGCCATTGAAAGAATCAAAATTGCATATATGCCCATTCTTTTATCTTTTATATATCTTTAATGTAATTAAATCTTATATTTATATATCCTCCCTTTATAATGTAATAAATGTGGAATATTAAATTTGTTAAATTAATAATAAAATATAAATTGACCTTTTCTTCAAGATTTAATGATTCTCAATTCAATTAAAATTATGTTGTGCATTAAATGGCTACTTAAAAATAACACGTTATAGTAGTGTCCATGAGTTCTTTTGTCAAACTTTTTAGGATGACCTTGATTATTTACGTTGTATTATATTTAATTACATTATATATATATGCACAGATATTTGGATGAGTGGGTTGAGACTTAAGGGCCCTTATTTGTGTCAATATGTTACTATCCATTTTTTCCAATGCTTGTTATTTGTCATATACGTATTCTAAAGGCCCTTACAATGTGTGTGGGTTTCATATCTCTTGATATATATATATATATATACCTATGTGTTATTTACTAACCCTCATATACCTATTAATAATTTGTATGCATATAGTGATTTTATTCCTCATAATTTCTTTTACTTTTATTAGTCCTTGTCCTGGGTATCAGAGGCAGGTTCGATCCTAGATAAATTTTTACTTCCATTCCAAAAGGTATTATTAACTAGTCTTTTATAAATTCCAGGAACCTTATTAACTATTTATAGAGACATGTAGATATCATCATGTATAGGTTATTTTTCTTTTCAAACCGTAAATATATTTATTCCTATTTCAAAATTACCGGGTGTTACATTATTGTTGAAGAGAAAGAACTTACACTCAACACATCATGCTCACACACACAAATCAATAGAACCCATGAGAAGAAAGAAGATGATGCCACGTGCCTTCTACCATCACTTTGGCAAATCTGGAAATGTTAAGCATGATTATTTTCTAAAGAAAAATGATGATTTGAATGTTGTCAAAAATTGAAAACCACATGCCTATGTTGCTGCTAACCCATAAGGACCCAAAAGGATTTGGGTACCTAAGAATGTCAAATGAGAAATCTACTTTGCAGGTGTGCCTTGAAAATATAAAGCATGAAATATATTTTCATCAAGAAGGTAAGGCACACAGGCCAAGTGGTATAAGTCGGATTGGAAGAAAAATAAAAAAAAACTGAATCTGAGCATTCAGGTGATATCCCTCCTACTTTCTGTAGTGATTCTGTCATGTTTTAACTTACTTTGTGTCATATAGTCATCTAATCTTGCATATGTGTGTACATGCATTTCATTCATAGTTGTTTACATATTTGTGCGCATATCAATTGTCATATAGCATCTTCGTGTAAAGAAGAGCTTGAAGATTATTCAGATCATGATTTCACTATATATATTGAGTTTGCATACACTTTCACTTTCATACTCTGTCATGCATAAGTTGAATATTGTGTATTCATGTCATAATACATTGTAATCCCCATGCCTTCGTCATCCATGATTACATAGTATATCAAATGGTGACATGAGGAAGGGTAGGTTAACCCTGTCTGAAAACTATCACTACGCGTAAGGTGATCTTCGGATCTAAGTTCTCCGCCTGGTACTACGAGTCATTTACTTAAAAGGTTGCATATGGCATTGGATTGTTACTGAACCTATTACATTCATGTACACACTAAGGGGGAGCAACCACATTCGTCATATAGGCTTAACGTTTAGGTTCACACATGAGTCATGCATTGCATCTAGAGCTGTCTAGGAAATGTTAATTGTTAAATGAATTTGCCATGTCATTGTTAATAAATTTGAATCGAAATTGACAAATCAATTCTGTTTGCTCCTAGATGCAGATTATACTCCCAAAATCTAAATGATGATGGGCCAGTGATGACCAAGCTTGAATCAACTGGAAGAATACCTTATAATGATGAAAATGATGAGAACCCTCTCAAGTTGCTACAAGAAGATGGGCTACTTTGTGTAGAACAGCCTCCAGGATCAACTCAAGTACAAGGTGGTGAAAGTCCTTGTACGTGCTAAAGTAAGTACCCAAGGCATGGTATGAAAAGCCCGCATCTTTTGATTGAGAACATGATAAATAGGTAAGGTTGATCAAACACCTCTCACAAGATAAATCAAGTAAAAGACATTTTAGTGGTTTGAGTATATGTGGATGATATCATTTCTGAGCTAATAATAATTCCTTTTGTGAACATTGTGCAGGGATTGTGTAAGAAGATTTTAAAATACACTCATGAGTAAACTAAATTTCATTCTTCTTTGGATTGCAGATGGAAGGCTTAGAAGAAAATGGATTCTCAAGGCAAAGATATGAAAATCAAAATATGAAGTACTAACCTTCGTAGGGTTAGTGATCTTAAGGCATGAAGGCTTCCAATCCTGTCGTCTGAACTAAGGTAATTCAACCTTGTAAATTCATGCAATGGCATCTTTGTCACTTGGTGACACTCTCAAGTGACAGGTATTGATTCTAAAAACTTGAATTGTCATTTACTAGCATGTTGTGATGAATGTGCCTAATTGATTGAATCAAATTAAAAATCTTGAAAGATGTGTATGAAGTGGTTGCATATTGAGTATTCTCAATTTGAATTGCATGATCACACTTGAATTAAATTACATATCTGGTATATCAAATTGTGTCTATGGAAGAGTGGATTATATCCACTTGAAAGCATTCCTTATGCGTTGAGTTGGGTCTTCGGACAAAAATCTTCACCTTGTACCAGATCCTAAAAATTGTGATTGGTGAAGTTATGAATGAATCCTTGAGCTGAGTTCTTTAAATTGAAAATATGTTTCTGATCAAATGATTCAAATATTTGGCTTTTGGATGAATTCTCATTTCAACACTTGTGAATGACCTTTGAAAATCTAATGTTGAACAATTCTGGAATTGGGTTGCATTGCTTAATTTTGATCATCTAAGCACCCTTATTCATAAAGGTCATGTCATGAAATGTTTATTGATTCATGAATAGAATGTGGATGATTTCAATGAGAATTTGTCAAATTGGCCTGAAAATCAAAGCTTTCAACTTGTTTTTGCATCCTGTCTTCCATTCTCATACAGTTATAGGTTGCATGTATCAGAATCCAATACATTAGGTGTATTTAGTTCACTCAAATAAAAAAAAACTAAAAACTCACACTTTGCACCCATGTTAAATTTTGCATTGCATTAGAACTCATGTATTAATCACACTTAGTTCATTTAGTCGGCATCCATTCAATTGGTATCAAATTGTCCATTCAATTGACATCATATTGCTCGCACGCATGTCATAGTGCATTTGCATAAACTCCCAATGTGTGCTTGTGTGCTATTATATGCTATTCAACCCCATCCCTTGGCATTTCTATGGCATTATGTCTTCTTGATAAATAATGCTACATTTGAGTCATTATTGGAGTGTTTCATGTCGTACACTCTGGGAGAGTTTATATTTCATAAGTGCATCTATTTAGGGGGAGTTGCTCTGTTGTGTATTCATGATATTTTCGGTGTACATGCTGAATCAAATTCACACATTTCATGTACAAAATGTGAAAATGAGTGTTAAAGATAAGGATATATGAATTTCTTTTCAACACTCTTGAGATGTTAAACTTGCTGCATGTATGTTGAAGAGACAGTCGAGGAAAAAGTTGCCTACCTATCCTTGTTGAAAAATCTGAAATGGAAATGAAAGATAGAGCAATGCTCGGTCTCACTGAGTAAACTGGGCACATGTCACCTGAGACGTGATGTGGTTCATGTCTGAAAAGTGTTGACTAGTATCTCTGTTCAAAATGAGGTGAAATGGTTCAGTATTCTGAGTAACCGGGGATTCTGGCATGAGCTCCATGCGTCTACTCGCGTAAAAACGGATTATTTGAACCTGATCACTCTTGAAAATTTTTGACTAATCATGTGTTATTGGTTGAGTTGAAAAATGTTGGTGAAAACTCATTGTGGTAGAGCGTAGCCTCCAATACGCTGTTCTCAAAATTGAAGTGCAGTCTGTAAAATGTCTCCTTGTGTTAATATGAAAATCTGAATATCCATATTGTAACTATCATTTTTCATGTTACTCACGTACACACCTGAAAATTTGATTTAATATGTATTCAGAAAGTTGATTGACTGTTTTAGCAATTACATAAATCTCCTACATGATTGCACAATCTCCAATGTGCTACACATGTGCATTCCGATTGTCATGACCCTCATGCACCCTTCTTATACCTATCCTCTCTTAAACAAGCCTGGGGGAGCTGTGTTGCATGTATATATATGTATTTGTTTGGTTGTACATCTCATATGGCATCATTTGCATGTATATAGCTTCATGCATTATCACAGAAAATGTCAAAATATGAAAATCCATCACATTCCAAAAATGGTTTCTGAGTTCAAAAATTGGCCTAGTTATTTTACATTCCATTGTATGCTTGCATTGAGTTTCATATGATTGCATTCATATTGTCATCATGTCTATTCAGTTGCATTGTATGCATTCTGTTGGGTCCCGTAGTGCAGAAACACGGATCTAGAGGGGGGATGAATAGATCCTTCTGCTAAAAACTATGTCCAATTAAAAACACAACTAGCACACAGCGGAATATACAAGATTGAGTAATTTAATCTAAACATGTTTACACTAGATTCACTCAATCTCACCGAGCTCACACGATTGCACAAACAGATAGGATAGAGAACACACAATCACAATAATCAAACCACAAGACACGGAGATTTTTAAGGTGGTTCGGGACCACGACGGGCTCCCTACGTCCACCCCTCACCAAACCGGTGAGGCTTCACTACAAGCTACAAAATTTAGCAACACGGGGACGAACCCCAACACACACACACACACACACTACTGGGGAACTCACCCGAACAAATTCCTTACACGGAGTCACAACTCCGTCCACACACACGTAGGACAATGCCTACACAATCACACGGGAGTAAACTCCCAACCACACACGGGGAACACTCCCCAAGTTATGCCCAACCACACACGCGGATATACTCCTCACAAATCGACGCACATTAATCCACACACACACTCGGAGACCCCTTTCTCCGAACACCCACACAAGGTATTATCTCAAATGTATATGAATCAACAACACATTTATGCTATGTCCCCCAAACAAATTCTATAGATGAAAACTGAAAAGTTGCATCAAGAGTGAAAATCCCCCTTCTTCAGCAGAATATGATTCTCTTTAGCTCGTTGACGGATGATCGTGATTTAGACATCATTTTCTTCCTCTCCTCTAGCCGCTCCTCTTTTCCTTATTCCAATCTCCTCTCTTCACCTGAAAGAGTAGATAGACATAATGAGTTCAATCTTTAAGCTAATCTCAAACAAGAATATAGACTTGAATGGTTTAGAGATTCCCCTCTTCTTCACCTATACAAAAGAATACATGAGCATTAGAGATGTTGTATCACAAAGATTGTAGCTCATATATATATGCAAGAGAGAGTGAACAAATAACATGTAAATGATTATTACACATCTTAGATGCCCATTCAAAACCTTGAACAATCTCAAACAAAAGATATAGAAGTGAATGATCAAGATTACTCCCTCATGAAATGCCTCTACAGGATGAAGAACGTTCTTGATGCAATTTTGAAGAGATGCAACACGAACAGAGGTTGGATCTTGATTTCAGATGCTGCCTTCAGTTGTATATGATCTTGGGCCTTGATTCAAGCTTCTTCCCTTCAATTTCAGCTTTAGAGCAAGGTGGAAGAGGACTTGGGAGCTTCAACTCCGAACCTGCACACACAAGGGTTAGAAGAAAATAATTTTCAGATCTAGCATCCTCTACCTAGGGTTTACAACCCAAGAGTTGTATATAAGTGTTTAGAATGGTCAAGGAATAGCCTAGGGACCAGATCCACGAATTAGGGAGATGTATAGGGTATTTGGAATTGATTGGTTGGACTTTCAGAGCAAGAAAACGGCGGTCAAAAAGTGCGGCTCGAGGTCCGACCGGAATGGGTCGACCCTTGGGGTCGACCCTCGGGCAATCAGAAGCCAAACAGAACACTTTTTGTGTTCTATTTTACAGGGGTCGACCCTAGGGGTCGACCCTCGCACTGCCAGAAACCAAACAGAACTAAAAACAAGTTCTGGGTTAAAGGGGTCGACCCCAGGGGTCGACCCTTTCAGGCAGACTACACCAAAATGGGTCTGTTTTGATTCTGTTTGAACAGAACCTGAGAGGGTCGACCCCATGGGTCGACCCCTACTAGATTGGGCCTGAAAAATAACTAAAAACACCATCAATTCAATGGGAAACAATTGATTAAATGTTACCATCATCCCATGAAGATCAACCATGATTTTTCATCCTGAAAGACAAGATAAAGCAAGGTGTTAGTTGACAATCAAGATCTTTACATCAAGCATTAACACTATGACCATGTTCACAATAAATTGCTTCGTTGAACCTATTCCAAGAGTGAAAGATGGAACTTACAACATTGTTTTACCCGAGTTTCACATTGTCCTTAAATGCTTGTTCTTTTGTTGAATCGTTCATGTAAGAATCATGGAGTTCCAATATTGATTTACCATTGCATGATCAACAAATTTAGAATCAAGGTACGCATAACAATGTTGAGTCACATTCCATGTGATCAATCCACAAGCTCATCAAACCACATATCATTCCCTCCATTCATTTAGCATTACCAAAGTACACATTCATGATATGTGGTTCAATATGACATGATGCTCAATATGAGAGGCTCAATATGACATGATGCTCAAAATGACATTTATCCAAGTATGTTTTTCACAGAGGCTTCTCATTAAATACAAATCAATCTCACCAAGTGTAGAGACAATGTGTATGCAATGTTTGTGTTAACTTCAAAGCACGTATATATCCACATGATGATAAGCCTTGTAGAATTATAATTCATCCACATGATGATAAGCCTTATAGAATTACAATGCATCCACATGATGATATCCCAAAAGAAATAGTTTATGATCATTTCCACAACCAGTTCAAGTGAAGAGCATTCACGCACAAGGCTAAGCAACAAAGGCATTTTGTAATCATCAAAATCACATACACAACAATCTCCCCCATTTTGATAATGACAAAATATTATGCTATAATGCTCTCTCCCCCTTTGACAGAATCGGAAATGGGGATCATGATGGGGAATCCAGAATGGCAAGAACCTATGGACAACCGGATTATGAAGAGAACCAATGAGCACAATATGCATGAACGAATTGCAGAACTGTGGGATACCAATTGTTTGATACCAATTTGTTGAAATTGGAAATGCAAATGTGGACAATATGGTCATGTAGAATGCAAGATGACAAAACGATATGCAAATGCTCACGAGTTGCAGCAATTGAAAATGGTGGATGGCATGACAATAATGAGCAAGTAAACAAGCACTCAAAACACTCATAGAAAGGTATTGACTCATGCAAGTCCTGATGAGTTAGGCAGATAAGATCACATGCAAAGCTCCCCCTGTGACATTGACACATTAGATGACTGACTTTGATTTTCAAATTTTTAATTTTTAGTTTTCTTGTGAAATGCATGAAACATGATGTATGAAAATGATGAGACATGAAATACATACAATGTAGTCAAGCAGATATCTATAGATACATGTAACATAACTCCTTCACAAGAAGTGATACCAATTGATTTATAATGAGGGGATAGGTGTAGGAGAAGTGCAAGTGAGTCATTAAGTTCAGAATGCTCATTATTACACCTAGAGGATTGTGTAGATAAATAAGAGAAGACATACAGCATGTCAAGCAATTGATCAAATTTTCAAAATACATATCAAATCAAATTACCATGTGTAAGTGAGTAACATGAGAATGAAGTTTAGCCATATGGATAACCAGATTTTCAAGTAAACACGATAGTAAGTTCACAAACTACATTTCAATATAGAGAACAGCGTATTGGAGGCTTCGCTCTTCCTCATCAAATTATCATCAGTAATTTTCATACTGACAATCTGAATTTTTCTAAGAAGGATCAGGTTCAAATAATTCATTTTTACGCGAGAAGACACATGGAGCTCATACCAGAATCTCCGGTTACTCAGAATACTGAACCTTGTCACCTCATTTGAACAGAGATACTTTAGTCAACACTTTTCAGAAATGAACCACATCACGTCTCAGGTGACATGTGCCCAGTTTACTCAGTGAGACTTAGCATTACTCTGCCTCTCATATCAACCATTTTTTTGTATGTGGAGGCATGCAGCTTTTTCCTCAACTATCTCTTATCATCCATGCAGCAAGTTGAATTACTTTAGAGTGTTGAAATGAAATTCCTATATCCTTATGAACAACACTCAATTTCACATTAAAGTGTATGAAGTGTACGAATTTGATTTAACATGTATGGAGAAAATTTAACTTAGAACATGATAGTGTAGCTCCCCCTATGTAAATGCAATAAGCATGAAATGCTCCCCCTTAGAGTTTTACATGAAGCACCCTTGTTAAAACTCAGATGTAACATTATTTATCAATGAAGTATATGGTCTTAGAAGTTTCAAGGAAGGGGTTGAATAGCATATAATAACATGCAAGCATACGATGAAGATACGCATATGTAATGCAAAATGAAAAGGTATGCTATCTCAGTTCTTGAAATGTTGGCTCCAAGGATATGATGACCAATGTTGGAAGTATTCTTTTTGGCATTTATGCAACATGAAATGTTCAAGATGATGCATTTCAAAATATGTACTATATGCATGCTAGAAATGTCAACTATGCAACAAGACACACGATGATCTTCATCTTCCAAAAGCACTATGTGAATGATGTGCAGAGAATGATATGCAAATATGCAATGTGATGCAAGATTTTAGATTTCACATGACACTCTATATGCACCTAATGCAACTAATGCATGACACGCATTACCAATTGTTAAACTGTGAGGACACAATTTTATTCTGAAAAGAGAATTCAGAAAATTCATTCAAAGTATCAAGATCATCACATGTGAACTTTTCTTGAAAACAGTTATGCTTTTATCTAGAAAGATGAATGGCACATTGGTAAAGATCATTGAACATTGATCAACTTCAGTCCTCAAGATGTTCAGCCACAAACACAATATCATCATGCTGAGAGAATGGAAAAACATCATTTTCAAAATTTTCAGTATGCAAAACTCCCCCATAATCAATGCATGATTTCAGAAAATTCATTTAAGTTGGATGCCATATGCATAGATGATTCATGGTACCGGGCGGAGACATATTCTCACGCATGGTGATAGCTTTCAGACAGGCTTGAGCTGCCCTTCCACATGTCACCATTTTATATACCATGTAATCATTGAAATGGTGATCAGAAATAAATTTATTCTCATTTGACATCGGGGGTTTAGCAAAAGGCATTCAATGGCTACACTCTCATATATACTGCTCAGATGTTTCAATACCATTCAGCCAAGCATTCATTATCCACATTGTCAAGAACAACCAAGGGGTATCCAAACCTTCAAAATGATTGTCTGTCAAGTTATGGCATTAACATCAAGACCAAGGAATTTCAGCCAAACACTTTATTTTCTCACCTTTGTCTTGAGTTACATTTATTAACATTTTCATATTATTTACTTTATTCCCCTTGTTGTCTTCTGCATCAATAAACTCATTTCTTTCTCTCCTGCAAGAAATAGAATGATATTAGCAAGAAGAAATGGAAGTAGATCAAATCTGGCATTGAAGTCCTATTGAGCTCCTTTCTTTCTCTCCATGATTTCAAGGGTTGATGGTCATTATCAAACCTGCACTGTAAAGAGCTCAATTCATGTCAATATTAAGCCAATGTATATGAAGAAACTAACTTCAAGGCTTTTCATCACATATGACTCTCTCTCTCTCTCAACCTGCAATATCAGAAACTCAATTTCATATCAATCTCAACTCAATACAAATGAGAAAGTCAATTTCAGTGCTTTTCTTCCACAAGATAATCTCCTATGAGCTGCAAGTGTGAATGATGAATTGCAGCTATCAATTACAAGTGACTCACTCAAGCTGACATGAGTTCAAAATTAATTTCAGAAATTTCAGGTTTAGTCCAACTTGTGTAAAGAGTCAAGTCTATGCATATGAGGCACATGAAACACATAAGACTGCCTTTACAATCAAATTAGTATCAATTCAAGGACAAACCCATGTTTACCAAAGTATTACACCAAAGACTGGCCAAGTCGACTTAGGCCTCAACAAATGTCGACTTGAAGCACCCATGACCACGGATTGGCCTTAAGGCATTCCTCTATCAAAGTTCTTGTAATATCCCGGACCTTTCGGATCCTTCTTCGTGGGTCCCGGATCTGGTTTTTGGAGTGTCCAGCTCCGTTGTGTCCGAAATTTCGTTTCGGACATCTTTCGTGTTCGGATCGGCGCGATCCGGAGTCGTTTCGGAGGCCCGGAGGCGTTCCGCGGCTTTTCCGCGTGTGTTTTCCGATTCCCGGCGTGTGTTTCGGCTTTTCCTTCGGACGCTCACTGCGGGTTAACTGGGCCGTTCACCCGGGCACGAGTGGTACCGTTGCGATCGGTGCGTTCCGAGGATTTCGGAAATGTATTTTTCTATTTTCCGGTATTTTTCCGAAAATTCGGATTTTCTATAAAGCCTAATCTTTTTCTTTTCTTTTTCTCTTTTCTCTTTCTTCTTCCTCTTCCTCTCTCTCGCGACCGTGAGCCCCCCTCTCTCTCCCTCTCTCCCATTCGGACGCGGCGGACCCCTCTCCTGCTACGGACGGCGGCGGGGCGACGGCGTGGACGCGTGGGCGACGGTGAGGCGATCTCGTGGGCGTGCGGCAAGCGTGGGGAGCGTGGGGAGTTCGTGAAGCTTCGAGCATTCTTCGTGATTCGTGATCGATCCGACGGAGCATTCGCCCCATTGAGGTAGGGTGACGTTCCTTAGCCTCATGCCGATCTTTTCCGCGATTTATAGGCCGCGGGGAGGCCGAGAGGGGATCATTTGGGCGTTTTTGGGTTTTTCCATGATTTGGGGAGAGCTCGCCCGATCTATGGATTCAATGCATGGATTCGTGTTTTGAGGGCCTAGAATCATGCTAGGGGTCCCCAGGGGTCTTCCCCTTTGTTTTCCCCCTCTCCTATGGAGGTATGGGGGCGTGGTTGGAATTTTTGGGCGTTTCTACTGTGTTCGGCTGCGGACTGAGAACGCGCTATACTCCAGTAGCGCGTTCTTGGAGGTCGCGCTGCCCCGACCGAGCGCGTTCATCGGAGAAGATGAACAGGAGGCGGTTCCTGTCGCGCTATGGGGTCATAGCGCGATCATCCTTGTCGCGCTAGGAAGACCTAGCGCGATGGTCGTTGTCGCGCTAGGGTTCCCTAGCGCGATGGTCCCTGTCGCGCTAGGGAGACCTAGCGCGATCTTCCCTGTCGCACTAGGGTTCTCTAGCGCGTTCTTCCTTGTCGCGCTAGGTATCCCTAGCGCGATTTGATCCGTTGTTGGGTGTTCCCCTTGGGCCGTGTGTGCGTCCCGGGCACCCCGTGGAGTTCCGTGACCGTGTCTTTGGTGTCCGGAAGTCCCGTTTGCCTCGGTCAGGCGTTTGACCGTGGGTTGTGCGTCTGTTTCTTTTCCGACCGTGGTCACCGCGCGACGGGGCTGGTGCGTGGAGTGATTCCCACCTGTTGTCGGGTTCGGACGTCGTTTTCCGTTGACTTGAGAGTCTACTCCTTCAGTGACCCTCCACTAGTCGTAGCCCACCAGTACGAGGTGCTGGTCTCACCTGGGAGTGGTGTACGGGCACCCACCTTTCGAGACGGTTTGTGGACCGGTTACCGTAGGCCCCTCGTCGGTAGCCAGAGTCCGGCTACGGGGGAAAACCGGTCAGAGGACCAGACCTAGTGACGCAAGGTCTGTGTGTGCACACGTGGTTGGGGGCGGTTGGACCCACGTCGACGGGCGTGACCCCAGCTAGTTACTTGTTTGTGGTTACTTGTACGGTGTTTGCGCCTCGGGTAGGACCTACCACGTCAGGCGGTTCACCTGCGGTGCGGTGTAAGACGTCAGGGGACGCTACCGGCTGTGCTTCTAGTGGGTGGTACTCCTGTCAAGTACGGAGCGGCAGACTGTCAGTCGTGTGTTTCCGACCTTCGGGTTTTGACGGTTCGACCGTTGAGTTTCGGTCTTCTCGTACCGTGGCACGTGTCGGTGTGCGTGCCGTAGGGTCTAGTTCTGTAGAGTACAGGGCTTTCCTTTCCGAGGTACTTTCCTACCGCTAGAGTAGTGGTTTCTCGTTTTACGAGGTAGGGTTCGAGTGATCCCTATTGAGTCTTGTTCCGAGACTCATTCCCTGCGTGTTTTCACCGTGTTTCAGGTGAGAAGCCACCTTCGGGGAGCGCGTCAGGAGCGCAGCGTGGTGCGGGTGCCCAGAGGTAGTGCCAGAGGTCAGAGCCGGGGTATGCCCCGTGTAGCTGTACTTTTCTTCTTGTCACTGTACTAGTCGTGGACTACTGTTGCTGTTGTTGTTAATTTCTATTGTGGACCATGTAATATGTTAATTTATTTCCTGCTTAATATTATAACTGTTTAATTTCTGCAATCATCTGTGATGCTTGTGTAGTTTCCACACCATCCTTTTAACCCTTCCGAGTCTTCGGGCTCGTGGGTGGCGGTGCGAGTCTCGGGTTATCGGGCCTTCCCGGTAATCGGATTCTCGGGTCGTTACAGTTCTCATATTGCAGACTTGAGTATCCAAGCTTCCTTAGATCTTTAGAGTTTAGCAGCACTTGAAGAAAAGCATTCCATGGCAATTCATTTTCTGTACTTGTGTCTTGAACATCCATCAGCTTCCAAGCTTTCCACTTGGCCTCAAGACAATCCTGCAACAAAGTTCTCATTTAGTTGCTTTGGGTACCCAAACCTTCTTGGGTCCCGGATGATTAGTTGCACCTCTAGTGGGTGTCTTCCACAGTTTTTGGGCATGCATATCATCAAAATACATTAAGGAGCAAACATTCATGGTATGCCCAAACTCACCACAATAATGACAACAACTAAGAGACTTCACAGAATTCTCATAAACATGACAATCAAATTTCTATGATTTGGCATGAATGTTATCATTATAAGCATGGAAATTTTTCTTCTTCACAACAGGATGAGCATGAAATTTTTGTGGGTTTGCAAAAGTATAATTATTTTTGACTTTGAAATTCTTTCTTTCATTTGCTTGCCAACACTGTGACACATGGTGTCCTGCCTTTCCACTTGTAAAACAACCACCCCTTTTTCTTTTGGAAACAAATTCATTTTTGCATGCTTTCAAATCATCCGATTTCATCAAAAAGCAATCATGCATCATATGACCAAGTTCACCACAATAAAAACACGAGATTTTCTTTATGGATGCATGTGTGTGTGTAGCATGATTTTTCATGACATTCATCGTGACACCAATAACATTTTTAGCCTTTTGATGCAAGTTTTGTTTCTTTTTCAGACTTTCATTTGATTGCTTTGTTGTTTGAGGAACAGATTGATTTGGAGACCCACTTGATGTGCTGGCTATATTAGAACTATGGACAAAAGATGTGTAGACTTTGTTTTCAAAGTTCATTTTGTTCACAGGATTATAGCCCAGCCCCTCTTTTTGGAAATTCACCTTAGTCCCCAATATCTTGTTCAGATTTTCTTCCCCATTCACAAACTTACACAAAGAAGCATTCAGATCAAGAATTTCTTTTTCAAGTGATGAAATGTGCAATTCATAGGAAATGATCTCATTTTCACAAGAAATAACTTTTTCATTCAATTGAGCATTGATGGTTTGGTAGCTTTCCATCTTTTGTTCTAACACAAGCATCTTGTCAGATTCATCAATAATCACAGATTTCCCTTTTTCAAGTTTTTCAAGATTTTTCAATCTACTTTCAAGCAGGGAGATCTGAATTAGCATTGCATTGTTCTCCTTTTTGAGTTCTTCATTTTCATTCGTAAGTTTATCATTCATAATCAATTCATTGCAAATATCCTGATCAATTGACTTTGATTCTATTTTGTTTCTTAAATCTTTTTCAGTTTTCTCCAATTGATTGATTTTATTCTTGAAGGCAACATTCTCATTTCTCAAACAGGCAATGGTTTCTTTGTGACATTCAACATCATGCTCTAAAAGTTCATTCAACTTATCAAGCTCAGAACACTTATCATAAGAACCATTTTCATGGAGCATGTTTTCATATTTCTTTTTCAGTTTTCTGTTTTCCGACTTGACTTTCTTATATTGTTTTGCCAACTCATCATAAGCATCAACAAGATCTTCAAGAGTAAATTCTTCAGAATCTGAATTTACCTCTTCTGCATTTTTGTCACTTTGTTGATCTGTATCATCGGCCATGAGACATTTTTGTCTTTCCTTCTCTTGAGCTTTGATCAGCCGGTCCATTAGCTCCTTCGCCGTCTTACAAGAAGATGCAAATGGATACTTGTTACTACTTACAGAAGCTTTCAATAAACTCATAGCAGTAACATTATCATGATACATCATTTTATCCTGATTAGACCACTTGGTCTCATCTAGAGGTAATATGTGTGGACCATGACAAATCTGTTAGTGTTGGTGTGCTACAGGCCAATTTCGGGTCGGGTAGGCCCAATAGTTGTACGATCTTGTTCATTAATAAAGTGGTGTTTGAGCGTAAATATGCGATTGTGTTACTTTACGTTGTCCCTAGGATATGTGGTTGTAAAGTCAGCTCGAGATGGGATCTCGAACATGAGATTGACTTTACATGTACACATACCTTAAACTGTTCCTGGTTGGAGGGTAATCACTCGGGGACTTTGATTACCTATTAAAACAGTACACATGATGTGTCAGTGACCAGTCTCATGGTCATTGGTGCGGGGCACCAACACATATGTGTAGGTGTATGTCCTTGGAGGATGTGCACTGAACTGATCTGCTATTGGATCTTCAGATGGTTGATTATACCTAATGTCAACTGAAGATCCAACGGTCACAGTAGCATCGTTGGTCCTTTGACCTGAGACATTGATCGGATCTTACACGAGAACTGGAATGGTTTAATTACTTAGCTAAGTGACTTTAACCATAAGTCATGAGTTGCCGAGTCATTAACCACTCCAGGATACGTGTGAAGATCATCAATGGTCAAGAAGAGATCGCTCACTGTCGGGTATATATCAGACAGTTAATGGGTCATGACATTGACGCTCCGTTAAATCCCTGGCCAGGGTCGTATGAGTTCGTTTAGGACGGACGTCATACACTTTAAGGAGGTCATGGTCAAATGGCACGATCATGGGGTTTGACAGAAACCGTACCCTCGATCGTACCAGACTCATAGAATGAGCGAGGGATTATATCGATGCGGTAACTGTGGACTTACAGGTACCAGACAGGCTGGTTTAAACCCGGGGTCCTCTAGGATCACGCAGATTTGCTTGACCCAACGTGATCGTAGGTTCGGAATGAATTAAACTATTATTCGGCTCTTGTAGAAGCGAATAATACGTTTAATTTACTTCTAATTAGGAATTAGAAGTTAATGGGTCTTAAACTAGAGTGACTGTGGGCCTAGAGGATCACACACAATGGATTCTTGGGTGACGGATAATTATTATACAAATGTATGTATTATTTCCTTTTAATTCCTTTTGGAAAGGAGTGTAAACAGAGTTTAATACATATGTATAATATGAGATAGGACATATATACAGTTTTGGTCTTTTAGAACCCTTTTCTAATAAACCTAAACTCTATATATAGCTACCTACGTGAAGCTCATTCGAGCCTTCACTTCTTTCCTTCCCTTAAGCTAACCAAGCATTAAGCTTAAGGGAGAGGATTAGTCTCCCCCTTTCTCCCTCTTGCTCTCTCTCTCTCCAGAAGGTGATAGAGCCGGGGAAGGTCGTGCCGAGGAGGTACCGTCGCTGCGCAAGGGTCCGTGTGGATCTGCTCTAGAGGCCGTACAGCTGTGCGGCTCGGTTTCTCTGCATCGGGCTTAGCGGACAGCGTTGTTCCGCGCAAGGTGAAACAGGCAACCCGTAATTAGGGTATTAGAAACACCGATTAGAGCACATATTAAGCTTTCCATAACACCGGGATCGGGCAAATGAATTTTTGTTATCCGCTGCGTAGCCCGTAGGTGCTGTGCGAAACCTTACAAAATCAATTTTCAAAAATTAGGATTAATAGAATTGATCACCACACATAATTTATCTAGCCATGAATTAAAATTCAAACCAGTGAAGATTGGCAAACAGTTCATTGATATATGTTCAGTAGAAAAATTCATGATTGTGGAATGCACTGGGATCACTCTGTAGATCGCAAGATTTAGGGACAACAAAGCCTCGCTCTGATACCAATTGTTGGGTCCCGTAGTGCAGGAACACAGATCTAGAAGGGGGGTGAATAGATCCTTCTGCTAAAAACTATGTCCAATTAAAAACACAACTAGCACACAGCGGAATATACAAGATTGAGTAATTTAATCTAAACATGTTTACACTAGATTCACTCAATCTCACCAAGCTCACACGATTGCACAAACAGATAGGATAGAGAACACACAATCACAATAATCAAACCACAAGACACGGGGATTTTTAAGGTGGTTCGGGACCACGACGGGCTCCCTACGTCCACCCCTCACCAAACCGGTGAGGCTTCACTACACGCTACAAAATTTAGCAACACGGGGACGAACCCCAACACACACACACACACACACACACACACACACACACACACACACACACACACACACACACACACACACACACACACACACACACACACACACACACACACTACTGGGGAACACACCCCGAACAAATTCCTTACACGGAGTCACAACTCCGTCCACACACACGTAGGACAATGCCTACACAACCACACGTGAGTAAACTCCCAACCACGCACGGGGAACACTCCCCAAGTTATGCCCAACCACACACGCGGATATATTCCGCATAAATCGACGCACATTAATCCACACACACACTCGGAGACCCCTTTCTCCGAACACCCACACAAGGTATTATCTCAAATGTATATGAATCAACAACACATTTATGCTATGTCCCCCAAACAATTTATAGAGATGAAAACTAGACAGATGCATTAAGTATAAGACTCCCCCTTCATCAACAAAATCTGATTCTCCTTGGCTTGTTAACAGATGATTATAATCTTGACATCATCTCACGTCCGTAGATAGTCCCTGTTTCACGATTGGTTCACGTATATACCACAATTCTTGGTGACATACGAGCCCTCCGTTGGACATTCCATTCCTTCGGACTGGCGAGTTAGTCATTGGGACCTCCGTAAGTCTCCTCGTAACTTTGGATTCCCTCAAGGCCGACTGAGCTGGTTGTACCTTAAACACCTTGTACCCGTTTTAATTGTCATGTCACTCTGGAGAAACATGGTAACCCGGCCCTTTCATGGTGCTACGCTTGGCCCATGAGAGAAATCTCTCAAGCCGGTGGAGTGAGTGACCATTCCACTAGGCGAATTATTGAATTGGGAAACCTATGGTTAGGTGCCAATTCTTCAACTTGCTTCATGTCCATTGAATTCATGACTCTTGTTAGTCATTTATTCAAAGTATCATGGCAACCTATCTAGGTGCCAATTCCACCTGGTTTATCGACATGTCACGGTTTGTCTATGCTCTTTGCGTGGATTTTATCGCTAGTCTGTCGTTACCCAAGGGACTTGCCCTTGAGTTCCATAAACTCTATTTATCATTCTACTAAAGCTTGTTCTTTGGAACTCTCTATTGGCTATGAACTATAGTGGATGTCTAGATCTATTTTTAATGTTGTGCATATAGGGCCCGATCTGATCCTGGGAGGAGCACCCGAAAGTACTTGTGCCCATGGGAGTTATATTGATCACGGTATCTGACATTGCACCGAAGTACTTGTCTCTCTTGATCTTTGGCATTCCACTCTCTCTTTCTCTCGTAACTTGCGTACATGACTTGACTTGCGTGACTCGACTTGCGTGGCCCGGAATGGGCAAGTACTTGCGTGAAATAGCCAATAATCTATAAATTCTCTCATGAATATCTCGTGTAAGACTCGCTTGGAAGTTTTGCATAGCGTTGTTAAACTCTTGCTAGTCTTGTTTCACTTGCTCGGTTAATTCTACATGCATAATCTTACCTGCATTTACATGTGAAAAATGTAATTAATTTAACCAATTGCTTGTTCTTGAGATATAATTCCTACTGAGCTTTCGCTCACCCAGTTTTATTCTAACATTTTTCAGGTAATCAGGTGGCTAGCGAGACCAAGACTTACATGGGAGGGACAAGTGTGCAAGCGAGCTCTGAAAATTAGTGAACCCGAGTCTTTTACTTTCTTGAGTCTAGATGATATTCTTTGTTTAGATTGTCATGTCTAGATCTGTTAGTGTGTCTCTAATTCCTTTCTTTCTTAGTATTGTTCCCGAGTCTTTTTATTAAAGTTGAAAATTTGTAATAGACTTATATTTGGAATAAAATTTTCATTTATTGCCTCAAATTAGTTGATGTCATGTTTCATGCTCTTGATTATTCACGACTGTTAACTGCCACGTTCCGAGCAAACGACACGTTCCGCTGCTATCGGTTCGGGACGTGACACAGGGGTCTTTTACTACTTCTCCACTTCAACCACTGAGAGAGGGAGGACCGAAGCTTCATCTTACCACGAAGGGTCTTCAGGCTCGCCAGCTTCCCCTTGCCACAACAAGGCAAGGGACGTCAAAGTAGGGGTCTCCACCTGCAACCAGAGGGTGGCATGAGGTGCCAACATTGAAGACATAGCCATCGCGGGGAGCACCAGTGCCGGACGATCTCTCTCTCCCTACTAAGTCGGTGGCTGCTGCAATGAAGGGTGGTTCGAGCGAGCGAGACAACCTATAATGGGTCCTCGGAACCGAGACATAGCTGGATATCGGAGCTGAGTAAGTTATGGACCTTGGGCGCAAACCCACACCCCTGACCCAAAATACAAATCGGGTTGCGAGCCGCCTCCAACCAGCGACGCTTGAGCCCTCTACCTCATCCGGCCCAAAGCCCATAACTAGTCTTGGCCCACTAAGACTCGGCCCGTTTGGAGTAGCAGTTCTTTTGAAATTCAAATGGCCGATCGAGGGACCGCCACACACACACTCGGAGACCCCTTTCTCCGAACACCCACACAAGGTATTATCTCAAATGTATATGAATCAACAACACATTTATGCTATGTCCCCCAAACAATTTATAGAGATGAAAACTAGACAGATGCATTAAGTATAAGGCTCCCCCTTCATCAACAAAATCTGATTCTCCTTGGCTTGTTAACGGATGATTATAATCTTGACATCATCTCCTTGGCTTCATCAACAAAATACTAAATCAAATCCACACATTTCATGTACAAAATGTGAAAATGAGTGTTAAAGATAAGGATATATGAATTTCTTTTCAACACTCTCGAGATGTTAAACTTGCTGCATGCATGTTGAAGAGACAGTCGAGGAAAAAGTTGCCTACCTATCCTTGTTGAAAAATCTGAAATGGAAATGAAAGATAGAGCAATGCTCGGTCTCACTGAGTAAACTGGGCACATGTCACCTGAGACGTGATGTGGTTCATATCTGAAAAGTGTTGACTAGTATCTCTGTTCAAAATGAGGTGAAATGGTTCAGTATTCTGAGTAACCGGGGATTCTGGCATGAGCTCCATGCGTCTACTCGCGTAAAAACGGATTATTTGAACCTGATCACTCTTAAAAATTTTTGACTAATCATGTGTTATTGGTTGAGTTGAAAAATGTTGGTGAAAACTCATTGTGGTAGAGCGTAGCCTCCAATACACTGTTCTCAAAATTGAAGTGCAGTCTGTAAAATGTCTCCTTGTGTTAATATGAAAATCTGAATATCCATATTGTAACTATCATTTTTCATGTTACTCACGTACACACCTGAAAATTTGATTTAATATGTATTCAGAAAGTTGATTGACTGTTTTAGCAATTACATAAATCTCCTACATGATTGCACAATCTCCAATGTGCTACACATGTGCATTCCGATTGTCATGACCCTCATGCACCCTTCTTATACCTATCCTCTCTTAAACAAGTCTGGGGGAGCTGTGTTGCATGTATATATATGTATTTGTTTGGTTGTATATCTCATATGGCATCATTTGCATGTATATAGCTTCATGCATTATCACAGAAAATGTCAAAATATGAAAATCCATCACATTCCAAAAATGGTTTCTGAGTTCAAAAATTGGCCTAGTTATTTTACATTCCATTGTATGCTTGCATTGAGTTTCATATGATTGCATTCATATTGTCATCATGTCTGTTCAGTTGCATTGTATGCATTCTGTTGGGTCCCGTAGTGCAGGAACACGGATCTAGAGGGGGGGTGAATAGATCCTTCTGCTAAAAACTATGTCCAATTAAAAACACAACTAGCACACAGCGGAATATACAAGATTGAGTAATTTAATCTAAACATGTTTACACTAGATTCACTCAATCTCACCGAGCTCACACGATTGCACAAACAGATAGGATAGAGAACACACAATCACAATAATCAAACCACAAGACACGGAGATTTTTAAGGTGGTTTGGGACCACGACGGGCTCCCTACGTCCACCCCTCACCAAACCGGTGAGGCTTCACTACACGCTACAAAATTTAGCAACACGGGGACGAACCCCAACACACACACACACACACACACACACACACACACACACACACACACACACACACACACACACACACACACACACACACACACACACACACACACACACACACACACACTACTGGGGAACACACCTCGAACAAATTCCTTACACGGAGTCACAACTCCGTCCACACACACGTAGGACAATGCCTACACAACCACACGGGAGTAAACTCCCAACCACACACGGGGAACACTCCCCAAGTTATGCCCAACCACACACGCGGATATACTCCTCACAAATCGACGCACATTAATCCACACACACACTCGGAGACCCCTTTCTCCGAACACCCACACAAGGTATTATCTCAAATGTATATGAATTAACAACACATTTATGCTATGTCCCCCAAACAAATTCTATAGATGAAAACTGGAAAGTTGCATCAAGAGTGAAAATCCCCCTTCTTCAGCAGAATATGATTCTCTTTAGCTCGTTGACGGATGATCATGATTTAGACATCATTTTCTTCCTCTCCTCTAGCCGCTTCTCTTTTCCTTATTCCAATCTCCTCTCTTCACCTGAAAGAGTAGATAGACATAATGAGTTCAATCTTTAAGCTAATCTCAAACAAGAATATAGACTTGAATGGTTTAGAGATTCCCCTCTTCTTCACCTATACAAAAGAATACATGAGCATTAGAGATGTTGTATCACAAAGATTGTAGCTCATATATATATATGCAAGAGAGAGTGAACAAATAACATGTAAATGATTATTACACATCTTAGATGCCCATTCAAAACCTTGAACAATATCAAACAAAAGATATATAAGTGAAAGATCAAGATTACTCCCTCATGAAATGCCTCTACAGGATGAAGAACGTTCTTGATGCAATTTTGAAGAGATGCAACACGAACAGAGGTTGGATCTTGATTTCAGATGCTGCCTTCAGTTGTATATGATCTTGGGCCTTGATTCAAGCTTCTTCCCTTCAATTTCAGCTTCAGAGCAAGGTGGAAGAGGGCTTGGGAGCTTCAACTCCGAACCTGCACACACAAGGGTTAGAAGAAAATAATTTTCAGATCTAGCATCCTCTACTTAGGGTTTACAACCCAAGAGTTGTATATAAGTGTTTAGAATGGTCAAGGAACAGCCTAGGGACCAGATCCATGAATTAGGGAGATGTATAGGGCATTTGGAATTGATTGGTTGGACTTTCGGAGCAAGAAAACGGCGGTCAAAAAGTGCGGCTCGAGGTCCGACCGGAATGGGTCGACCCTTGGGGTCGACCCTCGGGCAATCAGAAGCCAAACGGAACACTTTTTGTGTTCTGTTTTACAGGGGTCGACCCTCGCACTGCCAGAAACCAAACAGAACTAAAAACAAGTTCTGGGTTAAAGGGGTCGACCCTTGCATGGGTCGACCCCAGGGGTCGACCCTTTCAGGCAGACTACACCAAAATGGGTCTGTTTTGATTCTGTTTGAACAGAACCTGAGAGGGTCGACCCCATGGGTCGACCCCTACTAGATTGGGCCTGAAAAACAACTAAAAACACCATCAATTCAATGGGAAATAATTGATTAAATGTTACCATCATCCCATAAAGATTGTGACGACCCGAGGATCCGAGTATCGGAAAGGAACCGGCGCGTCTCGAATCTCGGCCCGCCAACCCACGAGCCCGAAGACTCGGAAGGGTAGAAAGGAGTGGTGTGGGGTATAAGAGAAGCTGCAACGTCCACAGAGATAGCACAATAATCAAAAGGAAATGCACATAATAATAAATAAATCAAACTGCTACAAGGTCCACAGTGTCTCATGTCCAAAGAAAGTACAGTCAACAGGAAAGAAAGTACAACAACATGGGGCATCCCCCGGCGTACAACAACACGGGGCATCCCCCGGAGTACAACTACGCGGGGCATCCCCCGGCTCTGGCAGACTGGCAACTAACCCTGGCTGGAAGACCCACGCTGAAACTCGGCCGCGCCTCCCGCCGACCCCGCCTCACCTGAAGAGCAGGGGTGAGCCTCATCTCATTGGCCCACTAGGGATCCCGCGAATCCCCACCTCACACGGAAAACGAGGAAGAAGAAGACAACCCTACCAACCGAGAGTACGGTAGAACCGACAAGCCAAAGTAAATAAACGGAAAAGTCGTCTACTCTAACGGTACCGTAGTACGGAACCTCGGTCCAACAAAACACGAGCCCACGCCTGCCAGTGAACAGGAGCACCATCCATAAGAAGAACGACCGGATGCGTCCCCTGACGTCTTACACCGCGTCACAAGTGTCTAGCTACAACGCCCCGGGCGTGAGACTCAGACACGCAACAAGTACCACAACAAGGACTAGCTGGGGTCGCACTCGTCAGTGCGTGCCCTAAGCCCCCAACTACGTGTGCACACACAGACCATCTGCTCTAGGTCGGGTCCTCTAGCTGGTTTTCCCCCCCACCGGACTCTGGTGGCAAAGGCAAGGGGCCCTACGGTAACCAGCCTAAAAACCGCGTCACACTGGGTCTCGCTCTCCACCACTCCCAGGTGGGTCCGCACACGCGTGCGTAGAAAGCTACGACTAGTGGACAGGTCACTGGAAGTAAGGACTAATCCATGGAAACCACCGACCAAGCACTAGCACAGACTCTCGATGATCCTACGGTAGGTACGGAAGCCGGGGACACGCATGAGGTCCGACCGTCCCTCAAGTCACGCGACACTCCTACCTAGGTAACTGATTATCCGAGGAACCCCGGGCGCCCCTGTGGCTCTCACTGGGTGCCCACGGCATCCCTAGGGCCACGCCACAACCGGGTCCAAAACTCATCCAACCGGAGGTCACGCTACCCGCAAAACGCGGTTCGGGGAAGGGAAAAGGTCGCGAGCGTGACACCGAAGAACGCGCTAGCTTTGGCTAGCGCGATCTTCCATGTCGCGCTGCCCAAGGCTAGAGCGTTCAATCTGAACGCGCTAGTCTTGGATAGCGCGATCTGGAGATCGCGCAACCCGAACCAGGCGCGTTCCCCCACCGCCTTACTGTTCGTCTTCTCCGACGGACACGCTCGGACGACACAGCGCGTTCATCAAGAACGCGCCACTGGACTATAGCGCGACATCGGGCCGAGCCCGGTTCGCGAACTACGGCCGGAAATCACAAAACCACGCCCATTCACCCCCTTTGGTGAAGGGAAAACAATGGGGAATCACCCCACAACGACCTAGCATGCATCTAGAGCCCCCAAATCGATCAAAAATCCCACGAATCGACGGAACCGGCGCTCAAACCCCAAACATAGAAATAACCCTCCCGGCATGAATCTAGCCCCTCTCGGCCTCTCCACGGCCTAGAAATCACGGGGAATGCTAGAAAGAGGGTAAGGATTCGTCCCCCTACCTCAAGGAAGCTCGAAATCCACCGAATCGCCGCCGATCTTCAAATCTAGCTCAACCACGAACTCCACAACCACGCGCCAATGGGGGCACCGCCGCGATCCTCTCGCCGCCGCCGTCGTCACCGCGCTGCCGCCAAGGTCCACCACCCGTCGCCGGAGGGGAAGGGGCCGCCGCGAGGTTCCAACGGGCAAGGAGGGGAAAAAGGGGGTGACCGTTGCGCGCTCACGGGAGGGGAAAGAAGGAAGAAGAAAAAGGGAAGAAAAAGAAAATGCTTTAAATAGAAAATCCGAAAAATGCCAAAAATACCGAAAAAATAGAAAAATACACCTCCTCGACCGTCTCGACACACTGATCGCAACGGTACCACTCGCGGGCTGGTGAACGACCCGGTTCACCCGCTACAGGGTTCCAAAGGACTCGCCGAAACTCGTACGCGGAAATCGGAAAACGCGCACGGAAAAGTCGCGGACACACTCCGGGCCTCCGAAACGACTCCGGATCGCGCCGATCCGAACACGAAAGATCTCCGAAATGAAATTTCGGACACAACAGGGTCGAACACCCTGACAAACCAGATCCGGGACCCATAACGAAGGATCCGAAAGATCCGGGACATTACAAAGATCAACCATGATTTTTCATCCTGAAAGACAAGATAAAGCAATGTGTTAGTTGACAATCAAGATCTTTACATCAAGCATTAACACTATGACCATGTTCACAATAAATTGCTTCGTTGAACTTATTCCAAGAGTGAAAGATGGAACTTACAATATTGTTTTACCTGAGTTTCACATTGTCCTTAAATGCTTGTTCTTTTGTTGAATCGTTCATGTAAGAATCATGGAGTTCCAATATTGAATTACCATTGCATGATCAACAAATTTGGAATCAAGGTACGCATAACAATGTTGAGTCACATTCCATGTGATCAATCCACAAGCTCATCAAACAACATATCATTCCCTCCATTCATTTAGCATTACCAAAGTACACATTCATGATATGTGGCTCAATATGACCTGATGCTCAATATGAGAGGCTCAATATGACATGATGCTCAAAATGACATTTATCCAAGTATGTTTTTCACAGAGGCTTCTCATTAAATACAAATCAATCTCACCAAGTGTAGAGACAATGTGTATGCAATGTTTGTGCTAACTTCAAAGCACGTATACATCCACATGATGATAAGCCTTGTAGAATTACAATTCATCCACATGATGATAAGCCTTATAGAATTACAATGCATCCACATGATGATATCCCAAAAGAAATAGTTTACGATCATTTCCACAACCAGTTCAAGTGAAGAGCATTCATGCACAAGGCTAAGCAACAAAGGCATTTTGTAATCATCAAAATCACATACATAACACATTCATAGTGTCACATGTTTGCATTGAGTTTTTATGCATTTACAAAAAATATAAAAATCAAAAAACTTAAAAATTCAAATAAACTCTCTTGTTATGTCCTCCTGCTCTTGCATGTTGAGAAAATCTGACATGGGATCTAGATTTTGCATGATATCCTGCTGAACATCTCATCTTGTGAACATATTTCTCCATTGGTTCATATCCAACCTACCAATCACCACCTTCAATTGATATCAATACATGCTTGACTATATTTACTTTGGATGGTATCATATTGATTTGTGAGAATAATCACCAATTGGTTTCCTCTGATTGGCATCATATTCATTTGTTCGTCCATGATTTGCCCTTGCTTCTTCTGATTTGATAAGATGGGCTATTGCTGTTTCAAAGGGAGATAAGCTTGTTCTTCCTCGCTTGGCTTCTTCCAGCGTTGTTGATATTGTTGATCGTGTCACAAGGGGAAAAAGATTTACATTATCCCGCCTTTTGATTATGTCAAAGGGGGAGAATAAATGATGATTGTGTGTGACAGGGGGAGACGAATATATGTGCCATTCTGTTGTATCCACTCTATTGTATCATCATTAATAAGTAATCATTAAGTTTGTCATCATCATTATGTTTGTCATCATCAATAAGTTTAATATATGTGCCATTCTGTTATATCCACTCTGTTGTATCATCATTAATAAGTAATCATTAAGTTTGTCATCATCATTACGTTTGTCATCATCAATAAGTTTGTCATCATCAAAAAGGGGGAGATTGTTGAGTAATGGTCTTGATGATTGTGGTGATAGTTAAGTTATGGTTTTGATGATAACTAAACCTAATGTGTGATTAAGTGATGATAACTAAACTTATGATTGATTGCTCATGCTCTTGTTATCTATGTATGTTTGAGATGGGAAATGGCAACGGTTACATGGCCTTGATGCTTGGTTTGCATATGTTGGTTTTACAAGAGACAAGGGATTTCATAACCTCTTCAATGTGAACGAGCATGGTATTAACCTTGACTATCTTGCTTGCAGGATCAAACTCATGGCAGTCACCTGGTAAACCGTACGTATGGATAAGTACCTTACTTTTCTACATGTCAACACAGGTGGTATATGTCATTTATTGTCAAGAATCATTGGTAAGATTCTTACCTTGTCATAGTCATCAACCTCACCATGGGTATTCTATATATCTCTCATTTCTAAACTTCATTCATGATATTTGAGGTTCAAAATGATAACTTGGATTGATAACTTACAAGCTCACTCTTCAAATGCATTAGTTTCTCATTCTAATCATGATAACATGCTCAAATGGTCTTGATGTTTCTAATGCATAAACCAAGTGAAATCTAACCCACAAATGTATGAAATAAACATCTACTTAAAGTCATTGTTATTTGGATGTATTTCATTGGGCTAACACTTCAACTTTGCAGGACTAGGTCATTCCGGTCAACCAGAATCGCCAAACGCGAAAAGTCTCATACTGCAGAACTGGCGGTCGACCGCCCCAGGTCGACCGACAGCAGCGGTCGACCGCCCCAGGTCGACCTAAAATTCCAGGGATCAAATTTCTACAGGTTTCTCAGTAGCGGTCGACCGCCAGCTTCCACAGGTCGACCGCCAGCCCTGAGCCAACATATGTTGACTTTGTTTTCCACTTCGAGAAGAGCCATTCTCCATGAATTTCTTTATTCCTAAAGTCACCCAATCACCCACAAAATGTGGATCTGGTCTGGGGGGTTTCTATAGACCATTCAAATGCTATAAAACACATACAAGAGGGTTAGAAACCCTAATGCTTCAAGGGGATCAAGAGAGATCAAGGGAAGCTAAAAGATGAGATTCACGGGTACTGTAGCACCTCCGTGAACAGTGCTTCGAGCTGAAGTTCTTCATCCTTCCTCAACACATTGAAGGTAAATCTGAAGCCAATATACCCCCATTCAAGTGAAGAAGCAAGCAACCAACAAAGAGAGATCAAAAAGAAGGCTATCAAGGTAAGAAGAATGATGCGGGAACTCTTGCAAACATACTCCATTTTGTAAGTTTTTCATCCATCTCTAAGGTGTTTCAAGTCAAAGCTGAAGCTAGCAACCTCCAAGAAAGAAGAAGAAGCAAGCAAGCACCGATTCGAGAAAAGGCTGCTAAAAGGTGAAAGAATATTGTTTCTCAAGATCCATATGAAGTCTTTCAAGCTCTGCTCAAGTGAAGATTGAAGCCACGTTCAAAGATCAGCAACATACGTTCAAAGGGAAGCCAAATCAGGAGTTTTCTAAACTGTGCCTCATTGCCTTTGTGTTTTGGGTGTTATATTTGTGTTCCTCATAAACTGCGAAAACTTGTGTGTGTGTGGATCGTTGTTGGATCCGTGGTCGTGTGTGTGTGTGTTGTATTTGATTCGTGTGTGCGTAGGTCTTCTTAGATCTACGTGTGTGTGTGGTTTTATCTATATCTTAGTGTTTGTGTGTGTGGAGTGCTACACTTGTCGCAGCGTGTGTGTGCTTTGTTGATCCGCTTGTTGGATCGTGTTGGAGACCTCGTCTCCGTGTGTGTGTGTGTGTTGGGGTGCGTCCCCGTGTGTGTGGGCAGGTGTCGTCCTGCGTGTGTGGTTGGAGCGTCGTCTCCGTTTGGGGATTTATCCCCGAGTGAAGTCTCACCGGGTTTGGTGAGGGGTGGACGTAGGATTGCCATCGTTGCATCCGAACCACCTTAAAAATCGTTGTGCATTGTGTGTTATTTGTGTGGTTTGATTGTTTTCGTTATATGGTCATGTGAGAACGGAGAGATTGAGAGAATTAGTTAAACAGTTTTCAAATTGCTAATTAACGTTTATCACATATTTTGTAAAAAGCTAAAAGTTTCTTTAAAATTTTTAAACACCCAATTCACCCCCCTCTTGGGTGTCATTGATCGCGGGACTTCATTCTGAGCTCAGCCGGTGAGAAAGAGAGCGCCCGGTCCCGTGGCTTCCCGATCACGAGCGACCACCGCGGATAGAGTGAGGAGAGAGTAGGCCCGTCAACGGAGCGGATACGAAGCGAATATATGACTATCCGTATCCGCTCCATTTTCTGATTCGAATTATCAGATTTTGATCCGCTCCGATTTGACTCAGATACGAAGCGAATATCTGACTATCCGTATCCGCTCCGTTTTAAAATCCGAATTAGCCGATTCAAATTTAAAAGTATATAAATATAATTATAAAATATTAAAAGTATATAAAATATAATTATAAAAGGTCAAAAATATATAAAATAAATTTAAATTAAAATATAACTATAAAATATCTAAATTTCTCTATAATATCATTTATTTTATAATATATTATTTAAATATATATATTATATGATATAAATATTACGAACGGATATTTTTCGAAGCGAATATTATAATATCCATATCCGCTCCGATTCGAATTCGGATATTATCCGTATCCGAAAAAACGAATACGAATCGAAGCGGATCCGGATAATATCCGTATCTATTGACAGGCCTAGGAGAGAGCCCCGTGCCCCCAAGGCACGAAGTCCGCCCACTGTCGTGGGTGCCCTGTATCCTAGGGAGGGACATATTAGGCTGAGCCATCGCCCCTACCAGTAGGGTTCAGGTCCACGGACCCACCCTACCATCACCTAGTCGTCATGGGAAAGGGTTGCGCTGCGAGATCAGTCCGTCATTATCGAACTCGTTATCTTGAATATGTGCTTGCGACCTTAGGTCCGAGGGATATTGGCCTAGTGGCTGTAATCCCCTAAGTCGTTTCACGTCACAATTGGTTTTATATGAGATTAAAGGGGTAAAAATACTTCCATACCCCTTATAGAATGTGCCCTAGGCCACTCTCACATGTTAGGAAACAAGTTGAGAACATTTTAGACAAGTTCCAAGGCCATAGAAGGTCTCACGTGCGGTCTACGGTGAGTTCACGAATGTTAGTGCAAATTTCATGAATATCTCGGCTGACCGGACTTAAAGACCCTGTCGACCGGACCTTGTTCTATCCCAAGAAATCAAGGCCTTCTGTATGCCTTCGGTCGACATTACGATCATACCCTGTATATTTCCTGTCGACCTGACAACTGTGCACCCTGTCTACCGAACTTTACACTGGTTCTAGATGAAGAACCTGTACATAAACCCTGTTGACCTAACCAATTACCCTGTCGACCGGACTTCATGTTGGTTCTGGAAAATTGAAACTCTACAGAAAACCTATCGATCGGACTTCATATTCTGTCGACCGGACTTCATGTTGGTTTTAGAAAATTAAAGTTCCATAGGAAACATGTTGACCAGATTATTTTTCATGTCGACACCTTCACCTAAAAAACATATAATAAAATGCAGTCAGTTCATGAGACACTTAAATCAAAGACTACATATCTTGGCTTTCCATTTGAATGTACTTTGGCCATCTTTCAGTCCTGTTTGAGCACTAAAGAAGGAATTTAAACATTCAACTTCCCATTTACAAAACTATGAGAACGAGAGCCATAAAAAAATTGACATTCATTCTCATCAAATCTCAAGGATCATAAGAAAATGTACCATGAACTCAAATCAAGAGGGAAACTCAAGTCTTTCCAAGTTTAAAACCTATCAATAGTTCATCAAAGGAATGAAAACCATCGAGCACAAAACACACATGTTTTGTGATCATCAAAACTTTAATGCCAAAATCAATTAGGGAACTCAACAAACCTCCTCGGCCTAATTATGATGGGAAGTTTGAGCAACTCCAACAATTAATCTTAGCCCAACAACAATCTACTTCAAAGTTGGAGAGTCAAATCTGGCAACTCACTACAGCTAGCATGAGGAGAGAAGTCAGCCAACTTCCTAGTCAACATGTGGCCAACCCTAGGAATCAACCTCCAAGTTTCCCTCAATGAGAAGGCCTCCTTCCTCAATGTTGGCACCTAAAATATGGCGTCGTATACAAGGAAGATCCCCTGGAACAATGATGGAAGCTTTGACGCGATGTCAGAAGAGTCACGTTGGGTCAATCTAAACACGCATCCAAAAAGGGCGATGAAACCCAGTTGCTTGCGGGTGTGCTCGGCACACCTGATAATGCACCTAGAGGAAGGAGTCGACGCGCTCTTCCCAACAATAAAACTCCGAATGTCGAAGTCAACCCGAACCGGCGTCGGACTAGTCACGTTTGGATAACTCAAAGCCTGCATCCGGGAAGGATGATTGAACCCCCAAATTACAAACCCGCGTTGCACGCCCAATGATACATCTCGGGAAAGGGAACGACACGTTTCTACTCGACATAAGAAGGCAAAAGATCAGAGATACTGAGCCGGCGCCATTAAGCATGATATACGAAACAATCTAGTGCCATTTCAGCGTCGAAATGGGCTGACTGCGCCGATCCAAGGTGAAGATCACGCTCTTGGCGTGGGCCTCACCCCCACACCGATTCAAGGCGCCCATGTGGCGCCGGATGAGCCCGTTCGCCCCTATAAAAAGAAGGTGCCAACGGCTCAGAAAAATGAGAAGAGAAGGCAGAGGCCTACAAAAAATAAATCAGAGAGAAGGAGAAGGGAAGGAGAGCTCGCAGAAGAGAAGAGGGAGAAGAGAGGGAGAGGAAGAAGCTCACCGTAGGTGGGTTTTCTTTGTACTTTTTTTATTTTCCTTTCTTCTTATGCCCGATGGAGGGCCATAGCTTCTGTACATTTTCATGTCCCGATCAATGAAATGGCTGGCAATTTGGCCTCATTCTTGGAATATCCCCGTACCTTGTATGCTCCATGTTCTTCCTTTGCCATGCTTGGTGCTGTGCATGAATGAATGTCGCTTCTCCCCTCCCCTACTGATGGTTTATGGTTAGTCTATGTGTTTTTTGATGGCATCTTCGCAGGCAGTAATCTCTGGGGTTTGGTCAAAAAGATGAGTAGGATTCCAAGATTTGGACCGCCTGAAACTCTCCCTCTGCTCTTGGGCATGAAATGATCTTCGCGTTCTTCATCTTAGCTTTCCATTTGTTATAAGCTATCTCCGAGGGGGTATTGAGCCCCATCCCCTTCTCTGCAAGTCGTCAGGGAGAGGGGAAGGGTGGCCATCGGGTTATCCCGGACGATGCCGACAATGTATTGCAAGAGAGGAGAACGCCTCTTTTCCTATTTCTTGACTTCTTTTTCTTCCCGCCCGCGGTCGGCATGTGCCCCCACAATGGGTCATCTAGTGATTGCTGGTGTATAGACACCATGTTGATAGATTTCTTGAAGTCAGGAAGCTCGTGAGGGCGTGGAGGATCCACTCTGGATTCGCCCATCTGGAGCTCTCCCCTTTTGATCAGGCCTTCGACAATATCTTTAAATACATAGCAATCTTCAATAGAGTGCCTAAGCATTTGGTGATATGGGCAGAAGCGGGGGTCATCTTTTCTTCTAATGTCACCTGATCTCTTTGGCTCCGACAGGGTGACCTTATTATATTTAGTGGCCCATTCAAACAAGAGCCGAGTCTTATCCTTAGGGAAGGAGTAAGACTTCATCATTTTGGCTGACAAAGGAGGCCCTTCTTGTTGTTCGGCAGGCTTGGCCGGAGGAGGGTTGGCGACACATTTATCTTTGTCTCCTTGCCGCTCGAACGCCCTGAAGTTGACTGTATGAACTTCTTCGGGCGCGGGCAATTTATCGGCTGATTTGGCCTTCTGACTTGAGGCCACAGGGGCAGAGGCGAGGAAAGCCTCGATTTTTGCCACCACATTATTTAAACGATCAAATGACCTAATTTCGATTCCAATCATCTTTTCGAGGATCCCTCGCTTCAAATTTTATTTGCATATTTGCACTGTGTCTTCTTGGTGTAGCGGCCGCCTGCATCTCATGCTAAGATTCCGCCATCTTTTAATATATTCCAAAGCAGTTTCATCATTCCTCTGCTTGGAAGCATATAATTCGGCCATGGTTATTTCTCTCTCGACAACGTGAAACCGCTCCCGAAACTTCCTTTGCATATCTGGCCAGTCGTTGATAGACCCGGTCGGTAAGTTCGAATACCACACAAAAGCAAATCCTGTGAGGGAGGACCCAAAGACCTTGAGTAGGTAGGATTCGTCAGCTGCCAGGTCGCCCATTAGGTTAACGTAGTAGGCTATGTGCTCTTTCGGTGAACCATGTCCGTTAAACTTATCGAACTTCAGCGGTTTATTGACGTCGGGAGGTAGCTTTTTAGCCGCGTGATGGACAGGATAAGGTACCTTGTACACATCGAAAGCGGCATAATCTTCATTGCCCCTGTCGGCCAGCTTCTTTTCGATCGGGCCTGGGCGGGGGTGGGCTTGCTGTTCTATGATTATTTTATTCGCCATCACCTGGTCGACCGGGCCTGGGCGGGGGTGGGCTTGCTGTATCTGCGGCGTCGCCACCGTTGCCTGAGGTGTAACGGCAATCCCCTGGTATGGAAACACTGGGGGTTGCGTCGTAGTGGTATGCGATTGTTGGGAGGGAGTGCCCCCTGTGTGGCTAGGCGTCGGTTGAGATGCGGCCGCCTGTAGCGAAGCCTCGAGGATTTGGCCATTATTTCCCTATTCTCGGGAGGGAATTCGGCCTGCTCGGCGGCAGACGCCTGTGCATTCTTCTCATCCAGTTGCTTCTTTAGTATTTCAATCTCCTGTCTGTATTCCTGCAATAGCATCAGTACCGTAGGGTCATGCATAGACAGATTGAGGGTGACAACTCTTTCTTCAGCTGGGGCTTCTTCAGATGATGAGGACGGCCTCCCACCGTCATCTTCAGTTGTGATTACATTGACGGTGATGACCACCACAGCCTTATCTAGGCTGGTTTCTTCAGCGATGGTCCACGGCGCCTCGCCTGGCTGAGCTGGAGCCCAGGGCCAAATCCGCTTGGGCACCCGAATATGCTTGAATTTGGTTGGCTTTGGGGCCAACCCCACCCTTGATTTGGGCCTACAGCGGTCCGGCTTCTCTCGGGCCAGTGCTTGAAAAGAGTTGTGCATCGGCACAGTTGGAATTTCCCTATCGGGCGTGATCTTGGCATGTCGACCATTTAGAAAGACCCGAACGCCTCCGATGAGTATGCATTTGCCCGAGGTAGAGAGCCGGCTTCGCAATGTGCCGACGTTCTTCTTGGCCGCCCGCCTGGCAGCGGGGGTGCGCCTCTTGTTACTGGAGGCGCGGGAGTGAGTGTGGTGGACGTGGCCGGCCACTGCTTCAATTTCCTTCGGTGTCGCCATTGCAGTGGTGACGAGGTCATTCTCATGGACGTCCAGGAGCTCCACGAAGGCCACCCCTAGGAAGTTGGGAAAGCCGACGACAGGCGAGAAGCTGCCGAATTGGATCGGCACAGCAAGATAGCCATGCTCGGCATGGCTAGCAACTACGAGCGGACCAAACGTGACTGCCATCGATTTCTTCGAAATTCAACTTGCAATTTCGAATTGAGGACGTCAGAATTTTAGGAGGCCATGGGGCCCCAAGTCTCGGCGAAGAGATGAAAGGTAGTTCAGTCCCACCGGGTGTGCCAACTTGTGGGCACTTAATTCGGTTATTATTATAGTATCGTTGTATCGTTTATCGATTTATCAGTTTATCAAGTGCGAGGGCTTGTCAATCACATAAGTGACAAGGTGTTCGGGCTTCGAGACTGGAGTGATTCGAAGCCCGGGATGCGCTCCATCTGACTGACCAGATGATTGTGGGTATCGGGTCGAGACTGAAGACCCGCCGCGCCATAAAGGTCACGGTGTTAATTACATCCCCTCGAAGAGAGAAAAACCTCTGATTAATCGCAGAGATATGGGGCCTCATGGCCTAAATATCAATTTTCATGAAAGGAGTAAATGGCATGTTGAAAAGTATTAAAATCCCCCATAGTGGGATGCAGAAGGAAATTTAGAGTCATATCGGCCGTAAATCGACCGTTTGATGTTCGGACGGATGTCCGGGTCAAAAACATCACGATCGTACCGGTAAAGTCGGAGCATCTATATATGCCGGGACACGGCAAATTTATTGTTTGAAGAAATAGAGACGCTCGGTTAAATCCTAGTCAACGGTTCAAATCAGCGGAATATCGGCCCAATGCAAAGCAAGGCTACGGCCATAGCGAGATAATCCCCAAGGGCCGAGCATGCCTTTACAAGGGGGCATTCGATGCTTCCCCTCATGCGGGGTTAAGGGAGAGTAGCCCCGGGTGGCTGCCGTTAGATTATTTAATGAGTGCATTTTTTATGTTCAACATCATTTTTTTATTTTACATTACATCCATAACTATATGATTTATTTATTTTATTATCATTACCCCTTTTTAGAGCTTTTGTTGTTGTTCTTTTTTTTGGGTTTGCATTTTACTGTGGTTCGTTCATTCATTTTTTGCTAAAATAGGGGGTTTCGGTCGACCTAAGCATCAGTTCGGTCGACCGAAATTCCCAGGGCATAGAGACCCGTCGCGTCGACTCGGTCGCCGATCGGTCGACCGAAGGCTAGGTTCGGTCGACCAAACTCAGCAGCAAATACATCTTCAGGGATTTTTGTTTGGTTGTCCTGCCTTCTTATGGGGTTTTGTGGGGATTCATTCAATATTTCTTCTTATATTCTTTTATCTTCATTCATCCATCACCTCTGGGTTTCTGCATGAGGATGCGGTTTCAGAATTCACAAATATGCAAGTGGGATCTTGGAGTTCACGCATACAGATGCGTTTTTGAACTCAAGCGAGCGTATGCAATTTTTTGAACTCGTGCATGGAGTACGCACTTCTGAATAAATATACACAGCGGATGGTGTATCTGTGTTATGCATTCCATTTCATTCTTTTCTTTGTTTTTGCCTTCCTTCTCCCTTTTCTTTTATTTGATTTGCCTTACCTTCTCATTTCCTTACTGCACATGGGCCAAGATCATGCATGGTGCATGGGGCTCGGTTTGCACTAACATTCATTCACAAGGCCATGAATCTGTGAGAATGCGAAAGCGATTCCAGTTTTCTTTTCCTTCTTTTATTTAATGGGTCTGACAAGGGTCTTCAAAGTCAAGGTTGGCTGGCCAGACAAGGGAGGTGGGTCGACCCACTGCTGAAGATGGGTCGACCCACCTTCAGCAGGGCAGCAGCCCAACGGTATTTTGGTTTGCTCCTTTTTTTGGTCCATGCGATCAATTCGTCACCGAGCTTTAGGGGTTGGTAAAGCCCTTTTTTTTCTTTCATTGCATTTGCTTTCTTCATCATTCATTGCATTCACCATTTTTTTTATGGGCCATGGGCCAATCGATCCGCACAGAATCTGAATTCCAGCACACAGGGCCACTCCTGATTTCACATGTTTTCTTTTTTTTTGAACTGTAACTTGTTTAAGTTAGTGACATCTGTGGAAAACCCCTGCCAAAGCTTCCAGTCTCTAAACCAGCACCGCAGAGCCCTTCAATCTCTTCTGTTGGTTTCTCAACCATTCGCCAATATTCTCCTTCAATATCGATTACCATCGACCATGGATCGACTTATGGCATTGGTAATTAAAAGCCCTTTAACAGGCAATCTGGGAGAATCAAATCCACTTTCACCACACTTTCCATTATCTGCCTTCACATTCACATGTGGCTTTGACGACTGAGAATCATTTCCAATATTTGAGTTGTTATCATGAAGCTGAATTGACACCCAAATCATTCGTAAGGATGCAGCCTCAGGTGTTTCAAGGACTTGATCTTTTCTTACAATTGCAAAGGGGGTCACATTATCTTTGTAACCCATCTGCCTCTTAAAAAAAAACTTCTGAGCACTTCTCTGTGGGTCCTTCCTTTGTTTTATGCAAGAACTGACATACTTCCTCACCCTTATTATCACTTATTGTAGAACATCGGCGGCTTCCGGTGATGGGACTTTGACCACATTGCTTGAGGTACTTGGGTGATTGCTCCCAAATGAACTTGTCTTTCTTTGGCAGCATCAGAGCTTCTCACTGCACTTCCTGAGAGTTCAGACGGTATTTTTTTGTGTTCTCAGAAGGCTGATCAGGAACAACAGTTTGGGCAGCCGACCTGGCGCGTGCTGATTGAGAATCCATGCTATCTGCACCTTGTTCAACATATTTCTGAAATTCAGTTTGCCACAACATATATAATGCTTGAACCACTCAATATCCTAGCTCGATCGTGGGATGGCATATAGGCTGCAGGCTGAGCCCCCAAGGCAAGCAGGAGGGTGGGAGGAATGCACATGACATACAGGTTTTTTTTTTGAGTTTGTGATTGATCTCCTTAAAGCACCAAGGGCTAAGAGGGTGAAGAGTGTGCCATATGCAAATGGGAAGTACAGGAATTTCAGTTTTGAAATGCCTGAAATCCATCATGAATTTTCATGCAGGAAAAGATATCCAATCATCATTGCCTACTCAGAAGTTCTTCATACATCCAGTCCGGAAATCTATGTTTTGCTGTTTTTTTTTGTTCTGAACTGAGAATACTTTTTTCTGATGCCCATCTTCTTTTTTGGATTGAAGTCAGCGATGTAGGTTCTAATTCAGATTCTATATTGAATTTCTATCCTGAACTAAGGGGGGGCATTGGACCCCAGACCCCTTTGCTTTAACTTTCTATCACTGCTTCAGCATATCCCTGAACTGAATTGGTTGTTGCTTTAAGGCTGTTGTGCAAAGCTTTCAATTTTAACCCAGGGGATTAAAGTTTATGCTCAGAATTCAGTCTTTCTTGGGTTTCCTTTTTTTTAGCAAGTTCAGAAGATCTATATAGAACATTATCTTTTCTCTGTATCCAAACTGAACTTCAGTTTTCTTTTTTTTTTCTTGATCAGGAAATATCATGCTCATAATTCATTTTTCTGTTTTGCTCATTCAACTTCCGGCAGTTTTCAGAGTTGGGACTGGCCACTAAACTCTCCAATTCAGTCATCTGCCCATTTGTTTTATTTAAGATCGCCAGGCAAAAATCCGGCATCACCTCCCCTTAATCCGGAGGCGTCGGGGAATGTAAATAGGGGTGCGCCCTACGGAGAGAACTCGGACGGCCCCAAAACATCACGGTGGCGCACATAAGCGGCGGACCGGTAAGATTACCCCATTTGGGGCCGGAGATCCCGAGGGCTAGTCTACAAGAGAGTCCGGTGACCCGTGGGTTGTTACGATCATGATTATCCCATTTCAGGCCGGGGATCCCGAGGGCTAGACTACGAGGGAGTCCGGTGACCCATGGGTTCGCACGATCACATGACTGGAAACCGCGTGAGAATCGGAATGACTACGGTGGCACGGCGGACGGGAGATCCGAAGGATAACAGGGAGATTTCTTCCTCCGGCAGTGGGAGTGTAGCGAATGTAGAGCACACCACAGATCCAATGGGAAATTGAGACCGGCACAGACTGAGCAACAGGGAAAACGAAGCACAGGGATTTTTTTTGAACAAGAAACTCTCTTTTACTCCATGGCAAAATGAACTTCCACTACGTCCAAAGGAATACAAGGGCGGAGTTTACATCCTAGAATAAAATGAGGGAAGTGAAAGAAATAAAGGGAAGACAAAGACAAAGGGGTGGGGCGGAGCTCTCTTCCCCTCACCTTTCTCTCTCTTTTCTGGACCGAACCGATCGCTCCAAAACAGCCTCTCGCCGACCGAAGAAGCTCGCTTCTTCACCCTCCGCTGGCTTTTATAGGGGTCCTCGAGCCTCTCTTCGCAGGGTGGCCTTCGGGCTTCCTTCCTCCACTTCGCTTGTAGCCGGGGTCGCGTGCTGCTGCCTCGGCTGCTGCTGTGGAGGTTGGTGCCTGCCGTTGCTGCTGACGCCGCTTTGCTGCCGTGGCTGCTTCGCTGGGCGACACGGCCGCTTATGCTGATGTTGCTTGCGGCTGCTGCTGCCGTGGCGGGGTATGGTGGAATGGGCGAATGGCGGAGTTCGATGGTTAGATTGATGAGCAGGGTTGGGAGTATGAAATTCCTTTCCAACCAGTCCGCAGAAGTAAACGAAAGAATCTACGTAAGCCTAATCATCTCGAGTGCTACAATGTAAGACTGTAGCCGTCGGTCTTTTCCCCAATTCGACCAAGGATGCTGACAGGTTAGACAAGTTAGGTATGTCTAGCATCCGATTATTGTAAATGTTCTCTTTTTCTATTATCAATAAAACACTCCCTTGGTGTTAGGTGGGGAAGTGTTTCCCGGTTTGGGGAGCACTCTCCAACTATTCATTAGGTAGGGCTTTTGAATTAAAAAAAAGAGTGGATGGACGGCGGAGCAGGGGATGGTGTGCGTGGCCTGGCCGGCGAAGCACGGGGTGGGGGGGGGGGGGGGACTCCTGCCTGTTGACGTGTTCGCGTGAGTTTCGGCGGGCATTGAATGCCGCTCAGGAGGAGACAACGGGAGGGGGGTTGAGAGAGGTCGCGGGAGAGAGGGAGAGAGAAAGGGAAATCGCGAGCTGTGACACAGACAGCCGCAATTTTCCGCATGTTTCTGATTTTTTTTTTTTAATTTTTTCTCTCTCTCCTTTCGCCCCTCCTTTTCCTTCCATTTGCATATACACCCCTTCTATTTCCTTTCTTTTATCTTATTTGGCTCACCTCGTTGTTTGGCCCAATTCGCATTAAGCCCATTTTTCTTCTATCTCAATTGGGTCAATTTGTGTTTGGGCCTTCTCCATCTTTTTTTTAGTGCCCACAAAGAACTAGAATCACGTCTGATTATCTCGACACCTATTAAAGGACGTCACCTGGTCACCATACTATTCACAACAAGATTAATAGTTCACATAAACGTCGAGAACTCGATAGGGTTGAAACATTGTAAAATAAAATTTTCATATTTAAATCTCAATTAGTCAATTATTGAAGTGTTTAGAGATATAATTAATAAGATTATATCTTAAATAGATCTTAACCCTAAATATTTCGTATCCTAAATATGTTACCAAACGATCACCCGATTCATAACCTTGGTGCCTCTGACTCTCTGAGTACCCAAACTAGCACAAATTGAAAAATAAAATCCATATTTTTTCTTATCTAGGATGAACTATAAATACCTATTGTCACCGTGGCGGTGCTATCCCATCCCCAAATATGTCCTCACCTTGATTATATCATACTTTGGAGTGTTGATCAGATTACAACACGAGGCACTTTGTAGAATCTTCGTGATCATGTGTGAAATTTCAAATCAAATTAAAAAGGTCTTCTAGCCCGGGTCTTCCACGGCTAGACATGCATCACTGTCACAATTGGATATACTAGTCAAATGGACGTGTTACGCGCGTGAGTTTAATTTGATATATATTTTTTAAATTATAACGATAATACAGTTGAAATGTACATATAAATAATATAAATAAAAATTATATTTTTATGTGATTTCATTTTTGATAGAATTATATCATTCTTTATACTTCTGAGCATTGGGGATAGTGCAAAACTTATCAACAGAATAGACTACTCTAGTATATATAAAATGACAATAAAATTGTGTTAGAATATGAAGAAGGCGAGTTTGTCATCCAAAGACACAAATATCAGGAATATCAAGTTAACTTTAATTATTCATTATAAATTAATTGCATATCAGTTAAGTCCATTAGATGACTTATAATTTTACGCAAAATGTGGTAGACATTTCTTTCTCAAACAACACTGATTCTCTGAAGCTAGAAGCGTATTCAAGAAACTCTACGTTTTACCACTACAAAGTGATCTCTAGCTAGCATCTACTAAAATAGGCATGCTTCGGACAATGCGTTGATATTGGTCACATCAAATCTATGTCTAATGCAGCCCATGATCAAGATCGCAAGAACAAGATGTGGCTGACAGTAAGATAAGTGAACCCTTCAAATATGTGAATGTATTGCTGCTGCAATTGACTCTTATTGTAAAAGTTGTTTGTAAATTATCTTGCACACTGAGTGACATTACATTTTATATGAAGATTATTCTTTTATTCTTTACTTCTATTAAGCCCGGTGGTTATGTGAACAGATTCATTAATTATCTCAGAATAGCTTTTGTCTCATTGAGAAATATTTTCAGTATTTATGAGTCCAGTTTTGTGTCTCCGATAAATTATTGACCCTTTTAATGAATTAGTTAATTGAATTCTTTGTGCTTTGTGAGTATGTTAGTTTTTTAGCTGTTAAAGGCATTGCTTGAGCCATGTCATTGCCATTAATATGTTGCCTTGGTTCCATGTGATTCTGAAAAAATTGAGGAAGATTTGTTGATGGTCAAAGTAAACAAGCCGACATCAATAAAAACCCAACTTCCATATGTATATTTTGTCTCCCTTACTGTAAGCCAGACATAATAAATGACAGTGCAGAAAATCTCGGGGATGTTCCTCGAGACGATCGTATAGAAAATTCTACTCATGTTGTTGCTTATATTTCTGATCTACAGGATTCTTGATGCTTTTATACCATGTCTATTCTAACATCAAAATAATGTTCAGAGATATCATTTAAAAATCAGAAAAATTTGAAAACAACGACATTGAACATACAGTTACGAAGCAACAATAGATACAATTAGTTATTAATGTACCTATAGATGCATTAATCATAAATGCATGTGGGTCAAATGGTAAAGAGTCTATTATTTCAACGATGTCACGTGTTCAACGTCGATTCAATTCTGCCCGTTGACACCCGGTACTGGTTTAGGGGGGTCCAGCTTCCCTTGTTTTTTTGCACAGCCTCGGCATACTGAAGCTTACCCCAACGGCCAATGCAAGCTGGTGTGGCTTCAATCTGCTAGTTCCAAAAGGTATTGGAAACTCTTTATGTGACCACGGGCGGGAGGTCTGCATAAATATTATGTATAGGATATTTTGTTGGTTGTCATGATCACATGATCGAAATTATGATAAGACTAAAATTTTACAACCATTCATATTTAGTTGATTCCCATAGAAAGCAACATTAGTGCAACCACACTAACATTTAAGCAAAGCATTGCTCAAATACTTGAATCGCACGCATGTAATCTTAGTGGAAGGCAGTGGCGGACTCAGGGAACTGGATAGATTTATTGATTTTTTTACATTTGCCCCCACCCTCGTTGGGTTTTTTGGGCCCATTAAATGTTTATCGATGGTGGGTATCTAGATCTTACGGTTAAGTTAAAATGTCTACTGATGATGGATATTTATCACCCACATTTATTTGGTTGTTTAACCGTAAATCGACAATAGAGATTTTCCTTTGAAGATAAAAACTTAAAAGAGACAAGAGAGGACAAAAATAGCACAGGTAAATAGATATTGCGGATGATGACTGAGAAACTTTGTCTGCAGTCGTGCAGGGTTACTTTTTAACGGTTGAGCAGAAATAAAAAAGACTATCGGGCTATGCACAGGGTTACTTTGTAGACTTGCAGCATGTCTCTCCTATCCACACGTCCAGCTCCCCACACCCCACTCCACTACGAGGAACTTCTCTGTCAATACGGTGAGTTTCCCCTCGTTATCTGTTCTATTGTTACCTATTTGATAGCTTCTGCTGGAATCGTAGGACTTTACCACGTGGTTTTATCTGGGGAAGACATTTCATTGAGGACTTTGATTTTATCTTTCTTTTTATCTATCCATTGGTTTATTTGTTGTTGACATTGACATTGACTTTACCGGTTGCTACAGTTATTGTGGAGAGAGCATTTTTAACAATGAGAATTGTGAAGAATCGATTACGGAGTAGAATGAGTGATCAATGGATGAATGATAATTTAGTGACATATATTGAGAAATAGATATTCAATATCATTGACGTCAGTGAGGCAATAATATAACACTTTCAGAACATGAAGATCCGTCGTGAATAACTCGTAAAATATCTTTTACTTGAAAGAAAATACATAATTTTTATTATATTAATTTTATTTTATCCCCCCCCCCTCTCTCTTTCAAATATTCCTACCTCCCCCACTGGTGGAAGGCCAGTAAAGGCAAAAAAAAAATCCGACGCGCCCATTCCCCCGACCTTCTGCCAAAGGCAGTTATAACGAATCAACAGTGTTATCCGCATTTCTTAAGTCGGGCACTGTTTTTATCGGCCATGTAGGAACGACGCCGCCCCACCTCCGCGTCCGCGCAGAACCGCGGCGAGAACCCCCCGCCGTTGTTGGCGTCGCTCGGCGTCAGCACCTTCGCAAACGACACCGTCCCGCCTCCTTCCTCCCCGAAACACGCGTGCCGTGGATCCGAGATCCTGGGGTCCAGCTCCATCCTGGCGTACACCTCGTCGATATCCTGGTTCGCCAGCAACTGGACGGCCCCGACCCTAAACAGCGAGCAGGGCTTCCAACCGCGCGCCGTCGCGGACACGTCGATGGCGGCGGACGCCTACTCGACGTGGCCCTGCGGGCGGGAAGTAGTACACGAGCGAATCCACGGCCAGGACGTGGACACAATTCCCTGCGCAGGCCCTCCAGACAAGCGGATCCACAGATCGCGCCTCCGCAGCAGCAGGGGGGAGCCCTTACGGCTCCGCAGGGGAGCTCGCCGCCGAGGGGGGAGGAAAGGGAAGGGGAACCCCTGCTCTGGTACTCCCCCCACCCTTGCTCTCGCTAGGTTTCTGTTCTTTCCCCGCGCCCTCTCCTTTTGGAGTGGGCTCCCCTCTCTATGTCGGCTCCCAGAGTTTGGAAATGGACATGATTAAAAGCTGGGCGATGAACCGGCAACCAAAAAAAACACAATCTAACCACCGTACAGAGGAACCGGCGGAAAAAAATCGCCTAATTCTCTTATAATATATAGTATAGATATATTGGTTGCGTGTGGCCAGTCCAAACGCGTGGGTAGACTTCGAGACCTGAATATGTGATATTATGATCCCCACGCCGTCTACTACCCACTTGGGGTCTTAATTTGGACAATACGTGATATTCCTATTAAAAAATCTAACTTATCGTGTAGTACGCATCATAAAATTAACCACTTTTTAGACCCTTTCTTCTTCTCGAGACTTATTTTGTAATCCCTGCCATTAACACTAACTATCATTAGCAGTCCTAACATTGTTAAAATAATGGGATGTATTAGCGATTGTTGTTAATACGTTATAGTAACAAGTTAAAGTATTAACATGCATGCTAAAGCATTTTAACATATTAATATCAACAACTAATGACGGGTTAACGAGTCCTGCCAAAAAGTAAAGGTCGGACAACACGTTATCAATTTCCTAATGGAGACTGGGCAGCAAACCAGATGCTTTGAGACGGGGCACTAACTAATGTTTTCCCATTTTCTTAGTACATAGGAATTAATTAGTCACATAGACTTTAAGTGTGATTTCTTTGAAAAGTATATGTGCGATTAAATTGTGACCTCACGAGTTCATGGAGGTTTGAAAGATTCCTTAAGTAATTAAATCCTGATTTATTTGTAAAAGAAACGTTGAATGCAGAGGTGTGAGACTGACTCAGTATTTTTCGCCTGAGAAAAGAAAATGGATTATGCATGTTATAATGGATTCTAGCTTTTCTGAATCAATTTGGCACATAAATCACTCTACCGGAAAAGAAATAATAAAGAGTTTTAAAGATTGCTCTGTTTTTTCTGAATCAAGTCCACCTCCAGCCGCTGCCATCGTCCAGACACGCCGCCCTGCATTCCACCGTCTGCAGCACGGAGAGCGGGTGAGGATGAAGGAGAGAAATGAGGGGGAGAGGTAAAGTTTGAGGGCCCAATCGTATCGGACGTATTGATACTGTATTGGTACCATATGATACGACGTTGTATCATACTATACCACAATATATCAATTATATAACAAATATTTATTATAGTAAAAAATATATTAAAATATTGTGTAGGTTAATTGGTTAAAGAGCGATTCGAATCTCACAGTGGACATTTGTTATTGACCTTTTATTCCCTTCGCAAGTGTGAAACTTCAAAAAAAAAAAAAACTCCACCCGTCGAGGTTCATCATTACAAAACATGTCCCTTGCCAACTAAGCTATTAGTATCAATTAAATATAAAATAAAATATATAATAATTAAATAGATATAAGTATTATACCAATTACGTATCAGGCATCGATCGTACCGGTGTTTGATTGGTACGATCTGGTACGTGCAGTACAGAACGTATCAGACTAGTACATCAAACCTTGGAGAGAGGATGTGTGCGGGGGTTTAAGGTGAGAGATTTTGGGCTTTGCCAAGAACCCTCGTATCAAGCAAAAATTCTTTTACATCCAAACTCTTACTAAAATAGCCAATTAATTACAAAAGTTTTCAAAATAGCCTTCCAATTCTATAAAAAATATGAAATTAGTACTTTTAGAATTTAAAATATTCATATAAATAGATCCGGCACACGCTAACTACGATCCGAGAAACCCGAGTTATCACACAATCTAAAAACAAAAGGAGAGATGGATAGTCGAAAGTCTCAGCTATCCCCCCTTCCCAACACCCCCTCCAGGTAATTATCGTCGATAATTCTTATCGTATTCTCATTTTGTAAACACTTACTACACTTCACTTGTTTTAATCAACATTTCTTATATTTTGCCATTTCCTTTCAAGATTTCGGTGCAATGAACCACGTGACTCCTCATTCTTGGCCGGTCGAGAATGAAGAATGAGAAATATCACAAATTCCCTCCTTAGAGGTCGTCGCGTGATCATCTTCCCTGCGGGGAATCAGGTAAACTTTCCTAGTGATCACTTTTTTATTTTGCATTCTAGTGTTAGAATTTGGTTCGATAGAGTTCTACATACGTGGACTGGTCTTGCGGCCACTTCCGCCGATCAGCTCTCACTCACCCATTCCGAACCCAATTCCGATGTCTACAATAGGTATGGGCAAAACTTGTTGAGTAAGACTTAGTTGAAATCTACCAACTCGATAGGGTCAGTTGAAGGGGTTTGACTATAGTACTAACACGAGTCTATATAGTGAAGGAGATTCTTGTTGATTCATTTGAGTTGAGCTTATCGACTAGTTGTATAATTAAAGAACTTAGGCTGAACCTATAAGTAATGACTTAACCGGGTGATTTGTTGAATATTGCACCTAGTGTGGTTCAACTGAGTATATTGTCTCCTAAATTGTTAGGAGCATTTTCTTAATTAACTGAATCACAATTTGGCTAAATTTATTTGCTATCATTTTTATTCTAAATTATGTCATCATGCTAAATATGAGACTTATCAATGATATTAAGATGTAGGGGTCTAACATTAGAAAATATTGTTTCTTTGAAGGCTGACCTCAAGAAGGCGTTCGATTCTATAAACAAAAGTTTTATTCACTATGAGCCTCTTTGTTTAACGAATATCAAAAGCGGAATAGTCGCCTGATGAGAGAGAAAAGGTGAGACCTCACCTTTTCTCCTCACACACATGGCCTCTTAACCGTCTCCGGATGACGTATTCGTGAGCTCCCCTCTCGAATACGTCGTCCCAACCGAGAAACAAAGAGACCCTGTATGATAGAACAAATTGGCTTCTCGGACATATGGAGTTAATATTCGCTGATGACCTTATTGCTTTCTTTAAAACGGATATGCACTCTAAAACGGTAACTGTCATTTTGCAAAAAAAATTTCTAACATAGCTGTCTGTGTCATATCTCGGGCTATCTCTGCTCTCTACTTCTCTCAGTGAAGGCCATTGTTTACCAATCCCGGAGAAGATTGAAAGAAGGATGGACTCATGGAATAATAGGTTTCTCTCTAAGATAGGTCATCTTTATTAAAATTTGGACATAGTCCCTAGATAATAATCTCGTATTAATTAAATGAGTTGTAGTTCATATATTTGTAATCCTGAGCCCTTGTATCTCAACGTTACATTTTTGTGAATTCAACGATTTTAAATTGGTGCAATCGGTACCGCAATTTTGTAGATTCAACAATCTTAAACTGGTGCAATCGGTACTCAACTCATACTGATCGTATTGGTCTACTGCGAGTTTCTCTGCAGCAGAACTTATTCATGATATTGAAGGTTTATCATGCAATTTCTATTAGGGGGGGGGGGCAATCAGATAATCATGCTATGGATATGGTCATCGGGGACAAGATATGTAAACCAAAAGGTGAAGGATGATTGGGTTTGAAGAGTCTAAGGGCGAATTTGTTAACCGAGCATAGTTAGCGTGCTCGATCTCAGAGAGTCGAGCACGTTAACCGGGGGCGGTTAACGTCTTCTGTGTGAGGGGGAGGCGGGACTCACCATGTCTTCTCTCTGATCGAGTCCGTCATCCCCCCGACAACTCCGCTATCAAAGCGGCCCTAAGAGAAATGAACCAAGCTTGTCTTGTGAAGCTTCTTTGGGAGATAATTCGGTAGAGAAAGAAGTCGCTTGGGTTTGATCGGGTGCAACAAAAATAGTGAAGCAAATGCAACATTTGGAAAGCCCAAGCCAAAGTGTGTCACTCCGCGGGGTGGAAAGGAAAGTATCTTGAAGGCTCGATCCTTTGGTATGACCCTCAGGTGGAGGGCCAGAGCATCTCCCATTTATACGGAGATCGAGTGATGCAAGACTTGGGGGCTAGACAAGCATGCCAAAAGTATCACAAGAATTAAACTCGCTAGATCGACTTGCTAGAATTGTGGTTGGTTATCACAGGAATGATGAAAAGTCCTCTGACGACCATGTTTATTTTGCTTGCTCATATTCACATTTGGATATGGCAGCAGATCCTCCTTAGGTACGTTCGATGGAAGCATTGGTTATGAACTTTCCTGGGAAGCGACCAACCACTAAGTTTGCTAAATTGTTTATTTCACATCACAGTGTGGAGAATATGGAGAGAGAGAGGTGTGCATAGATCTTTGATGACACTCAAACCTCAAAAGTGCATCTGCTTCTACAAATACTAGAAGACGGCTGATCATGCATTGAAAATTAATTGATCATAATCTTTGGTGCCTTACTAGAAGGGAAAAATAGACATTTAGTAGATTCAATGTAAAAATGCACCAAAATCCCTCTTCTAAGGCATAACTCAAGAGTCCACAGGCAATGTGGTCACGAACATTCCTAATTTTTCCCTCCAGTTTACTTGTCTACAACTTGTGCAGATAGTAGCTTTCTATGCAGTTTTATACATTAATACAATTGCTTACTTACCTAAGCAAAGCTCTAATGCTACAATCTATCAATGTTACCTAGCGATTTTGGATTCAACTAGTAACATTTTGAATTCTATTTCCTATAGATTGTTTAGCTTTCTGATCATATCTTTAAATAACTCAATGCGGAGGTTGTGGTAAGACAAGTATAAATACTTTCAACTTTCTTCAATGTCCATATGCACCTTGGTATCGCGTCTTCAACATCATTATCTCTCAGGAAAAGAATCTTGAGATACATTTTTTCAAAACTATTTGGAATCAGACAATTAAGATTAAGTGTTGAAACCAAAATCAACTTTATTGGAGCAAGTGATATTGAACATACAAAAGAGGCCACGTAGAATTGAGATAGTTCCGATAGAGGGCAAGGGTAGAAAGTGAACAGAGTTGACATGTGGTAGAGTGGTCTGAAGGTTGAGGAGTTGACATTTGGGAATTCTAGATGCACACAATTGGAAAATAAATGGAAGCATCACTTTCTTATTCAAACTTCAACAGCATGGCTTAGTAAACATTTGCAGCACATTTGAAGATGGAAATGTGACACCATTATACAATTTGACAAACATTGTCATACTAAAACATAAAACAAGTTATTTCAATTTCATCTCAACCATTTATTAAAGTAGAGCACCTCTAACAACATGAGGTGGCCATGATAATCAACCAAGTCATAGACTACCCATGCATCCATGATGATATCTTAAGCTTCAATCTTGCAAAATGGATGACAACCATGACATACAACTCATCAGCCACATAATCTATGAAGCGAAAATACGCCTCTCTCTTCTTCTCCATTGCTAAGAGCATGCCAAGGAATCCCCAAAAGCCAACAGCAAATCCTGTTCCCATGCCAATATAAAGCCATATTTGGTATGGCTCATGTTTATCCTCATGTTCTTCACTTGGTTGCAATATTGGATCTTTAGAAATAACATCATCGGGGCAAGGCCTTAACAATGGGGAGCCACATAGACTAGGGTTTCCAATGTAAGAAGATTGGTCAAAAGTTTGAAGTTGGCTTCCAGAAGGGATTCTTCCATTCAGATTATTGTATGAGACGTTGAAATGACTTAAGAAGTGAATGGTGGATATGCTTGAAGGAATATTACCAGACAGCTGATTGAAGGAAAGATCAAGAGATTCTAGTAGTACCATTCTACTAATACTTGTGGGGATTATTCCTTCTAGATGATTCCTAGACAAGATTAAGAAATGAAGTCCCTCGAGACATGTGATTTCTTCTGGAATGTGTCCAGAAAGACTATTGTTAGATAAGTCGATGATGGTAACAAGAGGGAGAATTGTTGTATATTCAAGCTCATTCCCCTTCGGAACAATTCTAATGCTTTCCTCAAAGTTGGTGGAGGCCATAGATGAGAAGGGCCCCAAAGTCTTTTCACTCTCTACCATCGCACTAAAATTGTGAAAAGAAAGAAGTAAGTTTCCTGAAAGTTTATTACATGCAAGGTCTAATATCCTAAGTTGTTGAAGCTGCGATAATGACGCGGGAATGGTACCATAAAACATATTGGATCGCAGACGCAAGATTTTAAGTGATGACAAACTCTCCCCTAACCATGTGGGTATTACACCTAACAAATGATTCTCACCAAGGTCGAGTACTTCTAGTTTTGTAGAATATTTAAAAAATGGTGGAATCACTCCAACAAGGTTATTTTGATCCAAGTGCAATGATGTCAGTTCAGGCAACATCCTTGGTGAGCTAGGGATGCGTCCTGATAAGTTATTATGTGAAAGTTTCAAAGCAACCAAGTTAGAATCCTCCCAACATCTAGGAATTTCACCAATTAAGTAATTAAATGAGAGATCTAGCACTTCAAGCTCTTGATTTGACAGATGGACAGAGGAATCCTACCATTGATGTTGTTTCGTGACAAGTCCAAATATTCGAGCTGAAAGTCACCGGCGTGCACACGAAGTGTTCCTGAAATGATGTTATGAGATAGATCTAAAAACCTCAATGATGATCCAGCATGCAATTGAAGTACTTCCGATGTCTCAAAATGGTTAAAACTTAGGTCAAGGTAGACAAAGGGAGCTAATGAAAAGGAAAGTGGTAGGGCGCCACTAATCTGATTGCGTGAAAGATTTAAGCTATCATTGTATGGGAACGAGTGAAAGAAATTGTCCGACAGACTCTGAGAGATAACATTGCTGGAGAGGTCAAGCCGGGATAATATTTTCTGAGTATGAAGCCATTGAGGAAATTCAGGGCCCACACTGCAACCCCTCATGCTAAAAGAAGAGATTTGAAATGGTGGAATCCAAGCCCAACTAATGTTGAGAGACAAGGCGGGATTGGAGGACATGCCCAACCATTCTAATCTAGATAGATTATCAAAGTGAGCTTCTGAAAGTGCACCCTCAAACCTATTAGATGACATATCCAAGTACGTGACATTGGACAACTGACCAACACTACTCGGGACAAGGCCACTCAGTTTGTTGTCACTTAGAATGAGCCTTGTCAAAGATTTTAGCTGACCAATGGAAGCAGGAATTGAGTCAACAATGGAATTAGCACGAAGGACAAGATGTTGTAGGTTCTTGAGTTGCCCCAGCTGATGAGGCAGATGCCCACCGAATCCATTACCTCTTAGATTCAAATATTCCAAGACACTACCTCCAGTGCATCGAGATAAGCCTTCTAGAAGCTCGTTAACTTCTGCTCCACGTGCCATGTTTCCAAAAATAAGTAGCCAAGTCAAGTTGCAAAGATGACCCATGCTCCTCAATAGGCCTCGACTGATGTTGCCTCCAGACAAGTCTAACTCCTTCAAGTTGACCAGGTCTCCCAGGGATTGCGATATCTTTCCGGGAATGTTGTACAATGTTAAATACTTCAAGTTGACCAGGTTTCCCAGGGACTCTGGTATCCCTCCTGTGACATTGCCGCCATGTAAACTCAAGGATTCCAAGTGCCTGAGGTTTCCGAGGGATGTCGGGATTCGACCATCGACGCCCTGTAATTCTAGTTCCTGCAGATTGCTGAGGTTTGCCATATGATCAGGCAACCCAATGCGGAGGTTGTCGCCGGACAGGTGCAAACGTTTCAACTTGTCCAGCGCCCACAAGCTCCTGGGTATCACGCCTTCAAAACCAGTGTACTTGAAACAAAGGACCTCGAGACGCTTCACGTTCCCAAAGCCGTCTGGAATCGGACCATGGAGAAACCAATTGTAACTAAGATCGAGCTTAGTGAGGCTCGTGACATTGAACAACCAAAGTGGCCATGTAGAATTAAAAAAGTTCTGCGAGAGGTCAAGGGTGGAGAGAGAAGTGAAATTGGCGAGTGGCAGAGTGCTGGTGGGAAGATTAGGGAGCTGACATTCTGAGAGGCGTATGGTGGACAGAGAAGGGAGCATGTTGATCACTTGGAACCAATCAGTGGCGACAGAGAGATCAACCCAGCTCATGTCCAGGTAATGCAAGTGGGTAAGGTGCGAGAGCCAACGGAGGTTTTCAACTTTTAGACTAACCACAAATGGGAAAGATCAAGTGTACGTAGGTTCTGCAGACCCCCAAGTTGAGGAGGAACAGGCCCAGCAAACCTTGCACGGGCGAGGTTGAGATACTCCAGATGCAACAGGGAACCGATGAAGTTGGGGATCTGAGCTCCACCAAAGTTATTGTTGCTCAGATCCAAATACTTGAGACTCGTCAGGTTTAACAAGGAAGGGTTTACCTTACTCTCGTCCTCCAGGTGCCCATAATAATCTACAGAATATGGGTGCTGCAGGTCGAGCTTCACCACATGGCCACTCTGGTCGTCGCACCCCACTCCTTCCCAGTGGCAGCAGTCGCCATCCCTCTCCCAAGAGGAGAGCCACTCGTCGATGCCTCCGATGTCAGCTCTCACAGCCAGGAGCGCCATCCTCTCCCCCTCCATGCACTTGTTTCCCCCCACGTCCACCCGCGCATCATCATCTAATTCTCTGCCGAGGCAGAGAGCAACAACCCAGCAGGAGCAGAAGAAGAAGAGAGAGCGTAGTAGCAGAATAATATTATTATTATTCCACACTCGCCGCCCCTGGGTCGTTGAAGCCACACGCCGAGTACCACCCCGTCCAGCAACCGCAGTACTAATTCCCCCCGTGATCATACTCCAACTCTCTGATCTCCCCATTCCCAAATTCACACAGCACTAGCTGAAAAATCAATGGGTGATCAGGTGTTGGTGCAGTGTATGTGTTTTGGGTTGGGTTGGGGGTAGCGAGGATTTATAGTGTTGCATACTTGCATGGACGTGATGGCTCGGCACTTTGGCCTGAAATGATTCACAAGGACCAAGAAGAGGTCTAAGTCTACAATTAATGGCATATCAAGATCATTAGGACAAACGCGATGTGTAGGCTTGGAAGACCCGATAGCATGCTAATTAATAAGACGAAGAAATTGAGAGCATTTAGACGAAGAAATTGTCTGCTACTACTATTGTTCCACATTGTGACAAATTCCACGTTGTTTTCATTAATGCTGTCTAGCATTTACTTGGGGCCGTTGGAATTTTGACGAAGGATGGTGACACCTTTTTTTTTTCTTCTTTCTTTTGGTTGGAAATCCTACTCTACTAGCCTCAATTTTCAATGTGGTCCACGGTTCAGATTAGGTCATTTGAATTTTATGAAGGATGGTAACATGTTAGTTTGTCAGTATGTGAGTCTTCGACTCCATCTTAAAGTCAAACATATGGATGGTCTCACGATAGAGAGGTTTCAAGTTCGACTCTCGAGAAAAGCGTGTGAACTCGAGTACCACTCTATTAAGTTTCTCGTTATCAAGAAAAATGACAGTATGGATCAGGCAATGTCGGAAGGTTTAGGAGAAAATCTCAATTTTTTAGTAAAAGATATCATAATCGACCAAAGAATTAAGTGCAAACTATGTGAGAGTTTGTGAAATAAGAGTCTATTTTGCTAGAAAAAAAATCAATTAATACCCCTCTTAAAAAATCTAACCTATTGTCTAGTGCATATCAAGAAATGAAATAATTTTAGACCCTTTCTTCTTCTCGAGACTTATTTTGTAATCCCTGCCGTTAACTGTCATTAGCAGTGCTAACATTGTTAAAATATTAGAATGTATTAGCCCTCGTTGTTAATACGTTATAGTTACATGTTAAAGTATTAATTAACACGCATGTTAAAGCATTTTAACATATTAATATCAACTGCTAATGTCGGTTAATGAGTCCTCCCAAAAAATAATGGTCGGACAACACGCTAATTATTTCCTAATGGAAACTGGACACTAACTAATTTTTTTTTCATTTTCTTAGTACATAGAAATTATTTTTTACATATATAGACTTTAAAACGTATAATATAAAAGGAAGTTGTTTCTCTTGGTAAGTAAGTGTGATTTCTTTGAAAGGTATATATGTGATTAAATTGTGACCTTACGAGTTCATGGAGGTTTGAAAGATTCCTCAAGTAAATCTTGATTTTTAATATTTTTTAAAAAAATTATAACGTAAGATCTAAGCGACCTTAACTTGCGATGTAATTCACACCTCCGTCGAATTGCAAAAAAATATATAAAAAATCAGATCAAATAAATATTGTTGGACACAATTTTTTTTTGATTCATTTTTTCTTTATGTTAATTTTTTTGAGTCGTCGGACGAGAGTGCGTATAGCACAAGTTAAGGTGACTTGTTAAAAAAAAACTAATGCACATCTGAAGTGTGTAAAAATCTCAGGTGTGCACTAATTATGACTCATCCAATTACCGGAAGAACCCAAATAGAGGCCCAAGTATGGGCTTTTGGAGGGGGGGGGGGGGCAGTGGAAATGCCCAAATTAGTGATGCATGCCTGGCCGTGGAAGACCCGCGGCTAGTAGTCTCTTTGAAGATTCTCCAAACCGCCTCATGTTGTAATCTGATCAACACTCCAAAGTAATTGGCATTAGCCTTAGTGGTGAGATCCCATTCCTTTCAGTACGGTCGTTCCAAAATATGACATAAAACGGCCCATTTGAGAGACATGAACCCACGTCAAAGCATTAAAGCCATATCAAAGAAAAACAGAGTGGAGGAAGAAGAAAGAAGTAGGGGGGGGGGGGGCGCGGAAATAATGTTTCATCGACAGAGGCCACGGCCACATTCAAAAACCCAGCATGGAACGAAATCAATCAAGCAAAGCAAAGCAAAGTAAATTTCTCAGGGACCCGCGACAGACTTGACCTGTCCACACTGTTAGAAGAAATTGAGAGGCTTATGGTTCGTAGACTCGGTCCGACTCGAGTCGACTCGGGCGTGTCGTACCGTATCTGAAAAAATTTGATACGGTACAGATCACCCCGAGTCGGGTCGAGTCAGGTCGAGTCACAGTGAGAGAGAGAATATTTTTGAGAGGGGGGAGAGACATTGTACCGGATCAAGGAAGATTCGATCTGATACAGATTACTAAGTCGACGAACTCTTAATTATTATTAAGACTAGAACAAGAAAATGCCTGCCATGAGATTATTGTTCCACATTGTGACCAGATCCACGTTATTTTCATTAATGCTGTCCAGCAATTACTTGGGCTCGTTGGAATTTTGACGAAGGACGGCCGGCGACACTTCTCCAATGTTTGGGGTGGGAAATCCTACTCTACGAGCCTCATTTTTCAATGTGATCCACTGGTTACAGGTAGGTCGATGGAATTTTATGAAGGATGGTAACATGTTAGTTTGTCAATATGTGAGGCTTCAACTCCATCTTAAGGCCCCACTATTAGTTTACTCGAAAATGACACATAATGATTCGTTAGGATATCCCTTCTTTCTCATCTCTCGTCGTCAATATTATGGACCGTCTCGTGATAGAGAAAAAACGAGGGGTGACCTGACTCATATTTAATTATTCTATAGAGTTATAAACTTAAAATTTATTAATCTTGAGAAAAAATATGCACGCGAGTTTATCAGTCTTGGAGGAAAAAAAAAAGAATGCAGGTGAGTTTGACATCACTCGATTTGAACCGAGATGTTTCACATTTTACGTGGACCTAAGTATCACTCTACTAAGTCCCCGTTATCAAGAAAAGGGATATTACGGACGATATTCGAGCGGTGTCAGAATCGACCAAAGAGTCTCGGAGACTCTTTGCTTACTCCCCATGCATCTCACGGGATGCTGGTCACCCGAGTTCCCCTCTCACACCGCCATCGTTTAGAGCGGATTGGTAACCTAGTGCTCCCCGACGATGAAATCAATCACCTCCGGTTGCGGTTTCCTCTTCTTTGATGTCCTCAGGAGCACACTGCTATGTGGGATGCATGTAATCTCTACAGTTTCTGTTTTCCTTCATGTTTTCTTGTTGGGTTGATGACGGTATGTGCCAGACATGGCTGTTTATGTACGGTTCTGAGTAAAGTCTGTCCACGTATTACGGTTCTGGGTAAAGTGTGTCCATGTACTAAGATTATCCGTTTGTTTTGAATGAATATCATATGTTATGTTACAAAAAAAAAAGAATCGCCCAAAGAATTAAATGTAAACTTTGTGAAAGTTTCTGAAATAAGAGTCTATGTTGCTAGAAAAAAATATTAGTGCCCCTCTTAAAAAATCTAACCTATTGTGGAGTACGTATCATGAAATTAAACACTTTTAGACCCTTTCTTCTTTTGGAGACTTATTTTGTAATCCCTGCCGTTAACTGTCGTTAGCAGTGCTAACATTGTTAAAATATTAGGATGTATTAGCAATTGTTGTTAATAAGTTATAATTACTAAGTTAAAGTATTAACATGTATTAGCATTTTAACTAATTTTTTTTCCATTTTCTTAGTGCATAAAAATTAATTAGTTACATATATAGACCTTAAAACGTATAATATAAAAGGAAGTTGTTTCTCTTGGGTAAGTGTGATTTCTTTGAAAGGTATATACGCGATTAAATTGTGACCTCATGAGTTCATGGAGATTTAAAAGATTCCTTAAGTAATTAAATCCTGATTTATTTGTAAAAGAAACGTTCAAGTGCAATGAGATTCCCAAGATATATATATATATATATATGCCCACAACAAGCTGTATAAAAGACCACAAAGCCAATGCGAATCCCTTGTAAAATATGTCCTAGATGTGTATGATAACCCTAGGGACAAAGGGGTCAAATATGAATCCAAATGGACCGGGCAAAATGGGTTTCGAACTCAATTAAATGGGCACGTTCGCCGTAATCGGTCGACCAAAGTTGGGCGTCAGTCGACCAAACTGTAACACATTTGGACTGGCCGGCTCTGGCTGTTTCGGTCGACCGAAGTCTCCCTGTCGGTCGACCGAACTCTGAGACTTTTCTATCTGGCCAGTTCTGGCTAAATTGGTCGACTGTTTGTTCCCTACTGGTCGACCGAACTTCCCGCAATATGCATAATTAAAGGGAAAAATGTAAGATTTCAAGCTCAATAGTCCAAGTTAAAGATGCATGAAGTCTAATCATGAAAAACCCATGGACAAAGTACATGAAAACACTTTGTAAACTTGTTTATCCACAACTTAAGATCAAGATCATGTTCCTATTCATTTATGTAATATGAGAGCATCATGAAACCAAATTCTATACCTGAATAATATAAAAGATTTGATCACTTGTTACCTTTACAAATCCATGCATAAAATGCATTGGTTTGATGCTTAGATAGCATGGGGTCGACTCCATCTTTTGATGGGTCGACTCTATGAAGAGGCATGAAATTCCATGCAAGAGTTCAACAAGTACAACCATGAATGAAGTTCATTAAGAAAAATAGCGTGAAATGCATTGGTGAGGTCGACGCAATGCTAGGGTAGGGTCGATGCAACATAAGAAACCTGCAGAGATGGCTTGCTGGAAGCAAGAAGGGGTCGACGCACTGTAAAGATGCGCCAACGCAACAGAACAAAAAACTGCAGGACATGGTATCTGGAAAGCCGGAATAGGTCGACGCACTGCAACTGTGTGTTGACGCTATCTTCAACCAATAGAAAGATTTTGAGAAATTTGAGTCTTACCAATGGTTCTTGAAAGAAATAAATGACATTTACTCCATGTTTGAGTAGGTAGATCACAAGGTACTCATTCAAGTATTCATTTGACTTCTAAATGATGTTCACCATGTAATTTGATTCTATAAAAAAAGATAATCAAGATATGAACACCTTGGTTAGCATTCTTCAATGAACATTCTCAACGACACATACACAGGATTTGTCATCATTAAAATTTAACTACCAAAATCAACTGGGGGATACAACACCAAATAATTATAACAACTGTTATATTGATATTTAAACCCAAGAAATCAACTTCCCTTCTAATAAACATTACACCATCTCCTTTTAGACTTTTCACAAGTTCTTTTACTACCTCCATTAAGATTTGGTCACATCTTTTAAATGACGTTGAGTTATGACAGTAGTGTATATATCCAAATCATCTGAGTCTATTTTTCTTTATTATAACATCAATTGGAGCTACACTCAAGTCCCCACAAATGCACTTATTCATAATATTATATTTCTTAGTTTTATCATAAATCCATCGCAACATTTTCATGTACGCCATACACATTTTATGAATGTATTCTTTTTTTACTACCCAACACTTAGTATCATATGACAAAGTAGATCTCATAACCATTCTATCAAAAACTTTCAAGAAATATATTGCAAAAGTATCCCATCTCCTATCCCCGATTATAGAGTTAAAAGTTCTAGATTAATCATTTGACGTATTTAGGTGAAATGATTTTTGTTTTCAATTCATTCTATTCTATTTCTAATATATATATATATATGTATAGTTTACTTTTAGATAAGAAAAGTTATGGATTGAAGAATTTATACGTATTTTATTAAAATTGTAAATATTAAATATGATTCTAAGGTTTGCATTTATATTAAAGGTCAGAATGAAAATATCTTTAATTTTGACTTTTTTGAAATGATTGAGCAGTCCACAAAAAAATAGATGAAAAATAACATAATTCATTTACAGATTAAAAGCCAAAAGTTTCCCATTCCTATGCTATTAAAAATGAATTGTTTGGATGGAAAAAAAATCTGCAAGTACACCAAGACATACCCAGCTAATTACAGCCGAAAACATGAGCTTTGAGACACCACCGCTGTTTACCTATGACTACATAGAGCCCACACTCGAAAAACTTGGTAAGTAAATCTCACCAATATTGACTTAATAGGATCACGCAGTTCCCTCTCTAACATGCTCACTAGTGATAATAATATAAAAAGGCATCCTAACAGGATTCTAGAAGGTTTTAAAAAATGCAAGAATAAAATCTACATCCATTGAGTAGAAAAATATATGAGAACTACTAGCAAGTAGGCGAAAAGCAAATATTGAGTGTGATTAACTCATCATGTCCATTTTCTTATTCCAAACTCCTTTTCTCCGTTTGATCACTCGCAGTCTCATGCCTATTCTCAAAGTGGTTGCTTCAACGACCAATCTTCGTCGAACATCTCAGTTGCTCGAATGTGCATAGAAGTGGATTTGTTGAAACCGCGGTGCCCTCGCATCTGGAATGGATGTGGTGATTCTAGTGGTTGGCATTTAAGAGGTTTCCTACCTTAGATAGCACTTCCTTATATGTTTCTTATTGTCATGTGGGAGCATGATGCATCCTCGTGCAAACGATCCAAGGCCTAGTGATCTAATGTGCCACCGTCACCTCGGACGTCTACTGTGCACCCCCCCTTGCTGCACCTATTGCGACACATGTTGTCGAATGGCTTTTCTTTTTCCTTTTGTTTTCAACTATGGAGAATCTAACATAATGATACTCGAGTTTACAGAGTGTGAGAGATCATGGGTTCAAATCCAGTTGTTGCCTAGTGTTGCTCGTCCCCTATGTTGCTTGGCCTCTAGTCGTGGGGTGGCACCCAGCGGAGGGTCACTAGCACCTCCATCTAGGGACATGGTTCCCATGTCGAACACCTTCATCCTTGATCAAAATTCGTTGGCAAACCCCCATGATGCTGCTCTGGGGTCAGATGACAATGAGAATGGTGTTGATGCTGCTCCGGTTGATCCTCTTTCTATCACTGCGCCCCGATGTGATGATGTGCATGGTGTGTTTTCCATGTTGCCTAGGGCATTGGCCCTGATTCTCCACATCCTTTCCCTCCTCCACCCCAAGGCCAATACTATGTTGCATGTTGCCCAAGTTGGTGCTGCACTAGTGATTGCTCTGGTGATTGTGCCACAAGTGGAGATTGTCACTTCAGTGTTAGATCTTATTGCGCCGGAGTTGGACGTGTCAAGAGTTGCTACTGAGGGTATGGCCCCTAAGGGGGTTGCAATGCCGGGTCATTTGGATGGTTTAGCAAAAGGTGCTATGGAGTGGATCTTCCCTAGAGGCCCAACAGTCCAATGAGCGCGGCACGACCCAATAACGCCAATATGCCGGCCTGGCCCAACATTGCCAAGGGGCCAACCCCTGACCGACCAACCTCTGTAGCATGGATGTGGAAGCCCGAGCATCGTACCCCTACGCTAGGTTGGAAACCAGGAAGAAGGTGATAGCAGGGCTATCTCGGGCCGCAGGGTCTCAAACGACCCCAACCTCAGGAGATCTAGAGTGGTAGTTCGACCGGATGGTATTCAGAGGCCTAGAGTGCTAGCTCAATCTTGAGCTATTCCAAGAGGCCTAGAGTGTTGACTCGGTCCTGGGTCGCTCCTGGAGGCCTCGAGAGATAGCTCGATCCCATCCTCAGGAGATCTGAAGCGGTAGCTCGACCCTAGACATTATTCGAAGGGCTAGAGTGCTAGCTTGATCATGAGCCATTCCAGGAGGTCTAGAACATCGACTCGGTCCCGGGTCACTCTTAGAGACCTCGAGAGGTAGCTCAGCCCCGTCCTTAGGAGATCTCGAGTGGCAGCTCGACTCTGGACGCCATCCAGAGTCCTAGAGTGCTAGCTCGATTCCGAGCCATTCCAGGAGGTCTAGAGTGCCGACTAGGCCCTAGGTCACTCCCGAAGACCTTGAGAGGTAGCTCGGCCCTATCCTCAGGAGATCTGGGGTGGTAGCTCAACCCCAGATGCCATCTGGAGGCCTAGAGCGCTATCTCGATCTCGAGCCACGAGTCTAGGCCATCAAAAGGCCTTAATACGTACTGTGGAAGCTTACCCCCTAGGGTCCTCACGAGCGCCATGCATGCAAGATTCATGAGCACCAACAGATGTAGTCAAGCTCCCTCACCGATTCACGAGTAGGGATGTCAAAAATACCAGCAAACCTAATTACCCGCATCACCTGACTTGTGATGGGTCAGATAATACCTAAATAAACGGATATAGATTTGGGCTCGGATACGTTTCATATTCGGATAGGGTATGGATTTAGTGCATCCGATCCGAACCCGTTCTTAATAACTCATTGTACATGTTAGGCCTATGATTTTAGCATGAACTCAACCCGTTGCCCTCCTTGTTGGATATGTGAGTTTGACCTTCTTGCTAAAATTGTATAGATATTTTTATAAAACATAAAAATTACATTGGCAAGAAAATTATTGACCAAACTTCTCTTTTTCCACTTCTCATAAATCCCACATTCCCTTTAATGTAGATGTGGACTCATGATTTATAGATGGATACAAATATCCGTGAATATATCCATACCCGTGACAGATATACATGTATCCATACTCGCGAAAATAATAGGGTACTATCCGGGTATGACATTTATAAAATTTTCACGGATAGGGTATGGTATTGGTCTACCCGAGCCGAACCCAATCTATTTACATCCCTATTCATGAGGCAACGCCATCAAATACAAGATCTTAGTTAGGCAGATATCCCTCGAGAAGCGTAATTGCCGCCCTGCATATAGTTGCTCGGGCTGCATGCGTACAGGTACTTTGCGAGATTGTCGCGTGGCTCGTACCCTACCAAATCCTAGCAATCTCACTGGGTTGCGAGGATCTGGCACGCTATTATGACCTACTGCTGTTAGTAGATCCTCACGCCTTTTCGATGCAGCAAGGTGTGGTCCCTTCGAAGTCTGGGGACCAGGAGATCCCTGTTGATACGGAACCACCGCCTGGTAGCGACTATATAAAGGTCACAATGGCCTCCTAAGAGAAGGAGGAACCCAACCAAGAAGAAAAAGCCAAGGGTGATCTCGTACTCAGTACCCACTCCCCCAGGGATAAGCTTGTTCTGGTCCTTAGGCCCTATTCTCCAGGCCACCATGAGAGTTCCCTCTCTCGCTGCCCCGACGGAGCTCGAGGGTCATTTCCATTCGAGAACCCTCTCTTCCCTATCCATGATGTCTCCTAACTTGAGCATCAGAGGGTTCTCCTGGGGAATGTCTACCCTGGTGAGAACTTCCCTTGCAGAAAAGGAGTTCAATGAGATTCTCTCAAGGCACCTACACCCCAAAGGCCTGGTGGAGGGAGTTCAACGAGGGTCTCTCACATCCTCCCTGTGAAAGGCCAGATGTGGGGATTTCTCTTCCCCCAACTATGGCCGCGCTTCATCCGCCAACGCTGAGGATGCATGCGATCCCCTCTCCCGGCGAGCCTTTTAAAGCAAGGTCTTCAGGTCGCCGCTGGTGTCGGCAGCTGTAATACTCTGGATTCTTATCGGATCTTTCGGATCCTTCTCGAAGAGTTTCGGATCACTTTTGTGGGTCATGAGTTGAGTTTTACGATTCACGTGAGTTTTTCTCTCGTACTAATTACGGAACCCTATGGTGAGTTTATTTCTCAGTTCATAGACTCGTGGACGCCGCAGTTGCGTTGTACTCTTCCCGAGGGTCGTTTCGACTATTTTTACGTATTTTTCTAAATTAATCCATTTTCGGACCAATTATCGAATTTTCAAAAATTAGGAAAAATCCTAATTTTCTTTCTATTTAACCCACTTCACCCTCTCTCCTCCATCATTTCTCACCTCTCTTTCTCTCTCCTCTTTGGGTCTCTCAGCGCGGGGTGCACACCGTTGGCGAGCTGGCCGAGGCGGGAACGCGATGGAGTGATCGGGACGCGTGATGGGACGACGGATTGAGCGTGGCGCGGCGCGATCCCTCGGTGGATTCAAAGCCGACGCGGTTCGTTGTTTTGGTGGATTTCAGCGCGGTTTAGTCACTTCGACGCACGAAATCGTCGGTGGAGGTAGGGAAATGGATCACCTACTTCTCTTCTACGTTCCCTCGAAGTTTCACGCCGAACGGTGAGCATACGAGTGGGTTTTGTCTTGTTGGGGTAAAATCATACTTTTGGGGTGTTCACAGGGTTCGCCGGACAAAACGTCGTCGGGCTATGACTAGTGGAGGTTCACAAGACATAGAGACTCAGAAACACGAGTGTTGGAGTACAAACAGGCCAAGAAAGTACTGTCGCACGTACTACGAAGTATCAAGGCAGCATACCAAACTACCAATAGACTCAGGACAGGAGAACTAGACCTGCTAACACAACGATCCTTGAGTCTCACGACTCGGAGTCAAGATCGTCGTACAAAGTGATGACACGCCGCCAATCGGTCTAATCCTAAGTCACATGAAAACGACACTGGATCATCAGATCCACACATAGTGTGGCTGTTGTCTCTTGGACCGCCTAGTCCGTGTAGCGTGTCTGTTATCGACCGCTTGGTGGTTTGTCTGGGCAGGTCAGTCGGAGTTTGACTGAGTCTAGCGGCCATAGTTTTGACCGCTACAGTCACCTCGTGGCCCTGTCTATAACCGCCAGTGTCTGTGCCTCTGTGTATGTACAAAGTGTCGCTTTCTGACATTTTGGTTTCCAATTGTCTTGGCACGACCTTGTGGTTTGTCTGTCGTCCCGTGCATGTCTCTCGATGTCCTATGAAGGCTATGACCACAATATAAGGTAGCCAGGCATGCCTTGGTTTCTATACTACTGTAGAGTCGTTGTTAGGTTTCGGTCAACCCGGTGTGACCCAGTGGTTGACAAGTAACCTTGTATGTGTCTCGACTATTCTAGATAGCTCGAGATAGTGGTTCTGGACGCTTAGAAGTACTGTCTTATCTCGGTCTGTGTGTCCAGATGCGTTGAGAGTCTTGGTGCTCCCTCAGGTCTCCGTGAGTCATTTTATACGGTTGTGTGGATCTGATGATCCAGTGTCGTTTTCCTGTGGCTTAGGATTAGACCGATTGGCGGCGTGTCACCGCTTTGTACGATGATCTTAACTCCGAGTCATGAGACTCAAGGATCGTTGTGTTAGCAGGTCTAGTTATCCTGTCCTGAGTCTATTGGCAGTTTGGTATGCTACCTTGGTGCTTTGTAGTACGTGCGATAGTGCTTTCTTGGCATGTTTGTACTCCAGCACTCGTGTTTCCGAGTCTCTGTGTCTTGTGAACCTCCACTAGTCGTAGCCCGACGACGTTTCGTGTCGATCCCACCTGGGAGAGGTGGCGGGGTAGTCCCGTTTTATGGTTTGTAAGCTAGTTTCCGTGGGCCCCTGCTTAACAGTAGCGTCCTGCTGGGGGGGAAAACTAGCTAGAGGCCTGACTTTAGGCAAGAGTCGGTGTGTGCACACGTGGTCAGGGGCGTTGGACTGACACCGACGGACGTGACCCTGACTAGTCACTCGTTATTGTAGTTCCTGTTCTGGTTCAGAGAGTATCTCAGTCTCCGTCGTTCTCGGTGTCCGTAGCGAGATACTCGCGGTGTAGTGTAAGATGTCAGTGGACGCATCTGGCTGTTCTTCTAGTGAGGAGATGCTCCCGTCACTTGACACGTGACTCTCGCGTTTCTCGGAGTCTGTCTTCCCCTTCCGAGTTAGCCTGACCTTGGCTCCATCCGAGTTCAGCTTCCCCTTCCGAGTTAGTCCGTTCTCGGCTTTCCCGAGGATAGCTCGGTGTCGTATACACGACGTTCTAGTCGTGTGTGTCCATGTCTGTCGTGTGTCTAGGTCTTAGCTTCAGGCGTTGTGCCTGCTGACGGATCGGTAACTCCTGACTTTGTGGTGGGGACACCGGGCCCACTTCTCGGAGCCGACGTCACACCACCACACCAAGCTTATGGCTCAGAGATTCACTCGAAGACTCGGCGTCCTGAGCATAATATTTATTTGTCTGTATTTATATTGTACGTATTTGTGTATTGTGTGTATTTATGGTGGTATTGTATTATTATTAACCACCAAAGTCCAACTATTTTATTTTATTATGGTTCAAGTCAAATATTGGTTGTTGAGTCTTGTCTTATTAGACTAGGATATATATGCAATTAGGAAGAGTTTAAAGGTATAGTTGTTATGGTTTTCCCTATATAAAGGGGGGCTCATGTAATGTTTCCATATGATGAAGATTGAAAGAAGTTTGCATTACGTGAGAGGCATTTCCCTCTTGTGTGTTTCCTTCTCTCCTTTCTCCCTTGTGAGATTTGAGTGTCGCCCGGTGTGAGACCGTCCGGCATGAGGCCGAGCTGCGTGAGGTAGCAAGTTATCTGTCCTGTTCGTGTTATCGGAGTTACTGTCGATCCTTCCCCCGACGCCGTCCGTGTCAGATTTGGTATCAGAGCCCAACAACGGCGTCTCTGACGACCCCGACGTCCCCGACATCTCTCCTCTCTCTAGGTTGCTAGAAGTGAAAAAAAAGGAAAAAAATAGAGAAAAGAGAAAAGGAAAAGAATAGTTGAATTTTATTTGTTGATTGAGAGAAGAAAAAAATATAGAGAAAAAAAATTAGAAAAAAAACATGCATTTCTCTCTTTATTTCTCTCTCTGTATCTCTCTCTGTCTGTTTCTCTCTCTCTCTCTCTATCTCTCTCTCTCAACTTTCTCGTTAATTTCCTTTTTTAATTTTTATTCTCCTTGTACTTCTTCTTCCTATACTTCTTCTTCCTCCTCCCCTTGAACGTAAGCTCCTGTAGAAATAACCCTGGTAGGTCCTCGCCGGACGACCGGTACTTGTTGGAGCCGCTGCCCTCGCCCGGGCCCGTCGCCACCGGCGACCCCGCGACCCCATCTCCCTTTTCCCTTTCCTCTCCCTCTTCTCCTCCTCAACTCCCAGACACCCCACGGCAGTCCCGCGACCACCCTGCCGCCTCCAATTTCTCGCCTGCAGCCGCCAGCAGCCTCCTCACCCGACGCCACCACCTCGGCAACCTCTCCCAGTTGCAACCGCCCCCTACGCACCGGCCGATCTCCCTCATCTGCATAGCCCCCGCCACCTCCGTGCTCACGCCCTGATCATCTCTTTGTTACTTTCTCTCTCTCCCTCACGCGCACACATCACCGTTCCCTCTCCCTCTCGGTTGCTCTCTCTCCCGCGCTCTCTCTCTCTCTATTTCTTTCTCTCCCTCTCGATTTTTCTCTCCTGCCCATTCTCTCTCTCTCCTGCGTTTCTTTCCCACTCCCTGCAACTTCTCCCCCCCCCCCCCCCCCGACTACGGCAAGCCAGCCATGACCGGCCTCCTCCTCCACCTACGGCCCACGCCATCGGCGTCGATCATCATCCTCGTCACTGGCGAGCCCGCGGCCACCGTCGGACTGCGCCCGGCCGACCCCGGTCGCCCCCGGTTGCCTGCTCGCGTGCATCACACGCACCGCAGCGCCCGGCCATGCCTCGCCGGTAGCAGCCGGCCGTGGTCGCTGCGGCGCCCGCCGCCGCTGCCACCGCCTGCGACCGCGCCAGCAGGCCTGCAAGCGCCTACGCCAGCCTACGCCAGCAGGCGCGGCCTGCGCCTCTGCCCGGGTTGAAGCTCACCCCCCCTCGAGTTGAAGCAGGCTCCCGCGTGAAGCACGGCGCCCGCATCAGTTGCTTGTGCCCGCCAGCGCTGACCGCGCCTTGACCTCTTCCGCACTCGCCCGCCATCCTACCTTGGCCACGTCGAAGGCCCGTGTGAAGCCTCCCGCCCGCCAAAGGCTGGCGCCCCGTTTGCGCGAAGAAAGCCGCCACCACGCCTTGGCCACGTGAAGCCCATCCATCATCGACCGTGCGCTCGCGCCCGTCCAACCGCGTTGGGCGCCCACTTCCAGCCCTGACTTGCGCAGGAAGACGGAGTGGTTTGAAAAAAAAATATAAAAGGGTTTGAAAAAAGTCAAAAAAGGATCCTCTCCGTGGAGTTTGAAAGAGTTTGAAAAAGAAAGAGAAGTTTGAAAAAAAGTTAAAATATATATATATATATATATATATTTGAGATATATATAATCTTATATATATCTACATATATATATATATTTATCTATATCTTTTAACTTATTGATCGTGGCACCAGGAACGACAGTTCGACCAGCACCCAAATTCCACAACAACAGCTCGATCGGTGCCCTAGTCATCCGGAAGCCGACAGACGATCCGTAAATTACGGAACGTACATGCCACTGAGTCTCCCTGCGCAGAGAAATTGGATTAATTTGTTCCCCTGCGAGAAAAAAATTTCAAATTAAGTGGTTTTGTGATAATTTAAAAAATCTCCCTGCGCGGAGTGAATTCATTGTAACCACGAAGCTTCGTCGACGCCGTGCGGGCACGCACGTCCCCGCTCGCCTTCGTCTCCGGTCGGAGCTAGACTTTTCAGTCAGCTAGGTACGTGCTCCAATCACTTGCTCATTTAGTATCTTTTCAATTGCCGCGCGATGAAGTGAGAGAGAGCCTGATCTATGCTGCCAGTCTCCTGAGTGTATCACTGTGGACGGAACGAGAGAGCTTGTATGAACCCATCCTTAGGGCCCTAGAACTATCACATTATGGTACCCTAATTGTCAGGAGGTAGTTCCACAACTACTCCGCCAACGGGCGAACAACTTTTTCTGACCGATCCCTTCAAATTGACCCTTTGCATATCAGCTGGGCCCACACCTTGCTAATTGTCGGTCCCAGGACTGCATCATTTAGGTCCAAGCTCGTGCATGTCACGTCGCTCTAGGAATTCATCAGGCCGTCTAGAGCATATTTCAACTCTACAAACACCCATGGATCAGGAGAGATATGGACGATCCTGACCTCATCACCCAGTTTGAGGAAATGGATGCAATATTTGATGGCACGCATGTCGAGTATATGCAGGTTGGAGACATTATCGAGAGTTCTAGTCAGAAAAGATTAGGTGTAGTTCGCTGTATCTCAACACCCCAGGAGGACGATTGGCGTCGAACCTCCATCTTCCAAACCTACATCATAGTGAACTCTCATCCCTGCAAGGTAATCCTTAACAACGGGAGCTGTATCAATGTAGTCTCTTCAGATTTTGTCTCCCATTTAGGTCTACCTACGCACCCTCATCCAAGGCCATACAACGTGGCTTGGGTCGATGACACTTCTATCCCAGTCACCACCACATGTGTCATTCCCATCCAATTCTAGTCATACCAGGGACAAATCTTATGTGACGTAGTGCCTCTGACGGCCGAGAGCGTCATTTTAGGACGACCATGGATCTATGATGTAGACCTCGCTACATTTGGTCGGTCCCACCAGTGTTCCTTCTCCCACAATGGGAGGGCGATTCAGTTATACCCGACACCCTCAAAGGTGATCTCGGGTAAGAGTTCCACCTCCACTCCCACTGGAACTCCCGAAATTCAGGAGAATCCCCAAACTCCCACTGAAGGAAAACCTCCCCTTCCCTCTTCTCCTGCATCTATCACACCCGTCTCTAAGGCCCCTAAGGTTGGTCATGACCTAGTTAGGCACCTTGACTCCATAAATGTCGGTGAACTAAACAGAGAGGTTGCTGAGGGTGCCCCTGTTTTGGCTGTTGACGTCACCATCGCACCCAAGGAGTCCCGAGTCTCAATCCCAACTGAAGTCTCGACAATACTGTAGGACTTCCAAGGCATCGTCCCCGAGGACTTGCCTTCTCGACTCCCTCCCATGCGTGATGAACAACACGCTATTGAGCCTGTCCCCGGGTCCACCCTACTCAACCTTCTGATAGTAATGTATGCCCTTTAAGCCAATCACATGTGATGTGATGGGACATATATTGTACAATCTTATTCAATGAAAAATGGCATTTTCTTCATTATATTATTAGCACGTTATTCTGAGCATATTTATAATATGATGAAGTCCCTGAATGTGGGCTATGATGTCTGGATCATGATGAGATCATGATAATGAGATCAGACATCTAGATGTTCATATTCTAAATGTTCCTGGTCGTAGGATCTTCGAAGAGGGACTTTGAAGATCCGGATAGACCAGTGCACGTGTTGTTTACTTATGAGATGAGGGTGGTTGATCTCATAACCACTGGTGTGGAGACACCTAGGCACACATGCAGGTGCTCATTACTGAATGAGTCCACTGAACTGACCCGTGCTAGAACACCTGAATGGTAATCATGTTGACTGTCAATCAGGAGGTTCTATTGTATCAGTAACACAGTTGGATCTTAGACCTGAGTCACTAAAGTGTTTTGCATAAATTCCGCTGAGCGTTTGATTGTTGACTTATGAACCTAAGTGTTGTGGTTCTTCATAGTTAACTATTCGGACTCAGTGGGATTCATGTGGAAACACTTAAGTAGGCAACAAGGGATCGTTCACTCTCCACATGTATTAGAAGAGAGAATACTCTATGGACACGTACTTAGAAATCCCTGGCCAGGGTATGTGGCTTCACTGAGAAAAGGGGTTTTCTAGTGAGCTATACTGGTAAGTACGAAGGTCCGTTAGATCAGTGTGGTTTAGGGCTTGACAGTTTGACCATGCCCTTACTCTGATTGGAGTATTGTATGAACGAGGGTCTATAGCTGTGTGGAATCTGATGACGGAAAGGTCCTGTTGGGTTGCATCCCTCCCATAGTCATTTGGGATCACGAGGTATTGCTTGGTGCCATTCGTGATCGGAAAGCCAATTAACCTCGTTAAGAGTTAACGGGTTATATTGAAATTGAGTTGTGAATGGTTCTTAACTCAATGGGCTAAGAAACCAAATGGACTAATGGGCCTAGAGGGTCACACACATAAGAATGGTTTATCAGACGGTAGAGGACGGGATTTATAGACGTTGTCTGGGTTTTTGTGAAAAACCGCCGGAGTCTATAAATCATCCTGTTGGAAACCCTAATCCCAAGCTAATTAGGGTTTTTCTGTTGGCCGTCCTCCTCCCTCTCCCTCTCCCTTGGGATTTGCGCCCCCCTCTCCATCCCGGTGAAGATCGGTGGATGGTGACGACGAGAAGCGGGCGTCAAGTGGAGATTGCACGGGGAATCCCGTCTCCTCCGACCGTTCGTGTGGATACGTCTAGAGGCCGGACACTTGGACGGCTCACGACCCGACGTGCCTTCGCTCGATCGTCTTCGGGCATTTGGGATTTAATCAATCCCGCAAAGGTATAGAATCGTTCTACCTTCGTCGGGATTCGATCCGGTTTTATTCTATTCTATTTTGATCGCCAGCAACGATATGCATCTTTAGGGTTTCGTTGTTTCCGCTGCTATTCTGATCGAAACCCAACAGTGGTATCAGAGCCAGGTTGCTGGCCCGATCAAAATCGGATTTTTATATTATTTATGTTCTTCACGTTCATGCATTCGGCTCAATATTGGGGTGTTCGGTTGGGTCCCGATTCGAAGGTTTTGTAGTCAAATGATCCCATGGCATTGTTGCTGATGCTCAGAGGATCAAAACGCACATAATATTGCGTTGTTTGACCCCTTGATGAGGGCGAATCGGGCTCGCCTGCCCGGCCGCGACCGGGGTTCGCACAGGGTGGTTAGGACCGTTTTTGGCCTCGAATCTCCGATGTTTGAGATCCATGGGGGCTGGCAATTGTTGCTGGTCGATCCCCATGGGATCCCATGGCGTCCCGGGGTGCGCGGCGGCCGTTGGCAGCGGCTCCGGCGAAGTTCGCGGCGAGCTCTTCGGGCGCCGGCGTGTTCTTCGCAGCCCTCTTCTCCGGCGACGGCGAAGGGGGCGGTGGCCGGCGGACATCCGGGCGGGACCCCAGGGGTCGTCCGCGGTGGCAGGCGGCGGCGGTCGGCCCGCCTGCGGCGAGCACCGGGGGTTAGGGTTTTTACCCTGGCCCCCCTTCCCCTTCCGCGTTCGGGCGGGGGAGACGACCCCGCGGGTCTTCCCCGGGCGGATCCGGGCCGCGCCCGGATCCGCGCCGGATCCGCGCCCGGACCGGCCCGGATCCGCGCCCGGATCCGCGCCCGAACCCCCCATATTATTTTTTTTTTGATTTTTTATTCATTTTAAACCGTTTAAAATGCATAAAATTTCAGAAAAAATTTCGGAAAAATTCTGAAAAATATTTTAATGGATCCTAAAATTGTTTTAGCAATCTATTAACTTATTTTTATTATTTGGCCCATGATTAAGTAAATAATGGAATACTTAAAATGGTTTTAAGTATTTGTCATTATTTAATTAATTAGTGTTAATTACTATAAGAATGTGATTCTTATGAGGTTAATTAACTGATAATTAGCATTGAGCCCATGCAGTGAATGGTGAAGTCCGTTGTCTAAAGTTGTTTAGACTTGTTTGTTAGCATGTTTTGGCTAAATTGTTTAGTTAACATATTATTATGCGCGATTTCAAAACTAATTAATATTATTTTGAAATCTATATTATATCCCGCTGTAATTATATGATAATTACCTGTTTGATGCCTGTGATGGTCATGTGTGTGGATGGATGGTCATGGACTTAGCTTGCATGCGATGTTTTTTCCTTTATGGTGAATGGTGTAATTTTTGGGGCCTACGTGCCTCCCTCTCTCTCTCATTTAATCCGGGCATGTACATTCTATCTCCCTTTTTGTATTGTACTCCCCTTGACTATGTCAAGGTTTCTTATTATTATCTGATGTATATTTGTGGGCCTGCGAGCCCAATTTCATATATGCTTGTAATAATGAGAAGCGGATCAAATGAAGACTGTGGAGGAGATTTACACCGGTGGACCCTGGAGGTTCTTCGCATCATTGGGAGCTTTTGTTGCTCGATGTTGTATCTTCTTCACCATATTAGGATTTACATTACCAACTGGCTCTGGTAATGTTGCTAGGTTGAAAGTCCATGATCATCCATCAGTGCGTAGGCATATATGCGATATATGTGGATGTGCTACTCTATATATATATATAGATAATTTAGGGTATATTTATGATACTCCAACTTATCTTATATATGTAGCACACTTATTGATGAGACAAAATTTAACAAATCCCCTATTATTAAAATTAGGTTGATAAACGTGAAACATTAAGAATGATTCACGTAGCCTTCCGTTGTTATAGTCTAAAGTGAGCCGTTCTTAGACTGTGGTGGTTTGTTGTGCTACCACAAGACTATCACAGCAAGGGGACGGAGACTTTAGGCTAAGGTTTAGACCACACCTTGGGATGGGGGGCTGGCATGACTTTGTTGTGCTACCACAAGAGTTATGTCATAAACCCATTCCCATAACGTAACAACGGGTTGACCTAACCAACACATGTGATTTGTTGTGCTACCACAAGATCTCAATGTGTTTGGAGGCTAAATTACTGGGAATTACAAGGAGTTGTAATTGGCAAGAGTTGCCTACCCATTAAGTATGGGGTAGTTTGTTGTGCTGCCACAAGACTACTTCCATAATGTTAATGGGATCTTAGTACCCACTAGGACACAATCGCAGTGTCCCGTATTTGCATATAAGGGGTTATGCAAATTCGTCGAAAATTAGTGGGAGTATTAATTAGGATAAAGTCCATATCTTAATTAAATATCATGAGTGTCTGCAATATTATTCTTATTTTGTTTCATTTCCTCTTGTAGACCGAAATGGCGAATCATCCATTGAGAGGCATACTGGATGCCAACAGGCTGACTGGTCCTAACTATGTCGATTGGCTCAGGAATCTGAGAATTGTTCTCACTGCTGAAAAGATAGCTTATGTCCTTGAGCAGCCTGTTCCCCCTGTTCCTGCTGAGGGCGCCGATGAGGCCGAAATGATTCTTTATGAAAAGCATAAAGATGATGCCACTCTGGCCCAGTGTTACATGCTGGCCTCTATGACTAATGAGTTGCAGAGGCAGCATGAAAAGATGGATGCTAGATCCATGCTTTTCCATCTAGAAGAGCTTTTTGGAGCTCAAAGTAGAACAGAAAGATATGAGATATCTAAGAATCTGTTCGGGGCCAAGATGTCTGAGGGAACATCAGTACAGACTCATGTTCTCAAAATGATTGAGTGGATTGAGAGGCTGAAAGAATTAGGCTTTGAGATGAATAAAGATTTATGCATTGACCTAATTCTTCAGTCCCTCCCAAATTCATTCTCCCAGTTCATAGTGAACTTCAACATGAATAAGATTGAATGCTCTCTTGCAGAGCTTCTTAACATGTTGAAGACTGCTGAGGGGACAATGAATAATGGAAAATCTTCTGTGCTGCTTGTTGGTAAGACCAACAAGAAAAGAAAGAATCAGACTGTTTTTAAGAAAAATAAGAAGAAGAAACAGGATAAGCAGGGGAAGGCAGCTAAGAAGGAAGAGGCTAAGAAAGATAAGGGCCAATGCTTCCACTGCCATAAGGATGGCCACTGGAAGAGGAACTGCAAGTTATATCTTGCAGAGAAGGCAAAACAGAAGCTTGGAGAAGCTTCAGGTATGTTCATGATAGTTGACCTAAACTTGTCTTTTAGATCCACGTCATGGGTATTAGATACTGGATGTGCATCTCATATCTGCAATGATTTGCAGGTGCTGACAAGCAGTAGGCGACTGAACAAAGGAGAGGTTGACTTGCGATTGGGAAATGGAGCAAAAGTTGCTGCACTCGCAGTCGGGAAGGTGAACCTCCAGATGCCTACAGGAGCTACACTAGAGCTTGTGGACTGTTATTATGTTCCTTCCATAATAAAGAACATTATTTCCATTTCGTGCTTAATTAAATCTGGATTTGTTGTAAGCTTTGGAAACAATGGATGCTCTTTATTATTAGATGGTAAATTGTTTGCCAGTGGGAGCCTAATGAATGGTTTATATGTTTTAGATATGGTATCTCCTGTGATGTGTGTGGAAGCACCTCTTAAAAGAAAGAGGGGCAATGTGAATCAAGCCTACCTTTGGCACTGCAAACTTGGTCATATTAATGAAGAAAGATTAAAGAAGTTGTGTAAGAATGGATATATTGATCCATTTGATTATGAATCATACACAACTTGTGAATCTTGTCTCATGGGTAAAATGACCAAATCTCCATTTAGTGGACATGGAGTTAGAGCGAATGAGTTATTAGAACTCATACACTCTGATGTGTGTGGACCTATGTCCACACATGCCAAAGGAGGATATTCATACTTCATTACATTCACTGATGATTTCTCAAGGTACGGATATGTGTACTTAATGAAGTACAAATCTGAAGCTTTTGAGAAATTCGTTGAATTCAGAAATGAAGTAGAGAAACAAACTGGAAAGAATATTAAAACTCTTCGATCAGATCGGGGAGGTGAATATTTGAGTACAGAGTTCACACAATATTTGAAGGACAATGGAATATTGTCACAATGGACACCTCCTTATACACCTCAGTTGAATGGTGTAGCAGAAAGGAGGAATCGCACTCTATTAGATATGGTGCGATCCATGATGTGTTTTGCCGGTTTACCCTTATCTCTCTGGGGCTATGCCTTAGAGACTGCTGCGCACTTATTAAATAAAGTACCATCGAAGTCAGTTGACTCCACTCCATATGAGATATGGAAAGAAAAGAAACCAAATCTTAAATCTGTTAAGGTTTGGGGTTGCCCTGCCCATGTTAAGAAACATGACTCAGATAAACTGGAATCAAGAACTGAGAAGTGTAGGTTTGTGGGATATCCTAAGGAAACTTATGGATATTACTTCTACCAGCCTAGCGATCAAAGAGTGTTTGTCGCTAAACATGCTGTGTTCCTTGAGGAAGAGTATATCCTTGAAGGAAACAGTGGGAGCATGGTAGAACTGGAAGAAGTTCTAGAGCCACAACCCATCAGTGTGCCTTCTCAGGTTCCAGAGCAATCAGGTTCACAAACTGTTCGTAGGTCTGGGCGGATACCTATTCAGCCAGATAGATATGTGGGACATATTACTGGTAAGGTATCACATAATGAGGATGATGATCCTAAGACCTACGAGGAGGCAATGAGTGTCATTGACTCTGGGAATTGGCAAGAGGCCATGATATCAGAAATGGATTCCATGTACTCCAACCAAGTTTGGAACTTGGTAGATCCACCAGAAGGTATTGTACCTATTGGATGTAAATGGATCTTTAAAAGAAAGATTGGAGCAGATGGAAAGGTTGATACCTTTAAAGCAAGGCTTGTAGCGAAAGGTTATCGTCAAAGACAAGGTGTTGACTATGACGAAACCTTCTCTCCTGTAGCCATGCTGAAATCCATCAGGATATTACTTGCCATTGCTGCATACTATGATTATGAAATTTGGCAAATGGATGTGAAAACGGCATTCCTCAATGGAAGACTTGAGGAAGAAGTGTACATGACACAGCCTGAGGGATTCATATCCAAAGAATATCCAAACAGAGTATGCAGGCTTTTGAGATCCATTTATGGACTCAAACAAGCATCCCGCAGTTGGAACATAAGATTTGATGAGGCAATCAAATCTTGTGACTTCGTTAAGAACGAAGATGAGCCATGTGTATATAAGAAGATCAGTGGGAGTGCAATTACGTTCTTGGTACTGTATGTAGATGACATACTACTCATTGGGAATGATGTAGGTATGTTATCATCAGTCAAAGCCTGGCTGTCAAAACATTTCTCTATGAAAGATTTGGGAAATGCATCCTACATATTGGGGATCCGGATCTATAGAGATAGATCAATGAGGATGCTAGGCTTATCCCAATCTATGTACATTGACACCATTGTCAAAAGGTTTGGCATGGAGGACTCCAAGAGAGGTCTAATACCAGTTAGACATGGAGTCTATCTCTCCAAGGAGATGTCCCCTAAAACTCCAAAGGAGAGAGAATACATGAGTAGAGTTCCCTATGCTTCTGCCATAGGATCTATCATGTATGCGATGTTATGTACCAGACCTGATATAGCCTATGCTCTAAGTGTTACGAGCAGGTATCAGGCAGATCCAGGTGAGCAACACTGGATAGCTGTGAAATGCATCCTTAAGTACTTAAGAAGGACTAAGGATTTATTTCTGGTCTATGGAGGTGAAGACTTGAAACTAAGAGGGTACACTGACTCTAGTTTCCAGTCGGACAAAGATGACAGCAAATCAACCTCTGGGTTTATCTTTACTCTCAATGGTGGAGCAGTGAGTTGGAAGAGTTCCAAACAAGAAACCACTGCTGATTCAACTACTGAAGCTGAGTACATTGCTGCTGCCGAAGCTTCAAAGGAGGCGGTTTGGATGAAGAAGTTCATCGGCCAGTTGGGAGTTGTCCCAAGTATCTCTGATCCAGTCCCCTTGTTTTGTGACAACAATGGGGCAATTGCACAAGCAAAAGAGCCGAGGTCTCATCAGAAGTCTAAGCACATTCTGCGGCGTTATCACTTGATCAGAGAAATTATAGCTAGAGGAGATGTGATCATAGATAGAGTATCTTCAGCTGATAATATTGCAGATCCACTTACCAAGCCTTTATCTCTAAATGTGTTTGAGCGTCACCTAAGGCTGATGGGGATCAAGCATGTGGGTGATTGGCTTTAAGTGCAAGTGGGAGATTGATAGTAATGTATGCCCTTTAAGCCAATCACATGTGATGTGATGGGACATATATTGTACAATCTTATTCAATGAAAAATGGCATTTTCTTCATTATATTATTAGCACGTTATTCTGAGCATATTTATAATATGATGAAGTCCCTGAATGTGGGCTATGATGTCTGGATCATGATGAGATCATGATAATGAGATCAGACATCTAGATGTTCATATTCTAAATGTTCCTGGTCGTAGGATCTTCGAAGAGGGACTTTGAAGATCCGGATAGACCAGTGCACGTGTTGTTTACTTATGAGATGAGGGTGGTTGATCTCATAACCACTGGTGTGGAGACACCTAGGCACACATGCAGGTGCTCATTACTGAATGAGTCCACTGAACTGACCCGTGCTAGAACACCTGAATGGTAATCATGTTGACTGTCAATCAGGAGGTTCTATTGTATCAGTAACACAGTTGGATCTTAGACCTGAGTCACTAAAGTGTTTTGCATAAATTCCGCTGAGCGTTTGATTGTTGACTTATGAACCTAAGTGTTGTGGTTCTTCATAGTTAACTATTCGGACTCAGTGGGATTCATGTGGAAACACTTAAGTAGGCAACAAGGGATCGTTCACTCTCCACATGTATTAGAAGAGAGAATACTCTATGGACACGTACTTAGAAATCCCTGGCCAGGGTATGTGGCTTCACTGAGAAAAGGGGTTTTCTAGTGAGCTATACTGGTAAGTACGAAGGTCCGTTAGATCAGTGTGGTTTAGGGCTTGACAGTTTGACCATGCCCTTACTCTGATTGGAGTATTGTATGAACGAGGGTCTATAGCTGTGTGGAATCTGATGACGGAAAGGTCCTGTTGGGTTGCATCCCTCCCATAGTCATTTGGGATCACGAGGTATTGCTTGGTGCCATTCGTGATCGGAAAGCCAATTAACCTCGTTAAGAGTTAACGGGTTATATTGAAATTGAGTTGTGAATGGTTCTTAACTCAATGGGCTAAGAAACCAAATGGACTAATGGGCCTAGAGGGTCACACACATAAGAATGGTTTATCAGACGGTAGAGGACGGGATTTATAGACGTTGTCTGGGTTTTTGTGAAAAACCGCCGGAGTCTATAAATCATCCTGTTGGAAACCCTAATCCCAAGCTAATTAGGGTTTTTCTGTTGGCCGTCCTCCTCCCTCTCCCTCTCCCTTGGGATTTGCGCCCCCCTCTCCATCCCGGTGAAGATCGGTGGATGGTGACGACGAGAAGCGGGCGTCAAGTGGAGATTGCACGGGGAATCCCGTCTCCTCCGACCGTTCGTGTGGATACGTCTAGAGGCCGGACACTTGGACGGCTCACGACCCGACGTGCCTTCGCTCGATCGTCTTCGGGCATTTGGGATTTAATCAATCCCGCAAAGGTATAGAATCGTTCTACCTTCGTCGGGATTCGATCCGGTTTTATTCTATTCTATTTTGATCGCCAGCAACGATATGCATCTTTAGGGTTTCGTTGTTTCCGCTGCTATTCTGATCGAAACCCAACACCTTCCCCATTACCAACTGACATGCTGAGCTCCGACAAATTGTCGAGGACCTCATTCAAAAGGGTTTTCTCAGGGTGAGCAAGAGTCCATGTGCTGTGGATCTCATTCTCCCTCCCCTCGAGTCTAGAATGTCCAAGTCAGCCGAAGAGTTTGCACAGCATGTCAAGAGTCTACATGAGTCAATTGATTCGCATAGGCGTCACCATAAATTTCAAGAAGGTGACTTGGTTATGGTACGAGTCCGGCCCAAACGACTCCCCTCGGGAGCCGTTAAAAAGTTACAAGCTCGTAGTGATGGTCCCTTCCCAATTCTGCAGAGGATTGGCTTCAATGCTTATGTTGTGGACTTACCTCCCGAATATGGGATTAACTCGACCTTTAATATGGCAGACCTAGTGGCCTACAAGGAACCTACATGGATTCCTAGTGATCCTTTCGAGCCTTCTCCTCCCATTGAGAGTGAGCTCACCCCTGTGCATCCCACAACCTCGAGAGCACCGCGCGAGCAAATTGAGATGATACTGGATGAGCAGGTGACCACTACACGGAGCAGGGTGTACCAACGCTACTTTATCCGTTGGCGAGACCGTCCACCATCAGATGATTCCTGGATTAGCCGGGAAGACCTCCAGCGCCTCGACCCGGACCTGCTGGAGCACTATCAGAGTAGTGTCCCCCCTTACTCGACGGAGTCGAGTTCCAGCCGCCCCAGGAGGGTTGGTGGGGACACCGGGCCCACTACCGGGCCCACTTCTCGGAGCCGACGCCACACCACCACACTGAGCTTATGGCTCGGAGATTCACTTGAAGACTCGGCGTCCTAAGCATAATATTTATTTGTGTGTATTTATATTGTACGTATTTGTGTATTGTGTGTATTTATGGTGGTATTGTATTATTATTAACCACCAAAGTCTAACTATTTTATTTTATTAGGGTCCCAAGTCAAATATTGGTTGTTGAGTCTTGTCTTATTAGGCTAGGATATATATGCAATTAGGAAGAGTTTAAAGGTATGGTTGTTATGATTTTTCCCTATATAAAGGGGGGCTCATATAATGTTTCCATATGATGAAGGTTGAAAGAAGTTTGCATTATGTGAGAGACATTTCCCTCTCGTGTGTTTCCTTCCCTCCTTTCTCCCTTGTGAGATTTGAGTGTCGCCCGGTGTGAGACCGTCCGGTGTGAGGCCGAGCTGCGCGAGGTAGCAAGTTATCCGTCCTGTTCGTGTTATCGGAGTTGCCATCGATCCTTCCCCCAACGCCGTCCGCGTCACTTTGTGAGATCAGGATTCGCCCTTCTGTCTTTATTTGGAGTAGCTTAGAGAACTGAGTTTTCCCTCGGTAGCCGTGTTTCTGTTCCCTACGGCTTTGCCCTTTTCTTTTAGCTGCTCTACTCCTTTCGTTACGGCTTTCTTTTACAGCTTTTTAGTTGTAGTTTAACTTTTCCTACTTTGCTACTGTTGTTTTAGCTGTTGTTCCGTGTTACTGCGTTATTTTTCAGTGGGGATCCGCGTGACCCCTACTGGGCCAGTGACACGAGGCTCACCCCTGCTTTTCAGGTGTGAGGTGCTTCTTCCTTCGCGGTTCCTGATGTGGCGTGCTCGTAGTTGCCAGCGGTACCTACGTCGGGCTTCCCCCGACCTCAGTATATATTTTTCTTTCTGTTGGACTGTACTTGTCTTTCCTTTGGACTGGACTCTGGTATAATTGTGAATTTAAACTGTTAATTAAAAAGTAATTTTATTTTTGCTATTTTAGCAAACCTGATTAATGAAATTTAATTGCTTACTGTTATATCTGTGACTTCAATGTACTACACGACAATCCTTTTTCCCTTCGGAGCTTTACAGCTCTTGGGAGGCTTCACGGGTTCCAAGCGGTATCGGGTCTACTCGGTAGTCCTATCGGATATATCCGGTATCCGGAGTCCGGGTCGTCACAGCAGCAATGGTGCCGACATTATCAAAGACACCGCTCTTGTCGTCTGGGAGCCTTCCCACCACCACCACCCAATGCTGCTCCCCTTCGGCCATCTCATAGTGGTGTCGACATCGTCAATGACACCGCTCTTGTCATCCGAGAGCCTCGCCACCGCCTCTGCTTGACAGTGCTCCACACCGGCCGCCGCACAGTGGCTCCGACATCGTCAAGCGCACTGCTCTTGTCTGCCCACGCTTCTCAAGGTCTTAGTCCCATGTCCACAGGAAGGCATCATCCCGCAAGTTGGGGACATTCTTCTTTAGTTCCCACCTCCGATGCCGTCACCCTCACCCACCTCTAGGATGACGGTGAAATGCCACTGCCTCTTCGCACACGACCGACCACCTTCCGCGTGGAAGTTCAGCACTCTAGTTGTGTCTCCGAGGGCCATTCCTCTTTCTCTTTTTCAGGTTTTGTACGGGAGCCAACCCCTCTTTCTCATACCTAATAAGCCTAGCCCGCTTGGGTGCCTCTGTATTTTCTCCTCCTTTGGAATGAAAAGTAAAAATAAAAAAGGGAGAGAAAAATCTCTCCTCGGACTATCTGACTTCCTCTCTCCCCCCCTCTCGCTCTCTGCCCCTCACCGCAAGTCACCGTCCTTTAGCTAAGGTGTGATCTCACCGTTCCCTATGTCAAAATTCTTGGCCATCCAATGGTCCGGAAAGCTTGCGAGTTTTACACCACTACATGTGTGTATCATTCAAAATTCCCAGATGATTGTACATAATGGCCTGAGTTCGAATTGAGAGGCTACTAAGGTGTTGATCCCTTCCTCTGATTTTCTTAGTCAACGCTACAACAACATGCTACGTGCTTTCCAACCATCCATACTGAATGTATGTGAAATAGTTGCTCATGCAGGTCAACAAGCCAACATTCTTTATCATGTTGGTGGCGCTGAGTACATGGGATTCAACAGACCTGCTCTCTCTTCTAGTATTTTGACAAGATCTAAGCATAAGTGGTGCTTCTCCACAGGTTCCTTCCCTTCTCAATTTTATGATGGAGTGCAACACGTAGGTGTCGCTGATTGGCTATATTTTGTAGGCATTCTGGCCGTTTGTTTGCTTTGGTAGACACTTGGCTCTGTCTCTTCTCTCTCTTTTACTACTATTGTATTTTCTTCCTTTCATTATCGATAAAATGGCAAGCAATACTCTACCTAGGCCTTTTAGGGAAGAGGTAACTCAAAATTATGCCACATTAGAAGCACCCTGATTTATCTATGAAATTTACTGAAAGTTTGTTAAGGTATTATGTAATTCGAATATAATTGAACGACTACCTTATTTCTGGTTTTTTTACTTCTGTGATTGCATTTGGCAGATGGATCAGTCCTTTGCTGTGCTTCACTATCAAATAAGTATATGCAACTTAATATCATCATCATCAGATTTAAGGATGGCGGCACTTAAATCATTAAAAGATTGATCGTGAAGTATCAAATTTATGTCCACTGCTCACAAGATAGAACGTTGCCGCATTCGATTATATATGGGTTATTGGAGGTCATACTAATCCTACGCATGCAATATTTCATTTCTTTAACAGTGACAATATACAAGCAAGTTCAGTTTCGGAAGGCAACAATTTTGACCTATCATGTACAGAGTTATTTTTTTTTCCGGCTGTCCGCTTGAGGCTTACACAATATTACGATAGATTGTATAATTTTGTTCTTGAATGAAACAACCCTTATTGATATTTATATCCAAATTCCATCTTGAACAGAATTTCTGGGCACGACGGAAATCTGCACCATGTTCCACGAGTCATTCCTACGAATACCACATGGACTTCTTTGACAAATAAAGAAAGAATAAGGGATCTTAACACGAAGAATAAGAAAAAATACAATCTCGCGGATAGATTTTCTCATCTCTAACCCGGATTTTCTTAAAATAATTACTTCTAACTAAAAGATAGCTAAAAGGTAGAATTAATTGTTCTACCTTAACTCGGATACGTATCAAAGTAAAAAGATGAAAAAAGTAAAAATAATTTATTGAAGTTAACCCGATTTTCCCCATTCTGTTACCACACGAGAATGACGTCTTCCGAGTTGCGCAAAATATTACGTCCTGTTCAATCCGAGGGGAGATTTATGTTGTTCATGCAAAGACCATCGTTTCAATGTCCGTCTTACACAACCATGTACCAGCATGTGTTTGTGGAAGCCCATCAGCTCTGCTTCCAAAATCTAGATGTTTCATTCTTTCAATGTCAGTATGCTTGATTGTGGAATTATCCCTCTCTCTTTACTACTGGAGTTGAACAAAGTTCTTTTCCTAGTTTTCTATATGATCGGAGTGTAAAGGGATTAAAACACAGCATGTAAACAATAGGAGAAGCATACTCCTTACGTTCCACGCTAGGCAAGATCACTAGTTACAAAGGAAGGTCCATTTCATGATCTTTACACATCCGAATTGGAAGGATATTCTACATAATGATGGAAAAATGTGAAAGAATTTCTTATATACATATCCCTCGACCACTTCGTTGCTGCGAGCAGCAAGACTGGAGCATGCCTATTTATCTTCGGTCCGCACGCTTGGGTTTAGAGACATCTCAATTTCTTCAAGTGAGCGCCCCTTTGTTTCAACAATAAAATACACAGCAAATACAGCCGATAACAAGGAAACTCCTCCAAAAGTTGCATAGACAGGGCCAACGCCAAGTTTTTCTACCAGCTCAAGGAAAAATAGACCCACCAAAAAATTGCAAACCTGATAACAAAGCCATAATTGTTTGAATGATGTCCAAAGTGTTCCACAGATAAAGGGTGCGTACGATATGTTTAATATTGCATTAAGCAAATCTGGCTTCAGAAGCCAGAGAGATACCTTACGAGCTGATATTTCAACAATTGGCTATCTATGCAGCCTTTAACCACTTATTGGAGGGTTGTTATGGTGGTTCTTTTTTAGTTTTCTTTTCGTTGGGGTGGGGTGGGGTGGGAGTTGGGACATTAGCAGAGATAGCCATTAACAAGTATGTCCTCTACGCATGTTATCCTTTTATGTAAATGAAATTGTCAATGTTACAACTTGGGAAGCCATGAACAAGTCATACATTGAACAAAATAGATCATGCAACATCCAAAGAGTGAAAAAACTGTGGCTATATATAAGCATGAATTATAGGACATGAAAGCCAAAAGTAAATAAATTGGCTTCAACTTGTTAGGTGGCCCTAACAAGAATGAACAGGGATTCAAGAATCAAAAAGCCCCGAAATCAACCAGGTTGGTAGATTCCAACTTGATCCATACCAATCTAGGCCATTCTTAGCCAACCCAAAGTTGGCTAGGATTGACCCAAATCCCTGGGCTACCTTTAGCTGAAAAAATTTCAAAAAATATAAATCAAATGAATACTGTACAAATTGACCATGAAAATCATACGTCAGACAAAACTAAAAAAAAAAACAAAAGTATCACTTTCACTCGTTATCATCACTGCCAACGGAAGAAAAAAATTCTAACTCTACTGAATGCTTTCTAAATCCTTTTAAGTGGCAGGCTGAATACAAAAGATGGTTCTACGTGCATCTGAACATTTGCACAGATGATGGTACATGCACAACAAGAAATAGTATCCCAAAGTCAACAAAGTTATATGTCATGATAATCTCATTTGGAGATGGTGTAATATTTCCTACTTATTGCCAACCTTTCTCACATTAACTAGAAATTGAAGAATTATTTTAAGAAATTAAATTGATTGAAAATTTTCTTTAGGGCTAATTGTTAAAGAGATTAATGAACCATTAGCAATGAACCTTAAATGGGAAACTTTTTAGGGGGCTGAGTGGGCCTTTAATGGGCTGTTGGGCTGGGTTCTCAGTAGGCCTACCTTGATGAGGACCATGAGCTGACAATGGACCCACTAGAGCCTACTTTTGGATCGCCTAAATCCACCGCAATAAGGAACCACCTATCCACCCCCACCCCAAAGCAGTGCATCCTCTCCCATTCTTGGTCAACCACATGAAGTGGGGATAGAGGAAAAGAGAGCGGGAAAAGGGGAAGGATCTAAGAAGAGAGAAAGAAAAGGAGTGGGAAAGAGAGGAGCAAAGAGAATATAGAGATCTATCATAGTGAAGGGAAAAGCTAGGGTTTCTCTTGGGTGCTGTTTCCACCCCTAATCCCTGAAGAGAGATATAGAGAAAGCTAGAAGAAAGGGACTGCTTTGGCTATGCGGCAAGAAAGGACCTCTTGGAGTGGCATCCAAGGCTCATTGTGGCAGGCTTGCTCCTTCCTCTTCAGTTTCAATAGTAGATTTTGACGGCTAGATTCCCTGTTAGGATGTTTCTTGAGGTGGGATGTTACCTAGGCTACCCTCTTCCCCTGGTATGCCTAGGTGCCCCTTTTAGTGCTCTGCGGCTCCTAGCTTCTCTGATTTCTGTTCTTTATTTGAAGCACTTTAAGAGATAGGGTTGCTTTTAATGAATCTTTATTTAGATGTACATTAGACTAGGATTCTAAGGATAAATATTTGAGCTAAACCTTGGAACCCTTCCCTTATGCACTGCTGCACCCATGCTATGGCAGCAGATTGTAGACTTGCTTACTTCACTTTAAAAAATAGTGAAACCTTAATAAATTCTGTGACCTAACAATGTAGATTTTGTCAAACAACAAGGAGAAAACAAATATTGCTTTTATGGACGGTTGGTGTTGAGAAATTTTCGCTTCCCACTGGAGAAGATAATACTTCAGGTGGTAGGAGAGGCCAAATGAAGGCTATACATATCCTTTGAGGCCCTAAATAGCCATTACTAGCCATCGAAAATGGCGAGCAATGGCTAACCCAATTTTTCCAATGGATAGAAAACTAGCTGTGGGGAACGGGTCAGTCTGATCTTGGCTGATCCCAAACAGGGACAGGTGGAGAGGTTCAAGGCTGGGTCCCTGACCAGAAAATGGATCCAGATCATCTGATCTAGGCTGATCTGATCTGTCTTTTGAAACCTTGGTAAATATGAAAGTTTGCTCTTCATCTTTTAAGTTCCATTCTTATTGCTGTCATAAATTTTAGCTATAAGATGGTGATATGCATCATGCATGCAATATACTTGTGAGGAAAATGTTTTGTTTTTCAGTTGAGTGTGTTAAAATCACTGCAAGTTGTTTCCTCCATCAATTTTCTCAAAGATAGTCAGTGGTGTTAAAGTTAATAAGAGTTTGTTTTCGCCATCAATTTACTCAAAACCAGTCAGCCACAAAAGTATTAATAGAGAAGCATCATCAATTATAAATGAGTTACAATTATAGAAAATTGATTCAAATTGAGAATGGATTAAATTTCTTAAGCAGGGAAAAACCTACAACTACATAATTTACAGGCAATGGTGTACATAGACAGAAAGCAGAACACCACAAGCAACTAAAATGTTGGAGTCTGATATGCATGGACAGTATTGACTGGAAAGTAATCCTCCATTTGGACTATATATGAGATGAGAAGCATAACAAGACCTGGGAACAAGAATCACACAAGCAACTAGATAAGTAGAAGGGGCATGAGTGAGATGGGTGCTTTAGTAGTCAAAGGAAAAAGCTTTTGTAAGAAAGACAGATGAGCAGAATGGGAATGCATGAGCTGTCCCATCAGTTGCAAGAATGTAACTCAGACGACATGTAACTAACACAGACATTACAAGTTGTTTTCTCCATGTGGAACATGTTCATGAGAACCTTTTATAGGTGTTTTCGGGAGGGATGCTTGCACACAATGTAGCCATAAGAAACAACTTTCTTTTCCTATGCTTCACAGCTAAGATGCTCATCATGTGGCTTCAGGAGGGTTGATTTCAGATACCTACATGTGAGAAGGCCTGAAAAGGAATCAGTGAGAGAACCCTCCCTAAGTAATTTGGAACAAATTCTGTACGCTGTCAATGACATGTTGAGTACCAAATCCCAACAAAGTCCAACCTAAGAGTCTTATTCAATATGCCTATTTATCCCGCTCAGGAGCTACACCTTCAAACCAGAAAAGGCATGCTAAACGATATGTTTTTCATTAGAAAGAGGCCAAGAATTTTCACATTTCTAAGTGTGCTCAACTTACATGGGTTATCCATCGTGCATAAATATCTTCGGTCCACAGGAGAAGTGTAGGTTACACAAACCTTGCCAAATTATAACTGTTAATCTCAAAATCCAATTTAACATTTAGAATACTAACTACTGTGACACAAGCCGTGAACAATAAATCAGTTGATACACATTCCCATAACATATGCAAAAATGATCATCAGGAAGTTATATACCCAATGAACAGAGAAGCTGAAACCCATGACTTTAGCACGTATCCGGGCACTGCTGAGCTCTGGAATAATTAGACCAGTTACTGGCCCAGCCCCTATTGCGAATGTGAAGATGTACCTGGAATGATAACAAGAGAACTTGATTCATCAAACCTGGAGATGTATTGTCTCAACTTCGATAAAACTTTAGAGCAACCACAAGATTTAATGCACATTCCCCTAGTTTGTGTACTACCGAATCTACGTATCTTTTATCATTTCGAGTTTTATACTCAAATTGTTGCTACTATGTTGTGAGATTTGGAGTGCTCCCCAAACAGTGAGTAATATGGTCTTCCATAAGCAGATGAAGCATATTGAGGTTGCCTATCATTCCGTTCGACAACATCACCTTTTGGCACTAGCACTCTTCCTTATGTTTATTCTTCTGAGCAGCTTGCTAACTTCTTTACCAAATGTTAGATGACTGTACGCTTTGGCCTGGTTGGCAAACTAAGTTTACAATCCACTGTCGAGTTGGTAGTGGGTATTAAAGAGGTGTCTCTCTCTCTCTCCCCCCCTCACCCCCCACTGTCAGCTTGATCTTAATATACCGAGCAGCTTGCTAACTTCTTTACCAAATGTTAGATGCCTGTACGCTTTGGCTGGGCCAGTAGGTTGGCAAACTCTCAGTTAATCCACTGTCAGGTTAGAAGTGGGTATTAAAGATGTGTCAGCTTGATCTTAATATACCGAGCAGCTAGCTAACTTCTTTACCAAATGTTGGATGCCTATACGCTTTGGCTTAGGTTGGCAAACTCTCAGTTTACAATCCACTGTCAGGTTGGAAGTGGGTATTAAAGATGTGTGTGTGTCTCTCTCTCCCCCCCACCCCTACTGTCAGCTTGATCTTAATATAATGGGTGATCTCCCTCCCTCCCTCCCTCTCTCTCTTCACACTGTCAGCTTTTTTTTTTTTTAAGCGAAAGGCAGGACCTAAGTCTTTCTTAGGAGAGCGCACACCAACCCCAGCGGGGCAGCATGTTCTCGCTCCACCAAGTCAAACAAAGGCCTGGCAATATATATATATAAGAGAATGAATCAACAATACAGATGCTCCGGCGCATACCCCTGCACGTACACAAAAGAGAACAAAGACCCAGAGGGAGGGTTGGGTCCAACCAAAAGGACAACAAGCTAGGCAGGCCGACAGTGAGGGAGGTTTGAAGCGTCAACAACCGCGCATCCGCGGGCCTTTGCTGGCAGATCGGTCCAGGACTGAAAGTCGGCGTTGTCTATGGTGCAGCATGCGTGGGAGGCCAACGCGTCCGCAACGCCGTTGGCTTCTCTGTAAGTTTGCTGAAGGCTCCAATGGTAAGTGTCCATAAAGGTAAGGATGTCGTCCCACCACTTCCTAGCCGACCACGGGGGCGCTCCCTTGCGGTTAACGAGGGAGACAAGCAGCTGGGAGTCGGAGTAAATAACTGAGATTCGCAAGGAAAGGGACACCGCCAAGCGGCAGCCATCAAGAAGGGCACGCGCCTCTGCCACAAAGTTAGTACCAGCCCCATAGAAATAGGCGAAAGCATGTAGAATACGACCAGCTGGGTCCCTGATACAGCCACCACCCCGGCCAGGCCTGGGTTCCCTTTGGCAGCCCCGTCGACGTTCAGCGTGCAACCGTCGCTGGCCGGGGACCATTTAACAATCTTAGGAACTCGGGGGGTAGCAGCGAAGGACAGCTTGAAGCGCTGCAGCACGGCCAACTGAGTGGAGGAGGGCCGTAGTTTGAAGTGGACCTGCTGGAGCGAAACAGAAACCTGCTGCAAGAGAGAATGAATTAGCACCGAGGAGCGAGGGGTGGCGTTGTCATACCGTGCGCCGCATCTAGCCTTCCAAATCTCCCAGTTGATGAGTAACATGGTGTGCACCGCCACAAACCCAAAGGGGCTCTTGGTGTTGGCGTACTTTAAGATGTCCCAGCAGAGGATCGTGACGAAGCTGGCAGCCCTGCATCTGTCATCAAAGAGGGGCCGAAAGAAGCCCCAAATGGGTGCAGCGAGCTCACCGGACAGCAAGAGATGATCCATGCTTTCGGCCTGTGGATTGGTGGAGCAGCAAGAGCACCTGGAGGGCAGAGGGATGCCACAAGACTGGATGAGAACGTCCACAGCCACTGCCCTGTGAAGGATACGCCACGTGAGAATGGCAGCTCTTGGAGAGAAGTGGGAGCTCCAAAGCTTGGAGAGGGCCAGCCTGTGGACAGCACGCTGAGAGACACAGTGGAAGGCTGATTTGAGGCTGAAGATGCGGTCGGAGGACTCAGTCCACACACAGAGATCCTCCCCATCACGGAGGGGCAGCTGCTGCAGCGTGGCCCTGCACTCTGGAGCGAGGGTGGGTAGGTGCACCCACGCCTCGTGGAGAGGGTCTTGCAGGACCGAGCGAAGCGAGCAGCTCGGCGGCCCGGGCGAGCTGATCTGGATCAACGGCTGTGAGCCACACCAGACATCCCGGAAAAAATCTATGTTGGTGCCGTCATGATGGAACCATCTGCTGTGAGCTGAGATAGCAGTCTTGGCCTTGAAGAACATGTCCTTACCCATACCCGAGGGGAAAGGAGTGAGGCTGTCATCCAGATGAGCAGAGCAAAACTTGGACCGTGCAAAATCAGCCCAAATGGACGACCCATGAAGGACAGTCCAGATTTGTTTCAAGGACATAGCTGCCTGAACTTCGTGAAGACTGCGTATACCGAGGCCCCCTTCCGCTACCGGCTTCGTGATAGACTGCCAGGAAACCCAATGCTGTCTGCGTTGCTCGTCATGACCACCCCAAAAGAAGTTGGCAAACATCTTTTCCATCGCATTGACGACTGCCTTGGGAAGGCATAAGGCACTGGCGGTGTGAATGGGGATGGAGTGCACGACCGATTTGATGAGGCATGCCCGCCCTGCCTGGGACAGCAGCTTGGCTTTCCAAGAGCTGAGCTTCGCACATATGCTGTCAAGAAGGTGTTTGAAATGGGCAATCAGCCGGCGCCCTGCGTGTATGGGGATGCCAACGTACTGGCCGAGGGTTGCCTTATGCTGAAATCCTGTCAAAGCAGCGATGCGGTGGATTGTGCGCGGACCTGCACTTTTGGACAGCACAAAGGAGCTTTTGCCGGTGTTGATTTTTTGCCCCGAGCAGTCTTCATACTCCTACAGGAAACTGAGCAACCGCCTGATATACCGGGTGTCCCCATTGAGAAAAACCAAGGTGTCATCAGCGTAGAGCAGGTGAGAGATGTTCAGGCATCCTCTTGGCACCTTGTAGTGGCTGATCCGGCCTGCATGGAAGAGCTGCAGAATGCATGGATGGCAGTTTCGGCCGAAACCGATACGTTTCGGCCGAAACGTATCGGTTTCGGCCATAACCGATCCGAAACACACATTAAACACTGTAGCAATCCGAAACTAAAGGGGGGTATCGGTTTCGGGCGAAACCGATACGAGTTTCGCCCGAAACCAAACGGTTTCGGCCCGAAACCGTTTGGTTTCGGCCGAAACTAGTGACTTTATGGCCGATGTTGGCCCCCGAAACCCCATAACCCACAGGTTTCGGCCGAAACCTTCCCCCCCTGCTGTCTGCGTCGCGGGTGCCGCTGCCGCTGCTGCCGCTGCTGCTGCCTGCTGCGGCCTGCTGCTGCTGTGCTGCGGCTGCTGCGGCTGCTGCCTGCTGCTGCTGCTGCTGGCTGCTGCTGCTGCTGCGGCTGCTCCTGCCGGCAGCTGTCCGACCAAGGGTGAAAGGCCGTCCGACAGGGAGAGGCCGAGAGGGACTGAGGTCTGAGGGAGCCTTCTTGCGCCGCACACCGAGGCCAACACAACTTCAACTTCAAGGGTTTGATTATTTTGTTTGAGGTTAATTTCATTGGGTTTTGTTTGATTATTTTGTTGTGTTCTTTTGGTTGGGTTAAAAATTTGGGGTAAGCAAGTCTTGCTTATTAAGTTTATTCCAAGGGTGATTAAGGGCTTAAGGGTTATTTGCTAATTAAACCCTAATCAGATTTTAAAAATTGGGCTTTTGTCTAAATTGGTTTGCTTAGGCTCAATTGAAGTTAAATTAAGGTTCATTGAGGATTTTGGGGTTGGATCATGCGGGTAATTAGTTTTTCCCAAGGGTGATTAAGAGTTAATTGCTAATTAAGCCCTAATTAGGTCATAGAAATTGGGGCTTTTGTCTAATTCGAGTTTTTTAGCCACAATTGAAGGTTAATTAAGCTTCATTGATGAATGTGGGGTGGGATCATGCTGGGATTGTATTTTTATGAAGGGTAATTAGGGCTTAATTAGTAATTAAGACTTAATTAGTTCATAAAAATTGGGCCTTTTGTCTAATTCGAGTTTCTTAGCCACAATTGAAGGTTAATTAAGCTTCATTGATGAATGTGGGGTGGGATCATGCTGGGATTGTATTTTTATGAAGGGTAATTAGGGCTTAATTAGTAATTAAGACTTAATTAGTTCATAAAAATTGGGCCTTTTGTTTAATTCGAGTTTCTTAGCCACAATTGAAGGTTAATTAAGCTTCATTGATGAATGTGGGGTGGGATCATGCTGGGATTGTATTTTTATGAAGGGTAATTAGGGCTTAATTAGTAATTAAGACTTAATTAGTTCATAAAAATTGGGCCTTTTGTCTAATTCGAGTTTCTTAGCCACAATTGAACGTTAATTAAGTTTCATTGATGAATGTGGGGTAGGATCATGCTGGGATTATATTTTTATGACACATGATTAAGGGTTATTTGGTAATTAAGCCCTAATTCATTCATAAATTTGGGTCTTTTGTTTTGTACTTACAATTGTTTGTCTTTGACTGTGTAACTTCTTAATGCAGCATCATGCCTAGACGTCAGCAAACACATGAGCAGCAAGGGCAGGAGGATCCGGGGTGGGCCCACATGTCCTTAGTTGATGCTAAGAGAAGGAAGGTTAAATGTAATTACTGTCGTAAGGAGATGTATGGCGGAATTACCAGAGGCAAGCAACATTTGGCAGGGGTACGAGGAGAGGTGAGACAATGCGACCACTGTCCACGAGAGGTGCGAGAGGAGATGCGCCAGTGCCTTGTGGGGAAAAAGGAGAGGGTGCAACAAAGGGCTGAGGATGAGGAGGAAATTGCTGAGGAGATTTCTGGCAGAAGGGTTAGGAGGGATGATGATGAGGAAGGCACTGAAGATTCTGATCCGGAACTGACTGAAGCAAGGGAGCGTGAAGAAGCCGCTCGAAGGAAAGGAAAGGCACCCATGGGTTCAGGAGGGACCTACTCCAGTACAGCTGCACGACGTCCTGATGTTGCTGCCCCGCCCCCGCAGACGCAGAGAGCAGGCCCCATGGACAGTTATCTCCACAGAAGGCCCCAGGCTACACAACCTAAGATCAAAAGTGCATTAAGAGGGGTCAAAAAATCTGCAGAAGTTGCAGGGCATGCATTTAAAAGCATCTGTAAATGGTTTTTTCATGCAGGTGTCCCTGCACATGCTGCTGAAAGTGAATATTTTCAACCTATGTTGGATGCCATAGCAGATGCTGGCCCTGGGTTGAAGGCGCCGTCACGTCGGGACATATACGGGCGTGGCCTTGAGGCAGAGGTTGAGGAGCTCCATCAGTGGGTTGAAAGCTTCAAGCATATATGGATGGAGAGAGGATGCACTATTATGTGTGATGGTTGGACTGGTACCACGAAAAAGTCCATGATTAACTTTTTGGTGTATTGCATCGAAGGTACAGTATTTGTAAAATCTGTAGATGCATCAAATTTTGAAAAAAATGCCAATTATTTGTTTCATTTGATGGACAACATGGTAGACGAAATTGGTGAAGAAAATGTTGTACAAGTTGTGACTGATAATGAAGCCAGTTATAAGGCTGCAGGGAGGAAATTGATGCATAAGCGCAGGCATTTATATTGGCTCCCATGCGCAGCACATTGTCTTGATCTCATACTTGAAGACATAGGGAAGGACAAACATGTGAAGAAGACGGTTGAAAGGGCACAAAAGATTACCCAGTATATTTATGGCCATCCTAGGATATTGAACATGTTCAGGGAGCATGCAAGTGGGGGGCGAGATATTATACGTGCAGGGCCAACCAGATTTGCTTCAAATTTTATTTCTTTGGAGTCTCTGCATAGGTATACTGTTGAACTCAATTATTACTTCTTTATCCTTATAGTTATGATCTGTATTTGATTCAAATTTTATTTCTTTGCACAGGTATAAGAATGAGTTGAAAGCTTTCATGTACCATAATACCCTGCGGGAATACATCGACAAGGGCAATGTTGATGCTCAGATGGATTATTTGGATGTCTGTCGAATCGTGGACGACAACAAATTCTGGGGCAGAGTAACACGATACATGAAAGTAGTCACCCCCCTCGTGAAGGTCCTAAGATTGGTGGATGGCGATGACAAGAATGATATGGGATATCTTTATGAGGCCATGGACCGTGCGAAATTGGAGTTGCAGGAGTCCCTTCCCAAAGAACATGCAAAGTGGTGGAAGATTATTGACCATAGATGGGACACCACATTACACCACGACTTGCATGCAGCTGGTGAGTGATTATTTGTATTCATATATTATTGACCATACATTAACTATATACAAATGCAGGTTATTTTCTGAACCCTCGATTAATGTACAATGCCAATGCACATGTTGATGCCGAGGTGCTTCAAGGCACTTTAAGAGTCATTGGTCGTTTATCGAGGACACAAGATAAGAGGCTTCAGGCGGAAGTAGAGGTTGGCCTGTTTGATTTCATGAATAAGAGGTATAGAATTTACTTACGTAGTAATGCTAATCTATTATGTAATTTTTGTAGATGACCTCCTATAGAATGAAAAGTGGGACGTATTCTGACTCCCAATTGCAATACGCAGTGGGAAGAGTGAGCCCAGGTATACTTCATCTTTGTGCTTTCTTTGCAATTACATCTTCCTTAATTAATTTTTATTTACATCTTATATTTATTTGTTTATGGTTGGTTGGTGTAACAGCTGACTGGTGGATCATGGTGAACAATAGACAATCGGGCAGTTCTGCATTGGCTTTCATTGCAATCAGGGTGTTGAGTCAAACCACATCAGCAAGCCAATGTGAAAGGAATTGGAGCACGTTCAGCCTTATACACTCAAAGGTTCGCAATCGGCTAAAGGCTGATCGGTTAGAGAAATTAGTGTACTGCCACTACAATATGAGGTTGAGAATAAAGAATATGAGGTTGAGACAACAGCTGCGAGACAAACGCGTCGCCGAGGATGCCGCCGCAGAGATTGATGTGGATGCCTTATTTGATGATGATAATCCCTTGCAGTCTTGGGTGGAGACACGAGAGCAGGTTGATGAGCCCGTTTTTGATGTTGATGATAGAAGATGGGCAGAGGGCATACTTGATGAAGATGAGGCAAGAGATCCCGAATTAAGAAGCAAATCAAAGAGGGCCAGAGATACTCATGCGCACCAGTCTAGGGTGGTTGATGACACTGAGGAGCAGTTCGAGTTTGAGCCAGCTAGACACTCAGATACAGATAGCAGGCCAGTCACTCCTAGAATGTCCTCCTTAAGAAGAAGTACATCAGTGCATGGGCAAACTGAGAGGGCAAATGCTGCTGCTCGAGAGGACCCGGCAATTGAGGAGTTGAAGCAGATTTATGTGAGGCACACGCCAAGGGGAAAAGGACTCGTGTCAACGTTGATTGAAAAAAGCACTCCAAAAGAGAAAAAAGCATCCTCAAAGGTTAAAAGGCGACTGGTTTCTTATGATTCTGATGATGATGATGATGATGATGATGATCATCCCGGAGGTGCTGCAGGGGGTACTAGTGCTGCAGGTGGTACTAGTGCTGCAGGTGGTACAGGTGGTGCAGGTGCTGCAAGTGGTACTACTGGATATAGTCAAGGTCAGCACGGATATGGTTCACCAGGTTACGAAGGTGGCCAACATGAAGCAGCTATTTATGGGGCCCAGAATTATGAACCATCATTTCAGTTCCATCCATATTCGACCAGTGACTCTTCTCTTCCTCAAGATTCCTATGTTGATACTGGATTCGAATCAAGCCAACCAAACACTCCAAGAGGGATCCAAAGAGGGATGCAGGACTTGGCTACCTCATTGTTTGGTTATAGTGAATATAGACCATACATGCAACCTGGTTATGGGTATCGACATCAAGGGCCAGACGATGAGGGAGAAGGTTCTTCTAGTAATTATTATCCATATTAGGTAAGAATCAATGAATTTTTGTAACATTTATTTTGTCCAAATTGGTTTATTGTACTGCTTCTATTAATGTACAATGGAATATGACTTACACATGTTCAATGTTTGAAGTTGAATTTTTGTAGTTGTCTACTTCAAGGTTATTGCACTAACTTATACAATGAAATGCATGTGTAATGATTTTTATGATTTTTTATGATTTTAAGTAGTTATTTATATTTTTTATGATTTTTTTCAGATTTTTTAGAATTAATTTTAATTTTTTTAACCTGTTATATGGGTTTCGGCCGGTTTCGGCCGAAACCGAAACCGAAACCGAGTCGACTCGGTTTCGGACCCGGGCGAAACCGAGACCGAAACCGAGTTTGCCATCCTTGGCAGAATGCCCCTGCTGAGAACCTCCTCCGCGATGATGAACAGGGCGGGGGCAAGAGGATCTCCTTGGCACAACCCCCTGGAGGATTTAAAGTATCCAACTGGGGTACCATTGAAAAGGACAGAGAACCAGCAGTTGTAAAGAAGCATTGCTATAAGAGAGCAGAACCGATATGAGAAGCCAAAGCGATGCAAAACCGTGATGAGGAAGTCCCATTGAAGGCGGTCGTACGCCTTTGCCATGTCTAGCTTCAGGATAATATTTTGGCCACGGACCTTCCGGTCAAGTTCTCTAACCAACTCGTGGGTGAGGGAGACATTATCAATAATGTTACGGCCTTTCACAAAGGCGCCTTGCTGGGGCGAGATGATACGTGGCAGGATGTCCACCAGCCGCTCACAGATCACGTGCGAAATAATTTTGTAAGTGAAATTACAAAGACTGATAGGCCGGAATTCGGAAAAGCTATAAGGCGACTTCACCTTGGGGATCAAGACGATCAAAGTAGATGCGGTGCTTCGAGGAAGGGGGAACCCGGAGAAGAACCCCTGGACAGCTGCAACCACGTCTTTGGCAATAATGTCCCAGCACGAGACAAAGAAATGTCCAGTGAAGCCATCTGGCCCAGGTGCACCATCCTTCGGCAATGAGAGGACTGCAACCTTTATGCATTCAGGCGACGGGATCTGCGTGAGGGCAGAATTGTCCTCCATGGTGATGAGTTCCGGGATCACATGCAACAGGACCTCATCAACAGTATGGGCCTCGGATGTGAATTGTTTGCAGAAAAAATCGGAGGCCAGGAGTTTCAGAGTAGCCTCATCTTCACACCAGGCACCATCCGGCCCGTGAAGACGCTGGATGACGGAGTGCACCCGTTTCTGCTTGGCCTGCATATGGTAGAATTTTGTGTTCCTGTCCCCACACTTAAGCCAGTTGACACTAGCCTTCTGACTCCAGAACATCTCCTCATAGTGCAAGAAACGACGTAGAGCCGCATTTAGAGTAATTTTGTTGGCCTTCGTGGGGCTGTTGTCAAACTGCTGTTCCGCTGCAAGAACCTGCCTTTCTGCGGACTGGATGTTGAGGGAAAGGTCCCCGAAAACATTCCTGTTCCAAGTCCGGAGGGTGAGTTTGAGGGCCCTCAGTTTCTGCTGCAGCAAATAGCCGGGGTTGGGGTGAGAGCTGTCGAAGGACTCCCAAGCTTGACGAACCATCTGAAGAAAGGAGGGGTCCGACAACCACATTTGCTGAAACTGTCTCAGGGCCAGGAGAAGGGGAGCAGGGTCAGAAGGCTCCCGCGGGAGATGGGTGACAGAGAGTTACCGGTTCAGATTAGCCCACGGCAAGTTGTGAAAAACCCGGTCAAGGCGGGCACGCACACAGCTGTCCCCCGTCCACAAGTTAGTCCAAGTGGCGTCGCTGCCTACGTAGCCTGCATCAATGAGGCCCTCTGCCAGAGCAAACCCTTGGAAATCAGACATGGAGGGGATAAAACCCGAGTTGCCACCAATTTTTTCGGAGGGAGAGAGGATGGCATTGAAGTTGCCACCAACCAGCCACGGCATGACCAGCTGTTCCCCAAAGGAGAGGAGGCTGGCGTATAACTCTCTCCGTGTGCTGACGTCGCAGGAGGCGTAGACAATAGTAATGTAGCAGGTGTTCGCAGCATCGTTAGAGATGCCCAAGGTTAGGAACTGCTGGTGTCTCTGCACAACGCGAAGGGGGAGCTCCCTGCTCCAGAGGCACCAGATTTTGGAGTCATCACCATCATTGCCTTCCACAAAATCAAGCCGCAGCCGGCGTTTCAACTTGGCAGCTTTCTGAAATGGAATCTTAGTCTCAGTAATAGCCACAAGTTGCGGACGGTGATGTTTAACATGGCGGGCCAGAGCACGAGGAGATCTGCGGTTCCTGACCCCCCAAATGTTCCAAATGATGGCCGTACTAAACATGGGGAACAGTCGAGGGGGGGTCTCTGTAGCCTTGCCCTTGGCTTTAGACCGCGTGGCAGGCGGGCCATTATGCTGGGGGGACAGCGGGTGAGCAGCGAGGCTGGCACTCATAGCAGTCCGTGGGGGTGGAGCCTTTGAGTCTCCTGGCTGGACGGTGGCACCTGGCATGAAGATATTTTATGAGGCGGAGATCTCAGAGACACCGCTGGCAGGAGGGATGCCCTTAAATGAGCGCAAAGAATATGCTCTTTGGGAGGAGCAGAGATGTCCAGCTCAACGCACGCAAGCGCCTCCGATGTGTTGGTCAGAGCGACAGTGGAGCCGTGGATCTGCAGAACCGGGCCAATATTGCCTGCGATGGATCGCATCATGTCTTCGTGGTAGAAGTTGACAGGAACTGCTGGGAAGCCAATCCAAACCGGGGCTGAGGCGGGGTCAGCGTTGAAGTCGAAGTCTGGCGTCCAGCGGAAGAAGCGAAATAGGAACCCTTTAATGTAGAGGTTCTTTTGCAGCAGCACCTTAAGGAAGTCCGGTTCGCAGCTGAAGCGGAAGAGGACGTGGCGAGAGTTGAGCCGGCTGAGGATGAAGTCCTCGGAGATTTGAAGGTGCTGGGCGAGGCAGCTCTTGATTTCCGGGATGGAGGGCCGGCCATAAGAACACTTGGCAATGATGGCAAAATTTAGGGGCTGCAGGGATAGCTGGATCTCTTCCCTGGAGAAAAAGACTGCAGGAGCGCCTTGATCTGTGAAAGCCGGGGCCTTGATGGGGAAGTGAAGCTTGGGGTACCTGCGGGGAGCCATGACGATCTGAGCATAAGAGGGCCTCGCCGGTGATGGATGCGGAGCAGGCGGGCCTGCAGGAGGGGGCCGACGGTGGGGCAACCCAGCAGTAGAGGGCGGGGTGGATCCGGCAGGGGGAGGCCCGCAGGGGGGGGGGGCAAAGCAGCAGCAGAACCAGCCGGTGGGGGCTGGGGCGAGGCAGCAGGTGCGGATCCCGCAGTCAGGGGGGCGGCACACCAGAAAGGGTGGATCCCGCAGAGGGAGGCCGGCGGGGGGGCAAAGCAGCAGCAAAACCAGCCGGAGGGAGCTGGGGCAAGGCAGCAGCAGCGGATCCCGCAGGCAGGGGGGAGGGCACACTAGATCCAGCTGCGTCGGGGACAGCAGGCAGCGTGGAGGGGCAGGAGGGCCCGCTGGGGGGCAAGCCTGCGGCAGAACCAGGAGGCGAAGAAGCGGCGGCCAAGCCAGAGGCCGCATCGTGCAAAGCAAGAGGCGAGCCAGCTTGGGGCAGGGCTGCACAGGCAGCAGAGGCAACCCTTCCTGCAGCGGAGGGCGGGTGGAGCAAGGGGGGCAGGGCAGATCCGCCCCCCTCCAGGCCGGCCATGGCCGGCAGTAGCCCCCCAAGCCCCAAACCCTAGCAGAGATGGAAAAACCCCAAAACCCCAAGACCCTGTTCACACTGTCAGCTTGATCTTAATCTAATGGGTGAAAGTAAGGTTAAAGAAAGAAGCTGCTTGAACTTCTCATGCCACAGCCCGGAACACAGCAAAAATCCACCTGTGTGCATGACTGCTGCTCGGAATTCACGTGGGCGCAGGCGAATCTTTCGCTGGTTGCTGGGCGTTCCACCCAGCGGGGTTGCAATCCCATGCATTTGAGAACATGCCTGCCCAACCGATCAGATGGTTCTAAGTCATTAAAATTTATACCGTCCCTCTTCTCCGTAAGGCATAACTCCCTGTAAATTTTGTGGCACCAAAGCCACCACAACATCAAGGGTGAGAAGTGGAACCCACTTTCTAAAAGAAAACTCATTATCTGATCTCCATACATTTATGATCTGATGGTTATAAAATTGTTATTTTAATCAATGATTCTTAATTTAACCTCTTATTACCTATAATTTAACCTATTAACTAATTATTTTGAGAAACACATCATTTTATATGATGTTTGTGCAATTATCACCTATTAACAATGATGAATGCCTCATAATATAAAGAAATTAACATTATCATAAAGCTAAAATTTCCCCCAAACAAAGAGAAGAAAGAAGAAAAAGAGAAGAAAAAAAAGGAACCACCCCCCTCCGCTGGGAATCGAGAGGTCCCTGATTTCCCGGAGGGACCCAGGGGTTCCCATTGCCTAGAGGAACCCTAGGGGGGTCCTGGTTGCCCAGAGGGACCCAGGCTGGTCATATTGGCAAGTCTGATCATGGTCATATTAGCAACCTAACAGTCGGATCAGGATGGAATTCAAAATCAACGGTCAGATCTCGATCGAGAGCAAATCCAACAGTCAGATCTTAGCCAAACTTAAATCCAATAGTTGGATCTTGACCAAACTGGTGCAAATCCAACGGTTAGATTTTGACCAAACTTAAATTAACAGTTAAATCGCAATCTAGAGCAAATCCGACGATCGGATTTTGACCAAACTTAGATCTAATAGTTAGATCTTGACCTAGAGCAAAGCCAAAGGTCTGATCTTTACTGGAATTAAATCCGATGGTCCGATAGTGATCATATTGGTGATCCAACGGTCAGATCGTGATACAATTCAAATTTAACGATTTGATCGTGATCCGAAACAAATCCGATGGTCTGTCCGATCTTAACCGAGAACAAATCCAATGGCCCGATCGTAATTGGATACAAAATCTGATAGTCCGATTGTAGATAAAAGTAAATAGGATGGTTTGATCTTGACCGGATATAAAATCTAACGGTGACCGAATGCAGATCCAATGGTGGATTTGTGACCAAATATAAATCAAATGACCCGATCATATAGTTGGGGTTCTATGTACTATGTATCATGAATTCAAAGAATGAAGTATTCAATTTTCTCCTGCAAGTGCATGTCTCTAGTGAGTGATCTTCGCGATCGTGTCTATTAGACAAAGCCCTCAATATCACAACGTATATTGTAGAGGTCAACAAATTTTCTTTGACAGTTAATCAAAGGTGTTTGGACTTTATGTCGATGTAAATTAACACTGACTACGATCCGTGGAAAAAAGTCCAGCACACGAACCCTAAATTGTTTGATAAATTAAACCCACGAAATTAATAATGCGTATGTCTCTGATAAATTAAACTCACGGAATTAATAATGCGCGCGCTAATCAATTAGCTAAAAAATGTGCATATTTGTTCAATGAATGAACGCCTCAAAATATATATTTAAATTTTCATTTAATTTTGCATGTTAAATAATACCATAAAAGGAAATGACGAGTAATTCATTCCCTTCATTGTTAAGCATCCCATGCATATCAGATCATCAACCGGATCGGCCCGAGATGGTCTGACACACAAACGACTCGTGCGATATGGTATAAGTCACACCAATACGGTTCGACTCGCAGTCGATCCGCTCCAAGCCAGTGGTCTAGTAAGAGTCGGCTAAGTCACACTATATGATGGCTCGTATTCCCCTTGATGTAGTATGATACGGCCAATATGGTCCAAGTCAGTCTGGTATGGTGCACATGTATGCCTTTGGGTGTTGTACCTTCATCCTTTATGGTTATTTATAAATATCCCTGCCTTGGGATTCACACTTGTATATATTGCCCTAATAGTGACATTATCATGCTTATTGCATTTATCCAAACTTGTGCTTTAACAATGCAAACCTGTAAGTATGTGCAATGAAGAATATGTAGTTGAGCTGCTTATGTCCATGCAAACATGTAAAGTATTTGCTCAGGATGATTATATTGGAATTCATTGGTGACTTATATGCTCACAGCAAGATCATTTCTATATTAGGACCTGTAAAATGTCATAACATTATTTGCCAAGGTCTTAATTTGCTAGTAAATTTCATGCATCAGAGCCCCTGTACACTATATTAGGCAAAGAATATTATTATTTGAGACAAGGAATGCTTGAGTCATTTTATAACACTTGGTCCTAAGAATAACAATGGAGGAAATTGGCATTTCTTGCACAAACTTGTCAGAAAGGATGAATGTGCAGGGGTATTCCATGTTGGTGGAGTCATTGGTTAAGGCCTCAAGGCTAGTGGGGATGGCAAAAAGAATGATATAGGAGGATGTGAGACACGGAATGTTTCTATCGTAGATAAAAATAGACATAAGAATGTTCTTTTTGAAAAGAAACATTCCCCTATAGGTAAGGGGTCATTCCGTAGGTGCGTATCGTATCAGACGATTTGGATTCGGTTGCTGGACCTCTCCCCACTGACCGAAGTCAATGTTGATTTATATCGGCCTAATGTCTGAACACCTTTGTTTGACTGTCAAAGAAAACCCAAAGTACTTCTATGGGGGTCCTGATGTTGAGGGCAAACTCTCTTGGAGGGCTCACAATGTCCACTCTCTCACCACTGACCAACAACAAAGACTGAACTAGAGTTCAACTGAGGCCATGTTTAGGCAAAACCCTAGAATTTAGGAACGTGAAGATGATTTAGGAAAAACCGTAGACATATTTGAAGCCACGAGAGGTTTCCTGGACTCTGGGGGTATTTGGATAATTTTACCCAGCCCATGGCGTTCTCGGAATTTCAGAGTTGGGAAGAGAGTGTGACGAGGTTCCCGACTTCCCAAGGCGTTGAGGCCGTTTCTGGAGGGTTCAAAGGGCTCTGGGACAGTCTCTAGGTCGCAGGAGTATTTTGGTATTTTTACCATGCCCTACACAGACCTAGGGTTGGGGTGACATCTGAGTGTCGGACTGAGCTGACGTTGTTCCCGGGCGAAAGGGGTGACAATGGCTTCATAGAAGACTCGTGTGTCAAGTTCGCCAAAGGAGGGGTATATGTACGATTTCCACAAGTCGAGGGGTTTTCTTGTAATTTTCCCTCGAGGAGATGCATAAAGTATGCTGAGCATTTTTACATTCCAAATGAGTACACGAATTGTCGGCGAGTTGTCGACTGTACAAAAGTCTGCACTAACGCGGGAGATAAGGGCGTAGCCCCAATTACAAAAGTTGCAGGGGGAAACTGCAAATAATAGGACTTCTATGTTTCTCGGACCCTGGGGAGGACATTTATGCAATTCTCCTATTATTAGGGCAGAAGCATATGACTTAGTCGTCCCGGGACTTAGAAACTTACAACACGGCCCACTGAGGGACGAAATTATAAAAATACCCTCATAGGGGTATATACACAAGACCCGGGGACTTACCCCTCACAGGCCAAAACAAACAGAACAAGCTCCTCGCGCGGATGTTGCAGCCGTAGATCGCTCTACTTCCAGATTGTCTCCACTTGGACCCTTGGGGGTCTATTTATAGAAGGCGGGAGGACCCAGGTTGACAAAACCGTGAGGATTTTCCTCAATTCTATCAGGGTGGGGTGCAAAAACCCCTATTTCTGTCAAGGTGGGGTGGCAAAACGATTTTTTGACCCCTCTACACATTTTTTTCTCCTTTTTTTTGGTTTTGGCGCATGGGAGAATAACCCCAGAGGGGTCAAATGACCCCTCTGGCTACCAGAGGAGTCAAATGAGGAAAATTGCCCCGATTTTGACAGGGTGGGGTGCAAAAACCATTTTTTCTATCAAGGTAAGGTGGCAAAAAGTGTTTTTGACCCCTCTCTCTCTTTTTCTTCTTCTCTCTTTTTTTTTTGAAACACGGGATCCCAGAGGGACGGACGACCCTGCGGGTGGGCAGACCCAGCGGGGTCGTTTGACCATGCGGGTGGCACGACCCGACGGGGTCATTTGACCCCGCTCGGGCGCGCGAGCCCCCTCCTCCTGGGCTGCAGGTCTAGAGGGGTAATTTGACCCCTGTGTAGGCCTTTTGGCCCCTCTTCGCGCCGTTTTGCTCCGTTTTTGTCAACCTGGGTTGAGGAGAAGCCGTGGTAGAGGGTTCATAGTCTGTGGAGGCCCGTTCTTCGCCGCGTGGCAGTCGTTCGCCGGTGAAGACTTGCGCGAGAGCGGAGGGTCGTCTTGTTTGTTGTTGGGTTGTGCGTCGCCGCGTGGGGAGGAATCTTTGCGTCCGTCCGTGCCGTGTGATACACTTGCTCGGCCACTTTGACAGGCATACGCACGTACTTTCCTCATAAACTTCCTCGCCGCACCGTCAGTTTTAATGACACGGTCAGGCCGATGGACCTGGACTGCGGAGACACTCCGTGATCCGACGATGTCGACGATACGCCGCTTTTTCGTCGGTTGATATATACCAAAATGTTCTCAAAATATTTTGAGACTATTTCGGGTGCAACAAATGCCCCCCACGGGATGTCCGTCGCGGCCGGAGGCGGGGGCGGATGACCCGTGCCCTTTAAAGGGAATTTGTACTTTTGTGCCCTGTGCTGGGCTTTGTAGGACTACACTCAATATTGCTGCCCTGTGATATCTTGGCCTAACGCTCCTCTTCTTTTTTTCTTCTTCTCCTCTGTGCTTTCAGGTATGGCTCATAGCAGTGGAGATGGGAGCCGGTCGAGGATCAGGGGTGCCGACGAATGCCGTGTTGAACGCACGGACCGGCGGATGCCGCCTTTCCCTCCCCGTGCCATTAATGATGACGATTTCGACCAGCTAGACTTCGGCTACTCGTGGGTCGCTGAGGGCCCGACCGAGAGTGCTGGGGAGGCGGAGGGCCTCGTGGACGTGTCCCGGATCACGAGGCGGGATGGTCTTTATACATATGACCGCACAGGGGGCTATCCGCGCCACTACCCCTTGGATCGTCACCTCTACCGCTTCCTCTAGAGTTTTGCACCGATTGGCATGGAGGCTGATGATCCTTCGCTCCCCGAGGAGAGACGCCGCCTTGAGAGGGTGATACTGGCGGGGAGGGACAATATGCAGGGGCTATGCTCTTTAACTTATCCGAGCTACCCGGAGGGCTTCACCTGGCAGAGACAGGACAAGGATCAGTAGAGTCTGGGCTCTTTTCAGCGGCACGAGAGCCTGACAGTTCGGACTGCACCACTATCTCCAACGGCCTGGCACATGCATGGGTAGCACAAGACCGCGGACCAGGTTGTGGACGGTCTTTTCTTGACACCTACCGGGGCGAGCGTTGCGCAGGAGTATATCCATGACTGCATGATTGAGAGAGTTCTGTCATTGAAGACTCCCAGCTGGTACGGGAAGTGGTCTGTTGTCCCGTCTCATAGCTATCACCGGGGCGCGACAGAGTGGCTTTGGGGCGTCCTGACCGTTTACCGGTCAGTGTTGGACAGGGTAGGGATCCGTCATGCAGTGATGGCCGCTTTATATTCCTACCCCTGTCACATAGGCATGCTGTAGGCTTTAGTGGAGAGGTTTAACCGCCGATGGAATACTTTTGTCACGGCTGGAGGAGAGACCTCTTTGGACCCCTGGGCTTTCCAGAGGATTTCTGGTCTTCCGATCTGCGGGAGGCCATACGAGGAGCTGTCTCTGGACGATCTGCACCTCAGCTCCACTGACGGCGTAGGACGGTACACCTTGCCCTACTGCTTCAGATTTTTGATGAAGACTTGGAGGGACTTATCCCGAGTTGGCATCGACCGGACCCCTCGCACGCCACAGGTGACTTTGAATGCGTGGGTGAGCCATTTCTACAATGGCCCTTTCTGTTTTCATGAGGGGTTCGCGCAGTCCGGCACCACGTGGGATGAATGCAGGGAAGTCAGAGTAGACATTCCTCCTCACCCATGCCACTTGCCTGCCCCGACGCAGGGATGGAATTCACAGAAGCTACATCCCATTATGTATTTAGCAGCTTATTTGGCCTACTGGTTGGCCAGTTTTGTGGTCCCCCATGGGGAGGAAGGAGTTCTGTGGCCGGAGGTGATATACCCAGCCTGTTTGCTTGCTTGTGGACAGCGACTCGCCATCGCGCCAGCAACCTTGGCGAATATTTTCCATTCACTCGGGGCTTTGTCTTCCCACTAGTCACCGCGGGAGAAGAGCATTCTGCTGCCCACTCATTATTTGAGTGCCTGGGCAGGGTTATTGTTTCCAGAGTTGTCCCGGAGGGCTCCAGTTGAAAATCCGGTGGCGCCGCTGATCTTCTGGTTCATAGGGCAGCCATCGCAGGACTCAGTGGCGCAGCTTGTAGGGGCCCGGCGGGCCTTGTCCTTTGTTCCAATGAGGAGAGGGCATAGCCCTTGACTACTTCTCCTACCTTCACCGCCCGTATGTGGGGCAGGAGGGTGATGCTGTCATTAGCAGGGTTTCTACCCATGCTTTACTCTCCCCTCAGGACCTGGTGGAGTGGGTTGTCAGCATCCGTCCCAGTGCTCTTGTGTACCGCCGCTCCAGCACGGTGATACTTGAGCCCTATTACCCACACCAGTTCGCCAGGAACTTCGGGTATGATCAGGGCATCCCTTCAGGTGCAGAGTTTTCTTTGGCCCTCTGGCTATACAGGCACAGGGACGTGCATTTGGTAGCAGTAGCCTGGCAGGATTTTCTCTGCCGCGAGGTGGGACAGGGTACCCCGTCCCAGAGCAGGAGCGCAGGTGCTCTTTTGACATCCATTACGCCCGCTGGTGGTTCAAAGCCAGCAATGTCTTTCGAGAGCATCGCGACGCCATCCGAGCAGCTGAGGAACAACGTTTGAGGAGGGAGGATCTGCCTCCTTTGCTTGTGGACCCAGCCTTCATCAGGTCCCATTTTTCAGGAGCCGCCCGGGTTGTGAGCGACATTGAGGAGCAATGGCGAGAGAAAGGCTGGACGGTCCCGGTCGACAAGAGCCAATATAATGGGGCGCTGAGGCCCTTGAAAAGCAAGCCATCAGCAGCTTCCAGAGTTTCTTCTTCCTCCACCCCAAGAGCAGCCTCAGGCCCCTCAAAGGCCTATTCTTGGTGGGAGGACTTGCATGTATCTTGTGGGGTGAGGAGAAAGTCCCAGCTGTCCCAGCCGATACCTGATGGAGCGCTCGGAGGCAGCACCTTTGCCGAGTGGAGGGCCCATGTAATCAATGCCGTGGGCTGTGCAGGTCCGCTGGAGTACCTTTCTGGCCTTGAGCTGGCGACGACTCCCCTTGCCATATTTGACATTGTAAAGGCAGCCACACATGTCCTCCGAGTAAAGCCGGAGCAAATAATATTGAAACCCGTAAGGCCGATAGAGGCTACAGGTAATCATCTTCTTCGCTAGCTTTGATGTACATATGTGTCTTCATATTTTGGAATATGCATCTTTACATATTCCTTTGACAACTGCAGGTGGGGCTGCTAGGGTAGCCGGCACCGGGCCCTTGGAGGGTCCTCCTGATATTGAGATTGGGAGGGATTTTGCTGCCGCAAAGAGGCCCCGCACTGAGGGTCCTGGGGAGGGGGACGTGAGGTCATCGTCCCGTCCCAGACTTGAGGAAGAATCCCCCGCGATTGAGGCTGTGTCCAGTAAGTAATACATCCGGATACCTGCCGTTTTTGAGCATATATGCAGTGTTATAAACACATTTTTGCTCTGTTAAATGCAGCTCCCCCGGAAGCTAGGGCCGATGTGAGCTTCTCTCCTCCTCCGGCGGGAGATGACACGCCATTGGACCAGTCTACACCGAATGTTACTTTCAGCTTTGAAGAACTGATCTCTCCCACAGACGATTACCCTCCGGTGACGGCTAATTCTCCCTCGCCTCTTGCAGCAGGGACCATGGGTGATCAGGCTCCAGGTAACATACTCAGCCTTGTCCCTTCATTGATACATGAAGAACTGAGCATCACTAACTCTTTAGTGTTTTCTTGGCAAAGCAGGAGCTCCTAGCGCTACTCCTCCTGGACCGACAACGAGAGGTGGTGTTGGCTCTTCTTCCGGGAGCGGTTCCACTTCTGGGAGTGGGAGTTCCACGGCCTCAGATCCTCCCTCTAAAGGGAGCTCAGGCTCTACTTCGAGTGCTAGGACCTCGAGTTCTTCTTCAGGAGAGAGTGACTCTCTGGAAGAGGGAGAGTTGGAGGATGCTGGTGGTGAGTGCAGCTGCATTTTTGCCTTCCCCAGTCGACTCTTTCTTATAAAGATTTGCTCAACTCACATAGTTCTTGTTAAGCAGGAGTGGACTTAGCTGGATCCATGGAGGAGTTCTCACGTCTTATGGAGTCTGGTTCATTCATGGATCTTCTGACTTGTGGCGATGCCATGAAGGGCACAAAGGCCATGGAGGCGGCGGGTATTGACACCGCAGCGCCGAGAGATCCTATACCAGAGACTTCCTCTGATGTCGATATCGGCGAGGATAATGGGATTAATCCTTCAGGTAGGGGATCTTGTAAGCTAATAATAGACCTTTTTGCCGCTTCACCACTATTCTTGCCAAACTGACTAGTGCATTTGCTATGCAAACAGTGACAAGCCAGGCCGTTGAGGATGATGCATCCCACCCTGGTGAGGAAGCCCCGATAGAGGAAGTTTCAGAAGGCACGCCAGAGGGCCTGCACAGTTCAGGGCAGGGCACTCCGCCAGTGGACGTCCAGCCTACAGGTGTTCCATGCATCTGCCAATGAATAACCTAAGTGATGCCTGTGTTTTGTTTATAGCACTGACGCTTCTCTCATATCTGCCGTGCAGCTTCTCCTTCTGCGGAGCCAACGGCTAAGACCTCTGTGCAAGAGGAGTTTCAGGAGAGAATGCCGGTCTCTGTGGGTGAGCAATCTTGCTCCCAAAGGGCCCCAGATATAGAGTCCACCCTTCCTAGCGTAGCTAGGGAAGGGGATGCCGCTGAGACAGGTATATAGTTGTTCTATGGAGTTTAGCATTGTCTGTGTGCCATTTCATGGATAGGCACTTGCATGCTATTACTTGAACTGCAGAGGGCCGAGCCACACATACCCTGCCTAGTGAACCATCATCAGCTTCTGGCAATGATTCCTCCCCGGCCATTGATGAGAGGCCTGTTCCGGCGGCAGCCTCAGGTATACCAGCATACAATGCCTTTCATGGCTACTTGTGCATGTCTTTTTGTTTGCGACCAAGCACTTATTATACCCCCTTTTTTTTTTCAGCTCCCGAGGGGGAAGCTACGGGGGTGCCTGCAGACTTCCCTGCTCTCGGAGTTGAGTGGCCTGATGCTCCTGCACTTAGGGTGGCATTAAATGCCATCACGGCTGACCAGCTTTTGTAGAGTCTTGATCAGTTGATCCAGGTTGACCCGTTGCCCGCCGTAGAAGCTTTGAGGGGTAACCTGGAGGTATTCACCAGGAGCTACCACGTGTTGGGCCTTCCCCGTGATGCATGGGCGACGAGGCTGACCGTACTATGGAGCGAGTTCGCTCGCCTCCACGTCGTCCAGGAGCGGTGACGGAGGGCACAGTTGCAGATCCAGGAGCAGGAGGAGTAGCTGCGCGGGCTTGGGGCGGCCCAGGCAGAGGCTGGCCTCCAGCTCGAGAGCGTTGAGGAGCGTAGCCGGAGGGCCTCTCTCCGGGTGGAGGAGCTGCAGAGAGAGCTTCGGGAGGCTGACATCGAGCATCGTAGTGCCCAGGCTGAGGTAGAGACGTGCCGCCACCGACTTGACGAGCTCTGAGAGGAGACTCTTCGACGCGAGGCTCTCCTCGCCGAATTGAAGAGGAGCGGACCTGGAGCTTGATGAGCTTTGGCTCGCTCTTGTACATAGGGCCCTCGCGCCCCATTTTTTGTTTGGGTTATCCTCGAGGGCTTGTCTCGAGCTCCATTGATGATATTGATGAATAGAGGACAAAATTTAGCATTTTTTGCTTCTATCCCCTCGCATGTATGCTTTTTTCATTTTTTTTTTCACTTTACCAGCCCTACCGCCCTTTCGGGTTTTCGCTAGGACTGGCCCCCTTTAGCTTTTTCCAGTGCGCCCTTCCGGGTTTTCACACTGAGGGGTACCCATTTTTGCCTAAGGCGCCCTTTCGGGTTTTCACCTTAACCGGGTTAAAGCCTTTTTGCACTTGGTCGCTCCCCTAACAGAAACAACCAAGTCCGCTGGGGTATCAATATTTTTTAACCCCATTTTTTTTTTCCGACCCTATAATGCCAAAAGGCAAAGAGGAGGTGACACTCCCGTAGAGATGTGTGCGCCGCACCAGTGGGACAAATGGATGGGTGTGACTGCCCTAGTGGGACGCAATTAGCCAAATCTAAAAGCCGAAAGTTGAATGGGTTGGCAACCCAAAAGGGGTGTGCATGTGCCAAACCCGGTTGGGACAGCAAAGGAGTAGGTTTAACAGTCCGAAAGGGACATATGGGTTAAACCTGGAGGCCGATAGGCAAGATGGGTTGGCAACCCGAAAGGGGCATGTATAGGCCAGACCCGAAAGGATGAAAGGAGGGGATTTGACAGCCCGGGTGGGACGTATAAATCAAATCCGTGAGCCGATAGGCAAATAGGGTTGGCAGCCCGAAAGGGCCTGCAGAGGCCAAGCCCGTGGAGACAAGGAATGAACTTGACAATCCCGGTGGGATAGATAAGTCAAGTCTAAAAGCCAAGAGGCGAGATGGGTTGACAGCCCGAAAGGGGCATGCACGGGCCAGACCCAGAAGAAGGAAATGATGGATTTGACAGCCCTAGCGGGACGTAAGAGTCAAACCCGAAAGCCGATAGGCGAGATGGGTTGGCAGCCCGAGAGGGCATACTGAATCCCGATGGGACAAAGATAGGTTTGACAGCCCTAGTGGGACGTGAGAGTCAAACCCGAAAGCCGATAGGCGAGATGGCAGCCCGAGAAGGCGTACTGAGGCCAGTCCCTTGAAGGTGAAAAGTGCCGAAAGACGTGATGGGTTGGCAGCCTGAGAGGGCAGACTGAGGCCAGACCCAGTGGGACAAAAAGGATGGATTTGACAGCCGGAAAGGGGGCGTGATAGTCAAACCCGAAAGCCGAAAGTCAAAGATGGGTTGGCAGTCCGAAAGGGACATGCATATGCCAGACCCGGTGAGAGGAAAATTGGGTCGGATTGGATAGCCCAGAAAAGTATGGGACCCAAACCCCGAAAAACCTCGAAAGATGAGTTTAGCTGACATGCGGTGGGGCGTATGAGTCAACTCTTGAAAAGAAATGGATAGACTTGACAACCGGAAGGGCATAAGAGTCAAGTCCATTACAAATGATGGTGTTAATGGTCCAGGTGGGACAAAGTGTAACAATGCCGGGACACCCTGGTGGGGCTGGGTGTCATAGAGTGACATGGAAAGCGTAGCCAAGACATCAATATGACGTTTTTGCCGTTATGGGGTGGAGTCATTGACTTAAAACCACCTGTAGAACAAGCAGAGAGAGGATTTCTTTTTTTTTTCACATTACCAACCTCACCGCCCTTTCGGGTTTTCGCCGAGGCTGGCCCCCTTTAGCTTTTTCCGGTGCGCCCTTTCGGGTTTTCACACCGAGGGGTTGCCCATTTTTGCCCGAGGCGCCCTTTCGGGTTTTCACCTCAATCGAGTCTATGGCCTTTTTGCCCTTAGCCACCCATTGAAGGGTGACTAAGTCCGCTGGGGTATCAGTATTTTTAACCCCGTTTTTTTTTTGAACCTTCACTGAGGAGAGGTAATGTCCTGTGAGGACTGCTGTGGAAGCTCTTGCAGTGGCGCATGGTAGAGCTTCATATGCTTGCCGTTGAGCAGAGGGAAAGGATTGTCTCCTTTGTGGTCGACGACCGTATAGGCTCCTCCTTCGTAGACCTTTTGGATGACATAAGGCCCACGCCAATTAGGCTGGAGTTTGCCGTTGGATCTTCCTGTGAGAACCTCCTTTTCTTTGACCATGACGAGGTCACCTTTCTTGAGCGCCCTCTGCCTGACCAGCTTGTCATAAGCACGTGTCATGCGGGCTTGATACACTTGTAAGTGCTTGTAGGCTTTGAGTCTTTCACCTTCAAGGTTGGAGAGCTCCTCGAGCCTTCTTTCTATTTCGGACTGGTCTTGGCCTGGCAATCCGGCGTGCACAGCAACGCGGTAAGATGCTAGCTCGATATCCACAGGGACCACCGCCTCGGCTCCGTAGACCAGAGAGAACGGGGAACAACCCGTGGGGGTTTTGTAAATGGTACAATAGGCCCATAGGGCTTCTTGGACCTTCTCGCCCCAATCTCGCTTGCGGCCACCTACTATCTTGGAAGCAGCTTGCAGAGGGTCATGTTGAAGGCTTCGGCCAACCCATTCGCTTGGGGATTGTAGACCGATGACGTTCTCCAGTCAATATGAAGCTTGGCTGCCAGAGCATAAACAGTCTTGTTTTTGAATGGCGTGCCATTGCCAGATATAATCCGACTGGGGGTGCCGGATCTGTATATGATGTAGTGCCTCACAAACCGAGCAACTATCTCCCTTGTAACTTCCCGTAGCGGGACGGCTTCAGCCCATCTGGAGAAGTAATCAGTGGCAGCTAGTATAAACTTGTGGCCATGAGATGATGGTGGGAACGGTCCCATAATGTCCATGCCCCACTCTGCGAACGGCCAAGTAGGCGCAGTTGGATGGAGCGGATTGGGCGGCCTCCGAGGGACTGGCCCAAATGCTTGGCATTGGTGACATGTACGAGCATATCGGTTGCAATCTTCGTACATGGTGGGCCAATAAAACCCTTTTAGCTTGATGTTGTTCTTCATCTTGGCTCCTGCTTGATGCGCTCCGCACAACCCGGAGTGGACCTCGTGCATTACGGTCTTGGTCTCCTTGGGTGAAAGGCACCGTAGGAGAACCGATCGGTCCTTTTCATGGATGAGCCTGAAAAGCAGGCCGTCAATCAGCTGGTAGGATGTCGCCCTGCGTAGCAATTGCACCCTCTGAGCTCGATCGGGGGGGGAGCCAGCCGTTCTTTATCTTGATAATTGGCTTGCGCCAATCTTCTTCTTCTGGAGCATTCTCGTCTTGAATATGGTCGACCTCGTAGACAGTGACTCCTCGTCGAGCACACTCGGCATGAGCCTTCGGTGTCTGACAGTAATATTTAATTCTCCTTCAGGCAGGAGTTTTAAGGCCGCTGCCAACTTTGCAAGAGCATCAACCTGGGAGTTGCTGCCTCTGGGGACATGGCCTATTTCAAATAGGTAGAATTTTTCTCTGAGCCTCATGACGGCTGCATGGTAGGGGATGAGCTCCTTCTTCCGGACGTCATAGACGCCCAGGACTTGTCGGATGACGAGCTGAGAATCCCCGTAGACTTTGATGCACTTGATGTCCATCTCCAGTGCCAGTTAAAGTCCAATGATTAGCGCTTCATACTCTGCCTCATTATTAGTCAGGGACTTCATGAGAGCACAAGAGTTGTTGAGGATACCGCCTTGTGGAGATACAAAGACTACCCCCGCGCTAGAGACATAGTCTGTGAGGACGCCGATGCTTTTGATTGTCCGGAAAGCACCATCAAAATACAACTCCCAGTGTGGGAGGTCGAGGGTGAGGATACCCGGCTCCATCTGTGGTTGGACTTTTTCAGAATGCTCCCCAATTTCTTGAGAAGGTACTAACACCTCTTCATCGGGCAACTCAAAATTGAGTGGCGAATCTTCTGGCACAGAGTGCGCTGCTAAGAACTCCGCCATTCCTTGCCCCTTGATCGCCTTACGCGGGACAAAGGTAATGTCGAACTCCATGGGGATAAGTGCCCACTTGCCGAGCCTACCAGAGAGGACGGGCTGACTGAGCAAGAATTTGAGTGGGTCACATTTTGAGATGAGTTCCACTCGATGAACTAGAAGGTAGTGTCTTAGCTTCTTAACGGCAAACACCAGGGCCAGGCACACCTTTTCCATGGGCGCGTACCGATGCTCCGGCCCGATCAACTTTCGGCTGAGGTAGTACAACGGCTGCTCCTTGCCCTCTTCATTGATCTGGGCTAGCAGCGCCCCCAAGGAGGCATCCATGGCGGCAATGTAGAGAATAAGGGGCTTCCCTCTGACGGGTGCCCCTAAGACTGGAGGAGTCAATAGATACTCCTTGATTTGCTCAAAGGCTTTCTAACAACCTTCGTCCCATATGAAGGGTGCTCCTTTCTTCATCAATTTGCCGAAAGGTAGGCATCTTCCAGAAAGGTTAGAAATGAACCGCCTAATATAGGTGAGTCTTCCTTGAAGAGATCTGAGCTCTGTCAAGTTCTTGGGCGGAAGCAGTCCCCTTATGGCCTTGATTTTGTCAGGGTCGATTTCTATGTCTCGATACCTGACAATGAAGCCGAGGAACTTGCCGCTGGAGACGCCGAAGGCGCACTTCATTGGGTTCATCTTGAGCTGGTATTGTCGGAGCCTTTCAAAGACGCGACGCAAGTCAGCCAGATGATCCTCCCGCTTCTTCGTCTTGACGACCAGATCATCGACGTAGCATTCGACAAGGTTATGTAGCATCTCTTCGAAGATCTTGGTCATTGCCCTTTGGTAGGTTGCACCGGCATTCTTCAGGCCAAACGGCATCCTTTTGTAGTTGAAGATCCCCTTAGAAGATCGGAAGGCCGTGTGGTCTTTGTCTTTGATGGCCATGCGGATTTGATTATAGCCCGACGACCCGTCCATAAAAGACAAGGCTTCGTGACCAGTGGTCATGTCAACCATTGTCTCAGTGATTGGGACAGGGAAGTCGTCCTTTGGGCATGCTTTGTTCAAATCCCTGAAGTCGATGCAGACTCGGACTTGGCCGTTCTTCTTCTTGACAGGGACTATATTGACGAGCCACACAGGGTACATGCAAGGCTCTATGAAGTCCACATCGAGCATCTTGTCAACCTCAGCATTGACTTTCAGCTCCAGCTCGTGGCGTATACGCCTTTGGGCTTGCTTGATTGGCTTGACTGTTGGAAGTATTGCCAGCTCGTGTTCAGCCACAGAAGGGTCGAGCCCGGGCATTTCTTTGTAGGTCCAGGCGAAACAATCCCTGAACTCTTCTAAGAGTTGTCGATACGGCTGTCTTTCTTTCTCACTGAGGAGAACATTTATGAAGGTGGGACGATAGTCATCTTTGCTTCCGAGATTGATCTCAATCAACTCGTCCACAGTTGCTTGACCACCGTCTTCAAGCTCCGGTGGAGCTGGTTGGAGGTCGACGAAGTCTCCCTCATCATCAGTGTTTGCTTCATAGACTTCAAATTCTTCGAAGCACTTTTGCTTGTGGCTTGAAGTCGAAGGACTTGCTTCGTCTCGCTGATGGTTAACAGGCTGAGCTGCTCTCCCCTCTGAAGGGTGGTCGTTGTCGACTTCCGATGAAGGTGATGGTGTCTTTGATGACTCACCGGACTCCCTTACAGAGTCGCCGATCTCGGGCTCAACTTCTGCTTGCCGGTTAGGGAGAGGCAGCAGCCCTATGACATTGACTGCATAATAGACCTCGAAGTCCGTCTCCTGGTCAAAGCCGAGTCCCCGCGTGTTTTTGCGAGAGAAGGGAGGTTGTCCACGAACTTGCGGAGGATTCCCTAGCTGGTGGAAATACGTCGCTCGTGCGGGGTCTAGCGCCTGCGGGATGTGCTGCTTTTTACACATTTCCTTGATGTATTTCGGCATATCGTCCATATCCTGGACCAGATCTGGTGCCACATTGGCGGGAGTATCCCAGCCGAAATCATCTTCGGGAGGACTCGGTGGGACTAAGTCACCTTTGTAAAAGATGATCGGCTTGTCCCCCTTGCCCTTGTTGCGTCTCCTTCTCCGTTGATAGGAGACTGTGAAGGTCTTCAACTGCTCTACCTCATGTTCTTCCCATTGGGACGAGAGTTGAAGGCACTTGGGGGGTAAGGTGATGCTTCGGTCAATGACTTGGCTGATGAGGTTGGCTTCGAAGTCAACACTCCGCCTTTCTGGTTGAGTTAGCTTGGAGGCGGCATGGAGACTTAGCCTGTGCAGCTTTACCATATCTTGGTTAACAGTGAACTTGCCCTTCCGCGACTTCATGGTCCACTTTTTGCTTCTCTTTGTCTTTTATAGGCTCGGGGATTGCTAAAGTGGGCTTCCCAAAATATAGTGAAGCATCGGCTAGATGGCACTCATTAGGGTGGAACGGGGTCTAATCTGCAAAGACCGTATGTTGCTCCCCTCCCTTGGCATATTTAATGCACTTGTGCAGAGTTGAAGGAACGACCCAATTCTCGTGGAGCCACGGTCTCCCAAGTAGCACCTTGTATGATGTGTCGACGTTGATAATATAGAATGTCGCCTGGGTGACAAAATCGCCCTAGGCAAGCTTGACTTCAACCCGACGAAGCGCCTCCTCGGAATTCTGATTGAATCCCGAAATTTTGACCGCGTTCACCGTCTGCAATTAAGGGGCCAAGTATAAGGACTTGAAAGTCTTCAAGGGCATGATGTTAATAGCCGCTCCAGCGTTGACCAAAATTCGATTCACATCATGCCCATTAATCGTCCCCCGCATATATAAGGGGCGATTGTGGCATGGAGAGGACAACAACATGTCTTTGTCTGTGAAGGAGATGTTGGCTGCGAAGGCCTCATATGCTTGAGCTTGCAACTCTGCAACATGGGCTTCGTAGGCCTCTGGGTCTTGGAGTATCTTGACAAGAGCCTCCCTGAGATCCTTGCTCCAGGCGATGGCTTCCCAAATGGTGACATTTGTTGGGAACCGCTTCATATGATGAATGATTTTGCGGTCCGCCCAAGCACGGGTCTTATCAAATGGCGGGATGATCTCCGCCAGAGTCTTCGGTGCCTGGCGAGGCTTCTCCAGTTTAGACGGGTGCTCCTCATTCTGACCCTCCGCATTTTCTTGGAATAGCGGAGCCAAAGACTCCTCCGGGGGTGGCAAAGGCTCATTATGTTGGTCCTCATTAGAAGGACCTGCCGGGCGGTGCAAGCTCGACCTTGTTGGAGGGGCCAGCTTGCTCTGATGCCTCCTCGCGTAGAGGCGACTTGGCCGGTTCCTGTTCTTCATCAGAAGAGGCAATTATAAAGGGGACGCCACCCGATTTAGCCTTTGAGCTGGATAAAAGGGATTCCCCGAACTTGGGTTTCTGGGACAGGACCCGACTTCTCCCCTCTGAATATTATGACCCGGTCGAGAGTCAGGGGACCTTCACGCCCACGTCCTCGTCCACGGCCACAACCTCGGCTATTTCTTGCCGAGCGACGTTGATATGTTGCCATGGGAGCCTTGCCTCCGATGCTATCAGTCGCAGGAGAGTTAATGTTGTCGGGTGGCGGAATCGCCACCATGTTACAGGAGAGCTCTTGCAGCATTTCCTCGAGTATCTCGACAGTGAGCTCCCCATCTTTGTAGAATAAGGAGAGCTCCTCCGGGATTGGGAAGTCTTCACCTTCTTCAATACGGTGAGCCATTTCCTGGAGCCATTGCAGAAGGCGGGCTTTTCGCCCAAGCTTGTCCCAAGGAATGTATTCGTCCAGAGTGACAACCCTGGTGGGACGAGGGGGAGTGTACTCCTCTAGCTCATCTATGAGCTTTTGAAGTCTTTGTAAAGGAGTTGGCTCCTTAGGGGCCTCCATAGCTGCTGCTTGCTCAGCTTGCTTCTTCAACCTCATCTTCAAATTCTTCCTGCGATTCTTCTCTTACTTATTTTGGCGTGTTGCCTCTTAAGAAGAAAGGGGACTTTGCTTTTAAGGTCGGACTGATTTGCCCCCAAAATTTTGCTTTTTGCTCCAGGCTGGCTCCTTAGGGGCCTTACTGCCGTGGCTTTTTCTGGGGACAACCTTGGTCCAATTGGCCTCCTCCGGCCGAGCCTGGAAGGTGGCATTGATTGCCTGAGCAATTATTTCAGGAGGCAACTCCTGGAACTCTGCCAGTCCACAGTGGGGCCCTTGGGGGTTTTGCAACTCCACCGATTTTGCCTTGACTGGCGGCTTGGCTTGATCGAGCTGTTTAGGTCTTTCTTCAATTGGCGACCTTGTTGGCTCGACAAGAGCTTTGGCTTGAGGCTCCCGCACCTTGGCTTTACTTTTATTATCTGGCGGAGGGTTTCCCCTTATCACGATGCCGGGTTGACTCGGCCTGGAAAGGGCTTTGGAACCTGGCTTTTTTGGCTTCGGGCCTTAGGCCCCTCGCACATGGCCTTGCCTTTGGGGTTCGATTGAGATTTGCCGCTGCCCGAAGACGTGTCCGGTTGGACTCGTTGAGAGGTGGGTTTGGTCCCACGCAGCTTAGTCCGCTCCTGTTGAACTTGTTGGAGAATCTTTTTAGCGGCTTCTTTAAGACGCCGTCTCGTCATAGAGTTCCCCTGTGCATCGATTTCCCCTCTTTGGATGAGGACTTCAATGCAGTCTTGGACTTCCTGGCACTCTCGGGTGGGGTGAGACACCCTGGCATGGTACTTGCAGTAGCGGGGGTGGCTCTTGGCCGTCTCATTGTAGTAAGACGGCGGATCATGTGTCAGCGCCTGACCATCTTCCAGGAGCTTGTCAAAGATCTTCTCAGTGTCCTCCTTGGGGAAAGAACACTGATGAGAGGGTCGCCACCCTGGGTACCACAATGTGGATTTTGGTGGCTGGGAACTGACTCCCCAAGAACTGACTCCCTCCACCTGTGGCTCCGAGAGCTGGAAAGCTGCTGTAGCATGTATGACGTTGACGGAGAAGTGAAGACTCTCCTGTACATGCGGTTGTGGTGGATCGACCAGGAATTCACCCATATTAACCTTTCCCTGCCTGATTAGGTCCTCAGCGAGGTCCTTGAACGGCTGGCAATTGTGGATGATGTGGCCAATCACCTCATGGTAGGGGCAATGGCCCTGATGAAAAGCAGCCCCTGGCGCCTGCTCAATGGGTGACGGGCTGATCAATCCTGCTCGTTGGCATGCGAAGAAGATGTTCGGGGTCTTCTCCCAAGGGAAGGAGTATAACTTTTCTGACTGCTCAACTTGAAGCGGAGCCTCCTCGCCTTCTGGTGGGTCCTCCTCGTCTTCGGATGAATCTGAGGATTCCTCGAAAAGCCAGCCCCTAGGGAGAGCCTGGCCGATAGGTGATACACCTGCCTTCCGTATGTGGGCTGGAGCTAACCCCCCGGCAAAGGGGAAGGTGGCCAGTTGCTGATCTATACTCTCTAGGAACTGCAGCAGACGCCTCTGTTCCAGTTGCAATTGTCGGATTTCTCCTTGGATTTTCTGAATAGTTCTCCGCAATGCCAAGCACTCAGGGAGTGAAGGAGGGGCGGTTCCTGGACCGGTGTTGGACTGCTGATTTGAAGGCCCGGCCTCGGAGGCGTTGGAGCTTGAAGCCATCGCCGCCATGTAGACCACATTAGCCGATCGGTTCGATCGACTCCAAGCATGGGGCTGGGGCGGGTCAGCTGCATGGCCCAGCATATTTACTAAGCCCTTATGAATGAGCTCTTTCGCTATATTCTTGAAAACATAGCAGTCCCCGATGGTGTGACCCAACCTTCAGTGATACACACAATAGGTAGGATCATCTGTCTTATCTACCTCCGCGGGCTTCCGCGGATCCGGCAGGGTGATGAGCTGCTCTTTCATGCAGAGATCAAAGAGCATTTTAGTATGCTCTTTCCTGAAGGAATACGGCGTCTTCATGTTCTCCGCCAACCGAGACGCGCTTTGCCTTGGCATCAGGCTTCTTGCCATTGCTCTTGGATTTTCCTTCCCCTTTTTCTCCATTGGTCGGGGAGAAGTCGACAGCATTTACCTCCTTGCCACTAGCCAGACGGTCTTTGGAGGACTTGCCTTTTGCAGAAGCTTGGATGGGGTGATCAGCGAAGAACATTTCAATCTCCGCTACCACCGTATTCAGCTAGTCAAAGCTTCTGATGTTGAGCCCAGGAGCTTTTAACTGACTTCTACCGAGAGACCCCTGCGACAGATGGTGATTGCATCTTTGGGGGTTGGAGGATTATCGCAGCGCATGCTGACGTCCCTCCATTGCTTAATGAAGTCCAGCGCGGTCTCACCCTTCTTCTGCCGGAGGGAACAGAGCTCCGCCAAGGAGATTTTACGCTCGACTATCTGAAAACGGTCGACAAACTTCTTCTGTATATCAGCCCAATCAGATACTGAATTGGGCTTCAGCCTTGAATACCACTGGAAGGCGGTGCCAGTCAATGACGTGGCAAAGTACCGCAGCAAATATGCCTCCTCCAGTGCCAATTCACCCATGGCCGTCATGTAATAGGCCAGGTGTTCATGTGGGGAGCCCTGCCCGTTGAACTTCTGAAGCTTAGGGGCTTTCGGGCAATCAGGCGGAAGCTTCTTGAATTGATGGTGGAGGGGATATGGCATGCTGTACAAATCAATGGTAGCCACACCCTCACCATGTTGGGCAAACTTCGCCTCTACGATGCGCTGGATCATCTGCTTCTGTGCCACGAGGCTCTCCGCAGCAGGAGTAGCGGATGACCGTGCATTGACTTCATGCTGCGGGACTTCGAAGTCCACTGCCAATGGCAATTTTGCAGCGGTGACGGAGGCATTGGCCGCGACTGGAATGGTGGAAGGTTGGTGTTCCACTCCAGTGGGTGCCGCCTGAGGTGGGACATGAACCTCTTTTTCATGTAATAGCGCTTGCAAGAGGTTCTTGAGCTCTTGGTTCTCGCGTCGGAGTTCTTCCAACGTGGGAGTGTGCGTCTCTTCCCCTAGATCTTCCTCGTGCCGGGGGTGGCTATCCCCATCGACGCTGTGAACGTCCTCTTGGTGCTCTTCCTGCCGTGCCAGCTCAGGCTGAGATGTACCAGCAGCTGGCGCCTGCTATGTTTGGGCCAGGAACCGGGACACGAGCCTTGACTTCTTCAAATATTGGAGAGGCTGGTTGAGCTCCCCCGAGGTGTCCTCGGGCTGCTTGTCGCCGGAAGTGGCGTAACAGGTGAACACTTTGACAGTATCGTTGGTCACCTGGACCACCCGTTTCTTCTTAGGTGGTTGTCGATCCAGCTTGGGCGACGACTCCCCTAGTCTGTCAAAGACAGAGACTCGGGATGTGGAAACTTGAGGGGAGCGATCCTCCTCTGCGTGCGTAGAACTGGCCCACGGGGAGGTCGGTCGCACCTTCTTGTCGATTCCTCGGTGCTTTTGCCCCCGCAGGGGCTGAGTTGTAGACCTCGGAGATGATGAGGCCTCAGTGCTGGTCGGACTCCGCACATGTCATAGATCTGACATGCGGAAGGGCTCCTCCGCCCTTGCACGCCTTATGATTCGGGCCTCTTCTTTAGTGACCCAAATTTTCTTCAAGTGGAGCTGGCGCTCCTCAATTGAATTGCCCCCTGACCGCGGTCGGGGAGCAAGTGGTTTGGGCCGTTGTGCCGGACTCTGATCTGCTGCCGATACGGCGGGCTTCTTCTTTTTCGCTCTGTCTTCCCGAACTTGTCGAAGAAGTTCGAAGCGATTGGAGGTAGAAACAGTCGGGACGTGGCGGTCCCGTGGCAAGATCGGCTCGCCTCCATCGAGCCGGATGCGAATGTCTCCGACAATTACAGTTTTGCCGGAGCGAGAAACTGCCGCTGCAGGCTCTGTGCCCTTGCGGCTGCGGCGTTGCCCCCGTTGAGCAGGGGCGGCACTGGCGACGCCTGCCATAGGCCTGACATCGTTGTGGCGGCGACGCTACCCCCGTTGAACAAGGGCAACACCTAGTCGGCAACACCTAGCTGTAGCTTTGGTGCCGTTGCAGTGACGGCGCTGCCCCCGTTGAGCAGGAGCGACGCTAGCGGTGACTTGATTGACCGAGAACACTCGGCCATTTACTAGGGCAGAAGGCCTGACACCTTCGGCCGTTATCAAAGCAGCCGAGCGAACTCGGCCTGTTGCTGGGACAGAGGGCCTGACACCCCTAGTCCATGACAGGGTGGCCTGGCGGACCCGACCAATAGCTGAAGCTGAGAGCCTGACACCCCCAATGGCCGGCTTGTTGGCCGAGCGGACTCGGCCTGACACCCCCGACGGCCGGCTTGTTGGCCAAGCGGACTCGGCCAGTTGATGGAACGGAGGGCCTGACACCCTCAGTGGTTGCTGCTGCAGGCGTGGCTGAGCGGGCCTTAACCACGGGCATCACGCCCAAGAAGAAGGGCGATCCGACGACCGCTGGGAAATCGCCGAAGACGATGGGGGTCGCCAGGTATCCGAACCTGGCATGGTTGGCGATGACCTAGGGGCTGTAGGTGACGGCTGCCATCGTCTCGCTGTTGTTGTTGGTGGTGGTGAGTAGCACGAAAGGAGTGGCGTGCGAATGCACGAAGAGCTCTCGAATAAGTGGAGAGTTGTACCCTCCTCTTCCCGTCTTGTAAAAAAAAGAGGAGGGAGATCAGAACCTTAAAGAAGGTTTAGAGACTTTCTTTGACAGAAAGAAGAAAGGTGGGAAAGGTCCCACCGGGCATGCCAGTCTGTGAGACACGGAATGTTTCTATCGTAGATAAAAATAGACATAAGAATGTTCTTTTTGAAAAGAAACATTCCCCTATAGATAAGGGATCATTCCGTGGGTGCGCATCGTATCAAACGATTTGGGTTCGGGTGCTGGACCTCTCCCCACTGACCGTAGTCAGTGTTGATTTATATCGTCCTAACGTTCGAACACCTTTGTTTGACTGTCAAAGAAAACCCAAAGTCCTTCTATGGGGGTCCTGATGTTGAGGGCAAACTCTCTTGGAGGCAAGGATGGCAAACTCGGTTTCGGTCTCGGTTTCGCCCGGGTCCGAAACCGAGTCGACTCGGTTTCGGTTTCGGTTTCGGCCGAAACCGGCCGAAACCCATATAACAGGTTAAAAAAATTAAAATTAATTCTAAAAAATCTGAAAAAAATCATAAAAAATATAAATAACTACTTAAAATCACAAAAAATCATAAAAATCATTACACATGCATTTCATTGTATAAGTTAGTGCAATAACCTTGAAGTAGACAACTACAAAAATTCAACTTCAAACATTGAACATGTGTAAGTCATATTCCATTGTACATTAATAGAAGCAGTACAATAAACCAATTTGGACAAAATAAATGTTACAAAAATTCATTGATTCTTACCTAATATGGATAATAATTACTAGAAGAACCTTCTCCCTCATCGTCTGGCCCTTGATGTCGATACCCATAACCAGGTTGCATGTATGGTCTATATTCACTATAACCAAACAATGAGGTAGCCAAGTCCTGCATCCCTCTTTGGATCCCTCTTGGAGTGTTTGGTTGGCTTGATTCGAATCCAGTATCAACATAGGAATCTTGAGGAAGAGAAGAGTCACTGGTCGAATATGGATGGAACTGAAATGATGGTTCATAATTCTGGGCCCCATAAATAGCTGCTTCATGTTGGCCACCTTCGTAACCTGGTGAACCATATCCGTGCTGACCTTGACTATATCCAGTAGTACCACTTGCAGCACCTGCACCACCTGTACCACCTGCAGCACTAGTACCACCTGCAGCACTAGTACCCCCTGCAGCACCTCCGGGATGATCATCATCATCATCATCATCAGAATCATAAGAAACCAGTCGCCTTTTAACCTTTGAGGATGCTTTTTTCTCTTTTGGAGTGCTTTTTTCAATCAACGTTGACACGAGTCCTTTTCCCCTTGGCGTGTGCCTCACATAAATCTGCTTCAACTCCTCAATTGCCGGGTCCTCTCGAGCAGCAGCATTTGCCCTCTCAGTTTGCCCATGCACTGATGTACTTCTTCTTAAGGAGGACATTCTAGGAGTGACTGGCCTGCTATCTGTATCTGAGTGTCTAGCTGGCTCAAACTCGAACTGCTCCTCAGTGTCATCAACCACCCTAGACTGGTGCGCATGAGTATCTCTGGCCCTCTTTGATTTGCTTCTTAATTCGGGATCTCTTGCCTCATCTTCATCAAGTATGCCCTCTGCCCATCTTCTATCATCAACATCAAAAACGGGCTCATCAACCTGCTCTCGTGTCTCCACCCAAGACTGCAAGGGATTATCATCATCAAATAAGGCATCCACATCAATCTCTGCGGCGGCATCCTCGGCGACGCGTTTGTCTCGCAGCTGTTGTCTCAACCTCATATTCTTTATTCTCAACCTCATATTGTAGTGGCAGTACACTAATTTCTCTAACCGATCAGCCTTTAGCCGATTGCGAACCTTTGAGTGTATAAGGCTGAACGTGCTCCAATTCCTTTCACATTGGCTTGCTGATGTGGTTTGACTCAACACCCTGATTGCAATGAAAGCCAATGCAGAACTGCCCGATTGTCTATTGTTCACCATGATCCACCAGTCAGCTGTTACACCAACCAACCATAAACAAATAAATATAAGATGTAAATAAAAATTAATTAAGGAAGATGTAATTGCAAAGAAAGCACAAAGATGAAGTATACCTGGGCTCACTCTTCCCACTGCGTATTGCAATTGGGAGTCAGAATACGTCCCACTTTTCATTCTATAGGAGGTCATCTACAAAAATTACATAATAGATTAGCATTACTACGTAAGTAAATTCTATACCTCTTATTCATGAAATCAAACAGGCCAACCTCTACTTCCGCCTGAAGCCTCTTATCTTGTGTCCTCGATAAACGACCAATGACTCTTAAAGTGCCTTGAAGCACCTCGGCATCAACATGTGCATTGGCATTGTACATTAATCGAGGGTTCAGAAAATAACCTGCATTTGTATATAGTTAATGTATGGTCAATAATATATGAATACAAATAATCACTCACCAGCTGCATGCAAGTCGTGGTGTAATGTGGTGTCCCATCTATGGTCAATAATCTTCCACCACTTTGCATGTTCTTTGGGAAGGGACTCCTGCAACTCCAATTTCGCACGGTCCATGGCCTCATAAAGATATCCCATATCATTCTTGTCATCGCCATCCACCAATCTTAGGACCTTCACGAGGGGGGTGACTACTTTCATGTATCGTGTTACTCTGCCCCAGAATTTGTTGTCGTCCACGATTCGACAGACATCCAAATAATCCATCTGAGCATCAACATTGCCCTTGTCGATGTATTCCCGCAGGGTATTATGGTACATGAAAGCTTTCAACTCATTCTTATACCTGTGCAAAGAAATAAAATTTGAATCAAATACAGATCATAACTATAAGGATAAAGAAGTAATAATTGAGTTCAACAGTATACCTATGCAGAGACTCCAAAGAAATAAAATTTGAAGCAAATCTGGTTGGCCCTGCACGTATAATATCTCGCCCCCCACTTGCATGCTCCCTGAACATGTTCAATATCCTAGGATGGCCATAAATATACTGGGTAATCTTTTGTGCCCTTTCAACCGTCTTCTTCACATGTTTGTCCTTCCCTATGTCTTCAAGTATGAGATCAAGACAATGTGCTGCGCATGGGAGCCAATATAAATGCCTGCGCTTATGCATCAATTTCCTCCCTGCAGCCTTATAACTGGCTTCATTATCAGTCACAACTTGTACAACATTTTCTTCACCAATTTCGTCTACCATGTTGTCCATCAAATGAAACAAATAATTGGCATTTTTTTCAAAATTTGATGCATCTACAGATTTTACAAATACTGTACCTTCGATGCAATACACCAAAAAGTTAATCATGGACTTTTTCGTGGTACCAGTCCAACCATCACACATAATAGTGCATCCTCTCTCCATCCATATATGCTTGAAGCTTTCAACCCACTGATGGAGCTCCTCAACCTCTGCCTCAAGGCCACGCCCGTATATGTCCCGACGTGACGGCGCCTTCAACCCAGGGCCAGCATCTGCTATGGCATCCAACATAGGTTGAAAATATTCACTTTCAGCAGCATGTGCAGGGACACCTGCATGAAAAAACCATTTACAGATGCTTTTAAATGCATGCCCTGCAACTTCTGCAGATTTTTTGACCCCTCTTAATGCACTTTTGATCTTAGGTTGTGTAGCCTGGGGCCTTCTGTGGAGATAACTGTCCATGGGGCCTGCTCTCTGCGTCTGCGGGGGCGGGGCAGCAACATCAGGACGTCGTGCAGCTGTACTGGAGTAGGTCCCTCCTGAACCCATGGGTGCCTTTCCTTTCCTTCGAGCGGCTTCTTCACGCTCCCTTGCTTCAGTCAGTTCCGGATCAGAATCTTCAGTGCCTTCCTCATCATCATCCCTCCTAACCCTTCTGCCAGAAATCTCCTCAGCAATTTCCTCCTCATCCTCAGCCCTTTGTTGCACCCTCTCCTTTTTCCCCACAAGGCACTGGCGCATCTCCTCTCGCACCTCTCGTGGACAGTGGTCGCATTGTCTCACCTCTCCTCGTACCCCTGCCAAATGTTGCTTGCCTCTGGTAATTCCGCCATACATCTCCTTACGACAGTAATTACATTTAACCTTCCTTCTCTTAGCATCAACTAAGGACATGTGGGCCCACCCCGGATCCTCCTGCCCTTGCTGCTCATGTGTTTGCTGACGTCTAGGCATGATGCTGCATTAAGAAGTTACACAGTCAAAGACAAACAATTGTAAGTACAAAACAAAAGACCCAAATTTATGAATGAATTAGGGCTTAATTACCAAATAACCCTTAATCATGTGTCATAAAAATATAATCCCAGCATGATCCTACCCCACATTCATCAATGAAACTTAATTAACGTTCAATTGTGGCTAAGAAACTCGAATTAGACAAAAGGCCCAATTTTTATGAACTAATTAAGTCTTAATTACTAATTAAGCCCTAATTACCCTTCATAAAAATACAATCCCAGCATGATCCCACCCCACATTCATCAATGAAGCTTAATTAACCTTCAATTGTGGCTAAGGAACTCGAATTAAACAAAAGGCCCAATTTTTATGAACTAATTAAGTCTTAATTAATAATTAAGCCCTAATTACCCTTCATAAAAACACAATCCCAGCATGATCCCACCCCACATTCATCAATGAAGCTTAATTAACCTTCAATTGTGGCTAAGAAACTCGAATTAGATAAAAGGCCCAATTTTTATGAACTAATTAAGTCTTAATTACTAATTAAGCCCTAATTACCCTTCATAAAAATACAATCCCAGCATGATCCCACCCCACATTCATCAATGAAGCTTAATTAACCTTCAATTGTGGCTAAAAAACTCGAATTAGACAAAAGCCCCAATTTCTATGACCTAATTAGGGCTTAATTAGCAATTAACTCTTAATCACCCTTGGGAAAAACTAATTACCCGCATGATCCAACCCCAAAATCCTCAATGAACCTTAATTTAACTTCAATTGAGCCTAAGCAAACCAATTTAGACAAAAGCCCAAATTTTTAAAATCTGATTAGGGTTTAATTAGCAAATAACCCTTAAGCCCTTAATCACCCTTGGAATAAACTTAATAAGCAAGACTTGCTTACCCCAAATTTTTAACCCAACCAAAAGAACACAACAAAATAATCAAACAAAACCCAATGAAATTAACCTCAAACAAAATAATCAAACCCTTGAAGTTGAAGTTGTGTTGGCCTCGGTGTGCGGCGCAAGAAGGCTCCCTCAGACCTCAGTCCCTCTCGGCCTCTCCCTGTCGGACGGCCTTTCACCCTTGGTCGGACAGCTGTCGGCAGGAGCAGCCGCAGCAGCCAGCAGCAGCAGCCGCAGCACAGCAGCAGCAGCCGCAGCACAGCAGCAGCAGGCCGCCAGCAGCAGCAGCAGCCGCAGCACAGCAGCAGCAGGCAGCAGCAGGCAGCAGCAGCGGCAGCAGCGGCAGCGGCAGCGGCAGACACCAGCAGGGGGGGGGAAGGTTTCGGCCGAAACCTGTGGGTTATGGGGTTTCGGGGGCCAACATCGGCCATAAAGTCACTAGTTTCGGCCGAAACCAAACGGTTTCGGGCCGAAACCGTTTGGTTTCGGGCGAAACTCGTATCGGTTTCGCCCGAAACCGATACCCCCCTTTAGTTTCGGATTGCTACAGTGTTTAATGTGTGTTTCGGATCGGTTATGGCCGAAACCGATACGTTTCGGCCGAAACGTATCGGTTTCGGCCGAAACTGCCATCCATGCTTGGAGGGCTCACAATGTCCACTCTCTCACCACCGACCAACAACAAAGACTGAACTAGGGTTCAACTGAGGCCATGTTTAGGCAAAACCCTAGAATTTAGGAATGCGAAGATGATTTAGGGAAAGCCGTAGGCATATTTGAAGCCACGAGAGGTTTCCTGGACTCTGGGGGTATTTTGATAATTTTACCCTTCCGAGGGTATTTTGGTAATTTTACCCAGCCAATGGCGTTCTCGAAATTTCAGAGTTGGGAAGAGAGTGTGACGAGGTTCCCGACTTCCTAAGGCGTTGAGGCCGTTTCTGGAGGGTTCGAAGGGCTCTGGGGCAGTCTCTAGGTCGCAGGGGTATTTTGGTAATTTTACCATGCCCTACACAGATCTAGAGTTAGGGTGACATCTGAGTGTCGGACTGAGCTGACGTTGTTCCCGAGCGAAAGGGGTGACAATGGCTTCATAGAAGACTCATGTGTGTCAAGTTCGCCAAAGGAGGGGTATATGTACGATTTCCACAAGTCGAGGGGTTTTCTTGTAATTTTCTCTCGAGGAGATGCATAAAGTATGCTGAGCATTTTTACATTCCAAATGAGTACAAGAATTGTCGGCGAGTTGTCGACTGTACAAAAGTCCGTACTAACGCGGGAGAGAGGGACGTAGCCCCAATTACAAAAGTTGCAGGGTAAAATTACGAATAACAGGACTTTTATGTTTCTCGGACCCCGAGGAGGACATTTATGCAATTCTCCTATTATTAGGGCAGAAGCATATGACTTAGTCGTCCCGGGACTTAGAAACTTACAACACGGCCCACTGAGGGGCGAAATTACAAAAATACCCTCATAGGGGTATATACACAAGACCCGGAGACTTACCCCTCACAGGCCAAAACAAACAGAACAAGCTCCTTGCGCGGATGTTGTATCCATAGATCGCTCTACTTCTAGATTGTCTCCACTTGGACCCTTGGGGGTCTATTTATAGAAGGCGGGAGGACCCAGGTTGACAAAATCGTAAGGATTTTCCTCAATTCTGTCAGGGTGGGATGCAAAAACCCCTATTTCTGTCAAGGTGGGGTGGCAAAACGATTTTTTGACCCCTCTACACCTTTTTTTCTCCTTTTTTTTGTTTTGACGCACGGGAGAATAACCCCAGAGGGGTCAAATGACCCCTCTGGCTACCAGAGGAGTCAAATGAGAAAATTGCCCCGGTTTTGACAGGGTGGGGTGTAAAAACCCTTTTTTCTGTCAAGGTGGGGTGGCAAAAAGTGTTTTTGACCCCTCTCCCTCTTTTTTCTTCTTTTCTCTCTCTTTTTTTTGAAACACGGGATCCCGGAGGGACGGACGACCCCGCGGGTGGGCGGACCCAGAGGGGTCATTTGACCCCGCGGGTGGCGCGACCCGGCGGGCCCCCTCCTCCTGGGCTGCAGGTCTAGAGGGGTCATTTGACCCCTGTGTAGGTCTTTTGGCCCCTCTTCGCGCCGTTTTGCTCCGTTTTTGTCAACCTGGGTTGAGGAGAAGCCATGGTAGAGGGTTCATAGCCTGCGGAGGCCCGTTCTTCGCCGCGTGGTAGTCGTTCGTCGGTGAAGACTTGCGCGGGAGCGGAGGACCGTCTTGTTTGTTGTTGGGTTGTGCGTCACCGCGTGGGGAGGAATCTTCGCACCCGTCCGTGCCGTGTGATACACTTGCTCAGCCACTTTGACAGGCATACACACGTACTTTCCTCATAAACTTCCTCGCCGCGACGTCAGTTGTAATGACACGGTCGGGCCGATGGACCCTAGACTGCGGAGACACTCCGTGATCCGACGATGTCGACGATACGCCGCTTTTTTGTCGGTTGATATATACCAAAAGGTTCTCAAAATATTTGGAGACTATTTCGGGTGCAACAGAGGACTATACAAAAGAAATGGAAATGACAAAGGAGAGGTTTTGAGAAAGGTTCTTGATCTGCTCATAGGATGTGAGATATCCATGATGGAATATATGGGAACACTTTTTGCAAGAGCTACATGCCATAGCTAACTTTCAGTTAGAAGGTATGTTTTATATGTTAACATTTCAATATAGAATTATTAAAAATAGTCAATGATAATATTCATTAGAGCCTCTTCCCACACATTTCAAGTCAGCTGCATGAATCATACCTTGCCACCTTGCTCAAGTAATGTCATGTTCATAGTCAGAGTTAAAGCTAAAGATGTACCATAAAAAATATGTACTTACATTATTGTTCCAAGTATTGACAGGTTGTTATGTGTTTGCTCATCAACTGGAAAGCTAATTGCATAAACTACAAGAAACATTGAAAAGGCCTGCAAAAAATGAAGAAAATTAAGTCCGCTGATACAATTATGCCAAACTCAATGAACAACATAATGAAACTGCACAATAATAGTATGTGAGAGATCCCATTTGCTACTGGGGTTATGCCAAATTCAATCAAACAGCAAAATATATCTTGATTTTCTGACCAGCATAAAAAGGATCTAATTTACTAGTAGAGTTTATTAAATTTCTTAGAAACACCACATGAAGTTGAGTCCATTTAGGTGAAGTCTTTCTTCCAATGTTGGCTCATATGGAAGCTTTCACTCACTTTTATATTAAGCTTTCCCGTACTTGAAGGGTACAATATATACCACCAGTTTTCTTAAAAAGAGAGGTGCCAAAATATCATTTCTTGTGCTTCTCAACCTCCATTTCAACCTTTTGACAATAGTGGATAATCATCCAAGCCATTTACTCAAACTGGCAGGGCAAAATCCAGCACTCTATTCAATCCTTCATTAAGAACTTTACTGTTAGCAACATTGATCATACTTCATCTGCCATTAAGGCTTTGGCTCCTGCAAGCTGCCAGCTACTTCTTCAGATATAGCTCAGATAATATAGAAATAACAAGAACTAGAAAAGAAACAATAGAGAGGGGTAGCAGACATGGCTTCAAACTTAGCCTCCAAGCCCACTCCCTGTCTTTATTATCAGGCAGCAGTTTTAAAAACATCACGAGTCTAAGATACACTCAGAGTTGAGAGGATGACTATTACAACTCAATAATAACTAAAGAAAAAGAACATGACGAGAATATCCTGCCTGATGTTACTTCTATACTCTCCCTCATGCTGAGAGTAGATACTGGTCATGCACAGCTCGTTCATTTAACAAGTCTGGTTTGATGCTTGAGCTCGGCTCATTTCATTAAACAAGTCTATCTGAAGTAAGTCTTGTGATAACCCAGCACCCCAGACAGACTTACTGGTCATCTCACCGTGCTGGAAACAGACAAGTGGCAGTGGGTCTCTAAGACTATCCCATTACCACAAACCACTAGGTATGAGAAGAAAGGATACCAGTACCCCAATCAGGGTGTAGTCAAAGTGCACAATAAGTCTGCATGACAGCCACGCACAGAACTCCGAGCATGTGCAAGTCTAACCCTTTTTACACAATAGGGTTTCCATAAGTTCACTAATTTCTGGAACCTTCCATGAGCTAAGGTCTTGCAGCACATCCATCAATACCATGGACATCTGAGACAGAATCAGTAAAACTTAGAAACACCCAGTTATTCATAATCACCATTTAATGCTTTGATTACATTACATTGTAAACACAGGTAAATGACACTCAGTACCCAGAATTTAGGGCTACACAGTATGGGCACCAGCATCAGAATGGTAGCAAGTACACATTTAATATTACTTTGCCAACATTTCTAGAATAACCTAGATTTTGGTTTAACTCTAGAACATAGGGGTTCAATTACATTTCAAAGACGGGTAAATAGCTCTAGCTACCCAGAATTTAGGACTACACCCCACTGACACCAAAATCTGAATGGTTGCAAGTACACTTAATTAAAATTTCCAGAATAGTCCACATTTTGATTTAACCTTGATACCAATCTGGGGCAACCTAGGCTGCATGAAGAGACCATGATTTTTGCTGCCATAAATGTGCGGCAAAAGCACAAGGAGGTATAGCAACCCTTATGCTTACAAATGGTTTTCCAGTTGAGCTTACCTACCAAGATTTAGCAGCTATACCTATACTATTTGTCAGGAACTAGAATTCAAAATTCTAGAGTTCATTGGGTTCCAGGCCTTAAACAGCTTTCCAGATCGTAAGTTAGGAAACACTCAACTGCTGGTTCAATAGGACAGGCGGTTAAATAGCTCAATGAAATCTGCACCAAATGAATATCATAAAGAGAAATGCTCCCGTCTGAATGGGTAATACTGTTTACCTGGAATACCCGTCAAGCACGCAATTAGTCCACGTAGAAAACGGGACATGTCGCCTACACATGTGTTGTTCGCATATTTTCGATGCAACGCGGCAGTCCACATCAAGAGAAATGATGACACCGAACTGGACTTTGAAAATAAAAATAGCTAATTCCCGATTTACCCTTCCTGCCATATTTTGGGCCTTACAGACATCAACAAACTACCACATCAACAAACTACCAAAAGGTGGTTCGTCTCCCCTTCATCGTGCTCAACATCTCGTCTTCCTCGCGGTGCTATCGTCTCCCCTACAAGCCATTTGCGAGCTCTCCGTCATTTGCTGTGCGATCACCCTCATTTGCGAGCTCTTCGTCATCACTGACAGCCATGCAACCGAAGGAGACACCCATGCAATGCTTCGTCCGCCGTAAACAGGATGTCCCACTTGCATATGAGGAAGCTAGGGTTTCTATGGCTGAAGAAGAAACATTTGAGGAACCTAGAGTTTCTAAGGCCTCCACTTTAGGACGAGAAGTTAAAGGTAGGGGGTTCTATATCTCCCTTACATAACTATTTGTCCCCCTTATCGACCTACTTGTCACCGTTAGATAAGTTTTTTGTCACCCTTCTTCATTTTCCTTCCTCGGATAGCTATCACATTTAGATAGGTAGTTGTCACCCTTTTCCACCTATTTGTCACCCCTGATTTTACCACCGTCACCCTATCCCGTTATTTCACCCTGATTTACCTATTTGTCACCCTTAAACCCCTATTTGTTACTGTTATTGAATTATTTGTCACCCTAATAGCGTTGTCACACTGTCCCGTTATTTGTCACTCTTATAGAACTATTTGTCGTCTTTAAGTATCTATTTGTTACCCTTATCGACCTATTTATCACCGTTATGCACCTATTTGTCACTCTTAACGATCTATTTGCTACCCTTAAACCTCTATGTGTTACCCTTGTTGAAACGTTTGTCACCCTTTGAGTTGTCACACTTACGGATCTACTTTTCACTCTTATTGACATATTTATCACCGTTAGGCACCTATTTGTCACCTTTAACGATCTATTTGTCACTCTTAAACTCCTATGTGTTATCCTTGTTGAAACGTTTGTCACCCTTTGAGTTGTCACCCTTACGGATCTATTTTTCACTCTTATCGACCTATTTGTCACCCTTAAATCCCTATGTATTACCCTTGTAGAAACGTTTGTCACCCTCTGAGTTGTCACCCTTATCCATCTATTTTTCACTCTTTCGCCCTTATCTTCCTATTTGTCACCCATAACGATCCATTTGTCACCCATAAATCCCTATGTTATCGTTCTTAAAATAGTAATCTATAATAAAATTTATATAATATATTAATTAAAATAATATAAAAAATTATATAAAATAATATATTAATTAAAATAATATTAGCTATATCCCTATTTTTCACTCTATTGACATATTAGCTAAAATAATATATTAATTAAAATAATATAAAAACTCTGCCATGGCCGGTCCTAAGCCCGGATGAGAAAAGAGGAGGGTTTGCGTTAGGTCGACAGCCAGCAGTAAAATTTTGTCACATCTCCGACATGAATTCTGATCCAAATACATTATGTGCTAATGCTAGGGCGTTCCCCGTAAGCGACGCGTTACATCGGAACCCGGATGGAATGACAAGTGAGCAAGGGCCAGCTAGGGCGTTCCCCGTAAGCGACGCGTTACATCGGAACCCGGATGGAATGACAAGTGAGCAAGGGCTAGCTAGGGCGTTCCCCGTAAGCGACGCGCCGCAATGGCGCCCGACTGCGGTGTCAAATAGGCAAGGGTTCTCGTGTGGGGTTGGACGCACACGGGTAAAGAAGCAAGTCCAAAAACATAGGATCCGTCTAGCTACGTGGAATATAGGAACTTTAACGGGTAAGGGTTTAGAATTAGTTAAGTTAATGAAGGACAGGAGGGTTAACATAGCTTGCCTACAAGAAACTAGGTGGAAAGGACATAAAGCTAAAGACATTGATGGATATAAAATTTGGTATACGGGTAATAATAACTCTAGAAATGGTGTTGCTATAATAATAGATAAAAACTTAAAAGACCGAGTTGTGGATGTAAATAGATTGGGGGATAGACTAATGGTAATCAAACTTATCTTAGGTGATGATATTTTGAATATAATTAGTGCATATGCACCTCAAGTAGGATTAGAAGAGAGCATTAAAAAGCAATTTTGGGAGGCTATTGATAGTTTGATCCAAAATATCCCTAGTGAAGAGAGAATCTTTATTGGAGGGGATCTTAATGGTCATGTGGGTATAGATAATAGAGGCTATTAGAGGATTCATGGAGGGTTTGGTTTTGGTAATAGAAATGATATGGGTAACACTATTCTTGATTTTGCTATGGCCTACGATCTAGCAATTATTAATACCTTCTTTAAGAAGCGGGACGAACACTTAATAACATACAAGAGTGGAACACATATAAGTCAAATTGACTATTTTCTCATTAGGAAGGTCGATAGAGTTTTATGTAAAGATTGCAAAGTTATTCCTGATGAGAGTCTAGCCCCTCAACATATGTTGTTAGTAATGGATGTCACTATTCCTAAATTCAAAAGAAAGATCATTATAAATAATTATTCCAAGATTAAATGGTGGAATTTAAAAGGTAAAAGTTTAGAAACATTTAAAAATCATCTATTAAAGGAAAATATTTGGAATTTAGAACAAGAAACTAATGTAATGTGGAATAATGTTACAAATTGTATAACGAGGGTTGCAAAACAACTCTTAGGCAAAACTAAAGGTAAAAAGAACTTAGAAAAAGAGACTTGGTGGTGGAGTGAGGAAATCCAAAATACTATTAGAGTAAAAAAGGAATGCTTTAAAGTCTGACAAACTAACAAAAATGCTCAAACCCTAGAAGCCTATAAAATCGCTAAAAAGAGAGCTAAGAAATAGTTAGCGAAGCCAAGTCAAAGGCATTTGAAGATTTATATAATAAATTAGGAACCCGAGAGGGTGAAAAGGACATATTTAAAATTGTTAAATTAAGAGAAAGGAAAACTAGAGATTTAGATCATGTTCGGTGCATTAAAGGTGAAGATCAAAGGGTTTTAACTAAGGATCTTGAGATTAAAGGGAGGTGGCATAGCTATTTTCAGAAGTTACTTAATGGAGATTCCGTCAAGGATTTATCTTTAGAAGGTACCCAAGAGTCCACAATATTTGATACATATCAATATTTCAGGCGTATTAAGATGTCAGAAGTGGATGATGCTTTAAGGAAAATGAAAGTGGGCAAGGCCTTAGGACTAGATGGTTTACCTATTGAAGTATGGAAAGGCCTAGGAGATATTGGTATTCAATGGCTAACTAAATTTTTTAATAAAATTTTAAAGGAACGGAGAATGCCAGAAGTTTGGAGAAAAAGTGTTGTAGTTCCTTTCTATAAAAACAAAGGAGATATTCAAAGTTGTAATAATTATCGTGGAATTAAGCTTATGAGTCATACTATGAAACTTTGGGAAATAGTAATTGAAAAACGCCTCCGTTGTATGACTACTGTATCGGAAAATCAGTTTGGTTTTATGCCAAATAGATCTACTATAGAAGCTATTTTCTTACTACGGCAGCTAATGGAGAAGTATAGAGAGATGAGAAAAGATTTGTATATAGTTTTTCTTGATTTAGAGAAGGCGTACGATCGAGTACCGAGAGAATTGATTTGGTGGACATTAAGAAAGAAAGGAATCTCTCAAGGATATGTCGATTTGATTAAGGATATGTACGGCGGTGCTATTACCAGTGTTCGAACTATTGCTGGGGAGACTGCTGAATTTCCCGTTTCTATAGGTTTGCATCAAGGTTCTGCACTAAGTCCGTATCTCTTTGCCTTAGTTATGGATCAAGTAACTAAACAATTGTATGAGGATATCCCTTGGTGTATGCTTTTTGCAGACGATATTGTTTTAATTGATGAGAGTATTGATGCTCTAAATGCTAAGTTAGAGCGTTGGAGACTTGCCTTGGAGTCTAAAGGTTTTAAAATTAGTAGGAGCAAGTCAGAATTTATGCACTGTAATTTTAGTAATGGGAGAGTGGTTCAGGAAGACATGGTTCTAATTGATGGACATAACATTCCGAAGAGTAGTAGCTTTCGATACTTAGGGTCTATCATACAAGAGAATGGGGAGATTTATGATGACGTTACACATAGGATTAAGGCAGGTTGGTTAAGATGGAGAAGTGCATCAGGTGTCCTTTGTGATCGTCGTATGCCTGTGAAACTCAAAGGGAGGTTTTATAGAACGGCTGTGAGACCTGCTCTGTTATATGGTACCGAGTGTTGGGCAGTACGAAAGGAACACATCCACAAAATGTGTGTAGCAGAGATGAGGATGTTGAGATGGATGTGTGGCAAGACTAAGAAAGACAAGATTAGGAATGAGCGTATCCGTAAGGACTTAGGGATAGCTCCAATTGATAGTAAAATGAGAGAAAATAGACTCAGGTGGTTTGGACATGTGTTTCGTCGCCCTAACTCAGCGCCGGTTAAAAGATGTGATCAAATCTTAGTGGATGCTAGTAGAAGAGCTCGAGGAAGGCCTAAAATGAGATGGTGCGATGTTATTAGGAAGGACATTAGTTCCTTGAGTTTAAATATGAATATTGCACTTGATAGAAATCTTTGGCGGAACAGGATTCATGTAGTCGACCCCAATTAATTGGGACAAGACTCTGATGATGATGAATATATTAGCTAAAAATATTAATTAATAAATAAAATTTTTAAATAAAAAATAAATTAATTAAAATAACTAAATAATATATAAGAGAATTTAAATATTATATTAATTAAATTAAAATCAATAAAAATAAAGTAATATAAATTAAAATAGGGTTTTTTGCATATTAGTCCCTATAAACTTAGTGAATTGCCGATTAGTCCCTCAAATCTGACTATTGTCTTAAAAGTCCCTATAATTTTTAACATTTTACAAATGAATCCCTGTAGTTTGTTGCCGTCCATAGAAAAGAATATTCCGTAGAATATTCCATCAAATGTGTGTAAAAAGTCTAAAATACCCCCGTTGAACGTTGACTCTCTCTCTCTCTCTCTAACACACACACAGGGAGGTCGAGGGAGAGGGGATCGGAGGGGGGCTATCCACCGGAGGGGGGCGGTCTTGTTGAGCTCGAAGGCGAAGCTCCTTCCCCGGGACCAGTTGGTGATGGGGCTGTCGGAGAGGCACTGGTTGTATATTGTGAGGAAATTATGCATCTCAGAGTGGGACATCGGCCACAATATCCTCCACAGTGAGATGCATAATTTCCTCAACATTTTTAGCCCCTTGTACTTCCTCTTCAGAGGCTACCTGACGTGGCACCAGATCATCCGTCATTGATTCGAAAGTGGGAGGTAAATTTTCCTCAATATTTTGAGCCCCTTCCACTTCCTCTTCAGGGGTTGCATCAGCGACAATGTTTTCCAAACTAGGAATGCATATGTTCCTTAACATTGTCAGCCCCTTCCACCCTAGTCGGAAAGAAGGCCCTTATTTCCTCAAGTAGTCGCTGCTGGATTTTCAATGTAGCTGCAATATCCTGCAGCATAGACGTAAAGGGAGCTGATGTGGACGTCTCCTCATCACGGGGTCATGTCATCCTCTGACCACCGTACACCATGTCCCTTTCGCTTGGCTCAACAAGGACCTCTTCGATCACCTGCATTTCAAACCACATCACTTCAGTTATTCATTAATGTTGAATGACAAAGAAGAAGTTTTTAGTACTCATAATACTTGTTGGCCTCGCAGGGATCCAATGGAAAATTTTAATTTCCTATCTACAAATGGTCCCCACCTAAATAGTCGGGAAAATGCCACCTGCCTTAGTGGCTGCGGCACCCACATGTGTTCAAAAAATCAGGCCTATAATATGAAATACATCAAGCTATTTTACAATGCAGTAGAATTAATGATTGACACATTAATACACAACAAAAATAAAAAAACTTACAGAAAGTGCGACAGAATAACCAAATATAAATGTATGGGCCTGGGATGCATCCCCGGCTCTTCTCTTAGCACGGCCAATTGTACCTGACCTTCGTTTCTGGACCGCCGACACTAATTGCTCAAACTTGTGCAGTGCTACCTGTTGCACGGCGGCTGCCCAATTGTAATATGAAACGCTCTCAATGTCATCTAAGCATGACAACATCTGTTGTGGATAAGAATGCGTCGACCGTGGGCAATGGAAAGTGGACAATAGGAGTACAAACCACAGCCGAACAGTGTCGGCCACATCTTGCCCTCCATCGGACTAAATAATTTGCTGGATAAGAGAACACACTTTCTTCCAGTCAAATGTCGTTGCAAACCCAAGTCGATGGTGCAACTTGGACTTCTGTTTTAAGGATCCACAATGTTGAACTCGCTAACCGGAGCAAGGTAATCCTCATATTATGGCCACATCTTCCACCGTGAATGTGACCTCCTTACTACCCATACAGAAGTAATTGTCTCCACTATGGGTGCAAATTATCTCTTCCAATATTGTCATGTTGAAGATGACAAGAGAAGCATTGTCACCATATGGGCCAAAGGGTGTGGTCCTTGTCAATGACTTGTGGCATTCCCGAAATGCCATCCGATCCCTATCCTTCGTGTAAATGTCCATAGAACACCGGGCCGAGATGATCTTTGTATTCACTACATTCAACAAAATGTGTAAACAAGAAATTCAGTTAATTGACTGCCCAAGAAATATAAAAAATATTAAGATTAAGATAAGGGTGACAAATGTATAAACATGGGTGTTTAAGTGTGGCAAAAAACTGTTTAAGGGTAACAAATGTATGAACACGGGTGACAAATAGGTCTTTAAGAGTGACAAATAGGTAGATAAAGGTGACAAATAACGTGGTAGGATGACAGGGTGACATAAAAAATAGAGGTGACAAATGTATGACCAATGATGCCAAATAAGTGTTTAATGGTGACAAATGTATGAACAAGGGTGCCAAGTAGGTATTTAATGGTGACAAATAGGGGGATAAGAGTGACAAATAGAAGGATAGTATAAGTATGACAAATAAAGGGATAGGCTGACAATGCTAAAGGGTGACAAAATCTACAGAAGTACTACTGTTTACTATTTATCAATTTATCAATTATTAATTTAATTTATATTACTTTATTTTTATTGATTTTAATTTAATTTAATTAGTATAATATTTAAATTTTCTTATATATTATTTAGTTATTTTAATTAATTTATTTTTGTTTAAAATTTTTATCTATTAATTAATATTTTTAGTTAATATATTATTTTAATTAATATATTATATAAATTTTATTATAGATTACTATTTTAAGAACGGTAACACAGGGATTTAAGGGTGACAAATGGATCGTTATGGGTGACAAATAGGAAGATAAGGGTGAAAGAGTGAAAAATAGATGGATAAGGGTGACAACTCAGAGGGTGACTGTGAGACACGGAATATTTTCACGTAGGAAAAATAAATGGATGTTCTTTTTGAAAAGAGACATCCCTCTACATAGAGAGGGTTATTCCGTGGGTGCGCATAGTATCAGACGATTTGAGTTCGAGTGTTAGACCTTTCCCCACTGACCGAAGTCAGTGTTGATTTACATCGGTCTAACGTCCGAACACCTTTGTTTAACTGTCAAATAAATCCCAAAAGTCTTCTATGGGGGTTATGATGTTGAGGGCAAACTCTCTAGAGAGACTCTCCATGACCACTCATTTACCACCAATATGTTAATAGAGGGTTAGGGCTAGGCCTGAACAAAACCCTAAGATTTTGGAATAGAAACACAAATATGCAGAAGCCATAGGCATTTTTGAAGTGAAGAGAAGTTTTCTGGACCCCGAGGGTATTTCGGTAATTTCACCACCCCAGGGGTATTTTGGTAATTTTCCCAGGCCAGGGGGATTTCTAAAATTTCTGGGCTGGAACGGAAGTAAGATCGGGTCCCTGATTCCCCAAGGTGCTAAGGCTCTTTCTGGAGAGTTTTAAGAGGCTGCTAGGCCATTTTTAGGTTGCAGGGGTATTTTGGTAATTTTACCATACCATAGACCTAGGTTTAAAGTGATACTCGAGTGTGAGACTGAGCTAACGACACTCTTGGACCGAAAGAATGACAAAGGGTTTCATAGAAAGTATGCCTCTGTCAATTTGACTGAAGGAAGGGTATATACACAGTTTGGTGAAAGACATGGGTTTTCTTATAATTTATCACCAAGGAGGTATATGGAGCATGCTGAATGCTTTTATATGTCCAGTGAGTACATGGGTTGTCGGCGAATTGTCGACTGTACAAAAGTCCGATTCTGTCAAGGTGGAGTGGCAAAAAGCCATTTTGACCCCTCTGGATGCCAAAAGGGGCTAAATCCAAAATCCTTTTTTTTTTCTGAAACACGGAGACTGGAGAGAGAGGGGGGGGGGGGGGATCGCGCGGCCCCGGAGGTCCTTCCTGGCGGGGTCGCGCAACCCCCCGGGACGGGGTCGCGCGACCCCGCCAGTCCACAGCGGGGTCGCGCGACCCCCGCTGACCCCGGCGGGGTGGCCGCGGCCCCCTCTCACGTCCGGGAGGGGTCATTTGACCCTCAGGCATGCGTTTTGGCCCCTCTTCGCGCCGTTTTGCTCCGTTTCTGTCAACTTGAGTTGAGAAGAAGCCGTGGTGGCGCTGCGTGGGGAGAAATCTTCGCGCCCGTCTGTGCCGTGTGATACACTTGCTCGGCCGCTTTGACAGGAGTGCATGCGTGTATTCCTCTTAACTTCCATTGCCGCAATGCCACTTGTGATAATATGATCGGGCCGATAGACCCTAAATCACGGAGGTGGTCCGATGACATCGACGCTACGCCATATCTTTTTCGTCGGTAGTTTCGGAATGAAATCCTCGAAGTATTTCAAGAAAATTACGGGTGCAACAAATGCCCCCCACGGAACGTTCGTCGAGGCCGGAGACAGAGGTGGACGGTCCGTGCCCTTTGTAGTATTTTTGACATCTCCAGAGTCTTCATGACATGGGGAGATTGTTGTGGGACTATACCTTACTGCTTCATTGCTCTTCAGAAATCTGAGAATTGATGCGGGCTTGTCTCAGTGAGACCCACCGATCTAGAAGTAACGTAAGTCTACCTCGGCGAGACACTTTGACCTGAAGCTGATGTCGACCAACCCTTAGGGTATACTGGCCAAAGCTAATGTACACCGTCCTCTATGACATATTGGCCTGAAGTTGGATGCTGGCCAATCTTTGGGGGTGCATCCAAAGTTGACGCGGACCGGCCCTTAGGGCATATTGGCCCAATGTTGATGCAGGCCTGCCTCGGAGAGGCTTGCTGGCCTGGAGTTGCTGTGGACTTGCCTCGACGAGGCTTATTGGCCCAAAGTTGATGTAGGCCTGCTTCTGAGAGACTTGTTGGCCTAGAGCTAATGTAGGCCTGCTTCTAAGAGACTTGTTGGCCTAGAGTTGGTGTGGACTTGTCTCGGCGAGACTTGTTGACCTGGAGTTGCTGTGGACCTGCCTCGGCGAGGCTTATTGGCCCAAAGTTGATGTAGGCCTGCTTCTGAGAGACTTGTTGGCCTAGGGTTGATGTAGGTCTACCTCGGCGAGACTTGTTGGCCCGAAGTTGATGTAGGCCTGTCTCGAAGAGGCGCATCCATCTGAGTCGTCGTTGATTGACTATTGAGCTGTGATAGCTGGAAATCAACATTGGCCGACCCTTGAGGGTGCGTTGGCCAAAAGTCATGGTGCTGGCTGACCACCGAGATGCCACTGAAGACGTGTCGGCTAACCGTTGAGGTGTGTAGCCGCAAGTTAAAGCTGCCTAACTGCTGAGGTGTCGCCAAAGATGTGTCGGCTAACATCTGAGGTGTAGCTGAACATGGTGATGTGTCGGCTGACCGCTGAGGTATGTCGCCGAATGTTGAAGGTGGCCAATTGCTGACTTGTGATAGCCAAGGTTGATGTAGACCAGCCCTTAGGGCACGTTGGTCTAGGTAGATGTCGGCCGTACCCGGGCTGAGGCAACTCCTTTCTTTGTTTTAGCTTCAGCTAGTGAGGCTTCAAAGCTGCTTCAGAGTTTCATGGCCCTTGGGATGGAGTGGCCGAATGGTCCTCAACTTGGTGTAGCATTGCCAGATGCATGCATTTGGTCTCCCTCAGGACGCCTGGATGACTGAGCTTGCGTCTTTATGGGAGGAGTTCGCCCACCTTCGCGCTACTTAGGAGTGGGGGCAGAGGACTCAACTGACGATTCAGCAGGAGGCAGAGCAACTTTGCAGACTTCGGAGAGCCCAGGCTGAGGTGGGCGCCCCAGTCAAGGCCACTTACGAGCGCGAACAAATGGCCTCCCACAGAGTGGAGGGGCTTTTGTGAGAGGTCCGGGGGACCGAGGAGGAGTGCAGTCTTGCGCGTGCCGATGTAGACTCTTCGTCGTAGGCTTGAGGGGCTCCAGGAGGAAGTTCTTTAGAGTGAGACTCGCCTTGCTGAGCTGAGGAGGAGCGAGTCTGATGTTTGATAAGTCTTTTCTCTTTTTTTTTTATCACTTTACCAGCCCTACCGCCCTTTCGGGTTTTCGCCAGGATTGGCCCCCTTTAATTTTTTCCGGTGCACCCTTGCGGGTTTTCACACTGAGGGGTACCCATTTTTGCCTAAGAGGCCCTTTCGGGTTTTCACCTTAGCCGGGTTAAAGCCTTTTTGCCCTTGATTGATCTTCTAACAGAAACAACCAAGTCCGCTGGGACATCAATATTTTTAACCCCATTTTTTTTTGGTCCTATAATGCCAAAAGGCAAGGAGAAAGTGGCACTCCCGTAGGGACGTGTATGCCACAGAGGTGGGACAAATGGGTGGATTCGACTGCCCTAGTGGGACGCAATTAGCCAAATCCGAAAGCCGAAAGTTAAACGGGTTGGCAACCCGAAAGGGGTGTGCATGTGCCAAGCCCGGTTGCGACAACAAAGGAGTAGGTTTAACAGTCCGAGAGGGACATGCGAGTTAAACCTGGCGGCCGATAGGGGGGATGGGTTGGCAGCCCGAGAGAGCATACATAGGCCAGACCCGAGAGGATAAAATGAGGGGATTTGACAGCCCGGATGGGATGTATGAATCAAATCCATGAGCCGATAGGCAAATAGGGTTGGCAGCCCGACGAGGGCATGCAGAGGCCAAGCCCGTGGGGACAAAGGAATAGACTTGGCGATCCCGGTGGGATACATGAGTCAAGTCTGAAGCCAAGAGGCGAGATGGGTTGACAGCCCGAAAGGGGCATGCAGAGGCCAGACCCAGAAGAAAAGGGGTGGATTTGACAGCCCTAGTGGGACGTGAGAGTCAGACCTGAAAGCCGATAGGCGAGATGGGTTGGCAGCCTGAGAGGGCATGCTGAGGCCAGACCCGGTGGGACACGTGCCAAAAGGCATGATGGGTTGGCATCCCGAGAGGGCATGCTGACGCCAATCCCAAGAAAGTAAACAGAGCCGAGAGGCGTGATGGGTTGGCAGCCCGAGAGAGCATACTGAGGCTAATCCCAGAAGGAAAAATGAGCCGAAAGGCATAATGGGTTGACAGCCCGAGAGAGCATACTGAGGCCAAACCCAAGAAGGTAAAATGAGCCGAAAGGCATGATGAGTTGGCAGCCCGAGGGAGCATACTGAGGCCAAACCCAGAAGGAAAAATGAGCCGACAGGCGAGATAGGTTGGCAGCCCGAGAGGGCGTACTGAGGCCACACCTAGGAAGGTAAAATGTGCTGAAAGGCATGATGGGTTGGCAGCTCGAGAGGGCATGCTGAGACCAAACCCAAGAAGGTAAAAAGTGCCGAAAGGCATGATGAGTTGGCAGCCCAAGAGAGTATACTGAGGTCAAACCTGGGAAAGTAAAATGAGCCGAAAGGCATGATGGGTTGGCAGCCCAAGAGAGCATACTGAGGCCAATCCCAGAAGGAAAAATGGTTTGAAAGGCATAATGGGTTGACAGCCCGAGAGAGCATACTGAGGCCAATCCCAGAAGGAAAAATGAGCCGACAAGCGAGATAGGTTGGCAGCCCGAGAGGGCGTACTGAGGCCACACCTAGAAAGGTAAAGTGAGCCGACAGGCGAGATAGGTTGGCGGCCTGAGAGGACGTACTGAGGCCAATCCCAGTGGGACAAAAGAGTAAGTGGGTTTAACTGCTCGGGAGAGACACAGGAGCTAAACTCGGAAGCCGATAGGCGGAATGGGTCGGCAGCCCGAAAGGGGAATGCATAGGTCGAGCCCGATGGGACAGAATATGACAATGTCAGAACGTCGGGGGGACTAGGTGTCATAGGATGACATGTAAGGCGTAGCCATGGCATCAATATGATGTATTGGTCATGATGGGGTGGAGTCATTGACTTAGAGCCACCCATAGAATAAGCAGAGAGAGGATTTTTTCTTTTTCTTTTTCATATTACCAACCTCACCGCCCTTTCGGGTTTTCGCCGAGGCTGGCCCCCTTTAGCTTTTTTCAGTGCGCCCTTTCGGGTTTTCACACCGAGGGGTTGCCCATTTTTGCCCGAGACGCCCTTTCGGGTTTTCACCTCGACCGGGTCTATGGCCTTTTGGCCCTCAGTCAACCGTTGAAGGCTAATTGAGTCCGCCGGGGTATCAGTATTTTTAACCCCATTTGTTTTTTGAACCTTCTCTGAGGAGAGGTATTGTCCTGTGAGGAATGCTGTGGAAACTCCTGCGGTGGCGAGTGGTAGAGCTTCATATGTTTGCCGTTGAGAGGAGGGAAATGATTATCTCCCTTATGGTCAAGGACCGTATAAGCCCCTTGTTGGACACGGAATACATTTCGACGTAGGAAAAATGATATAAAGGAAATAAATGGCATCTTTTTGAAAAGAGTCATTCCTCTGCATAGAGAGGTTTATTCCGTGGATGCGCATAGTATCAGACGATTTGGGTTCGAGTGCTGGACCTTTCCCCACTGACCGGAGTCAGTGTTGATTTACATCGGTCTAACGTCCGAACACCTTTTTTTAACTATCAAAGAAATCCCCAAAGTCTTTTACAAGGGTTCTGATATTGAGGGCGAACTCTCTCGGAGGGCTCACAATGTCCACTCACTCACCACCGACCAACAGAAACAACTAAATTAGGGCTAGGTCTGAACAAAACCCTAAGATTTAGGCATGGAAGCGCAAATATGCGGAAGCCATAGGTATTTTTAAAGTAAAGGGAAGTTTTCTGGACCCCGAGGGTATTTTGGTAATTTTACCAACCCAGGGGTATTTTGGTAATTTTCCAAGCCAGGGGTATTTATGAAATTTCTGGGCTGGAGTGGAAGTAAAACTGGGTCCCTAACTCCCCAAGGCGTTGAGGCTCTTTCTGGAGGGTTTTGGGAGGCTACTAGGCCATTTCTAGGTTACAGGGGTATTTTGATAATTTTACCATACCCCATACCTAGGTTAAAGGTATACCCGAATGCGAGACTGAGCTGACGACATTCCTGGACCAAAAGAATGACAAAGGGTTTCATAGAAAGTATGTCTCTGTCAATTTGGCTGAAGGAAGGGTATATATGCAATTTTGGAAAGCCAAGGGTTTTCATGCAATTTTCCCTCGAGGCTACACATGGAGCATGCTGAGTGCTTTTATAATTCCATATGAGTACAAAGGTTGTCGGCGAGTTGTCGACGGTACAAACATCCGCTTTGGAGCGGGAGATAGGGACGTAGTCCCAATTACAAAAGATTACAGGGTATAACTGCAAATTACAGGACTTCGGTCTTTTACAGTCCCGGGAAGGATATTTTTGTAATTTCGCCATTATAAGGGCAGAAATACAAGACTTAGTCGTCTCGGGACGTAAAGACTTACAAACATGATCCGCTGAGGGGCATAATTACAAACAAAGCCCGCTGAGGGGCATAAACGTAAATATACCCCGTACGGGACATAAGTACAAGACTCGGGGACTTACCCCACGCGGGCCGAAACAAACGAACAAAGGCTTCAAGTGTCTTCCGTAGGTTGTCACTTGTGTCTTCTCTCTCTTTTTTTTCGTGTCTTCGTATTGGACCTCCGGGGGTCTATTTATAGAAGTGGGGAACCTACCGGGAGTGTTCGACCCCGTACGGGTCCAACGGGATGAAAATGACCCCGGGGAGGTCCCATTTTCAAATTTTTTTAGTCCGTGCGCGGGAATGGAACCTCCCCGGGGTGGGAGGTCCCCGGGACGGTCCCGGACCTTCCCGGGGTCGCGAACCCCCGGGGGGGGGGGACCTGCCCGGGTCGCGCTCCCCGGGGGACTGCCCGGGGTCGCAGCCCCCGGGGGGACCTGCCCGGGTCGCGACCCCCGGGCAGGGACCTGCCCGGGGTCGCGACCCCGGGTGGGTCCCGCCCGGGGTCGCGCGCCCCGGGGAGGACCTCCCCGGGGTCGCGGACTCCGGGTGGTCCCCACCCGGCCGCACGCACCCCGAGGGGGGCTCCCCGGGGTCGCGACCCCGGGTGGGTCCCGCCCGGGTCCAGACGACCCCGAGCGGGTCCGCCCGCCTAGGGAGAGTCCCGCGCGGGACTCTTCTTGCCCCGGGCGGACCCGTCCGGGTAAGGGTGACCCCGACGGGTCCCTCCGCCCCCGGACGGGTCTATTCCTCGCGTGAGTTCAATAAAAGGAGGCCTCCGGGGCTTTGAAGCTTCGGGTTCTCGCCGTGCCTCGTGAGAATAGCGAGAGGGAGCGCCTCCTTGTTCGTTTGTCGTCTTCCTCGTGCCGTAGGCCGCTGCGGGAGGACGAGTTGTTGTCCGTGCCTCGTGATACACGTGCGAGGGACGTTGTGCTTGGTACGTAGACCTTTTCAGCATCTCCTTCGTTGTTGTAGAAGTGTTCCTTGCTTGGGTTACACGTTCGAAGGGCGGGGACTTAATCCCGTAGGGATTTTAATATAACCACATGATCCTGACAATCATTGTGGCTTGTGCTTGGCTGGTGGCCATCCCCCGAGGGGTTTATATTGCCACCGCATGTGGGCTATAAAGCCTTAACTTAGGAATATCCGACGGGACGGCGCTACGCCGAATAAGGGACCCCGTGTAGGAATATCCTATCGGATGGTGATACACCGCTTCCGAAACCTTGTCACATGCGAGATCAAAATCCCGAAACTTTAGCACGATAAATTACGGGTGCAACAAATGCCCCCCACGGGACATACGTCCAAGCCGAAGGTGGGGGCGGATGGCCCGTGCGCTCCATGGCTTTTGTGTCAGTCTCCGGGCTCATAGGCATGCCGGAGTTTTGTGTGACTTTCTGTAGTCTTGATGTTGCCCATATGCTGGTTTAACTGACAGCGCTTTCTCTGCTCTTGGCTTTGCAGCTCTTGCAGACATGGCTCGTTCCAGACGGAGCGGAGGGACTTCCCAGAGGTCCAGGACCAGCGGTGGTGATGATCATTATGTACGGAGGACGGACAGGCCTATGCCACCATTCCCTCCTCGCAGCATCACTCCCGAGGACTTTGACGCGGTGGACCGCGGATTCACTTGGGTTGCTGAGGGCCCAATTGGAGAGACTACTACCACTGGGGGCGTTGTTGACGTCTCCAGGATTACGCGGGGGCTGGGATGCTACACTTATGACCGGTCGGGCGGCTACCCGCCCCACTTTCCACTGGACCGTCACCTTCTCCCTTTCATCCAGAGTTTCATACCACCTGGAGCAGAGACTGACGATCCTCGGCTTCCAGAGGAGAGGCGCCGCCTGGAGCGGGCCATATTGCTCGGACGGGACAGTATGCATAGCACCTGCAGTTTTTCTTATCCGAGCTTCCAGAGGGTTTTGCGCGTCAGCGACAGTACCCTGACCAGAGGAGTCTTGGCTCCTACAGGGAGTTTGACAGTTTTACTGTGAGGGCGGCACCGTCTTCACCAGCCACCTGGCATCTGGCCGGGCACCACAGGGCCGCGGATATTGCTCTTGACGGGATGTTTCTGACTCCCACCGGCGCAGCCTGCGCACATGATGATTACGATGCTGACTGCATGCTAGAGAGGATCTTGGCACAGAGGACCCCGAGCTGGTACGGGAAATGGGCCGTTGTTCCTTCCCATTGTTATCGACGCGGCGCCACAGAGTGGCTGTGGGGTGTGCTGCTAGTTTACAGGACATCACTTGACAGGGCGGGCATACGTCATGCAGTGACAGCAGCTTTGTATTCTTACCCTGCCATACCGGGCTGGTCCAGGCTCTAGCTGAGAGATTTAACAGGCGCTGGAACACCTTCATGACTGCTGAGGGGGAGACTTCACTAGACCTGTGGGCTTTCCACAGGATTTCTGGCCTCCCAGTCTGCGGACAGCCATATGAGGAGATATGCCTGGATGATCTGCATCTGAGTGCTTCTGATGGGCAGGCCGATACTTCATGCCATATTGCTTCAGATATCTGATGAAGACTTGGAGGGACTTGGCCCTCGTGGGCAAGGAGAAAGCCGCACGGACGCCGAGGGTGACTCTGAATGCATGGGTCACACATTTCTACAGCGGTCCGTATTGTTTCTACGAGGAGTTTGCTACGTCGGGGATGTCTTGGGAGCAATGCCGCGAGGTCGAGCTCCGCTTTGCTTCACATCCTCGTCACCTACCCGCCCCAACACGGGGGTGGAATTCGAGGGGACTGCCGCCGCTGACTTACCTGGCAGCCTACCTGGCCTACTGGCTGGCCAGCTTTGTGATCCCTCATGGAGAGGAGGGGATTCTGCGGGCGGAGGTGATCTACCCGGCTTGTTTACTGGCTTGCGGGCGCAGACTCGCCATTGCTCCAGCCGCGTTGGCGAACATCTTTCATAGCCTTGGGGCATTGACTTCGCACTCATCTCCTAGAGATAAGCATATCTTGATGCCCACCCACTATCTAAGTGCATGGGCCGGCTTGTTGTTGCCAGAGTTGTCACAGAGGACCCCGGTGGATAATCCAGCTGCGCCCCTGCTTTTTGCTTTTGCTGGTCATCCGGACCAGGACTCAGTTTTGCAGCTTGCCAGTGCTCGCCGTACCTTGTCTTTCCTCCATACTAGGAGGGATGAGAGTCTGGAGTTTGACCACAGCTCTCGCTCGTTCCGTCCATACACAGAGCGACAGGGTGACAGTGTTGTTTGCAGGCTATCTCCTGGGCTCTACCCTCCGACCATGCATTGGTCGATTGGGTTATTTGTGTTCGGCCGAGCGTTCTGGTTTACCGCCGTTCCAGTATGGCCGTGCTTGAGCCATATTACCCGCACAGATTTGCCAGGAATTTTGGGTACGACCAGGCGATACCTCAGCATGCAGATTTTCCCTTTGCAGTTCGGCAGTACAGGCAGAGGGACGTCCACCTGGTGGCGGCTTCATGGCATGACTTCCTCTCCCGGGAGGTGAAGGAGGAGTACCCCATCCCAGAGCAGACACGCAGAGGTTTCTTTGATATACACTATGCGCGCTGGTGGTTTAAGCTCAGCAATGTTTTTAGGCAGCGAGCTGATGTTATTCGAGCTGCAGAGGAACGGCGCTTGAAGAAGGAGGATTTGCCTCCTCTGTTTCTGGATGCGGCGTTCATTAGATCTCACTTTTCTGGGGCCGCCAAGGCCATTCATGAGATTGAGACCCGTTGGAGGGCGGACGGACTCTCGATTCCTGTTGACAGGAGTCAGTATACCGGGGCTTGAAGCCCTTGCGGAGTGCACCAGCTGCGGCTTCTTCTTCTAGGTCTGCCCGTCGGAGGGTAGACCCTGACCCTCTGGCCCTCTACTCCTGGTGGGAGGATCTGAAGACCTCTTGTGGTTTGAAGACCCAGTCCCAACCATCAGAAGCTATTCCAGAGGGGGCATTAGGAGGCAGTGCCTTCACAGCTTGGAGGATCCACATCATGAACGCTGTAGGTTGCGCGGGTCCCCTGGAGTACATCTCAGATTTGGAGGTGGCTACCACCCCCAATGCCATATGGACATTGTGAGCAAGGTTGCTAAGGCCCTTGGCTTGAAGACCGAGCAGGTCGTTTTGAAGCCTGAGAGGCTTATTGGGGATCCAGGTATCTGCTGAGTTATTTAACCCTGTCTCCTTTTGCTCTGCAATTTAAGATGCTGATTTCATGCAATCTTTTTTTACTTGCAGGACATGTTCCTGGCTCAGAGGCTCGTGGGCACGGGAAAAGGCCATGGACTGATGTCCCGGATGGTGATCCGCGGCCTACCATTCGTCCGCGTCCTGAGGAGGGGTCTCCTACTCCAGCTGAGATCTCGAGTAAGAATGGGGAATGTTTGTTTTCAATCAGTATTGCAACCTGTTTTGAAGATGTTGTAATCTGATTGTTGTTTCCCCTTATTGCTGCAGCTCCTCCTGAGGCTATACCTGCTGCGAGCTTTTCTCCTCGTCCCGGAAATATGTTCACAGAGGCGGGGTTAGTGGTGGACGAGTCCATTCCCGACATCAGCGTGGACATTGACGGATTGGACTTCCTCGCCGATGACTACGTGCCTGTAACTGGCGATTCCCCCGCACTTGATAAAGACGGGAGCTCTATTGCTCCGGAGGCAGGTTGGCGTCTTGCATGTTTAACCTTCCCTTGTTCCTCCTTTCTAAACAGATGAAGTATGTGCTTTAGCTAATATAGCATTGCATGTTGCAGGGACTTCACGAGTTCAGACCCCTCTCCCTGCCGTTGGAGGGGGAAAAGGATCTTCTGGCGTCGAGGAGACTTCTCTGCCGTCCGGTTCTTCAGGGGAGAGAGGCTCTGGCACCTTATCAAGGACAGGGACTTCCAGCACCTCCTCCAGCGGGAGTTCTTCTTCTTCTTCTTCAAGTTCTTCTGAAGAAGGCGAACTCAGGATGAGCCCAGGTGACTTAAGATCCCCGTTTTTCTTTCTGTACATGAAATAATGAGTTTATCTGACTAGTCTTGCTCATTGTTGTACAGCTACTCAGACGACCTTCCCTTTGGGTGAGCTTTCCAGACTCATAGAGGTCGGTTCTTCTGCTGACTTGCCAGCTTTTGATGAAAGGGTTGGGATTCCAACTACAGAGGTTGCGATCCCTGGCAAGGAGGCATCGTCCCTAGATATGGGACCATCGGTAGGTACTACCGATGTTACAGAGTCTACCCGGGTGCAGACTTTAGGTATGCACAAAGATACTCTGTACATCATTCCAGCCACACATACTGCTGCATGTTGACATCCTGAGATGCTTCTGTTTTGAAACAGCTGGCGATCATCAGAGGAGGGCAGCCTCCCTCGGTCCACAGAGATAGACCAGACACCATGCTCCTTTGATATGCCATCTGAAGAGCAAGGCACCGCCGACGAGGCCACGACCTTCACTGATTCGGTAGCGACAGGTATATTGTTGTGAAATTAAGGAATTTTGTCATTCATCGAACAAGACTCCTTTCATTTATGATATTGATTATCATTTGACAGGTGGATGCCTTCTTTCAGCTGTCTCTCCTTCCATGGGGCCAACTACAGGGGTTGACCCCGCTGTGATTGAAGAGGAGGCACCTATGCAGGCTGGTATGTCTTCATTAAGTATGAAGTGCTCATTCTGCTTTTTAGTATGGCTGGAGTGCTAAGACTTTCCGTTCCTTGCCTTCTTTGCAGAGAGGTCGGCGACGCCTATACCATCCACAGAGCAGGGACCAACACTTGCTGATGGTTGCCCACTAGTCCCTATGGAGGGATCTCCTCGTGGGCCCAACCCGGCGAGCGAGACTGTTTCAGGTAAGAGTCCTTGAAGTTTGCACTCTTGGAGTCTTACTCTTATGACATTATTGTGGTGATACACTCACAATCTCTCCCTCTTTTTTTTTTTAAACAGGGTCCGTAGAAGGAGCAGGCGTGACACATATGGATTTCCCTGCCCTTGGAGTTGAGTGGCCCGACGCTCCTGCACTCGGGACGGCGTTACATGTTGCCATCGCTGACCAGCTCCTACAGGGTCTTGATCAGTTGATCCGGGCTGACCCACTGCCCTCCGTGGAGGCCTTGAGGGCCGATCTGGAGGTGTTCACCAGAAGCTACCACGGACTGAGTTTTCCCCGAGACGCATGGGCCGCGAGACTGGAGGGCTTATGGAGCGAGTTTGCTCGCCTCCATCTTGCACAGGAGCAGAGACGGAGAGCCCAACTACAGGTCCAGGAGCAGGAGGAGCAGCTGCGTGAGCTTCGAGCAGCCAGGGCTGAGACCGACCTCCACCTTGCGAGCTTCGAGGGGGATAGCCGGAGGACCTCTCTCCGAGTGGAGGAGCTACAGAGAGAGCTCCAGGAGGCTGCCGAGGAGCATCGTGTTGTCCAGGCAAAGGTGGAGACCTGCCGTCGCCGATCTGATGAGCTTCGGGAGGAGATCTTCAAGGGGGAGACTCGCCTCGCGGAGTTGCAGAGGGACGTGCACCGTGGTTGACGAGCTCTGGCACTTTCTTGTACATAGGGCTCTTACGCCCCATTTTTGTTTGAGTTACCCCCGAGGGCTTGTCTCGGGCTCCTTGATGACATTAGTGAATAAAGGATAGAGCTTAGCATAGCTGTTTCTGCTTCCATCCTCTTGCATGTATGTCTCTTTTTTTTTATCACTTTACCAGCCCTACCGCCCTTTCGGGTTTTCGCCAGGACTGGCCCCCTTTAGCTTTTTCCAGTGCGCCCTTTCGGGTTTTCACACCGAGGGGTACCCATTTTTGCCTAAGGCGCCCTTTCGGGTTTTCACCTTAGCCGGGTTAAAGCCTTTTTGCCCTTGATTGCTCTCTAACAGAAACAACCAAGTCCGCTGGGGCATCAATATTTTTAACCCCGTTTTTTTTTTTTAACCTATAATGCCAAAAGGCGAGGAAAAGGTGGCACTCCCGTAGGGACGTGTGTGCCGCAAAGATGGGACAAGTGGGTAGATTTGATTGTCCGGGTAGGACGAATAATCAAATCTGTGAGCCGAAAGGCGAAACGGGTTGGTAGCCTGAGAGGGCGTACTGAGACCGCACCCGAGAGGATAGAAACGAGCCGAAAGGCTAATGGGTTGGCAGCCCGAGAGAGCATACTGAGGCCGAACCCGGTGAGACCAAAAGGTGTAATGGGTTGGCAGCCCGAGAGAGCATGCTGAAGCCAAGCCCGGTATGACAAGATGAGTGAATTCGACTGCCCTAATGGGACGTAATTAGCCAAATCCATACCTGAAGGTTGACCGGATTAGCAACCCTAAAAGGGTGTGCATATGCCAAGCCCGGTTGGAACAACAAAGGAGTTGGTTTAACAGTCCAAAAGGACATGCGGGTTAAACCTGGAGGCCGATAGGCGGGATGGGTTGGCAGCCCGAGAGAGCATACATAGGCCAGACCTGAAACGATGACAGGAAGGGATTGACAGCCCGGGTGGGACATATAAGTCAAATCCGCGAGCCGATAGGCAAATAGGGTTGGCAGCCTGAGAGGGCATGCTGAGGCCAAGCCCGTGGGGACAAAGGAGTAAACTTGGCGATCCCGGTGGGATATATGAGTCAAGTCTAAAGCCAAGAGGCGAGATGGGTTGACAGCCCGAAAGGGGCATGCAGAAGGCCAGACCCAGAAGAAGAAAAAGGGTGGATTTGACAGCCCTAGTGGGACGTAAGAGTCAAATCCGAGAGCCGATAGGCGAGATGGGTTGGCAGCCCGAGAGAGCATGCTGAGGCCAGACCCGATGGGACAAAGATGGGTTTGACCACCCTAGTGGGACGGGAAAGTCAAACCTGAAAGCCGATAGGCGAGTAGGTGGGTTGGCAGCCCGAGAGGACATGCTGAGGCCAGACCCGGTGGGACATGTGCCAGAAGACACGATGGATTGGTAGCCCGAGAGAGCATACTGAGACCAGATCCCAAGAAGATAAGATGAGCCGAAAGGCATGATGGGTTGGCAGCCCGAGAGGGCGTACTGAGACCAATCCCAAGGAGGTTAGATGAGCCGAAAGGCATGAAGGGTTGGCAGCCCGAGAGAGCATACTGAGGCCATTCCCTAGAATGAAAAAGGAGCCGAAAGGCATGAAAAGTTGGCAGCCCGAGAGAGCATACTGAGGCCAGTCCCAGTGGGACAAGAGAGTAAGCGGGTTTAACTGCTCAGAAGAGACACGTGAGCTGAACCCGGAAGCCGATAGGCGGAATGGGTCGGCAGCCCGGAAGAGGGCATGCATAGGCCGAGCCCGATGGGACAAAGTATGACACCGTCAGAATGCCAGTGGGACTAGGTGTCATAGGATGACATGTAAGGCGTAGCCCTGACATCAATATGATGTTTTGGTCGAGATGGGTGGAGTCATTGACTTAGAGCCACCCATAGAATAGACAGAGAGAGGATTTTTTTTTCACATTACCAACCTCACCGCCCTTTCGGGTTTTCGCCGAGGCTGGCCCCCTTTAGCTTTTTCCGGTGCGCCCTTTCGGGTTTTCACACCGAGGGGTTGCCCATTTTTGCCCGAGGCGCCCTTTCGGGTTTTCACCTCGACCGGGTCTGTGGCCTTTTTACCCTCAGCCAACCGTTGAAGGCTGACTGAGTCCGCCGGGGTATCAGTATTTTTAACCCCTTTTCTTTTTTTTTTTTTTTTGAACCTTCACTGAGGAGAGGTGCTGTCCTGTGAGGACTGCTGCAGAAACTCTTGCGGTGGCGCATGGTAGAACTTCATATGCTTGCCGTTGAGAGGAGGGAAGGGATTGTCTCCCTTGTGGTCAAGGACCGTATAGGCCCCTCCTTCATAGACCTTCTGGATGACGTAAGGTCCACGCCAATTGGGCTGGAGTTTGCCGCTGGATCTTCCCGCGAGAACCTCCTTTTCTTTGACCATGACGAGGTAGCCTTTCTTAAACGCCCGTTGCTTGACCAGCTTGTCATAGGCACGTGTCATGCGGGCTTGATACACTTGTAAGTGTTTGTAGGCTTTGAGTCTTTGACCCTCAAGGTTGGACAATTCCTCGAGCCTTCTTTCAATTTCAGATTGGTCTTGGCCTGGCAATCCGGCGTGCACAGCAACGCGGTAAGATGCTAGCTCGATCTCCACAGGGACCACCGCTTCAGCTCCATAGACTAGGGAGAATGGAGAGCAACCCGTGGGGGTTTTGTAGATGGTACGATAGGCCCATAGGGCTTCGTGGACCTTCTCGCCCCAATCCCGCTTGCGGCCACCTACTATCTTGGACAGCAGCTTGCAGAGGGTTTTGTTGAAGGCCTCGGCTAACCCATTGGCCTGGGGATTGTAGACCGACGACGCTCTCCAGTCAATATGGAACTTGGCCGCCAGAGCATAAATAGTCTTGTTCTTGAACGGCGTGCCATTATCGATATAATCCGACTGGGGGTGCCGAATCTGTATATGATATAGTGCCGCACAAAACGAGCAACTATCTCCCCTGTAACTTCCCGTAGTGGAACGGCTTCCGCCCATCTGGAGAAGTAATCGGTGGCAGCAAGTATGAACTTGTGCCCTGGGACGATGGTGGGAATGGTCCCACAATATCCATACCCCACTCTGCAAATGGCCAAGTAGGCGCTGTTGGATGGAGCGGGTTAGGTGGCCGCCGAGGGACTGGGCCGAATGCTTGGCATTGATGACATGTACGAGCATATTGATTGCAATCTTCGTACATGGTAGGCCAGTAGAACCCTTTGAGCTTGATGCTATTTTTCATCTTAGCTCCTGCCTGGTGAGCTCCACACAATCCGGAGTGGACCTCGTGCATGACAGTCTTGCTTCCTTGGACGAAAGACACCGCAGGAGGACCGATCGGTCTTTTTCATGGACGAGCCTAAAGAGCAGACCGTCAATCAGCTGGTAGGATGTCGCCCTGCGTAGCAGTTGCACCCTCTGAGCCCGATCAGGAGGGAGCCAGCCGTTCTTTATTTTTATAATTGGCTCGCGCCAATCTTCTCTTCGGGAGCATTCTCCTCTTGAATGTTGTCGACCTCATAAACAGTGAGGCCGGATTCTTCGTCGAGCACACTTGGCATGAGCCTTCGGTGTCTGACAGTAATATTTAATTCTCCCTCAGGCGGGAGTTTTAGGGCTGCTGCCAACTTTGCAAGAGCATCAGCCTGGGAGTTGCTGCCTCTGGGGACATGGCCTATTTCAAATAGGTAGAATTTTTCTTTGAGCCTCATGACGGCTGCATGATAGGGGACGAGCTCCTTCTTCCGGACGTCATAGACGCCCAGTACTTGTCGGATGACGAGCTGAGAATCCCCGTACACTTTGATGCACTTGATGTCCATCTCCAGTGCCAGTTGAAGCCCAATAATCAGCGCTTCATACTCTGCCTCATTATTAGTCAGCGACTTCATGAGAGCGCAAGAGTTGTGGAGGATGCCGCCTTGTGGAGACACAAAGACTACCCCCGCGCCTGAGACATAGTCTGTAAGGCCGCCGGCCCTTTTGATTGTCCGAGAGGCACCATCAAAATATAACTCCCAGTGTGGGAGATCAAGGGTGAGGACACCCGGCTCCATCTGTGGTGGGACTTTTTCATAATGTTCCCCAATGGCTTGAGAAGGCACCAACACCTCTTCGTCGGGTAGCTCGAAGTTGAGTGGCGAATCTTCCGGCACAGGGTGCGCTGCTAAGAACTCCGCCATCCCTTGTCCCTTGATCGCCTTGCGTGGGACAAAGGTGATATCAAACTCCATGAGGATAAGTGCCCATTTACCAAGCCTACCAGAAAGGACAGGTTGGCTGAGCAGAAACTTGAGTGGGTTACATTTTGAGATGAGCTCCACCCGGTGGGCTAGAAGGTAGTGCCTTAGCTTCTTGACAGCAAACACCAGAGCTAGGCACACCTTTTCCATGGGAGCGTACCGGTGCTCAGGCCCGATCAGCTTCGGCTGAGGTAGTACAGCGGCTGTTCTTGCCCTCTTCATTGATCTGGCTAGCAGAGCCCCCAAAGAGGCATCCATGGCAGCAATATATAAGATAAGGGGTTTCCCTCTGACGGGTGCCCCTAAGACTGGAGGAGTCAGCAGATACTCCTTGATTTGCTCGAAGGCCTTCTGACAGTCTTCGTCCCATATGAAGGGTGCTCCTTTCTTCATCAGTCTGCCGAAAGGTAGGCATCTTCCTGAGAGGTTAGAAATAAACCGCCTAATATAGGCGAGCCTTCCCTGAAGAGATCTGAGCTCTGTCAAGTTCTTGGGCGGAGGTAGTCCTCTTATAGCCTTGATTTTGTCAGGGTCAATTTCTATACCCCGTACCTGACGATGAAGCCAAGGAACTTGCCGCTGGAGACGCCGAAGGCGCACTTCATCGGGTTCATCTTGAGTTGAAATTGTCGAAGCCTTTCAAAGACTCGACGCAGGTCAGCTAAGTGATCCTCCCGCTTCTTTGTCTTGACGACCAGATCATCAACATAGCATTCGACAAGGTCATGTAGCATCTCGTCGAAGATCTTGGTCATTGCCCTTTGGTAGGTTGCGCCGGCATTCTTCAGACCGAACGGCATCCTTTTATAGTTGAAGATCCCCTTAGGAGACCGGAAAGCCGTATGGTCTTTGTCTTTGACGGCCATGCGGATTTGATTATAGCCCGACGACCCGTCCATAAAAGACAAAGCTTCGTGACCAGTGGTCATATCAACCATTGTCTCAGTGATTGGGACAGGGAAGTCGTCCTTTGGACATGCCTTATTCAAATCTCTGAAGTCGATGCAGACTCGGACTTGGCCATTCTTCTTCTTGACAGGGACTATATTGGCGAGCCACACAGGGTACATGCAAGGCTCTATGAAGTCCACGTTGAGCATCTTGTCAACCTCAGCATTGACCTTTAGCTCCAGCTCGTGGCGCATACGCCTTTGAGCTTGCTTGACTGGCTTGACTGTTGAAAGTATTGCCAGCTCATGTTCAGCCACAGAAGGGTCGAGCCCGGGCATTTCTTTGTAAGTCCAGGCGAAACAATCCCTGAACTCTTCTAAAAGCTGTCGATACGACTGCCTTTCTTTCTCGCTGAGGAGAGCACTTATGAAGGTGGGACGGTAGTCATTTTTGCTTCCGAGATTGATTTCAATCAACTCGTCCACAGTCGCTTGACCACCGTCTTCAAGCTCTGGTGGAGCTGGTTGAAGGTCGACGAAGTCTCCCTCATCATCAGTGTTGGCTTCATAGACCTCAAATTCTTCGAAGCACCCTTGCTCGTGGCTTGAAGCCGAAGAGCTTGCTTTGTTTTGCTGATGGTTAGCAGGCTGGGCTGCTTTTTCCTCTGAAGGGTGACCATTGTCAGCTCCTGATGAAGGTGAGGGTGTCAAGGACACATCACCGGAATCCCTTATAGAGTCATCAACCTTGGGCTCAGCTTCTGCTTGCCCGTATGGAGAGGTAGCAGTCCTATGGTGTTGACTGCAAAGTGGACCTCGAAGTCCGTCTCCTGGTCATAGCCAAGGCCCCTTGTATCTTTGCGGGAGAAGGGAGGTTGCCCACGAACTGCGGAGGGTTCCACAGTTGATGGAAATACGCCGCTCGCGCAGGGTCCAGAGTTTGCGGGATGTGCTGCTTTTTACACATTTCCTTGATGTATTTCGGCATATCGTCCATCTCCTGGACTGGCTCTGGCACCACATCGCGGGAGTATCCCAGCCGAAATTATCTTCAGGAGGGCAGGGTGGGACTAAATCACCTTTGTAAAAGATGATCGGCTTGTCCCCCTTGCTCTTGTTGCGTCTCCTTCTCCGTTGATAGGAGACTGTGAAGGTCTTCAACTGTTCCACCTCCTGTTCTTCCCATTGGGACAAGAGTTGAAGGCACTTAGGCGGTAAGGAGATACTCCCGTCAATGACTCGGCTGATGAGGTTGGCTTCAAAGTCAACACTTCGCCTTTCTGGTTGAGTTGAATTGGAGGCGGCACTGAGGCTCAGCTTGTGCAGCTTTACCATGTCTTGGTTGACAGTGAAGAGCTGCCCTTCTTCAACTTCAGGGTCCACCTTTTGCTTCCCTTTGTCTTTTAAAGACTCGGGATTGTTAAAGTGGGCTTCCCAAAATATAGTGAAGCATCGGCCAGATGGCACTCATTGGGGTGGAACGGGGCTTGATCTGCGAAGACCGTATGTTGCTCCCCTTCCTTGGCATATTTAATGCACTGATGCAGAGTTGAAGGAACGACCCAATTCTCATGAGCCAGGTCTTCCAAGCAGCATCTTGTAAGATGTGTCGGAGTTGATGATATAAAATGTCGCTTGGGTGACAAAATCGCCCAAGGCTAGCTTGACCACAACCCGACCAAGCGCTTCCTCGGAACCCTGATTGAATCCCGAGATCTTGACATCTGTCACCTTTTGCAAATAAGGTGCCAAGTATAGAGACTTGAAAGTCTTCAAGGCATGATGTTGACGGCTGCTCCGGCGTCAACCAGGATGCGATTCACGTCATGCCCATTAATCGTCCCCTTCATATATAAGGGGCGATTATGACACGGAGAGGACATCAACATGTCTTTGTCCGTGAAGGAGATGTTGGCTGTGAGTGCTTCATATGCCTGGGCTTGCAACTCTGCAACATGGGCTTCATATGCCTCTGGATCTTGAAGTATCTTGACCAGAGCCTCTCTGAGGTCTTTGCTCCAGGCAATGGCTTCCCAAATAGTGACATTTGTTGGGAACCGCTTCATATGATGAATGATTTTGCGGTCTGCCCGAGCACGGGTCTTGTCAAATGGCGGGATGATCTCCGCCAGGGTCTTCGGCGCCTGGCGAGGCTTCTCTCGCTTAAAAGGGCGCTCCTCCGTATTCTGGCCTTCTGCATCTTCTTGGAACAGCGGAGCCAAGGATTCCTCTGGAGGTGGCAAAGGCCCATCATGCTGGTCTTCATTAGAAGGACCGGCCTGGCTCGCAGGCTCGACCCTGTTGGAGGGGCCGGCCTGCTCTGACGCCTTCTCGCACTTTGGCGACTTGGCTGGCTCCTCTTCTTCATCAGAGGATGTGATTGTAAAAGGACGCCACCCGGCTTAGCCGTTGAGCGGGGTTTGAACCTCTGAGGAGTTGAGGATGAAAGGGATTCCCCGAACTTGGGTTTCTGGGACAGGACCCGGCTTCTCCCCTCTGAATATTATGACCCGGTCAAGAGTCAGGGGACCTCACGTCCACGTCCTCGGCCACGACCTCGGCCACGTCCCCGGCCATTTCTTGCCGAGCGACGCTGATATGTCGCCATAGGAGCCTGGCCTCCAGTGCTATCAGCCGTGGGACAGTAAATATTGTCGGGTGGCGGAATCGCCACCATGTTGCAGGAGAGCTCTTGCAGCATTTCCTCGAGCATCTCGACAGTGAGCTCCTCATCTTTGTAGAATAAGGAGAGCTCCTCCGGGATTGGGAAGTCTTCACCTTCTTCAAGACGGTGAACCATTTCTCGGAGCCATTGCAGAAGACGGGCTTTGCGCCCAAGCTTGTCCCAGGGAATATATTCGTCTAAAGTGACGACCCTGGTGGGATGAGGGGGAGTGTACTCCTCCAGCTCATCTATGAGCTTTTGAAGTCTTTGTAGAGGAGTTGGCTCCTTAGGAGCCTCCATAGCAGCGGCTTGCTCGCTTGCTTCTTCAATCTCCTCTTCAAATTCTTCCTGCGATTCTTCTCCTGCTTCTTTTGGCGTGCTGCCTCTTGAGAAGAGAGAGGAGTTAGCTTTGGCAGTGGGACTTGCTTGCCCCCAGAATTTTGCTTCTTGCTCCGGGCTGACTCCTTAGGAGCTTTAGCTGCCCGGCTTTTTCTGGGGCAACCTTGGTCCAATTGGCCTCCTCCGGCTGAGCTTGGAAGGTGGCATTGATTGCCTGAGCAATTATTTCAGGAGGCAACTCCTGGAACTCTGCCAGTCCACAGTGGGGCCTCTGGGAGCTTTGTAGTTCCACCGACTTTGCTTGGGCTGGTGGGTTGGCTTGCTTGAGCTGCTGAGGCCTTTCTACAATTGGCGGACCTCGCTGGGCTGACAGAGGCCTTAGCCGGGATCTTTGCGGGCTCAAGGGTTGAGTCCTCTCCCCGACTAATGGCCTTGCTGACTTGGCAGGAGCTTTGGCTGAAGGCTCTGACGCCTTGGCTTTGCCTTTATTATCTGGCCGAGAGTTCTCTCTTATGACGATGCCAGGCTGACTGGACCTGGGACGGACCTTGGAACTCTCTCCCACGGCTTGGCTTCCTGGGTTCTGGACCTTAGGCCCTTTATAGGTGGCGGCCTTGCCTTTAGTGAGTAATGGGAATTCATCATTTTCTCGGGCTCACTTGGCCGGGCTAATCGGGAGAAAGCTTCAGTTTCTCGCCGGCCTGCTGGAGAGTCTCCCTGGCGGCCTCTGCGAGACGCAACCTCGTCATGGAGTTCCCCTGAGTATCGACAACCCCTCTCTGGATGAGGGCTTCAATGAAGTCCTGGACCTCTGAGCATTGCCGAGTGGGGTGAGACACCCTTGCATGATACTTGCAATAGCGGGGGTGTCTCTTGGCCGTCTCATTGTAATAAGACGGCGGGTCATGTGTCAGCACCCAGCCATCCTCCAGAAGCTTGTCAAAAATCTTCTCAGTGTCCTCCTTGGGGAAAGAACACTGGTGAGAGGGTCGCCACCCTGGATACCAGAGCGTGGACTTGGGCGATTGGGAACTGGCTCCCTGGGAACTAACTCCCTCCTCCTGCGGCTCGGGGAACTGGAAGGCTGCCGAGGCATGTATGACGTTGACGGAGAAGTGAAGGCTCCTTCGTGCATGCGGCTGCGGTGGGTCGACTAGAAATTCGCCCATATCCACCTTCCCTCGCCTGATCAAGTCTTCGGCGAGGTCCTTGAACGGCTCACAATTGTGGATAACATGGCCAACAATTTCATGATATGGGCAATAGCCCTGATGAAAAGCAGCACCTGGTGTCTGCTCCAGAGGTGACGGGCTAATCAACCCCGCCCGCTGACATGCGAAGAAGATATTGGGAGTTTTCTCCAAAGGGAAGGAATATAACTTCTCTGGGAGCTCGACTTGAAGTGGAGCCTCCACGTCTTCGGTGAGTCCTCCTCGTCTTCAGATGAATCCGAGGACTCTTCAGAGAGCCAACCCCTGAGCGGAGCCCGACCCGTGGGCGATACACCCGCCTCCCGTATGTGGGCTGGAGCTAACTCCCTGGCAAATGGGCCAAAAGGGAAGGTGGACAACTGCTGATCAATACTTTCCAGGAACTGCAGCAGGCGCCTTTGTTCTCGTCGCAGCTGCCGGACTTCCCCTCGGATCTTCCGGATGGTCCTCCGCAGTGCTAAACATTCTGGGAATGAGGAGGAGTGGCTCTGGGACCACCATTGGGCTGTCGACTTGAGGGCCCGGCTTCGGAGGCATTGGAGCTTGAAGCCATCGCCACCAAATGGACCACGTTAGCTGACCGGTTCGATCGGCTCCAAGGATGAGGCTGGGGTGGGTCGACTGCATGGCCCAGCATATTTACCAGGCCCTTTTGAATGAGCTCCTCTGCTATATTCTTGAAAACATAGCAATCCCCGACGGTGTGACCCAACCTCCGGTGATACACACAATAGGTTGGATCATCTGTCTTATCCACCTCCGCGGGCTTCCGCGGATCCGGCAGAGTGACGAGCTGCTCCTTCATACATAGATCAAAGAGCATCTTAGTATGCTCCTTTCTGAAGGAATAAGGCGTCTTCATGTTCTCCGCTAAGAAAGACGCATTTGTCTTATCACCAGACTTCTTGCCTTTTCCTTTGGACTTTCCTTCCCCTTTATCTCCATTCGTCGGGGGAGAAGTCCACGGCATTCACCTCCTTACCGCTAGCCAGACGGTCTTTGGAGGATTTGCCTTTGGCAGAAGCTTGTGTAGGGTGGTCAGCGAAGAACATCTCAATTTCCGCCACCACCGTGTTCAGCTGGTCAAAGCCTCTGATATTGGAGCCCAGAAGCTTTTCGCTGACTTCTGCCGAGAGACCCCTGCGGCAGATGGTGATCGCATCTTCAGGCGTCGGAGGATTATCGCAGCGCATGCTGACGTCCCTCCATCGCTTGATGAAGTCCAATGCTGTTTCACCCTTCTTCTGTCGAAGGGAACAAAGCTCTGCTAAGGAGACTTTGCGTTCGACCATTTGGAAACGGTCGACAAACTTCTTCTGCATATCAGCCCAATCAGATACTGAGTTGGGCTTCAACCTTGAATACCATTGGAAGGCGATGCCAGTCAATGACGTGGCAAAATACCGCAGCAAATATGCCTCTTCCAGGGCTAATTCACCCATGGCCGTCATGTAATAGGCCAGGTGCTCATGCGGAGAGCCCTGCCCGTTGAACTTCTGGAGCTTCGGGGCTTAGGGCAATCAGGCGGAAGCTTCTTAATTGATGACGGAGGGGATAAGGCACGCTGTACAAATCAACGGTAGGCCACTCCCTCGCCATGTTGAGCAAACTTTGCCTCTACAATGCGCTCAATCATCTGCTTCTGCGCCATGAGGCTTTCTGCAGCAGGAGTAGCAGATGATCGCGCATTGACTTCATGCGGCGGACTTCGAAGTCCACTGCCAGTGGGAGTCTTGCAGCGGTACAGAGGCATTGGCTGCTGCTGGAATGGAAGAAGGCTGCTGATCCACTCCAGCCGGTGCCGCCTGAGGCGGGGAAGGAACCTCCTTTTCGCGCAAAAGGGACTGTAAGAGGTTCTTGAGCTCTTGGTTTTCCCGTCGAAGCTCGTCCAATGTGGGGGCCCGTGGCTCTTCCCCCAGCTCTTCTTCATGCCGGGAGTGACTGTCCCCATCAACACTGTGGACGTCTTCCTGGCGCTCTTCTTGCCGTGCCGGCTCAGGCTGAGATGTACCGGCGGCCGGCGCTTGTTGTGTTTGTGCCAGGCCGCGGGACCCGGACCTTGACCTCCTCTAGTATTGAAGAGGCTGATTAAGTTCCCCCGAGGTGCCTTCGGGCTGTTTTTCGCCGGAGGTGGCGTAACAGGTGAACACTTTGACGGTGTCATCGGTCACCTGGACCACCCGCTTTTTCTTGGGCGGTTGTCGCTCCGGCTTGGGCGGCCTCCCAAGTCTGTCAAAGACGGACACTCGGGATGTGGATGCTTGAGGGGAGCGATCCTCTTCCGTGTGCGTGGAACTGGCCCACGGGGAAGTCGGCCGCACCTTCTTGCCAGCTCCACGGCGCTTCTGCCCCCGTAGGGGCTGATTTGTAGATTGCGGAGAGACTGAGGCCTCAGTGCTTGTCGGACTCCGCATTCGTCGAAGATCCGACATGCGAAAAGGCTCCTCTGCCCTGGCACGTCTTATAATCCGGGCCTCCTCCTTGGTGACCCAGATCTTCTTCAAGTGGGGTTGGCGCTCCTCCACTTGGTTACCCCCTGTCCTTGGACGGGGAGCTCGTGGCTTGGGCCGTTGCAGAGGGCCCTGGGTTGCCGCCGGTGCGGCAGACTTCTCCTCCTTCACTCCTTTCTCCCGGATTTGCCGGAGGGGGTCGAAGCGGTTGGAGGTAGAAATAGTCGGGACATGACGATCCCGTGGTAGGGTTGACTCGCCTCCATCGAGCCGGATGCGAATATCTCCGACAATTACAGTCTTGCCGGAGCGCGAGACAGCCGCTTCGGGCCTTGCACCCTTACGGCTACGGCGTTGCCCCCATCGAGCAGGGGCGGCGGTGGTGGCACCCACCATAGGCACGGCGTCATCCTGACGACGGCGGCGTTGCCCCCGTTGAGCAGGGGCAGCACCTCTGAGGGTGGCCGCATTGGGTTTGGCGCCGTTGCGGCGGCGGCGTTGCCCCCGTTGAGCAGGGGCGGCGCCGGCAGTGATTTGATTGACCGAGAAGACTTGGCCATCAGTTGGGGCAGAAGGCCTAACACCTTCGGCAGTTGACGGAGCAGCCAATGGAGCTCGTCTGGTTGTTGGGATGAAGGGCTTGACACCCTTAACAGTGGAGAGTTGACCGGATGGACCCGGCCAGTTACTGGAGCCGAGGGCCTGACACCCCCGACAGTCGCGTTGTTGACCGAGCGAACCCGGCCGACTGTTGCAATAGAGGGTCTGGCGCCCTCAGAAGCTGGCTTGTTGGCTGAACAGACTCGACCAATTGTTGAAGCCGAGGGCCTGGCACCCCCGACGGCTGGCTTGTTGACCGGGCGAACCCGGCCTACTGTTGCGGAGGGCTTGCCGCCCTCAACAGTTGGCTTGTGGACCGGACTGACCCGGCCAGCTGATGGGGCCGAGGGCCTGACACCCCCGACAGTTGTCTTGTTGACCGGGCGGACCCGATTAGTTGTTGGAGCCGAAGGCCTGACGCCTCCGACAGTTGTCTTGTTGACCGGGCAGACCCGATCAGTTGTTGGAACCGAAGGCCTAACACCCTCAGTGATGGTCTTGTTGACCGGACTGACCCGGCTAGTTGCTGGAGTCGAAGGCCTGACACCTCCGACAGTTGTCTTCTTGACCGGGCGGACCCGGCCAGTTAATGAAATAGAGGGCTTGACACCCTCAGTGATGGTCGTCACAGCCGCGGCCGAGCTGATCTCAACCACGGGCACAACGCCCAGGAAGAAGGGCGAGCCGACGACTGCTGGGAAGTCGCCGAAAACAAGTGGCGTTGCCAGGTAGCCGACCCTAGCATGGTTGGCGACGATCTCTGGGCCGTAGGTAACGGACAGCCATCGCTGTGCTGTGTTGGATGGTGGTGGTGCGTAGCACGAAAGGAGTGGCGTGCAGATACACAAAGAACTCTCAATGAAAGAGAGATGTGCCCTCCTCTTCCCGTCCTGTAAAAGGAAGAGGAGGACGTCAGAACCTCAATGAGGATTTTGGGGAACGACTCTGACAGAAGAAGAAAGGCAGGAAAAGTCCCACCGGGCGTGCCAGTCTGTTGGACACGGAATATTTTTGACGTAGGAAAAATGAAATGAATTAAATGGCGTCTTTTTGAAAAGAGTCATTTCCTCTGCATAGAGAGGTTTATTCCGTGGATGCGCATAGTATCAGACGATTTGGGTTCGAGTGCTGGACCTTTCCCCACCGACCGGAGTCAGTGTTGATTTACATCGGCCTAACGTCCGAACACCTTTGTTTAACTGCCAAAGAAATCCCCAAAGTCTTTTACAAGGTTCTGATGTTGAGGGCGAACTCTCTCGAAGAGCTCATAATGTCCGCTCACTCACCACCGACCAACAGAAACAACTAAATTAGGGCTAGGTCTGAGCAAAACCCTAAGATTTAGGCATGGACGCGCAAATATGCGGAAGCCATAGGCATTTTTAAAGTAACGGGAGGTTTTCTGGACCTCGAGGGCATTTTGGTAACTTTACCAACCCAGGGGTATTTTGGTAATTTTCCAGGCCAAGGGTATTTATGAAATTTCTGGGCTGAAGTGGAAGTAGGATCGGGTCCCTGACTCCCCAAGGCACTGAGGCTCTTTTTGGAGGGTTTTGGGAGGCTACTAGGCCATTTCTAGGTTACAGGGGTATTTTGGTAATTTTACCATACAATATACCTAGGTTAAAGGTGATACCCGAATGCGAGACTGAACTGACGACATTCCTGGACCAAAAGAATGACAAAGGGTTTCATAGAAAGTACGTCTCTGTCAATTTGACTGAAGGAAGGGTATATATGCAATTTCGGAAAGCCAAGGGTTTTCATGCAATTTTCCCTCGAGGATACACATGGAGCATGCTGAGTGCTTTTACAATTCCATATGAGTACAAAGGTTGTCGGCGGATGGTCGACTGTACAAATGCCCACTTTGGAGCGGGAGATAGGGACATAGTCCCAATTACAAAAGATTATAGGGTATAACTGCAAATTACAGGACTTCGGTCTTTTGCAGTCCCGGGAAGGACATTTTTGTAATTTCGCCATTATAAGGGCAGAAATACATGACTTAGTCGTCCCGGAACGTAAAGACTTACAAACATGGCCTACTAAGAGGCGTAATTAACAACATGGCCCGCTGAGGGGCATAAACGTAAATATACCCCGTAGGGGCATAAATACAAGACCCGGGGACTTACCCCACACGGGCCGAAACAAACGAACAAAAAGCTTCAAGTGTGCTCTGTAGGTTGCAGCTTGTAATAGCTTTTCTCCTTGTCTCCGTCTTCTTCTTTTTGGACCTCCGGGGGTCTATTTATAGAAGTGGGGAACCTCCCCGGGAGTGTTCGACCCCGTACGGGTCCAACGGGATGAAAATGACCCCGGGGAGGTTCCATTTTCAAAAAATTTTTAGTCCGTGCGCGGGAATGGAACCTCCCCGGGGTGGGAGGTCCCCGGGACGGTCCCGGACCTTCCCGGGGTCGCGAACCCCCGGGTGAGGGACCTGCCCGGGGTCGCGGCCCTCCGGGGGGACCTCCTCGGGGTCGCGACCCCCCGGGCAGGACCTGCCCGGGGTCGCAGACCCCGGGGGGGACCTGCCCGCGGTCGCGACCCCCCGGGGGGACCTGGCCGCGGTCGCGGACCCCGGGTGGGTCCCCCCCGGGGTCGCGCGCCCCGGGGAGGACCTCCCCGGGGTCGCGGACTCCCGGGTGGTCCCCACCCGGGCCGCACGCGCCCCGAGGGGGCTCCCCGGGGTCGCGGACCCCGGGTGGGTCCCGCCCGGGTCCGGACGACCCCGGGCGGGTCCGCCCGCCCAGGGAGAGTCCCGCGCGGGACTCTTCTTGCCCCGGGCGGACCCGTCCGGGTAATGGTGACCCCTGACGGGTCCCTCCGCCCCCGGACGGGTCTATTCCTCGCGTGAGTTCAATAAAAGGAGGCCTCCGGGGCTTTGAAGCTTCGGGTTCTCGCCGTGCCTCGTGGAGAATAGCGAGAGGGAGCGCCTCCTTGTTCGTTTGTCGTCTTCCTCGTGCCGTAGGCCGCTACGGGAGGACGAGTTGTTGTCCGTGCCTCGTGATACACGTGCAAGGGACGTTGTGCTTGGTACGTAGACCTTTTCCAGCATCTCTTTCGTTGTTGTAGAAGTGTTCCTTGCTTGGGGTTACACGTTCGAAGGGCGGAGGCTTAATCCCGTAGAGATTTTAATATAACCACATGATCCTGACAATCATTGTGGCTTGTGCTTGGCTGGTGGCCATCCCCTGAGGGGTTTATATTGCCATCGCATGTGGGCTATAAAGCCTTGAACTTAGGAATATCCGACGGGACGGCGCTACGCCGAATAAGGGACCCCGTGTAGGAATATCCTATCGGATGGTGATACACCGCTTCCGAAACCTTGTCACATGCGAGATCAAAATCCCGAACCTTTAGCACGATAAAGTACGGGTGTAACACCCCTCCTTCGTAGACCTTCTGGATGACATAAGGCCCACGCCAATTAGGCTGGAGTTTGCCGCTGGATCTTCCTGCGAGGACCTCCTTTTCTTTAATCATGACGAGGTCGCCTTTCTTGAACGCCCTTTGCTTGACCAACTTATCATAGGCACGTGTCATGTGGGCTTGATACACTTGTAAGCGTTTGTAGGCTTTGAGTCTTTCACCTTCAAGGTTGGACAACTCTTCAAGCCTCCTTTCTATCTCGGACTGGTCTTGGCCTGGCAATCTGACGTGCACAGCAACGCGGTAAGACGCTAGCTCGATCTCCACAGGGACCACCGCTTCAGCTCCATAGACCAGGGAGAATGGGGAGCAACCCGTGGGGGTTTTGTAGATGGTACGATAGGCCCATAGGGCTTCGTGGACCTTTTCGCCCCAATCTCGCTTGCGACCACCTACTATCTTGGACAACAACTTGCAGAGGGTTTTGTTGAAGGCCTCGGCCAACCCGTTGGCTTGGGGATTATAGACTGATGACGTCCTCCAGTCAACATGAAATTTGGCCGCCAATGCATAAATAGTATTGTTCTTGAATGGCGTCCCATTGTCAGATATAATCCGGCTTGGGGTGTCGAATCTGTATATAATGTAGTGCCTCACAAAACGGGCAACTATCTCTCTTGTAACTTCCCGTAGCGGAACGGCTTCTGCCCATTTGGAGAAGTAATCAGTGGCAGCCAATATGAACTTGTGCCCTTGGGATGATGGTGGGAATGGTCCCACAATGTCCATACCCCATTCCGCGAATGGCCAAGTAGGCGCTGTTGGATGGAGCGGGTTAGGTGGCCGTCGAGGGACTGGCCCGAATGCTTGGCATTGGTGGCATATACGAGCATATTGGTTGCAATCTTCGTACATAGTGGGCCAATAGAACCCCTTGAGCTTGATGCTATTCTTCATCTTGGCTCCTGCTTGATGCGCGCCACACAACCCGGAGTGGACCTCGTGCATGACGGTCTTTGCTTCCTTAGATGAAAGGCACCATAGGAGGACCGATCGGTCTTTCTCATGGACAAGCCTGAAGAGCAGATCGTCAATCAGCTGGTAGAATGTTGCCCTGCGTAACAGTTGCACCCTCTGAGCCCGATCAGGAGGGAGCCAGCCGCTCTTTATTTTTATGATCGGCTCACGCTAATCTTCTTCTTCGGGAGCATTCTCCTCTTGAATGTTGTCGACCTCATAAACAATGAGGCCAGACTCTTCGTCGAGCACACTTGGCATGAGCCTTCGGTGTCTGATAGTAATATTTAATTCTCCCTCAGGCGGGAGTTTTAGGGCCGCTGCCAACTTTGCAAGAGCATCAGCCTGGGAGTTGCTGCCTCTGGGGACATGGCCTATTTCAAATAGGTAGAATTTTTCTTTGAGCCTCATGACGGCTGCATGGTAGGGAATGAGCTCATTTTTCCAGACGTCATAGACACCCAGGACCTGCCGGATGACGAGCTGAGAATCCCCGTACACTTTGATGCACTTGATGTCCATCTCTAGTGCCAGCTGAAGCCCAATGATTAGCGCTTCATACTCTGCCTCATTATTAGTCAGGGACTTCATGAGAGCGCAAGAGTTATGGAGGATGCCGCCTTGTGGAGATACAAAGACTACCCCCGCGCCTGAGACATAGTCTGTGAGGCCGCCGACCCTTTTGATTGTCCGGGAAGCACCATCAAAATATAACTCCCAGTGTGGGAGGTCAAGGGTGAGGACGCCTGGCTCCATCTGAAGTGGGACTTTTTCAGAATGCTCCCCAGTTTCTTGAGAAGGCAGTAGCACCTCTTCATCAGGCAGCTCGAAGTTGAGTGGGGAATCTTCTGGCACAGGGTGCGCTGCTAAGAACTCCGCCATTCCTTGTCCCTTGATCGCCTTGCGTGGGACAAAGGTGATATCGAACTCCATGAGGATAAGGGCCCATTTGTCGAGCCTACCAGAGAGGACGGGCTGGCTGAGCAAAAATTTTAGTGGGTCACATTTTGAGATGAGCTCCACTCGGTGAGCTAGAAGGTAGTGTCTTAGTTTCTTGACAGCAAACACCAGAGCTAGGCACACATTTTCCATGGGCGCATACCGGTGCTCAGGCCCGATCAGCTTCCGGCTGAGGTAATACAGTGGCTGCTCCTTGCCCTCTTCATTAATCTGGACTAGGAGAGCCCCCAAAGAGGCATCCATGGCAGCAATATATAAGATAAGGGGCTTCCCTCTGACAGGTGCCCCTAAGACAGGAGGAGTCAATAAATACTCCTTGATTTGCTCGAAGGCTTTCTGACAGTCTTCGTCCCATATGAAGGGTGCTCCTTTCTTCATCAATTTGCCGAAAGACAAGCATCTTCCTGAGAGGTTAGAAATAAATCGCCTAATATAGGCGAGTCTTCCTTGAAGAGATCTGAGCTCTGTCAAGTTCTTAGGCGGCGGTAGACCTCTTATGGCCTTGATTTTATCAGGGTCGATTTCTATGCCCCGGTACCTGACGATGAAGCCAAGGAATTTGCCGCTGGAGACGCCGAAGGCACACTTCATCGGATTCATCTTGAGCTGATATTGCCGAAGCCTTTCAAAGACTCGACGCAGGTCGACCAAGTGATCCTCCCGCTTCTTCGTCTTGACGACAGATCATCGACATAGCATTCGACAAGGTCATGCAGCATCTCGTCGAAGATCTTGGTCATTGCCCTTTGGTAGGTTACACCAGCATTCTTCAGACCGAACGGCATCCTTTTGTAGTTGAAGATCCCCTTAGGCGATCGGAAAGCCGTATGGTCTTTGTCTTTGACGGCCATGCCGATTTGATTATAGCCCGACAACCCGTCCATGAAAGACAAGGCTTCGTGACCAGTGGTCAAATCAACCATTGTCTCAGTGATTGGGACAGGGAAGTCGTCCTTCGGGCATGCTTTGTTCAAATCCCTGAAGTCGATGCAGACTCGAACTTGGCTATTGTTCTTCTTGACAGGGACGATGTTGGCGAGCCATATAGGGTACATGCAAGGCTCTATGAAGTCCACGTTGAGCATTTTGTCAACCTCAGCATTGACCTTCAACTCCAGCTCGTGGCGCATACGCCTTTGAGCTTGCTTGACTGGCTTGACTGTTAAAAGTATTGCCAACTCATGTTCAGCCACCGAAGGATCAAGTCCGGGCATTTCTTTATAAGTCCAGGCGAAACAATCCCTGAACTCTTCTAAGAGCTGTCGATACGACTGCCTTTCTTCCTCGCTGAGGAGGGCGCTTATGAAGGTGGGACGACGGTCATTGTTGCTTCCGAGATTGATCTCGATCAATTCATCCACAGTTGCTTGACCACCATCTTCAAGCTCTGGTGGAGCTGGTTGGAGGTCGATGAAGTCTCCCTCATCATCAGTATTTGCTTCATAGACATCAAATTCCTCGAAGCACTCTTGCTCATGACTTGAAGCCGAAGAGCTTGCTTTGTCTTGTTGACGATTAGCAGACCGGGCTGCTCCTCCCTCTGAGGGGTGGTCATTGTCGACTTTCGATGAAGGTGATGTTGTCATTGACGCCTCATCGGACCCCCTTACAGAGTCGCCAATCTCGGACTCAACTTCAGCTTGCCCGTGATGAAGAGGTAGCAGTCCTATGGTGTTGACTGCAAAGTGGACCTCGAAGCCCGTCTCCTGGTCGTAGCCAAGTCCCCTTGTATCTTTACGGGAGAAAGGAGGTTGCCCGCGGACCTGTGGAGGGTTCCACAACTGATGGAAGTATGCCGCTCGCGCGGGGTCCAGAGTTTGCGGGATGTGCTGCTTTTTACACATTTCCTTGATATAGTTGGGCATATCATCCATCTCCTGGACTGGCTCTGGCGCCACATCGGTGAGAGTATCCCAGCCGAAGTCATCTTCAGGAGGACATGGTGGGACTAAATCACCTTTGTAAAAGATGATCAGCTTGTCCCTCTTGCTCTTGTTGCGTCTCCTTCTTCGTTGATAGGAGACTGTAAAGGTCTTCAACGGCTCCACCTCATATTCTTCCCGTCGGGACGAGAGCTGGAGGCACTTGGGTGGTAGGGAGATGCTCCCATCAATGACCCGGCTGATAAGGTTGGCTTCAAAGTCAAGACTTCTCCTTTCTGGTTGAGTCGGCTTGGAGGCGACACTGAGGCTCAGCCTGTGCAGCTTTACCATGTCTTGATTGACAGTGAAGAGTTGCCCTTCTTCGACTTCATGGTTCACCTTTTGTTTCCCTTTGTCTCTTAAAGGTTCAGGGATTGCTAAAGTGGGCTTCCCAAAATATAGGGAAGCATCGGCCAAGTGGCACTCATTGGGGTGGAATGGAGTCTGATCTGCAAAGACAGTATGTTGCTCCCCTTCCTTGGCATATTTAATGTACTGGTCGAGAGTTGAAGGAACAACCCAGTTTTCATGGAGCCAGGGTCTTCCAAGCAGCACCTTGTAAGATGTGTCGGAGTTGATAATATAGAATGTCGCTCGGGTGACAAAATCATCCAAGGCTAGTTTGACTTCAACTCGACCAAGCGCCTCCTCGGAACCTTGATTGAATCCCGAGATCTTGACCGCAGTCACCTTTTGTAAATACGGTGCCAAGTATAGAGACTTGAAAGTCTTCAAAGGCATAATGTTGACGGCTGCTCCGGCGTCAACCAGGATGCGACTCACGTCATGCCCATTGATCGTCCCCCTCATATATAAGGGGCGGTTGTGACACGGAGAGGACAACAACATGTCTTTGTCCGTGAAGGAAATGTTGGCTGTGAGTGCCTCATATGCCTGGGCCTGCAGTTCTGCAACATGGGCTTCATAGGTCTCCGGGTCTTGGAGTATCTTGACAAGAGCCTCCCTGAGGTCTTTGCTCCAGGCAATGGCTTCCCAAATGGTGACATTTGTAGGGAACCGCTTCATATGATGAATGATCTTGCAGTCTGCCCGAGCACAGGTCTTGTCAAATGGCGGGATGATCTCCGCCAGGGTCTTCGGCGCGTGGCGGGGCTTCTCTCGCTTAGAAGGGCGCTCCTCCGTATTCTGATCTTCCGCAGCTTCTTGGAACAGCGGTGCCAAGGATTCCTCTGGAGGTGGCAAAGGCTCATCATGCTGGTCTTCATTAGAAGGACCGGCCTGGCTCGCGGGCTCGACCCTGTTGGAGGGGCCGGCCTGCTCCGACGCCTCCTCGCACTTTGGCGATTTGGCTGGCTCCTCTTCTTCATCGGAGGATGTGATTGTAAAAGGGACGCCACCCGGCTTAGCCATTGAGGCGGGGTTTGGACCCTCTGAGGAGTTGAGAATAAAGGGGATTCCCCGAACTCGGGTTTCTGGGATAGGGCCCAGCTTCTCCCCTCTGAATATTATGACCCGGTCAAGAGTCAGGGGACCTTCACGTCCACGTCCTCGGCCACGACCTCGGCCACGTCCTCGGCCATTTCTTGCCGAGCGACAATGATATGTTGCCATAGAAGCCTTCCCGCCAGTGCTATCAGCCGTGGGACAGTAATGTTGTCAGGCGGCGGGATCGCCACCATGTTGCAGGAGAGCTCTTGCAGCATTTCCTCGAGCATCTCGACAGTGAGCTCCTCATCCTTGTAGAATAAGGAGTTCCTCCGGAATTGGAAAGTCTTCACCTTCTTCAAGACGGTGAACCATTTCCCGAAGCCATTGCAGAAGACGGGCTTTGCGCCCAAGCTTGTCCCAGGGAATATATTCGTCTAGAGTGACGACCCTGGTGGGACGAGGGGGAGTGTACTCCTCCAGCTCATCTATGAGCTTTTGAAGTCTTTGTAGAGGAGTTGGCTCCTTAGGGGCCTCCATAGCCGCTGCTTGCTCGGCTTGCTTCTTCAACCTCCTCTTCAAATTCTTCCTGCGATTCTTCTCTTGCTTCTTTTGGCGTGCCACCTCTTGAGAAGAGAGAGGAGTTTGCTTTGGAGGTGGGACTCGCTTGCCCCCAGAATTTTGCTTTTTGCTCCGGGCTGGCTCCTTAGGGGCCTTACTGCCGTGGCTTTTTCCGAGGACAACCTTGGTCCAATTGGCCTCCTCCGGCTGAGGCTGGAAGGTGGCATTGATTGCCTGAGCAATTATTTTAGGAGGCAACTCCTGGAACTCTGCCAGTCCACAGTGGAGCCTCTGGGGGCTTTGTAGTTCCACCGACTTTACTTGGGCTGGTGGGTTGGCTTGCTTGAGCTGCTGAGGCCTTTCTACAATTGGCGGCCTCGTTGGGCTGACAAAGGCCTTAATTGGGGTCTTCGCGGGCTCAAGAGGTTGAGTCCTCTCCACGACTAATGGCCTTGCTGACTTGGCAGGAGTTTTGGCTGAAGGCTCTGACGCCTTGGCTTTGCCTTTGTTGTCTGGCCGAAAGTTCTCTCTTATGACGATCCCCGACTGACTGGACCTGTGACGGGCCTTGGAACTCTCTCCCGCGGCTTGGCTTCCTGGGTTCTAGACCTTAGGCCCTTTATAGGTGGCCTTGCCTTTAGTGAGTAATGGGAATTCGTCATTTTCCGTAGGCTCACTTGGTCGGGCTAATCGGGAGAAAGCCTCGGTTTCTCGCCGAACCTATTGGAGAGTCTCCCTAGCGGCCTCTGCAAGACGCAACCTTGTCATGGAGTTCCCCTGGGTATCGACAACCCCTCTCTGGATGAGGGCTTCAATGAAATCCTGAACCTCTGGACATTGCCGAGTAGGGTGAGACACCCTTGCATGATACTTGCAATAGCGGGGGTGACTCTTGGCCGTCTCATTGTAATAAGACGACGGGTCATGTGTCAGCACCTAGCCATCCTCCAGAAGTTTGTCAAAAATCTTCTCAGTGTCTTCCTTAGGAGAAGAACACTGATGAGAGGGTCGCCACCCTGGGTACCACAGTGTGAATTTAGGTGGCTGAGAACTGACTCCTTGGGAACTGACTCCCTCCACTTGTAGCTCGGGGAACTGGAAGGCTGCTGCGGCATGTATGACATTGACGGAGAAGTGAAGACTCCTTCGTGCATGCGGCTGCGGTGGGTCGACTAAAAATTCGCCCATATTAACCTTCCCTCGCCTGATTAAGTCTTCGGCGAGGTCCTTGAACGGCTCACAGTTGTGGATAATATGGCCAATAACTTCATGATATGGGCAATAGCCCTGATGAAAAGCAGCACCTGGTGTCTGCTCCACGGGTGACGGGTTTATCAGTCCCGTCCGCTGGCATGCGAAGAAGATGTTTGGAGTCTTCTCGCAAGGGAAAGAGTATAGCTTCTCTGGCAGCTCGACTTGAAGTGGAGCCTCCTCGCCTTCCAGTGAGTCCTCCTCGTCTTCGGTTGAATCTGAGGATTCTTCAGAGAGCCAGCCCCTAAGCGGAGATCGACCCGCGGGTGATACACCCACCTCCCGTATGTGGGCTGGAGCTAACCCCCTGGAAAATGGGCCAAAGGGGAAGGTGGACAGCTGCTGATCAATGCTTTCCAGGAACTGCAGCAGGCGCCTCTGTTCTAGTTGCAATTGTCGGATTTCTCCTCGAATTTTCCGAATAGTCCTTCGCAGCGCTAGATATTCTGGAAATGAGGGAGGGGCGACTCCCGGACCGGCGTCGGACTGCTGACTCGGAGGTCCGGCCTCGGAAGCGTTGGAGCTTGAAGCCATCGCCGCCATATAGACCACATTAGCCGACCGGTTTGATCGACTCCAAGTATGCGGCTGTGGCGGGTCGACTGCATGGCCCAGCATATTTACCAAGCCTTTTTGAATAAGCTCTTCTGCTATATTCTTGAAGACATAGCAGTCCCCGATGGTGTGACCCAACCTTCGGTGATACACACAATAGGTAGGGTCCTCTGTCTTATCCACCTCCGCAGGCTTCCGTGGATCCAGCAGGGTGATGAGCTACTCTTTCATGCATAGATCAAAGAGCATTTTGGTATGCTCCTTTCTGAAGGAATAGAGCATCTTCATGCGCTCCGCTAAGAGAGACGCATTTGTCTTGTCATCAGACTTCTTGCCCTTTCCTTTAGACTTTCCTTCCCCTTTATCCCATTCGTCGGGGAGAAGTCCACGGCATTCACCTCCTTACCACTAGCCAGACGGTCTTTGGAGGATTTGCCTTTGGCAGAAGCTTGTGTAGGGTGGTCAGCAAAGAACATCTCAATCTCTGCCACCACCGTGTTGAGCTGGTCGAAGCTTCTGATGTTGGAGCCCAGAAGCTTTTCACTGACTTCTGCCGAGAGGCCCCTGCGGCAGATGGTGATCGCACCTTCAGGCGTCGGAGGGTTATCGCAGCGCATGCTGACGTCCCTCCATCGCTTGATGAAGTCCAATGCTGTTTCACCCTTCTTCTGTCGAAGGGAACAAAGCTCTGCTAGGGAGACTTTGCGTTCGACCATTTGGAAGCGGTCGACAAACTTCTTCTGCATATCAGCCCAATCAGATACTGAGTTGGGCTTTAACCTTGAATACCACTGGAAGGCGGTGCCAGTCAAGGACGTGGCGAAATACCACAGCAAATATGCCTCTTCCAGGGCTAATTCACCCATGGCCGTCATGTAATAGGCCAGGTGTTCATGCGGAGAGCCCTGCCCATTGAACTTCTAGAGTTTCGGGGCTTTCGGGCAATCAGGCGGAAGCTTCTTGAATTGATGGTGGAGGGGATAAGGCACGCTGTACAAATCAACGGTGGCCACTCCCTCCCCATGTTGAGCAAACTTCGCCTCTACAATGCGTTCAATCATTTGCTTCTGCGCCATGAGGCTTTCTACAGCAGGAGTAGCAGATGACCGCGCATTGGCTTCATGCGGCGGGACTTCGAAGTCCACCGCCAGTGGGAGTCTTGCAGCGGTGACAGAGGCACTGGCTGCTGCCGGAATGGGAGAAGGCTGCTGATCCATTCCAGCCGGTGCCGCCTGAGGCGGGGCAGGAACCTCCTTTTCGCGCAAGAGCGACTGTAGCAGTTTCTTGAGCTCTTAGTTCTCCCGTCGAAGCTCTTCCAATGTGGGGGCCCGTGGCTCTTCCCCCAGCTCTTCTTCGTGTCGGGAGTGACTGTCCTCATCAACACTGTGGACGTCTTCCTAGCGCTCTTCTTGCCGTGCCGGCTCATGTTGAGATGTACCGGCAGCCGGCGCCTGCTGCGCTTGTGCTAGAATCCGGGAGACCGACCTTGACCTCCTCAAATATTGGATAGGTTGGTCAAGGTCTCCCGAGGGGTTCTCGGGCTGTTTGTCACCAGAGGTGACGTAACAGGTGAACACTTTGACGGTGTCATCGGTCACCTGGACCACCCGCTTTTTCTTGGGCGGTTGTCGCTCCGGCTTGGGCGGCATCCCCAGTCTGTCAAAGACAGATACTCGGGATGTAGATGCTTGAGGGGAGCGATCCTCCTCCGTGTGCGTAGAACTAACCCATGGGGAGGTCGGTCGCACCTTCTTGCCGACTCCTCGACGCTTTTGTCCTCGTAGGGGTTGAGATGTAAATCTCGCAGATGTCGAGGCCTCAGTGCTTGGCGGACTCTGCATTCGCCGAAGTTCTGACATGCGGAAGGGCCCCTCTGCCCTAGCACGCCTTATAATCCGGGCCTCCTCCTTGGTGACCCATATTTTCTTCAGATGGAGCTGACGCTCCTCCATTTGGTTGCCCCCTGTCTTAGACCGGGGAGCTCGAGGCTTGGGCCGTTGTAGCGGGCCCTGGGTTGCCGCCGGTACGGCAGACTTCTTCTTCGCTCCGTCCTCCCGGACTTGCCGGAGGGGCTCGAAGCGGTTGGAGGTAGGAATGGTCGGGACGTGACGATCCCGTGGCAGGATCGACTCGCCTCCATCGAGCCGGATGCGAATATCTCCGACGATTACAGTCTTGCCGGAGCGAGAGACAGCCGCTTCGGGCTTTACACCCTTGTGGCTACGGCGTTGCCCCCGTTGGGGAGGGGCGGCGGTGGTGGCGCCCGCCATAGGCATGGCGTCATCCTGACGGCGGCGGCGTTGCCCCCGTTGAGCAGGGGCAGCAGCTCTGAGGGTGGCCGCATTGGAGTTAGGGCCGTTACGGCGACGGCGTTGCCCCCGTTGAGCAGGAGCAACACCGACAGTAATCTGGTTAGCCGAGAAAACTCGGTCGTTTGCTGAGACAGAGGGCCTGACACCCTTGGTCTGTGAAAAGTTGGTCGGACGAAGCCGGTCGGCTGCTGCAATAGAGGGTATGGCACCCTCAGAAGCTGGCTTGTTGGCCGAGTGAACTCGACCAATTGTTGAAGCCGAGGGCCTGACACCCCCAATGGCTGGTTTGTTGACCGGGCGAACCCGGCCGGTTGAAGCGGAGGGCTTAACGCCCTCAATAGTCGGCTTGTGAACCGGACTGACCCGGTCAGCTGCTGGGGCCGAGGGCCTAACACCGCCGACGGTTGTCTTCTCGACCGGGCAAACCCGATCAGCTGAAGCGGAAGGCCTGACGCCCTCAGTAGTCTTCCTAGCCGAATGAACCCGGCCAGTTGATGGAGCCGAGGGCCTAACACCCCCAGTAGTCTTCTTGGCCGAGTGAACCCGGCCAGTTGATGGAGCCGAGGGCCTAACACCCCCGACTGTTGATACTGCAGGAGCGACTGAACTGACTTCAGCCACTGGCACGACGCCCAAGAAGAAAGGCGAGCCGACGACCGCTGGGAAGTCGCCAAAAACGATCAGAGTTGCCAGGTATCCGAACCTGGCATGGTCGGCAACGACTTGGGGGCCGTAGGTGACGGCTGCCATCGCTGCTACTGGTGTTGGTGGTGGTGGTGCGTAGCACGAAAGGAGTGGCGTGCAGATGCACGAAGAACTCTCAAACGAGAGGAGAGAAGTGTGCCCTCCTCTTCCCGTCCTGTAAGAGGAAGAGGGGCAACCAGAACCTTGAAGAAGGTTTAGAGGACTTTCTTTGACAGAAAGAAGAAAGGCGGGAAAAGTCCCACCGGGCGTGCCAGTCTGTGAGACACAGAATATTTTCACGTAGGAAAAATAAATGGATGTTCTTTTTGAAAAGAGGCATCCCTCTACATAGAGAGGGTTATTCCGTGGGTGCGCATAGTATCAGACGATTTGGGTTCGAGTGCTGGACCTTTCTCCACTGACCGGAGTCAGTGTTGATTTATATCGGTCTAACGTCCGAACACCTTTGTTTAACTGTCAAAGAAATCCCAAAAGTCTTCTATGGGGGTTCTGATGTTGAGGGCAAACTCTCTCGAGAGACTCTCCATGACCACTCATTTACCACCAACATGTCAATAGAGGGTTAGAGCTAGGCCTGAACAAAACCCTAAGATTTAGGAATAGAAACGCAAATATGCGGAAGCCATAGGCATTTTTGAAGTGAAGAAAAGTTTTCTGGACCCTGAGGGTATTTCGATAATTTTACCACCCAGGGGTATTTTGGTAATTTTCCCAGACCAGGGGGATTTCTGAAATTTCTGGGCTGGAACGGAAGTAGGATCGGGTCCCTGACTCCCCAAGGCGCTGAGGCTCTTTCTGGAGCGTTTTAAGAGGCTGCTAGGCCATTTTTAGGTTGTAGGGGTATTTAGGTAATTTTACCATACCCTAGACCTAGGTTTAAAGTGATACTCGAGTGTGAGACTGAGCTAACGACACTCCTGGACCGAAAGAATGACAAAGGGTTTCACAGAAAGTATGCCTCTGTCAATTTGACTGAAGGAAGGGTATATACACAGTTTGGTGAAAGACAGGGGTTTTCTTATAATTTATCACCAAGGAGGTATATGGAGCATGCTGAATGCTGAATGCTTTTATAATTCCAGTGAATACATGGGTTGTCGGCGAATTGTCGACTGTACAAAAGTCTGCATTAGAGCGGGAGATAGGGACGTAGTCCCAATTACAAAAGATTGTAGGGTATAACTGCAAATTATAGGACTTTGGTCTTTTACGGTCCCGGGGAGGACATTTTTGTAATTCCGCCATAGTAGGGACAGAACCACATGACTTAGTCGTCCCGGGACGTAAAGACTTACAAAACATTGCCCGCTGAGGGGCATAATTACAAACATGGCCCACTGAGGGGCGTAATTACAAATATACCCCGTAGGGGCACAAGTACAAGACCCGGGGACTTACCCCTCACAGGTCAAAACAAACAGAACAAGTCTTCTCCGGATGCTTCTCGTGCGTAGCTGTCCGCGTCTAGATGTTCGTTCTTTTGGACCCATGGGGTCTATTTATAGAAGGCGGGAGGGCCCAGAGGGGTCAAATGAACGAATTTGTCTCGATTCTGTCAAGGTGGGGTGGCAAAAAGTCATTTTGACCCCTCTGGATGCCAAAAGGGGCTAAATCCAAAATCCTTTTTTTTTGAAACACGGAGACCGGAGAGAGAGGGGGGGGGGTCGCGTGGCCCCGGAGGTCCTCCCTTGCGGGGTCGCGTGGCCCCGGAGGCCCCCTTGGCGGGGTCGCGCGGCCCCGGAGCCCCCCTGGAGGGGTCGCGCGACCCCGCCAGTCCACAACGGCGGGGTGGCCGCGGCCCCCTCTCGCGTCCGGGAGGGGTCGTTTGACCCTCGGGCATGCGTTTTGGCCCCTCTTTGCGTCGTTTTGCTCCGTTTCTGTCAACCTGAGTTGAGAAGAAGCCGTGGTGACGCTGCGTGGGGAGGAATCTTCGCGCCCGTCCGTGCCGGGTGATACACTAGCTCGGCCACTCTGACAGGCGTGCATGCATGTCTTCCTCTTAACTTCCATTGCCGCGATGCCACTTGTGACATGATCGGGCCGATAGACCCTAAATCACGGAGGTACTCCGTGGTCCGACGACATCGGCGCTACGCCATATCTTTTTCGTCGGTAGTTTCGGAATGAAATCCTCGAAGTATTTCGAGAAAATTACGCGTGCAACAGTGACAATCGTTTCTACAAGGATAACACATAGGGATTTAAGGGTGACAAATAGGTAGATAAGAGAGACAAATAGGTCGATAAGAGTGACAAATAGATCCGTAAGGGTGACAACTCAAAGGGTGACAAACGTTTCAACAAGGATAACAGATAGGGGTTTAAGAGTGACAAATAGATCGTTAAAGGTGACAAATAGGTGCCTAACGGTGATAAATAGGTCAATAAGAGTGAAAAGTAGATCCGTAAGTGTGACAACTCAAAGGGTGACAAACGTTTCAACAAGGGTAACACATAGAGGTTTAAGGGTAGCAAATAGATCGTTAAGAGTGACAAATAGGTGCATAACGGTGATAAATAGGTCGATAAGGCTGAAATATTTCAACAAGGGTAACAAATAGACACTCAAGGACGACAAATAGTTCTATAAGAGTGACAAATAATGGGACAGTGTGACAACGCTACTAGGGTGACAAATAATTCAATAACGGTAACAAATAGGGGTTTAAGGGTGACAAATAGATCTTTAAGGATAACAAATAAATAAATAAGGGTGAAATAACGGGACAAGGTGACGGTGGTAAAATCAAGGGTGACAAATAGGTGGAAAAGGGTGACAACTACCTATCTAAATGTGATAGCTATCCGAGGAAGGAAAATGAAGAAGGGTGACAAAATACTTATCTAAGGGTGACAAATAGGTCAATAAGGAGGACAAATAGGTATGTAAGGGAGATATAGAACCCCCTACCTTTAACTTCTCGTCCTAAAGTGGAAGCCTTAGAAACTCTAGGTTCCTCAAATATTTCTTCTTCAGCCATAGAAACCCTAGCTTCCTCATATGCAGGTGGGACATCCCGTTTACGGTGGACGAAGCATTGCATGGGTGTCTCCTTCGGTTGCATGGCTGTCAGTGATGACGAAGAGCTCGCAAATGAGGGTGATCGCACAACAAATGATGGAGAGCTCGCAAATGGCTTGTAGGGGAGACGATAGTGCTGCGAGGAAGACGAGATGCTGAGCACGATGAAGGAGAGATGAACCACCTTTTGGTAGTTTGTTGATGTCTGTAAGGCCCAAAACATGGCGGGAAGGGTAAATAAGGGAATTAGCAATTTTTATTTTCGAAGTCCAGTTCGGCGTCATCATTTCTCTTGATGTGAACTGTCGCGTTGCATCGAAAATATGCAAACACCACCTGTGTAGCCGACGTGTCCCATTTTCTACGTGGACCAATTGCGTGCGAGACAAGTATTCCAGGTAAGCAGTGTTACCCGTTCAGACGGGTACTAAGCCTTTCTCATATCATAAATTTATGAAATTTAATTGAAGAAACTACACATACAAGGCTTCTAACCATTAATAAAATTAAGATTAAAAATCATCAATTAGATAGGTCAATTAAATCACAACCTGATTGCTAAAACCATAAGCGGTCATGTAAACATACGAGGGTCTATTGAAACTAAACATACATACAAATCAGCACAGGATTATCAACCAACCACGGTTTGACACCTCATCATCCTTAATCACTCACTAACCATTATTTAATCTAATGGTAGGAGATAGATTGTGTTCAGGCCGATCTGGGCCTCAAGACTCTCAACTGGTCTGTTTTAGTCTTTGGGTCAAAGGTTCATTACCGGGCCCACTAGGGTAGATCAATTTGACTTAAACTCTTTTGTTCTTCACTGTTAATACCCCTGATTTATGTCATTGTAACAGGTTATTTTGGTCTTAAATATGAATAGGTTTTTTAATAAGAATTTCTGGGAGGTGGGGGCCTGAACAAAGAGTCACCACCCCACCATTCGGTGCCATCTCCTTCCTCCCCTCTCTCTCTCTTCTCTCTTCTGCGCCTTCTATTCCAGCAGCATGTAACCATGGAAATCATCATGGTATCAGAGCAACGATCGGTCTAGGGCCTGTTTGGGACTTCTTTGGGCAGTGCCATGTTCCTCCCATGCATGTGGATGGTGTTCCTGTCTTCTCTCCTCACTGTGGTGCAGTGCTGAAGACGTCAGTTGGCCTATCCATGTGAAGCAGCTGTGCTCCTTCAGGGAGTTATAGGTCTTGGAGTTCAAAACCTCCTATTTTTTCCGTTTTTGTCCTCTGTTATTGTTGATGTTGTGCCTTGTCTGTCCTCCAAGCAGTCTGACTCTCTCTGCTGTAACAGACTGCGGGCTACTGCTCCTGTTTGGGGTGTGTGTAAAGGGATTCACCCTCTCTCTGCTGCAACAGTCTGTGGGTTGGTGGTCCTGTTTGGGGTGTGTGTAAAGGGGTAGTCATCCCGCTGTGCACTGGTACTTCTGCAATCAGCAGGGTTGAGCACCAATGTCAGACTCTACGCATTCCGAAGTTATCTCCAAGTTTCCTAGAGCTGTAGATCGCTCACTTGTCCCTATGGCCAGCAAAAATATTTCTCTTCAGATTACACCTATGAAGTTAGATGAAAACAATTACATGGTATGGTCAGTGGCTGCAGAAAATCTCTGTCACTGGTCATGGCAAGAGTGGGTACATCAATGGAAAAATAAAGAAGCCAACCTAGAAGATTCTGGATATGACAAGTGGCACTTAGAAAATAGTATTGTTATGTCCTGGATTTTGAATTTACTTGGTCCTGAAATTCAACCAATCATCCTCCGACACAAGTCTGCAAGGGAGATGTGGACACTCCTTGCAGAAATGTTTGGACAAAAACAAGATATTTTCGTGTATATCAGTTGAAAAATGAAATACATGATCTGAAACAGAGAGGTTTGTCTGTAACCACCTACTCTGGCACCCTCAAAGCAATTGGGAAGAACTGGATTGCTAAACTATTGATGACTAGTCATGCTTAGAACATTATAAGAAACATCTGAATTATGTTCAACGAACCCGGCTATTCAAATTCTTGGCTGGTCTTAATCCAGAATTTACGACCCCTAAGCCCCTCTTTGGTAACAAGTTAGGATAACTAGGATTAATTTAACCGGGTCAATATATCTCTCATTCAACCCACTTTTGTTTTGACCACAAAAAGAGTTAACCCACCTATGGAGGTGGGATAGGTAATCCATGGTTAACGGATTTACTCCAGTTTTAACCCGATTACGTAATCCTACGTACCAAAGTGAAGTCGGAGCTAAAATCAAGTTAACTCGGGTTAATCCCAGGATAACCCGCTACCACAGTGGGGCTAAGGGGACAAATTTAAGCATGGAACCATTTCCACCCTTGGAAACAGGTGGAATTCAAGGCCTTAAATGAGGAAGGCCGTAGGAGAGCCATGAATGACACTACCAGACCACTCAATAGTCCCAGTGTTGGGGAATTCTCAGCCTTGATAGATTTTTTTTTTAAAAAAGTGGAAAAGGAGTATTCAATCAGCATAGAGACAAAATCAAGATAGGTAAGATTTGTAGTCACTATGGCTGTGAGAATCATTTTGTTGATGATTGTTGGGATGCGAAGATCTCCGACAATTATTGTCTTGCCGGAGCAAGATGTTGCCGCTGCAGGCTTTGTGCATTTGTGGCTACGACACTGCTCTGTTGAGCAGGAACGGCGCTAGTGATACCTGCCGTAGGCGCGGCGTCGTTGTGGCGGCGACGCTGCCCCCGTTGAGCAGGAGCAATACCTCTAAGGGTGGCCGCAGCAGAACTTGTGCCGTTACGGCGACGACGCTGCCCTCGTTGAGCAGGGGCGACACCAACAGTGATTTGGTTGATCGAGAAAACTCGACCATTTGCTTGGGCAGAAGGCCTGACACCTTCGGCCATTATTTTGGCGACTGAGGAAACTCGGCCAGTTGCTGAGAAGAAGGGCCTGACACCCTTGGCCGCTAAAGAGTTGACCGGAAAGACTCGGCCGGTTGATCGGACGGAGGGCTTGACACCCTCGGCTGTTGCAGAGTTGGCCGAGTGAACCCGACCGATTGCTGGAACAGAGGGCCTGACACCCCTAGTAATTACTTTGTTGACCGAGCAGACCTGGCCAGTAGTCGGGGCCGAGGGCCGGGAGCCCTCAACGGTTGTAGTGGCAAGTGTGGCTGAACTGGCTTCAGCCACAGGTATGACACCCTAAAAGAAGGGCAAACCAACGACCGCTGGAAAGTCACGGAACACAATGGAGGTTGCCAGGTCTCCGAACCTGACATGGTTGGCGACGACCTGAGGTCCTACGTGACGGTGGCCATCGTCCTCTCACTGGTGCTGTTGGTGATGGTGCGTAGCACGGATGAAGTAGCATGCAAATGCACAGAGAACCCCCAAGTGAGCAAAGAAATGCAATCCTCTTCCCGTCCTGTAAGAGGAAGAGGGGCAATCAGAATCTTAAAGAAGATTTTGGGGACTTCTTTGACAGAAAGAAGAAAGGCGGGAAAAGTCCCACCAGGCATGCCACTTTGTTGGATCACGGAATATTTATATGAAGTATATGTATGGTCTTTTGAAAAGAACATCATAAGGTTGCACATAGAGGGACTGTATAAATAGCCAATGCAAGGTTTATTCCGTAGGTGCATATCGTATCAGACGATTTGGGTTCAAGTGCTGGACCTTTCCCCACTGATCGCAGTTAGTGTTGATTTATATCGGTCTAACGTCCGAACACCTTTATTTGACTGTCAAAGAGATCCTGGCCTTCTACAAGAGTCCTGATACTGAGGGCATACTTGCGTATAGGGCTCAAAGCTAATTTTCACTCACCACTGAAGAATTAATGGAATTAGGGTTTCATCAAGGGCCGCTATGGTAGGCGGGAAACCCTGCAATTGGAGGACATAGCTGCAATTCTACAGAAGCAGTGGGCACTTTTGAAGTGTCAGGAGGTTTCCTAAACTCTGGAGATATTTTGGTAATTTTACCAGGCCGAGAGAATTCCTAAAATTTTTGGGTTGGAGGGAGAGTAGGGTAAAATCTCTGACATCCCGAGACGCTAAGGTCATTTCCGGAGAGTTTTCAAGGCTCCTAAGTCATTTCTAAGTCACAGAAGTATTTCAGTAATTTTACCAGACTCCAAGCGGACCTAGGTCTGAGGTGACAATTAAGTGCAAGACTGAGTTGGCAAGGTCCCTAAGCGGAAGGAGCAATAGTGGGCTTCATAGAAAGCGCACGTGTGTTGATTCACAAAGGAAGAGGTGTGTACATAATTTCCCGAAAGTCAGGGTTCTCTTGTAATTTTTCTTGACCAGCACACATAAAAAAGAGAGCAATTGAGTACACTTATGATCCAAGTAAGTACAAGGATTGTCAGCGAGTTGTCGACTGTACATGAGAGATCTCCGTATTGACGCGGAACGTATGGCCATAACCTCAATTACAAAAGTTTGTAGGGTAGAACTACAAACAATAGGACTTGAATTTTTTTCTTGCAGTCCCAGAAGGGCATTTTGGTAATCCCCCATTATGTGGGTGGAATTACAAAATTTAGTTGTCCCGGGTGCGTAGAAAATTACAAATATGGCCCGCAGAGAGACATAATTACAAACATAGCCCTCAGAGGCATAAATACAAGGCCCGGGATATCGCATACCCTTAGTGGGCCAAAACAACGAACAAGGCTCCTTGCGTTGGATGCTCCTTCCTCTATCCTGTAGATGTCTCCATCTCTCCCTTCTCCTTCTGGACCCCTGGGGTCTATTTATAGAAGTTGGAGGGCCATCCGGGGGTGATTTAACCCGTACAGGGTGAACGAGATGAAAATGACCCCAGGAGGGTCATTTCCCCCCCCCCCTTTTTTTTGTTCTGCGAGAGAGAAAGGGGGGCGGGGTCAAATGACCCCAGGGACCCCACCCGATGTCTAATGACCCCAGGCAGGCCCGTGGGGTTGGGCGACCCAGCACGAGTCTCCCCGACCCCGGACGGGTCCCTTTCCCTCTTTTTTTTTGTTTAAAGCCCCCTCCTTTAGGCTTTTTGGAGCCTATTGCTTGCAACACGCCGCGTGGAGGAAGGAGAGAACATGCCTCTTGTTTGTTTGTTGTTTTCTTTTCCCCGCGCTGTGGGCCAAGAGGAGGGGATTTGTGTTTGTGCGAGCGGCATGATACACATGCGTTGGACTCCTTCAACGGTGTGTATACCATTTCTCGCATCCTCTTTCCTTGTTGCGAGGGTTTTCTTTATTCACCCCGAACATCTAAAGGAGGAAAACCTCACCCTTTTAGGGTTTTGCCCGGAACCACTCGATCCTGACGATTGTTTTGAGTTTAGTCTGGCTCTCACCCCCCCCCCCCCAATTTGCTGCGAGGGGTTTAAAATTGAAATAAAACATGGGCCATGGAGTCCCGTCATATGGAAATATTCCACGAGACGGCGATACGCCGGATGTTGAACCCTAACCAACTCAGGGGAATGTCTCAATTTATCCGAGACAAATAGTGGGTACAACACCCTTAGATGCTCCGGATTTAGGGGAGATGCTGTCGGAATTTTACCAAAATCATGGATTGATAAATAAAATAAATAATAATAATAATATATTGAAGAAAGAAGAAGAAGAAATGACAAAAAAAGGGAGTCATAAAAAGAAATGCATAATAAAAAAATACAACAAAACAAAACACCCAAAAAATATAACGAAATCAAAACGACAAAAAATATAAATAAAAATATAACAAATCGAAACAACAACAATATATATATATATATATATATATATATATATATATATATATATATATATATATATATATATAATCAGACAGATGCATGCCTTTTCTAAAAAAGGGGGAAAGGAAGAATGAATAAAAGAAAAAGAAATGACAAAAAATAATAATAAAAATAAAAGAGAGAAATGTACATGTTCTGGAATCAAAACAACAAAATATAATAAAACCAAAACAACAACAAAAATATAATTAGATTAAAACAAGCCAAAATATATATAATAGAAACAAACTAATAAAAATATAAATAAAAAATAATATAACAAAATTGAAACAAAAAAAGAGGAAACAAATGCAAACGACAAAAAGAAAAAAAAATAGAAGGAAAGGAAAGAGAGAGAAAAAAAGGAAGAAGAGTGCCCGTTCCACCCATGGGATGCGATGATCCGGCACCCCTTCTCTTCTATCAAAGTGATCCGACACACCCACTGTGCACCCCTTCTTCTCTTCCATTAAAGTGATCTGGCACACCCACTTTGCACCCCTTCTTTTCTTCTATCAAGTGATCCGGTGCCCAATTGAACGCGTCTTTTCATTACTATTCATCCCTGTTCCGCCGGTCCAGCCCATCCAGAGGCTCGAGCCAGTGATCCACATCACCCTGTCTCGGAGAGAGGCCCCCTCATTGCCGGATGACCAGTTATCGAAGTAAAGATGAATAACAATGAATAGTGCCATTTAACTATTCATTTTGGGCCCATTAAAGGTTAAATTGCGTTTATTTTGTCTCGAGTGTGATTCACGTCCCGAAACAGATTTCCTTCGCTGTCTATTATACCGTTAGCTACTGAGTTTTGTTCTGCATCGTAATGTCCTCGCAGGAACCCCTGGGATCACCCCCTTTGCGACTGTTCAACCCGATTCAGCACCCTGAATTATGAATGAGGGAAATAGAAATGAGACCTATCGCGACTAAGGTTTGGATCTTCGGGTTTACCCCGCTGTGAGCGTGACCTGACTTTGAGCTGCATTTTCCGAATTCTATCCCATTTCTTGTCGTTTTAAAAATATCAGATAACGCTGGATCATAGGCTAATGTATGTTTAGGGGATTGTCTGTGTCATTGCTGCACGCTCAGCATAAATTAGTCCCCAAATGAATGTTTGTTGGACACGGAATATTTTTCGACGTAGGAAAAATGATATAAAAAATGAAATCTTTTTGAAAAGAGTCATTCCTCTGCGTAGAGAGGTTTATTCCGTGTGTGCGCATAGTATCAGACGATTTGGGTTCGAGTGCTGGACCTTTCCCCACCGACCGGAGTCAGTGTTGATTTACATCGGCCTAACGTCCGAACACCTTTGTTTAACTGCCAAAGAAATCCCCAAAGTCTTTTACAAGGTTCTGATGTTGAGGGCAAACTCTCTTGAAGAGCTCATAATGTCCACTCACTCACCACCGACCAACAGAAACAACTAAATTAGGGCTAGGTCTGAGCAAAACCCTAAGATTTAGGCATGGAAGCGCAAATATGCGGAAGCCATAGGCATTTTTAAAGTAACGGGAGGTTTTCTGGACCCCGAGGGTATTTTGGTAACTTTGCCAACCCAAGGGTATTTTGGTAATTTTCCAGGCCAGGGGTATTTATGAAATTTCTGGACTGGAGTGGAAGTAAAACTGGATCCCTAACTCCCCAAGGCATTGAGGCTCTTTCTGGAGGGTTTTGGGAGGCTACTAGGCCATTCCTAGGTTACAGAGGTATTTTGGTAATTTTACCATACCCTATACCTAGGTTAAAGATGATACCCAAATGCGAGACTAAGCTAGCGACACTCCTGGACCAAAAGAATGACAAAGGGTCTCATAGAAAGTATGTCTCTGTCACTTTGGTTGAAAGAAGGGTATATATGCAATTTTGGAAAGCCAAGGGTTTTCATGCAATTTTCCCCCGATGCCACACATGGAGCAAGCTGAATGCTTTAATAATTCCATATGAGTACAAAGGTCGTCGGCGGGTGGTCGACTATACAAATGCCCACTTTGGAGCGGGAGATAGGGACATAGTCCCAGTTACAAAAGATTACAGGGTATAACTGTAAATTACAGGACTTCGGTCTTTTACAGTCCCGGGAAGGACATTTTTGTAATTTCGCCATTATAAGGGCAGAAATACATGACTTAGTCGTCCCGGAACGTAAAGACTTACAAACAAGGCCTACTAAGAGGCGTAATTAACAACATGGCCCGCTGAGGGGCATAAACGTAAATATACCCCGTAGGGGCATAAATACAAGACCCGGGGACTTACCCCACACGGGCCGAAACAAACGAACAAAAAACTTCAAGTGTGCTCCGTAGGTTGCAGCTTGTAATAGCCTTTTCTCCTTGTGTCTTCCGTCTTCTTGTGTTGTCCTCTTAGAAACAACAACACGGCCCACTGAGGGGCAAAATTACAAATATACCCTCATAGGGGCACATACACAAGACCCGGGGACTTACCCCTCGCGGGCCAAGACAAACGAACAAAACGCTCCGTAGGTTGTTGCTTGTAGTAGCTTGTTCTCCTTGTCTCTTTTTCTCGTCTTGGACCTCTGGGGGTCTATTTATAGAAGTGGGGAACCTCCCCAGGAGTGTTCGACCCCGTACGGGTCCAGCAGGATGAAAATGACCCCGGGGAGGTCCCATTTTCAAATTGGTTTAAGTCCGTGCGCGGGAATGGAACCTCCCCGGGGTGGGAGGTCCCCGGGACGGTCCAGGACCTTCCCGGGGTCGCGAACCCCCGGGGGGGGACCTCCCCAGGGTCGCAGCCCCCCCGGGCAGGACCTGCCCGGGGTTGCGGACCCTCGGGGGACCTCCTCGGGGTCGCGAACCCCCAGGCAGGAGGTCGCGAACCCCCAGGCAAGGCCTGCCTGGGGTCGCGGACCCCGGGTGGGTCCTGCCCGGGGTCGCGCCCCCCGGGGAGGACCTCCCCGGGGTCGCGGCCTCCGGGAGGTCCCCACCCGGGCCGCACGCACCCCGAGGGGAGGCTCCCCGGGGTCGCGGACCCCGGGTGGGTCCCGCCGGGTCCGGACGACCCCGGGCGGGTCAGCCCGCCTGGGGAGAGTCCCGCGCGGGACTCTTCTTGCCCCGGGCGGACCCGTCCGGGTACGGGTGACCCCGGACGGGTCTTCCAACTCCAAGTTGGCCCATTTCTGCTCCAACTAAATAAAAGTGGAGGTATTTTTGCAAAGTAAAATTTGCTGCCAACAAATGCCCCCCACGAAACGTTCGTCAAAGCCGGGGCGGAGGCGGACGGTCCGTGCCCTTTGTAGAGCTGCACCTAACTGCTTCATTGCTTTCCAGAAAGCTGAGGGTTGATGCTGGCTTGCCTCGGAGAGGCTTGTTGACCCGGAGTTGACGTAGACCTGCTTCTGAGAGACTTGTTGGCCTAGAGTTGATGGGGGCTTACTTCTGAGAGACTTGTTAGCCCGGAGTTGATGGGGGCCTGCTCGAAGAGGCGCATCCATCTGAGTCGTCGTTGATTGACTGTTGAGCTGTGATAACTAGAGATTGACACTGGCCGACCCTTGAGGGTGCGTTTGGCCAAAAGTCATTGTGCCGGCTGACCGCTGAGGTATGTCGCCGAAGATGTGCGGGCTAACATCTGAGGTGTAGCCGAACATGTTGATGTGTCGGCTGATCGTTGAGGTATGTCGCCGAATGTTAAAGCTGGCTAACCGCTGACTTGTGATAGCCAAGGTTGATGTAGACCAGCCCTTAGGGCATGTTGGTCTGGGTAGATGTTGGCCGTACACGGGCTGAGGCAACTCCTTTCTTTGTTTTAGCTTCAGCTAGTGAGGCTTCAAAGCTGCTTCAGAGTTTTCTGACCCATGGGATGGAGTGGCCGAATGGTCCTCCACTTGGTGTAGCATTACCAGATGCATGCATTTGGTCTCCCTTGGGACGCCTGGATGACTGAGCTTGCGTCTTTATGGGAGGAGTTGGCCTGCCTTCACGCTATTCAAGAACGGAGGCGGAGGACTCAGTTGATGATTCAGCAGGAGCAGCAACAGCTTGCAAACTTCGGGCGGCCCAGGCTGAGGTGGGCGCCCTGGTCGAAGCCGCTTACCAGCGCGAGCAGGTGGCCTCCCACAGAGTGGAGGCACTTTTGTGAGGGGTCCAGGGGACCGAAGAAGAGCGCAGTCTTGCGCATGTCGATGTAGATTTTCCACCATAGGCTTGAGGCACTCCAGGAGCCTTTGCGAGAGCTCCGAGAGACCGAGGAGCACAGTCTTGCGCGTACTGATGTAGACTCCCTGCTGTGGGCTTGAGGGGCTCCAAGAGGAAGCTCTTCAGAGTGAGACTCGCCTTGCTGAGCTGAGGAGGAGCGAGTCTGATGCTTGATAAGCCTTTCTTCTTCTTTTTTTTTTTTTACTTTACCAGCCCTACCGCCCTTTCGGGTTTTCGCCAGGACTGGCCCCCTTTAGCTTTTTCCAGTGCGCCCTTTCGGGTTTTCACACTGAGGGGTACCCATTTTTGCCTAAGGCGCCCTTTCGGGTTTTCACCTTAGCCGGGTTAAAGCCTTTTTGCCCTTGATTGCTCTTCTAACAGAAACAACCAAGTCCGCTGGGGCCTCAATATTTTTATCCCAAATTTTTTTTTTTTTTTGGTCCTATAATGCCAAAAGGCGAGGAAAAGGTGGCACTCCCGTAGGGACGTGTGTGCCACAGATGTGGGACAAGTGGGTAGATTTGATTGTCCGGGTGGGACAAATGAATCAAATCTGTGAGCCGAATGGCGAGACGGGTTGGTAGCCTGAGAGGGCGTACTGAGACCGAACCCAAGAGGATAGAGACGAGCCGAAAGGCGTAATGGGTTGGCAGCCTGAGAGAGCATACTGAGACGAAGCCCGGTGAGACCAAAAGGTGTAGTGGGTTGGCAGCCCGAGAGAGCATACTAAGGCCAAGCCCGGGGTGACAAGATGGGTGGATTCGACTGTCCTAATGGGACGCAATTAGCCAAATCCAAAACCGAAGGTTGACCGGGTTAGCAACCCGAAAAGGGTGTGCATATGCCAAGCCCGGTTGGAGCAACAAAGGAGGAGGTTTAACAGTCTGAAAGGGACATGCGAGTTAAACCTGGAGGCCGATAGGCGGGATGGGTTGGCAGCCCGAAAGAGCATACATAGGCCAGACCCGAAACGATGACATGAAGGGATTCGACAGCCCGGGTGGGACGTATAAGTCAAATCCGTGAGCCGATAGGCAAATAGGGTTAGCAGCCTGAGAGGGCATACTGAGGCCAAGCCCGTGGAGACAAAGGAGTAAACTTGGCGATCCCGGTGGGATATATGAGTCAAGTCTAAAGCCAAGAGGCGAGATGGGTTGACAGCCCGAAAGGGGCATGCAGAGGCCAGACCCAGAGGAAGAAAAAGGGTGGATTTGACAGCCCTAGTGGGACGTACGAATCAAATCCGAGAGCCGATATGCGAGATGGGTTGGCAGCCCGAGAGAGCATACTGAGGCCAAGCCTGATGGGACAAAGATAGGTTTGACAGCCCTAGTGGGACGTGAGAGTCAAACCCGAAAGCCGATAGGCAAAGAGGTGGGTTGACAGCCCGAGAGGACATGCTGAGGCCAGACCCGGTGGGACATGTGCCAGAAGGCATGATGGATTGGTAGCCCGAGAGAGCGTACTGAAACCAGATCCGAAAAAAAAAGATGAGCCGAAAGGCATGATGGATTGACAGCCCGAGAGGGCGTACTGAGACCAATCCCAAGGAGGTTAGATGAGCCGAAAGGCATGAAGGGTTGACAGCCCGAGAGAGCATACTGAGGCCATTCCCTAGAATGAAAAAGGAGCCGAAAGGCATGAAAAGTTGGCGGCCCGAGAGAGCATACTGAGGCCAGTCCCAGTGGGACAAGAGAGTAAGCGGGTTTAACTGCTCAGAAGAGATATATGAGCTGAACCCGGAAGCCGGTAGGCGGAATGGGTCGACATCCCGAAAGGGGCATGCGTAGGCCGAGCCCGATGGGACAAAGTATGACACCGTCAGAATGCTAGTGGGACTAGGTGTCATAGGATGACATATAAGGCATAGCCCTGACATCAATATGATGTTTTGGTCGAGATGGGGTGGAGTCATTGACTTAGAGCCACCCATAGAATAGACAGAGAGAGGATTTTTTTTTTCACATTACCAACCTCACCGCCCTTTCGGGTTTTCGCCGAGGCTGGCCCCCTTTAGCTTTTTCCGGTGCGCCCTTTCGGGTTTTCACACCGAGGGGTTGCCCATTTTTGCCCGAGGCGCCCTTTCGGGTTTTCACCTCGACCGGGTCTGTGGCCTTTTTACCCTCAGCCAACCGTTGAAGGCTGACTGAGTCCGCCGGGTATCAGTATTTTTAACCCCTTTCTTTTTTTATTTTTTTTTTTTAAACCTTCACTGAGGAGAGGTACTGTCCTGTGAGGACTGCTGCAGAAACTCTGCGGTGGCGCATGGTAGAGCTTCATATGTTTGCAGTTGAGAGGAGGGAAGGGATTGTCCCCTTGTGGTCAAGGACCGTATAGGCCCTCCTTCGTAGACCTTCTGGATGACGTAAGGCCCACGCCAATTGGGCTGGAGTTTGCCGCTGGATCTTCCCGCGAGAACCTCCTTTTCTTTGACCATGACGAGGTCGCCTTTCTTGAACGCCCTTTGCTTGACCAGCTTATCATAGGCACGTGTCATGCGGGCTTGATACACTTGTAAGTGCTTGTAGGCTTTGAGTCTTCGACCTTCAAGGTTGGACAATTCCTCGAGCCTTCTTTCAATTTCAGATTGGTCTTGGCCTGGCAATCCGGCGTGCACAGCAACGCGGTAAGATGCTAGCTCGATTTCCACAGGGACCACTGCTTCAGCTCCATAGACCAGGGAGAATGGGGAGCAACCCGTGGGGGTTTTGTAGATGGTACAATAGGCCCATAGAGCTTCGTGGACCTTCTCACCCCAATCCCGCTTGCGGCCACCTACTATCTTGGACAGCAGCTTGCAGAGGGTTTTGTTGAAGGCCTCGGCTAACCCATTGGCCTGAGGATTGTAGACCGACGACGCTCTCCAGTCAATATGGAACTTGGCCGCCAGAGCATAAATAGTCTTGTTCTTGAACGGCATGCCATTATCAGATATAATCCGACTGGGGGTGCCGAATCTGTATATGATATAATGCCGCACAAAACGAGCAATTATCTCCCCTGTAACTTCCCATAGTGGAACGGCTTCCGCCCATCTGGAGAAGTAATCAGTGGCTGCAAGTATGAACTTGTGGCCTTGGGACGATGGTGGGAATGGTCCCACAATATCCATACCCCACTCTGCAAATGGCCAAGTAGGCGCTGTTGGATGGAGCGGGTTAGGTGGCCGCCGAGTTACTGGGCCGAATGCTTGGCATTGATGACATGTACGAGCATATTGATTGCAATCTTCGTACATGGTGGGCCAGTAGAACCCTTTGAGCTTGATGCTATTTTTCATCTTAGCTCCTGCCTGGTGAGCTCCACACAATCCGGAGTGGACCTCATGCATGACAGTATTGGCCTCCTTGGATGAAAGACAACAGAGGAGAACCGATCGGTCTTTTTCATGGATGAGTCTGAAGAGCAGATCGTCAATCAGCTGGTAGGATGTCGCCCTGCGTAGCAGTTGCACCCTCTGAGCCCGATCAGGAGGGAGCCAGCCGTTCTTTATCTTTATGATCGGCTCACGCCAATCTTCTTCTTCGGGAGCATTCTCCTCTTGAATGTTGTCGACCTCATAAACAGTGAGGCCGGATTCTTCGTCGAGCACACTTGGCATGAGCCTTCGGTGTCTGACAGTAATATTTAATTCTCCCTCAGGCGGGAGTTTTAGGGCTGCTGCCAACTTTGCAAGAGCATCAGCCTGGGAGTTGCTGCCTCTGGGGACATGGCCTATTTCAAATAGGTAAAATTTTTCTTTGAGCCTCATGACGGCTGCATGATAGGGGACGAGCTCCTTCTTCCGGACGTCATAGACGCCCAGTACTTGTCGGATGACGAGCTGAGAATCCCCATACACTTTGATGCACTTGATGTCCATCTCCAGTGCCAGTTGAAGCCCAATAATTAGCGCTTCATACTCTGCCTCATTATTAGTCAGCGACTTCATGAGAGCGCAAGAGTTGTGGAGGATGCCGCCCTGTAGAGATACAAAGACTACCCCCGCGCCTGAGACATAGTCTGTAAGGCCGCCGGCCCTTTTGATTGTCCGAGAGGCACCATCAAAATATAACTCCCAATGTGGGAGATCAAGGGTGAGGACACCCGGCTCCATCTGTGGTGGGACTTTTTCATAATGTTCCCCAATGGCTTGAGAAGGCACCAACACCTCTTCGTCGGGTAGCTCGAAGTTGAGTGGCGAATCTTCCGGCACAGGGTGCGCTGCTAAGAACTCCGCCATCCCTTGTCCCTTGATCGCCTTGCGTGGGACAAAGGTGATATCAAACTCCATGAGGATAAGTGCCCATTTACCAAGCCTACCAGAGAGGACAGGCTGGCTGAGCAGAAACTTGAGTGGGTCACATTTTGAGATGAGCTCCACCCAGTGGGCTAGAAGGTAGTGCCATAGCTTCTTGACAGCAAACACCAGAGCTAGGCACACCTTTTCCATGGGAGCGTACCGGTGCTCAGGCCCAATCAGCTTTCGGCTGAGGTAGTACAGTGGCTGCTCCTTGCCCTCTTCATTGATCTGGGCTAGGAGAGCCCCCAAAGAGGCATCCATAGCAGCAATATATAAGATAAGGGGTTTCCCTCTGACGGGTGCCCCCAAGACAGGAGGAGTCAACAGATATTCCTTGATTTGCTCGAAGGCCTTCTGACAATCTTCGTCCCATATGAAGGGTGCTCCTTTCTTCATCAGTCTGCCGAAAGGTAGGCATCTTCCTGAGAGGTTAGAAATAAACCGCCTAATATAGGCGAGCCTTCCCTGAAGAGATCTGAGCTCTGTCAAGTTCTTGGGCGGAGGTAGTCCTCTTATGGCTTTGATTTTGTCAGGGTCGATTTCTATACCTCGGTACCTGACAATGAAGCCAAGGAATTTGCCGCTGGAGACGCCGAAGGCGCACTTCATCGGGTTCATCTTGAGTTGAAATTGTCGAAGCCTTTCAAAGACTCGACGCAGGTCAGCTAAGTGATCTCTCGCTTCTTTGTCTTGACGACCAGATCATCAACATAGCATTCGACAAGGTCATGTAGCATCTCGTCGAAGATCTTGGTCATTGCCCTTTGGTAGGTTGCGCCGGCATTCTTCAGACCGAATGGCATCCTTTTGTAGTTGAAGATCCCCTTAGGAGACCGGAAAGCCGTATGGTCTTTGTCTTTGACGGCCATGCGGATTTGATTATAGCCCGACGATCCGTCCATAAAAGACAAGGCTTCGTGACCAGTGGTCATATCAACCATTGTCTCAGTGATTGGGACAGGAAGTCGTCCTTTGGGCATGCCTTATTCAAATCCCTGAAGTCGATGCAGACTCGGACTTGGCCATTCTTCTTCTTGACGGGGACTATATTGGCGAGCCACACTGGGATACATGCAAGGCTCTATGAAGTCCACATTGAGCATTTTGTCAACCTCAGCATTGACCTTCAGCTCCAGCTCGTGGCGCATACGCCTTTGAGCTTGCTTGACTGGCTTGACTGTTGAAAGTATTGCCAGCTCATGTTCAGCCACAGAAGGGTCGAGCCCGGGCATTTCTTTGTAAGTCCAGGCGAAACAATCCCTGAACTCTTCTAAAAGCTGTCGATACGACTGCCTTTCTTCTCGCTGAGGAGAGCACTTATGAAGGTGGGACGATAGTCATTTTTGCTTCCGAGATTGATTTCAATCAACTCGTCCACAGTCGCTTGACCACCGTCTTCAAGCTCTGGTGGAGCTGGTTGGAGGTCGACGAAGTCTCCCTCATCATCAGTGTTGGCTTCATAGACCTCAAATTCTTCGAAGCACCCTTGCTCGTGGCTTGAAGCCGAAGAGCTTGCTTTGTTTTGCGGATGGTTAGCAGGCTGGGCTGCTTTCTCCTCTGAAGGGTGACCATTGTCGGCTCCTGATGAGGTGAGGGTGTCAAGGACACATCACCGGACTCCCTTATAGAGTCATCAACCTTGGGCTCAGCTTCTGCTTGCCCGTGATGGAGAGGCAGCAGTCCTATGGTGTTGACTGCAAAGTGGACCTCGAAGTCCGTCTCCTGGTCATAGCCAAGGCCCCTTGTATCTTTGCGGGAGAAGGGAGGCTGCCCGCGAACTTGCGGAGGGTTCCATAACTGGTGGAAGTACGCCGCTCGCGCTGGGTCCAGAGTTTGCGGGATGTGCTGCTTTTTACACATCTCCTTGATGTACTCTGGCATATCGTCCATCTCTGGACTGGCTCTGGCACCACGTCGGCGGGAGTATCCCAGCCGAAATTATCTTCAGGAGGGCACGGTGGGACTAAATCACCTTTGTAAAAGATGATCGGCTTGTCCCCCTTGCCTTGTTGCGTCTCCTTCTCCGTTGATAGGAGACTGTGAAGGTCTTCAACTGTTCCACCTCCGTTCTTCCCATTGGGACAAGAGTTGAAGGCACTTAGGCGGTAAGGAGATACTCCCGTCAATGACCCGGCTGATGAGGTTGGCTTCAAAGTCAACACTCCGCCTTTCTGGTTGAGTCGGCTTGGAGGCGGCACTGAGGCTCAGCCTGTGCAGCTTTACCATGTCTTGGTTGACAGTGAAGAGCTGCCCTTCTTCAACTTCAGGGTCCACCTTTTGCTTCCCTTTGTCTTTTAAAGGCTCGGGGATTGTTAAAGTGGGCTTCCCAAAATATAGTGAAGCATCGGCCAGATGGCACTCATTGGGGTGGAACGGGCTTGATCTGCGAAGACCGTATGTTGCTCCCCTTCCTTGGCATATTTAATGCACTGATGCAGAGTTGAAGGAACGACCCAATTCTCATGAAGCCAGGGTCTTCCAAGCAGCATCTTGTAAGATGTGTCGGAGTTGATGATATAAATGTCGCTTGGGTGATAAAATCGCCCAAGGCAAGCTTGACTACAACCCGACCAAGCGCTTCCTCGGAACCCTGATTGAATCCCGAGATCTTGACATCAGTCACCTTTTGCAAATAAGGTGCCAAGTATAGAGACTTGAAAGTCTTCAGAGGCATGATGTTGACGGCTGCTCCGGCGTCCACCAAGATGCGATTCACGTCATGCCCATTAATCGTCCCCTTCATATATAAGGGGCGATTATGACACGGAGAGACATCAACATGTCTTTGTCCGTGAAGGAGATGTTGGCTGTGAGTGCTTCATATGCCTGGGCTTGCAACTCTGCAACATGGGCTTCATATGCCTCTGGATCTTGAAGTATCTTGACAAGAGCCTCTCTGAGGTCTTTGCTCCAGGCAATGGCTTCCCAAATAGTGACATTTGTTGGGAACCGCTTCATATGATGAATGATTTTGCGGTCTGCCCGAGCACGGGTCTTGTCAAATGGCGGGATGATCTCCGCCAGAGTCTTCGGCGCCTGGCGAGGCTTCTCTCGCTTAAAAGGGCGCTCCTCCGTATTCTGGCCTTCCGCATCTTCTTGGAACAGCGGAGCCAAGATTCCTCTGGAGGTGGCAAAGGCCCATCATGCTGGTCTTCATTAGAAGGACCTGCCTGGCTTGTAGTCTCGACCCTGTTGGAGGGGCCGGCTTGCTCTGACGCCTCCTCGCGTACTGGCGACTTGGCTGACTCCTCTTCTTCCTCAGAGGAGGTGATTGCAAAAGGGACGCCACCCGGCTTAGCCGTTGAGATGGGGCCTGAACCCTCTGAGGGGTTGAGGATGAAAGGGATCCCCCGAACTTGAGTTTCTGGGACAGGACCCTGGCTTCTCCCCTCTGAATATTATGACCCGGTCAAGAGTCGGGAGATCTTCCCGTCCACGACCTCGGCCACGTCCCCGGCCATTCCTTGCCGAGCGGCGCTGATATGTCACCACAGGAGCCTGGCCTCCAGTATTATCAGCCGTGGGACAGTAAATATTGTCGGGTGGCGGAATCGCCACCATGTTGCAGGAGAGCTCTTGCAGCATTTCCTCGAGCATCTCAACAGTGAGCTCCTCATCTTTGTAGAATAAGGAGAGCTCCTCCGGGATTGGGAAGTCTTCACCTTCTTCAAGACGGTGAACCATTTCTCGGAACCATTGCAGAAGACGGGCTTTGCGCCCAAGCTTGTCCCAGGGAATATATTCGTCTAGAGTGACGACCCTGGTGGGGCGAGGGGGAGTGTACTCCTCCAGCTCATCTATGAGCTTTTGAAGTCTTTGTAGAGGAGTTGGCTCCTTAGGAGCCTCCATAGCAGCGGCTTGCTCGGCTTGCTTCTTAATCTCCTCTTTAAATTCTTCCTACGATTCTTCTCTTGCTTCTTTTGGCGTGCTGCCTCTTGAGAAGAGAGAGGAGTTTGCTTCGGAGTGGGACTCGCTTGCCCCCAGAATTTTGCTTCTTGCTCCGGGCTGACTCCTTAGGAGTTTTAGCGCCACGGCTCTTTCTGGGGGCAACCTTGGTCCAATTGACCTCCTCCGGCTGAGCTTGGAAGGTGGCATTGATTGCCTGAGCAATTATTTCAGGAGGCAACTCCTGGAACTCTGCCAGTCCGCAGTGGGGCCTCTGGGAGCTTTGTAGTTCCACCGACTTTGCTTGGACCGGTGGGTTTACTTGCTTGAGCTGCTGAGACCTTTCTACAATTGGCGGCCTTGCTGAGCTGACAGAGGCCTTAGCCGGGATCTTTGCGGGCTCAAAGGGTTGAGTCCTCTCCCCGACTAATGGCCTTGCTGACTTGGCAGGAGCTTTGGCTGAAGGCTCTGACGCCTTGGCCTTGCCTTTATTGTCTGGCCGAGAGTTCTCTCTTATGATAATGCCAGACTGATTGGACCTGGGACGGACCTTGGAACCCTCTCCCGCGGCTTGGCTTCCCGGGTTCCGGACCTTAGGCACTTTATAGGTGGCCTTGCCTTTAGTGAGTAATGGAATTCATCATTTTCCGAAGGCTCACTTGATCGGGCTAATCGGGAGAAAGCTTCAGTTTCTCGTCGAGCCTGTTGGAGAGTCTCCCTGGCGGCCTCTGCGAGACGCAACCTCGTCATGGAGTTCCCCTGAGTATCGACAACCCCTCTCTGGATGAGGGCTTCAATGAAGTCTTGAACCTCTGGGCATTGCCGAGTGGGGTGAGACACCCTTGCATGATACTTGCAATAGCGGGGGTGACTCTTGGCCGTCTCATTGTAATAAGACGGCGGGTCATGTGTCAGAACCCAGCCATCCTCCAGAAGCTTGTCAAAAATCTTCTCAGTGTCCTCCTTGGGGAAAGAACACTGGTGAGAGGGTCGCCACCCTGGATACCAGAGCGTGGACTTGGGCGATTGGGAACTGGCTCCCTGGGAACTAACTCCCTCCTCCTGCGGCTCGGGGAACTGGAAGGCTGCCGAGGCATGTATGACGTTGACGGAGAAGTGAAGGCTCCTTCGTGCATGCGGCTGTGGCGGGTCGACTAGAAATTCGCCCATATCACCTTCCCTCGCCTGATCAAGTCTTCGGCGAGGTCCTTGAACGGCTCACAGTTGTGGATAACATGGCCAACAACTTCATGATATGGGCAATAGCCCTGATGAAAAGCAGCACCTGGTGTCTGCTCCAGAGGTGACGGGCTAATCAACCCTGCCCGCTGACATGCGAAGAAGATATTGGGAGTTTTCTCCAAAGGGAAGGAGTATAACTTCTCTGGGAGCTCGACTTGAAGTGGAGCCTCCACGTCTTCCGGTGAGTCCTCCTCATCTTCAGATGAATCCGAGGACTCTTCAGAGAGCCAACCCCTGAGCGGGGCCCGACCGGCAGGTGATACACCTGCCTCCCATATGTGGGCTGGAGCCAAACCCCTGGCAAATGGGCCAAAAGGGAAAGTGGACAACTGCTGATCAATGCTTTCCAGGAATTGCAGCAGGCGCCTTTGTTCTCGTCGCAGCTGCCGGACTTCTCCTCGGATCTTCCGGATGGTCCTCCGCAGTGCTAGACATTCAGGGAATGAGGAAGGAGCTGCCCCCGGGCCAGTGTGGGACTGTTGATTTGAAGGCCCGGCCTCGGAGGCGTTAGAGCTCGAGACCATCGCCACCATATGAACCACATTAGCCGACCGGTTCGATCGGCTCCAAGGATGAGGCTGGGGTGGGTCGACTGCATGGCCCAGCATATTTACCAGGCCCTTTTGAATGAGCTCCTCTGCTATATTCTTGAAAACATAGCAATCCCCGACGGTGTGACCCAACCTCCGGTGATACACACAATAGGTTGGATCATCTGTCTTATCCACCTCCGCGGGCTTCCGCGGATCCGGCAGAGTGACGAGCTGCTCCTTCATACATAGATCAAAGAGCATCTTAGTATGCTCCTTTCTGAAGGAATAAGGCGTCTTCATGTTCTCGCTAAGAAAGACGCATTTGTCTTATCACCAGACTTCTTGCCTTTTCCTTTGGACTTTCCTTCCCCTTTATCTCCATTCGTCGGGGAGAAGTCCACGGCATTCACCTCCTTACCGCTAGCCAGACGGTCTTTGGAGGTTTGCCTTTGTAGAGCTTGTGCAGGGTGATCAGCGAAGAACATCTCAATCTCCGCCACGACCGTGTTGAGCTGGTCGAAGCCTCTGATATTGGAGCCCAGAAGCTTTTCGCTGACTTCTGCCGAGAGACCCCTACGGCAGATGGTGATTGCATCTCAGGCGTCGGAGGATTATCGCAGCGCATGCTGACGTCCCTCCATCGCTTGATGAAGTCTAATGCTGTTTCACCCTTCTTCTGTCGAAGGGAACAAAGCTCTGCTAAGGAGACTTTGCGCTCGACCATTTGGAAGCGGTCGACAAACTTCTTCTGCATATCAGCCCAATCAGATACTGAGTTGGGCTTCAACCTTGAATACCATTGGAAGGCGGTGCCAGTCAAGGACGTGGCAAAATACCGCAGCAAATATGCCTCTTCCAGGGCTAATTCACCCATGGCCGTCATGTAATAGGCCAGGTGTTCATGCGGAGAGCCCTGCCCGTTGAACTTCTGGAGCTTCGGGGCTTTAGGGCAATCAGGCGGAAGCTTCTTGAATTGATGATGGAGGGGATATGGCACGCTGTACAAATCAACGGTAGCCACACCCTCGCCATGTTGAGCGAACTTCGCTTCCACAATGCGCTCGATCATCTGCTTCTGCGCCATGAGGCTTTCTGCGGCAGGAGTAGCAGATGACCGCACATTGGCTTCATGCGGCGGGACTTCAAAGTCCACCGCCAGTGGGAGTCTTGCAGCGGTGACAGAGGCATTGACTACTGCTGGAACGGGAGAAGGCTGCTGATCCGCTCCAGCCGGTGCCGCCTGAGGCGGGACAGGAACCTCCTTTTCGCGCAAAAGCGACTGTAGCAGGTTCTTGAGCTCTTGGTTTTCCCGTCGAAGCTCGTCCAATGTTGGGGCCCGTGGCTCTTCCCCCAGCTCTTCTTCGTGCCGGGAGCGACTGTCCCCATCAACACTGTGGACGTCTTCCTGGCGCTCTTCTTGGCGTGCCGGCTCGGGTTGAGATGTACCGGCGGCCGGCGCCTGTTGTGTTTGTGCCAGAATCCGGGAGACCGGCCTTGACCTTCTCAAATATTGGATGGGCTGGTCGAGCTCTCCCGAGGTGTTCTCGGGTTGTTTGTCGCCGGAGGTGGCGTAACAGGTGAACACTTTGACGGTGTCATCGGTCACCTGGACCACCCGCTTTTTCTTGGGCGGTTGTCGCTCCGGCTTGGGCGGCCTCCCAAGTCTGTCAAAGACGGACACTCGGGATGTGGATGCTTGAGGGGAGCGATCCTCTTCCGTGTGCGTGGAACTGGCCCACGGGGAAGTCGGCCGCACCTTCTTGCCAGCTCCACGGCGCTTCTGCCCCGTAGGGGCTGATTTGTAGATTGCGGAGAGACTGAGGCCTCAGTGCTTGTCGGACTCCGCATTCGTCGAAGATCCGACATGCGAAAAGGCTCCTCCGCCCTGGCACGTCTTATAATCCGGGCCTCCTCCTTGGTGACCCAGATCTTCTTCAAGTGGAGCTGGCGCTCCTCCACTTGGTTACCCCCTGTCCTTGGACGGGGAGCTCGTGGCTTGGGCCGTTGCAGAAGGCCCTGGGTTGCCGCCGGTACGGCAGACTTCTCCTTCTTCGCTCCTTTCTCCCGGACTTGCCGGAGGGGCTCGAAGCGGTTGGAGGTAGAAATAGTCGGGACGTGACGATCCCGTGGCAGGATCGGCTCGCCTCCATCGAGCCGGATGCGAACATCTCCGACAATTACAGTCTTGCCGGAGCGCGAGACAGCCGCTTCGGGCCTTGCACCCTTGCGGCTACGGCGTTGCCCCCATCGGGCAGGGGCGGCGGTGGTGGCACCCGCCATAGGCATGGCGTCATCCTGACGACGGCGGCGTTGCCCCCGTTGAGCAGGGGCAGCACCTCTGAGGGTGGCCGCATTGGGTTTGGCGCCGTTGCGGCGGCGGCGTTGCCCCCGTTGAGCAGGGGCGGCGCCGGCAGTGATTTGATTGACCGAGAAGACTCGGCCAACAATTGGGGCAGAAGGCCTAACACCTTCGGCCGTTGACGGAGCAGCCAATGGAGCTCGTCTGGTTGTTGGGATGAAGGGCTTGACACCCTTAACAGTTGGAGAGTTGACCGGATGGACCCGGCCAGTTAATAGAGCCGAGGGCCTGACGCCCTTGACAGTCGCGTTGTTGACCGAGCGAACCCGGCCGGCTGTTGCAACAGAGGGTCTGGCACCCTCAGAAGCTGGCTTGTTGGCCGAACAGACTCGACCAATTGTTGAAGCCGAGGGCCTGGCACCCCCGACGGCTGGCTTGTTGACCGGGCGGACCCGGCCGACTGTTGCGGAGGGCTTGCCGCCCTCAATAGTTGGCTTGTGGACCGGACTGACCCGGCCAGCTGATGGGGCCGAGGGCCTGACGCCCCCGACAGTTATCTTGTTGACCGGGCGGGCCCGATCAGTTGTTGGAGCCGAAGGCCTGACGCCTCCGACGGTTGTCTTCTCGACCAAGAGGACCCGATCAGTTGAAGCAGAAGGCCTAACACCCTCAGTGATGGTCTTGTTAACCGGACTGACCCGGCTAGTTGCTGGAGTCGAAGGCCTGACACCTCCGACAGTTGTCTTCTTGACCGGGCGGACCCGGCCAGTTGATGAAATAGAGGGCCTGACACCCTCAGTGATGGTCGTCACAGCCACGGCTGAGCTGATCTCAACCATGGGCACAACGCCCAGGAAGAAGGGCGAGCCGACGACTGCTGGGAAGTCGCCGAAAACAAGTGGCGTTGCCAGGTAGCCGACCCTGGCATGGTTGGCGACGATCTCTGGGCCGTAGGTAACGGCAGCCATCGCTGTTGCTGGTGTTGGTGATGGTGGTGCGTAGCACAAACGGAGTGGCGTGCAAATGCACAAAGAACACTCAAATGAACAGAGAGATGTGTCCTCCTCTTCCCGTCCTGTAAGAGGAAGAGGGGCGATTAGAACCTTGAAGAAGGTTTAGAGACTTTCTTTGACAGAAAGAAGAAAGGCGGGAAAAGTCCCACCGGGCGTGCCAGTCTGTTGGACACGGAATATTTTTCGACGTAGGAAAAATGATATAAAAAATGAAATCTTTTTGAAAAGAGTCATTCCTCTGCGTAGAGAGGTTTATTCCGTGTGTGCGCATAGTATCAGACGATTTGGGTTCGAGTGCTGGACCTTTCCCCACTGACCGGAGTCAGTGTTGATTTACATCGGCCTAACGTCCGAACACCTTTGTTTAACTGTCAAAGAAATCCCCAAAGTCTTTTACAAGGTTCTGATGTTGAGGGCAAACTCTCTTGAAGAGCTCATAATGTCCACTCACTCACCACCGACCAACAGAAACAACTAAATTAGAGCTAGGTCTGAGTAAAACCCTAAGATTTAGGCATAGAAGCGCAAATATGCGGAAGCCATAGGCATTTTTAAAGTAACGGGAGGTTTTCTGGACCCCGAGGGTATTTTGGTAACTTTGCCAACCCAAGGGTATTTTGGTAATTTTTCAGGCCAGGGGTATTTATGAAATTTCTGGACTGGAGTGGAAGTAAAACTAGATCCCTAACTCCCCAAGGCGTTGAGGCTCTTTCTGGAGGATTTTGGGAGGCTACTAGGCCATTCCTAGGTTACAGGGGTATTTTGGTAATTTTACCATACCCTATACCTAGGTTAAAGATGATACCCAAATGCGAGACTAAGCTGGCGACACTCCTGGACCAAAAGAATGACAAAGGGTCTCATAGAAAGTATGTCTCTGTCACTTTGGTTGAAAGAAGGGTATATATGCAATTTTGGAAAGCCAAGGGTTTTCATGCAATTTTCCCCCGAGGCCACACATGGAGCAAGCTGAATGCTTTAATAATTCCATATGAGTACAAAGGTCGTCGGCGGATGGTCGACTGTACAAATGCCCACTTTGGAGCGGGAGATAGGGACATAGTCCCAGTTACAAAAGATTACAGGGTATAACTGCAAATTACAGGACTTCGGTCTTTTACAGTCCCGGGAAGGACATTTTTGTAATTTCGCCATTATAAGGGCAGAAATACATGACTTAGTCGTCCCGGAACGTAAAAGACTTACAAACAAGGCCTACTAAGAGGCGTAATTAACAATATGGCCCGCTGAGGGGCATAAACGTAAATATACTCCGTAGGGGCATAAATACAAGACCCGGGGACTTACCCCACACAGGCCGAAACAAACGAACAAAAAACTTCAAGTGTGCTCCGTAGGTTGCAGCTTGTAATAGCCTTTTCTCCTTGTGTCTTCCGTCTTCTTGTGTTGTCCTCTTAGAAACAACAACACGGCCCACTGAGGGGCAAAATTACAAATATACCCTCATAGGGGCACATACACAAGACCCGGGGACTTGCCCCTCGCGGGCCAAGACAAACGAACAAAACGCTCCGTAGGTTGTTGCTTGTAGTAGCTTGTTCTCCTTGTCTCTTTTTCTCGTCTTGGACCTCTGGGGGTCTATTTATAGAAGTGGGGAACCTCCCCGGGAGTGTACGACCCCGTACGGGTCCAGCAGGATGAAAATGACCCCGGAGAGGTCCCATTTTCAAATTGGTTTAAGTCCGTGCGCGGGAATGGAACCTCCCCGCGGTGGGAGGTCCCCGGGACGGTCCTGGACCTTCCCGGGGTCGCGAACCCCCGGGGGGGGACTTACCCGGGGTCGCGGCTCCCCGGGGGGGCCTGCCTGGGGTCGCGGACCCCCGGGGGGACCTCCCCGGGGTCGCAGCCCCTAGGGACACAACAGCCCCCCCCCCGGGCAGGTCCTCCCCGAGGTCGCGAACCCCCGGGTAGGGCCTGCCCGGTGTCGCGGACCCCGGGTGGGTCCCGCCCGGGGTTGCGCGGGGGGAGAGTCCCACGCGGGACTCTTCTTGCCCCGGGCGGACCCGTCCGGGTACGGGTGACCCCGGACGGGTCCCTCCACCCCCGGACGGGTCTTCCAACTCCAAGTTGGCCCATTTCTGCTCCAACTAAATAAAAGTGGAGGTATTTTTGCAAAGCAAAATTTGCTGCCAACAATGTTCGAATGAGTTTTCCTCGTCGAGCGCCCGAGTTTACGGCGCTCCTCGATTCTAGACCTGATTGCCCGAAGTCATGCAGGTTCATCTTTGAACCTCCATGCATGAACAACAGTGGGGATAATAGGTCATATAGCTTGCGCATATGCGATTTGAGAGCCCCGGATGATCTGGACCCTCGGGTAAGATTCTATCTTAAAAATTGAGATCATTTATACCAAATGCACTTTAAGAGTCTCTTTTATCTAAAATTTTATTTTACGAGAGAAAGAGGGATAAGAACTGCTTCCAAACACCCCATTAATTCTGAATAGCTTTGTCTACCCTACATTCGATCTGGTGATCAACTTGCTGATGTGTTTAGTAAAGGAGCTACACAGGGGGCACTCAATTTTGTCCCAAACAAGTTGTGAATGAAGGATATCTATGCTCAGCTTGAGGGGGAGTGTAGGAGATAGTGTGTTCAGATCGATCTGGGCCTGAATCAGGTCTATTTTAGTCTTTGCTTCAAAGGTCCAATAATGAACCCACTAAGGTGGATCCATTTGACTTAAACTCTTTTGTTCCTTACTCTAATACCCCTGACTTATGTCATTGTAACAAAGGTATTTTGGTCTTAAATATGATTATCTTCTTGGGAGGTGGCTGCCAGAACACACAACTGTCACCACCATTCTGCACCATCTCCTTCCCTCTCTCTCTCTCTCTCTCTCGTGCCTTCTATTCCAGTAGCATGTAACCATGAAAATCATCACTAATCACTAACCACACACTAATCAAGGATTAAACATGACTAGAGAGGTAATTAGGTTAATTAAAGTTTGAGCCATTTTGCATAAGACCCCCAAAAGATTAAACCCTCAAATCTTATAGTTGCCTACATAACAGCCTTGTTTATGTGGATCCTTAATTGAAGTCACTTCTTTGGCCTACACAAGAAAACCTTTGCATGAAAACATGGGATTATGTCTCACGTGATGCTTTTGCATCATGAAAGCCTTGTCGTTATTTTCTGCCAGTTGCATTCTTCCACCTCTTCACCCTTATCAAGGATGGCTCCATGTCAACTGCCAACCTAATCCTGAAAAAGTCCGGCTACACTTTTGCTTGCCTTTCCGGCTACACTTTGCTTGCCTTTGGTATAATCTTCATAAAGGTTGATGTCAAATAAAAGTATTTGTTTCAAAAGAAAAACAATATGTTATATCTTAAAAAAACCATGTTCTATGTACTCATTCATCACATCTATTACTATCCATAATATCTTTTCATAGAAGATTATACATGTTCATAAATTCAATCATGACAACTAAACTTCCATCTTGTGATGAAATAAAAGAAACAAATTTACACAGGTTACACAGCATGTATGTAGCCATATAGATACAACCATAATGAAGTTTATTACAAATTAAGAGTTTCTCAACATATCAAAAGTTTAGATTGATGGTCTATTGCATTATTCTAACTCAAGGTGAACATGTTGGTACATTACCATCCCTAAGTAGCTCCCTATTAAAAGCCTCTGCCTTCCTTGCTTATCCATGAGAATCAAAGCAAATAATGCTCCTAGAGATGAGAAGAAATTAGATATTACTTATATACCAAAAGAATAATAAACAGCATTTTCCCATGTTTTAATACCTGCAAAGTTAGTAATTCCCACATATAAGCTTGCCAAAGCACCACTAGAAATGCCCACATCCTGGAAAGTCAAAGATGAGAAATAAAGAACCCCATTTATTCCAGCGAACTGTTGTAATACGAACAAAGACCCGCCAATGAAAGCAACTGCAAAAATGTCCCAGAAAGCTGCAAGTCATACTTCATTACAGCAGACATCCAAAGATCTGTTCTCATAATACTTGTCATAAATCTAAGAAGCATAAATGAACATCATTTTGCAGGTTATTCAAATTCTAAAATCAGTCATGCTCGCATGGGGACATATTTGCCACCATTAGCAATTTCAAGAAATATACAAAATTTGTAACCATAACCATGAAAACAAGTCTTAAAATTGGCCATTTCACAGAGACAGACTATTGGTCAGGGAAACTTCCAAGTTTTTCCTAAACGATGGATACATTTTCACAGAGAAGTGGATGATAAATGGTATTAACATAAAAAGAAATGACTATCATCTATATTCTCAGTAAGACAAACACAAAGCACCGGGATATTTCCCAAGGAATAATGTACGATTATTCTCTGTGAATAAGCTTGGGTTTTCACAGAGTCCCCTGAACAATCAACGCATATATTGATATACGTGAAAACCCTGTGAAGATTACATCTCAAGCAGACTACACCTGATGATACTACATTACTACGTACTTGGATGAACAGTTAACAGAAAGGGGATGATAACACAAGTAATAATGATGCTGAGGTGTCATGTACGAACACTGAGTATCTTCACATACACAAGATCATTTAGAGCTTAAGTGAAAAATGCCTTATTTCTTTTTATTATAAAGTTTTCAAGAAATGCATTCTGGTTTAAACTTGCTTCTTTGTTCCAAACAGTCAATATGCATTTTCCCCTTCTTAAAAGCTTTTCGAAAGGGATTAGCATAATATTACTTGCAATTCAGTGGAACAAGGCTTCAGGTTCAGCAACTGTCTTCATCAAGCCTTCGAAATTCTAGAACTTAATGATGATTTCAGTTTCTTTAGTACGCAGACTGTGGAACATACTAGGTTTGATTCTAAGTAATATTATGCGTTTAATTCTAGTGGATCTTGCATTTGCAATAAGAGTCTGATAATCATTAATAAGATCATAGAACCTTCCTTGGTTTATGCTGTAGTGCTATCTATCTTTGTCTTCCTTTATAGCCATCTTCACACCATGGTTATTGTACATATATGAAAGCATACTGGGTCACTTCCCACTGTCACAGCCACCCATCATGTGCTGCTGTCAAAGACCAATCTAGTTCAAATGTTATGTGGGACACAAAAGATTATACTTTCTTTTTTTAAAGCTACATGGGTGCTTCACACGCAAAATTTTCAGTATCCAATTTCGTTGGATGAATATGCGTATATTTTGGCATATTTGTTAATTCCGCGCTTTTAGGATTTATCAGACGATTTAGGGTTCATGAACTGGACTTTTCCCCACCGACCGGAGTCGGTGTTGATTTACATTGGACAAGTCCGAAGACCTTTGATTAATTTCCAAAGACCTCTTTTACTCCTGCAATGTCAGCCCTGACGTTAAGGGTCCGCCCTTGGGAAGATTCCCGTGCCCTATGGCTGGGGTATATTCACAATTTTCACTTTAGTTAGGGCATATTTGCGATTTTTCCTTGACCAAGGATATATTTACAATTTTCCCTTGACCAAGGGTATATTTGCAATTTTCCCTCGATCGGAGGTTTGTTTGCAATTTTCCCTCGATTGGGGTTTATTTGCAATTTCCCTCGACTGAGGGTTTATTTACAATTTTCCCTCGACCGAGGGTTTATTTGCAATTTTTCGTCCATCAGGGGCGTTTCTATAATTTTCCTTTCACTGGGGCATCATTGCATGTTTTTTTTATGAATTTTATTGTATTTTACTGTGTTTTTTTGGACTTTTGTGAAATTTCTCATAATTTCAGGGTAAAACCGCAATTTGTGGACTTTGGAATGAACCAGGGCTTTTGTGCATTTTTGGGGAGTATGTCTATAAATTTGAATCCCTTTATCCTTGAATTTGTCAAAATTTGAAATTCTCGGACGTTCTCGGACATTTACACAATTCCGCGATCTTCCAGGATATAATCGCAATTTCTACCCTTTTGCGGCTTTCTTCCACATGATATAAAAATTTCAGAACCATAAGTTTATGGCCCTTATTTTTATTTCCATTGCCGATAGCAAATAACGTACACATTTCCCTCACATGGGAGTATTTCTATAAATAGCCATAGCATGAGAGCCTTTCACAACTTTTTTAACATAACACTTGAGTAGGGAAGAGGGCGCCCCCCTCCTCTCACCTCTTGCAGAGATCACAACAACACTCTCTCTTCCAAGAGCTTCTTCTTCTCTCTCTGCTTCCAAGTCCCCCTCAAGAGGAGAAAGCTTCGCTTTTTATAGGCGGTGGAGGAGGTCAAGGAGGAGATCCCCCGGTGGAACCTTGGTGGAGGTAAGCCCCCCCGTCTCTTCCTCTCCCGGTGGTGCAACATCAATGAGAGAGGGGGGGGTCTCCCCCGGGCAGGTGCGCATGCGGAGAGGTCCGTAGGGGTTCCCCCCGATGCAGACAGGTCGGGGGGGTCCCTCGGTGCTGGTGGGCCCCGGCCTCCCCCGGTGCAGCAGTGCAGAAGCCGCGGGGGGGCTCCCCCGGTGCAGGGTGGACCGGGGGGAGGTCCCCCCGGTGCAGGTGGGCCCGGGGAGGCCTCCCCCAGTGCAGAAGCCCCGGGGGAGGTCCCCCCGGTGTAGGGAGATGAGAAGAGAGAGAGAGAGGAGGCGGCTCCCCCTCCCCCCATCTTGGTGGACCGGGGGGAGGTCCCCCCGGTGTAGGGAGATGAGAAGAGAGAGAGAGAGGAGGCGGCTCCCCCCATCTTGGTGGACTCCTGTCAACGGTATAAAAGGGCCAAGGATCTAGAATTTTTTTATCCTTTTCTGGCCCTTTTCGCAGCAAGACACACATGAGGCTTTTTTGTTTGTTTGTTGTGCCCTTCTAGATGCCGTCTTGCTGTCTGTTGACTCCGGGATAAAAGGTTTTTGTTTAATGCCACGAGAATACCCGACGGCATTAAAGGATTGAATTTTGCATGAGTTTAAACCTGTGGGTGTATGATTTTACGCAGCCCACGAGATGTTCGACAGAATACCCACTTGTCATAAAGAGCTAAAAGCGCGACTTGGAGTGGGCCTTTGTTGGGTAGTTGCGTGGCCTTATGCCGTCCGCCAGGCGTTCGACAAAATGTCCATGAATCTTTCAAAAGCTAAAGGGCTTAATTTTATCGAGCGGGTGCGCATGACTTTGTACCGCTCTTGTTGTGTTCGATGAAATGCTCATGAACATCTCCATGACGGTGATGATCGAACATTGCTTCGAGTCGTGTCATATGGCACTTTTAATTTCTGAAATTTTCTGTAATTACCAGAAATTATAAACTTTATGGGGTTCAACAATGGGACATATGAAAATTATTCAATTAGTAAGAATGTACATTAGATCAGATTATCTGACATCCGATCTGATTCTCTGCCAAAAAGTTCAAATTGGGTATGTTTTAGATCCGATTAGCTGAAGATCCTCTCTGATTGGAACTTGGCATGACTCCAATCGGATTTTTGAATGGAAACCCTAGTGCTGTGACTTCTCCCTCTTCAAGTCCCAACTCCCGACACCCCACAGACAGGGAGGTCTCCAACACCATGGTCCTCGTTATCACTGTATCCTCTCTGTCATCACAGCTGTTCCAATCGAATGGTCCGAATTCAAAAATCTGTATCCAAAAGATCCAGATCAGGACCCACTCAACTTGCATCTCTACCAATAAGAGTATAGAGCTAACAAAGCTAAGGAAATGCCCAAATATAGAAGGTTAGCAGACATGTTTACAAGAAATTAGGTCGAAATAGTCTAAAGCAAGCTATAAAATATGGTACATGGGTAAAAGTAACTATAGAAGTGGAGTAGCTATTAGCTAGATAAAGATTTAATTGATGAAGTTGTAGAAATCATGAGAGGTTTTTGTTAGTTAATCTCATACTAGGTGAGGAAAGTTTGAACACAATTAGTGCTTAGGTGCTACAAGTGGGACTAGGAAGTAACACCTTTCTTGTGGACATCCTTTTGGATTAAATAAGAAATTGGATCGATAGAATTAGCTATTTAAGGTCCAAAAGTTGGACTATTCCCACCAGCCTCGATCAGTTGTAAGTTGTAACCATGTTATTCTTATGAGCAAGAACCCTACTTAGGGTTTGTGCTCAACACAGCAAAAAGAAGAGAGGAAAAAATGATAGCAGCCAACCACAGCAACAAGAACAAGAGAGGAAGGAGAAGTAGCTGTGCAGGCCATCTCTGATACAGCAGCAGAAAAGCAGGGGGGTGGGGGGGAAGTGGGGGGAAGCAACAGCAGAAGCCACACAAGCAATAACAGCAACAAAAGCCCTTTGACTAGGCTGCGCACATCAAAGAAGCAGATTAAGAAGGATGCAGTCTCAAGGCAAGGCCTGCCTAGCATTAGAGCACATGCAAAATAAGGGAGGAAAGAGGGAAAAGCAGAGAAGGAAAAAAAGAGAACAAGAGTCAAATAAAAAAGCAAAAAACAAGAAAAACAAGAAAACAAAAACAAAAGAAAGGGGAAGAAAGAGGGAACCATCTCTGAGAGAGATGTTGGCCCCCTCGCCCTCACTAGGGAGAATGTGGGCCCTTTCCTATTGCCTGACTTGTGCTCAGATTCTTGCACATCTACCAGCTTTCACATGGTTCAGGGAATTGTCCCTAAACCAGCTACATCATACTGTAGGGTCTTGTCTTATTACCACAATATTGGGACCCATCCAAGCTTGCAATGTATTGTCTGCTTTGAGCACAACCCGCACAATCTTCTTCCTAAAAGGCATCTTAGTTATTGCTATAAACCCTACATATATGGCCCAATAACTTTTTATTTTTTTTCTAATGCTCAACTATTTGATTTATTCCTACCTCCAGACTGTGGCAGGACGCTAACTATGTTTAATCCTTTTCTGTTGCTTAGCTTGTGACTAGGTCACTACACCATGGTGTTGAACTGAAATGTGGACCCAAAACTCAAGTTAGTGGATAGAGGCCTAGAACTGATATACACACATTATGACATGTAATACCCAGTATGAGACTAAAGGGTCACCTCTAAAAAGAAATGTCAGCTGAAGTTAGTAATTTATGGACATGATATTTAGAAGATATCTGGCACAGCACTTTCACTTCCACATGATTGTCAAATAGCATGTTGTGGGATGTTGAAATTTTTGTATAGAAGTAAATAAATACTTATGCATCCATTTGTTTGGATTGAGATGAATTTCATATGTATAGGGGGACTATATGCATGAAAGTCATATATATCCAAGGATTTGGGATGATTCATTGGGAAAACCACACACATTAATCAAACCTTGAAGATCTGAACATTGGACCCTTCTCCACCAACCTTGATCTTGGTAATTACATCATCTTGTTAACTGAAAACCCTTCATTAACCACTTTGTGATGATGTGGGACACTGGGAGTAAGCAGATTTCACCACTATAAGCATATATTGAACTATTGAAGTAGGCTTATTAGCTCTATTATGGTCTACGATAGGCTTTAGAAAGATTAGAAGAGCTTGGAATGATTTAGGTTGGTTTTAAAATGTTTTAGGTTATTAATGATACTTTGGTAATTTTGCATGTTTTATGGGTTTGGTGGATATTTTAGTGTTTAACATGTGGTTTAATTGATCTAGGATGTTCTAAAACCCCAGCATGAGTTTTTTGTATCACTTGCAGCATCCTTGTACTATGGGAGTATTTTGGTCAATTTGAGAAAAATTAGGATTTTGGGAGTATCTTAAGTGCTTTACGTGATTTTTCATTTATAAGAGCTTTTTATGATTTTTAATACATTTTATTGTTTTAGGATTATTTTTGTAATTTTGCCCAATTTAGAATTTTGAGAGTATTCTTGGCCTTTCAGGTGATATTTCATTATCATTTTTTTCTATTTTTATATAGTTTTTTGCATCTTAGGCATAATTTTTACCATTTCTTAGGGGAAGGGGTTCAAGGGTATCTTAACATTTTATGTTATTTTCCAAAGTTCTATTAATGTTGGTTATCTTAGGGCTATTTTTATAATATTATTTTTCTTAAGATTTTAAGAAGTATTTTAGTCATGTTATGTGATTTTACATTTTTAAAGAATTTTTATGATTTTTATTAAGTTTTGTTATCTTAGGCATATTTTTGTAGTTTTTACCATTTCTCAGGTTTCTAGGTTAAATTAGACGAAGGTTGGAAGTGAAATGTAGGTTTAAGGGGTTTAGATGAAGTTTCTTTGTGTCAAAGGATTGGGCTGGGTTAAGAGGCTTAGAGCCAATGGACCATAGTCACACACCATACAGATTGACATCAAGAGCACAGACTAAATGGATGATTTTACTTATATTTAGAATATAAAGTACATCAAAATGGGGTTAGAATCAACTGGTTTACCTCACATGGCTCAATCAAAATGACCAGCTAAGCAATACATCATGTGGTTTCGTCAGTTGGATCAATTATATAAAATGATTTCATCTTCTAGACCAATTACATCATGTGACTCACTCAATTGAACCCAAATATGGAATTTGGCTTAGTCAATTAAGCCAATTTCATAAAGTGACCCAATTCATCAAGCCACTTTGCATAATTGACTTATTGGATGAGCCACTTTGTATATTCGACTCAATTAACCAAGTCACTTTGCACAATTAGCTCAATTAACTGAGTCGATTATGCAAAATAGCTCGGTTGATTGAAATGATTATGTAGAGTGGCTCAGTCAGTTGAACCAACTATGGGCCAATTAGGCTATTTGGAGCAAAGGATCCAAGTTATTATGAGCCGTTGGCTCGCGAGAAATTTCTTCTATTTTTCCTCGCGGCGGTGACACACACTCGCCTTTTACAGAAGGCCAAGATAGGTCGACTTGGCACACGGAGATTCCGGGGGTATTGACAGGAAGGTGAAAAGAACGATAGGAACGCATAGGAAAGAATGGCATATGGTTGATCGTTCTGGAAAACTGGGACAGGGATGGCTGGATGGAATGCGGGCGTGCCAGTCGATTTCTCGACGATCACCTGCGGAACCAAGTGTTTGACTGGGGATGTGCCACTAGGGCACGGCACGTAGACACGAAATATCGTGCGCCTCGTGGAGAGAAGGAGGTTCCGCTGATACGAGTGTAGGCGATTGTGGGGGCTCGTGTACTGGACGTCTTCCCCACCGATCGCAAACAATCAGTGTTTATTTTACAACAGGCGGAGCCCAAACACCTTTGTTTCTACTGCCAAAGAGGAGAGTCAGGGACCCTAGGAGCCGCGACGTCGGGAGGGCTTAGACCATGCAACAATGACAGGGCAACAGCAACACAACAGGGATAACTGGAGACAGAGAGACTGGTTCCAGTGTGAACACTAGAGAGGGTATGCACTCTGGGTTTATTTGAACGAGGTATTGGCTCGGACAGAGGAGCAACGGACACTAGCTCGGCAGGGAGCAGGCATGTTCTGGCTCGGGCACGGAGCGGCTAACACCGGATCGGCAGGGAGTAGGCAGGTCCTGGCTCGGGCATGGAGCTATCCGGATAGAGGAGTTAGGACCGAGCTGGGAGACAGATGGCAATATGTTGGACATCATTGAGACTGGTAGCTGGCGAGGATGGGGATCAATTCCCTAACTGGATTACATAACTATATGCCGTAAGAGATGTTATGTGGGGGCGTGAAAGCCCGATTACAAATGTGTGCAAGCCACGGGACAATTCCGTCATTTGTGACGATCCCCGGGTCATTGTGTTGTCATGCGGGTATTTCTGCATTTATATATAACGTCCGTCAAAGGACTTGTGACTCGGCAGGATGCCATCCGAAGGGTGTCGCGATGTGTCCCCAATACAAAGCATCGTTGAGATCGGAGACGTTGGGATGCTGTGGGCACCGTTGTGCTGGAGTGTCCGGGCGCTGTTGAGACCGAGGCGACCAGATGGCACAGGCACCATTGTGACTGGAGCGGCCGAGCACAGTTAAGACTGAGGCGACCGGATGGCGAGGGCACCACTGTGACTGGAGCGGCCGGGCACTGTTGAGACAGGGGCGGCCGAGCGCTGTTGAGACTGGAGCAGTCCGACGGCGTGAGTACCATGACTGGAGCAACCATGCGTTGCTGAGCTTGGAACAATCGGGTGTCGAGGGCACCGTTGTGACTGGGGCAATAGGGGTCCTAAGCATCGCTGTGATTGGGGCGATCAGGCACCGTTGAAACTGAGAGAGTCAGGTACCCTGGACACCGTCACTGGAACGATCAGGTGCCATGCACACCGCTGAGACTCGAGTGACTGAGCGCCGCTGGGGCTGAAGTAGTCGGGCGTCGTCTGGACTGGGTAGTCGGGTTCCGTGGGCACCGTCGTGGCTGGAGCAATCGGGTGCCGTAGGCATCGATGTGACTGGGGCAGTCGAGGCCGTTGGGGCTAGAGTAGCCCGGTGCTGTCTGGATTGGGCAGTCGGGACCTCGGGTGCCGGGAGTACCGTTGTGACTGGAGTTGTTGGACAGTCGGGTGTCAAGGGCACCGTTGTGACTGAAGTTGTTGAGCGCCGTTGGGGCTTGAGTAGCCTGGCGCCGTTTGGATTGGGCAGTCGGGTGCCGGGGGAATCGTTGTAGCTGAGGGAACTAGGCGTTGGGAGACCTTGGGGCTTGGGCGCAGCTGAGATTGACAGTCGGGTGCCGAGGTCACCGTTGTGACTGAAGGAGCTGGGCGCCGTGAGACCTCGATGGTCACGTTTGGGGTACGTTCATAGAGGCAGGGGCTTGACACTTCATCTTGCGTCAAGACTCACGAAGTATGCCAATGGTCCAGGTAACAACGTTCAGGGCGCGCTCATCGAGGTGACATCTGGGTGGCGCACGATCATCGAGACAAGGACCAGACATGGTGCTTTCATCAAGCAACATCCGGATAGTGCACGATCATCGAGGCAAGGACCGAGTAGGGTGCTTTCCTCAAGCAACATCCGAGTAGTGCACGATCATCGAGGCAGAGATCAGGCAGGGTGCTTTCCCCTAAAGCAGAATCCGGGCAGTGTGCGATTATCGAGGAAGAGACCGGGCAAGGTGCTTTCCCCTAAAGCAGCATCCAGGCAGTGTGCGATTATCGAGGCAGAGACCAGGCATGGTGCTTTCATAAAAGCAGCATCAGGGCAGCGCACGATTGTGAAACGACATCCAGATGGGGCGCGCTCATCAAGGCAGAGACCTTGTTTGAGGAGGTTTGTGTCTTGGCTAAACGTCGTATGAGGAACGATCATGCCCTCGGCGTGTGCTTAGCAAACACAAAACCAGCAAATAAATTCCTTCACGCGCCGTTTGTAGTCCCGGGGATGAGCTCCATGCTTCTTATGACCCTTGGCCACCCCATGGGGGGTTTTATAGAGTTTGGGTAGGGGGGTCAACCTGGTCCGAGTAAAGGGGGGTTTACGCGGACCAGGGTGACCCCTAGCAGGCTGGTCCGCGTAAAAAGGGGGTTTATGAGGACTAGGGTAGTGGGTCTTGAACGCGGTCGTCTTGGGGACCGCGTTCTGGACTGGCATGTGGGCCCGGGGTTTACGGTGTCCTTGGCAACTACGTTCTGGACTGACATGTGGGCCCGGGGTTTACCTGGACCAGACTGGGGGGGTCGATCGAGTCCAGGTAAACACCCCACCCTAGAAAGCAGTCTCCTTGGCGACCGCGTTCTTATGAACGCGGTCATTAGGGTGATCGTGTTCAGGAACTGACAGGCTAGTCCACGTAAAGGGGGTTTACGCGGGCCAAAGTGATTGGGGGCTTCCTGTTCCGGGTAAATCTCTCCCCCTAGGGGGTTCGGGTGAACCAGAATGGCTGCTGAGTTCGACCTGGAGGAGAGAGAAAGGTCATGTGGGTGCCACTGGGGGTTAAGACGGGCTAGAGCATAGGGTTTAAATGGGCCATGGCTGAGTGAGTCTGGGATTTAGGTGGGCAAGAATGATTGGCTGGGTTCAGGGGTTTAAGCGAGTTAGGTGAGCTGGGGTTTACGAGGGTCAGGTGGACTGGTAGTTTACGAGGTTAGGGTGAGCTGAGAGAAGAGAGAGAGCTTACTTGAATCTGGACCCGGAACGGCCGAACTCGGTGTTCGTCCGAGCTCCGTCTTGAACGCGGTGGATCCAGGTGTGATTTGACTGTTGGAGTTGCCGGTGTCAAGCTGTTCGTAGGTGTGTCGGGAGTTGTTCCCTGCCTTTCCGTCATGCACCACGTGACGCGATGGGTTGCTGGGAGTCCCGGGTTGGCTCGGCAACTGGGGTGTCGGCATGATGATGCCGTTTGTCTGGTAGTCGGGGTGACCCCTGCTTCTTGGCGAAGAGCCGTATGGTACAACAGGCTGTTCTGAGTCCTGGGTTAACCCGGTCGTTGAGGTGCCGACAGTGTGATTCCGTATGCAGGGTATTCGGGGGTGGTCCCCGAATCTTTATAGAGTGCCGTTTGGTACGGCAGGTTGTCCCGAACCTTGGATCCGACTCGGTTGTCGGGAAACTGGTTGGTGTAGTGCCCTTTGCTTGGGGACGATCGCCGCTTGTTATGTTGTGCTGTTTGACCCGGCAAAATGTCTCGATTTTCGAGCTCAACTTGGATGGTAGAGCACCTTTGGCGTTATGCCGTTTTGCTCTGTTTAGGGAATATTTCCCTATGCTTAATCCCCGATTAATTCGAGAAAATAAGCAGGTGTCAACAAATGCCCTCTACGGGGCGTGCATCGGAGGCGAAGACGACGGCGTGCGGCCCGTACGCCTTGCAGGTTTGATTTCTCCCGACCTTTATTGGCGTTGTGGGAGTTACTTGTTCTAGGAGTTGATGTCCCCGTTGTGATCTTCCGTTTGACGGTTGCACATTTTGAAGAAGACCATTGAGCCTGGGGGGTTGTAGAGCCGGATTCAGGAGAGATCTGGGTTGCTTGCTGGCAATTTGCCGAAGCCGCTTAAGGCATGGAGCTGGTGGAGATGGCCTGTATTGGATACACGCAAGGTGCTTGAAGTTGTAGCCCGTTATTTGCGTCTTGAGAATTCCGTTCCCGTTTATCTTGCGTGTTGGGCTTGTGGTAGATGTGCACAGGGCCCACGTTGCGGAAGTAATTTGGTTGGACACCGAACTCTCCATATAGGTGGCCATTTCGGCGGTTGACGGTGTGACTGGGCTTGACGCCAATGCCGATGGCGAAACGAGGCCAAAGGAGCCTGGTGTAACAATGCTCCTGGCTTTGTTGCCTATGTCTGGGGCCCTGTCTTGTGCAACGGACTTTGTGGATTCTCCGAGAAGGGGCGGCTCGATGGAAGGAACCCTCCCCCATTAGAAATCTGAGACAGGGGGAAGCCAGGACTGTCGAGTCCATCGTGCCTCGTAGGGTGGTTGGCGAGTAGTGGGAGACCATTTGTGGCTCCCTTTTATCATCTGAGGTTGCACTGGCGGGGAGCCATGTCATGCCTCCAGAGGTGGATTTGTAGACTGAGATTTGTGTTTTCTCAGGTTTTCCACCTTGTCAATGTCAAGGAGTGCTATGAGTATTTTTCACTCCTTGGCCTGTTCCCCTGTGAGCGTGACTGTAGCCGACGATGCTGCGTAGGGGGTTCGAGACTTCCCCGTCTTGGGAATCGGAGGTCCACCTATCCCTCGGCTTCTGGGACCACTGGTTGGCGACGAGATGGCCGTCACTCTGACTGAGGCTTTGTGGTGAAGCCTATGGTTGGTCGCTAGCGGCCTACCACTGCTGTAGTGGTTGATTTTTTTTCGTAGGATGCTGGCATTGTTCATTGACCGCTTGTACGGGTGCAATGGCCAGGCTTGACATTGACCGTCCTATGGGACGGGCTGGTCACACCTCTGAGGCGTTGTAGCTGGAGTTGTGTCGCAGACTTGCCTCGACGAGGCGCACTAGTCCGTTGTTGATGAAGTCCTACCACAGCTAGGTGTGTTGGCCTGATGCTGCTGGAGGCGAGACTCGGCGAGATATGTTGGCCTGGTGTTGCTGGGGATCAGCCTCGGCAAGGCCTGTTGACTTGGTGTTGCTGACGGTCGGCCTCAGCGAGGCGTGTCGACCTGGAGTTGCTGGAGACCTGTCTTGGTAAGGTGTCTTGGTCTAAAGTTGCTGGAGACCTGCCTCGGCGAGACGTATTGGTTTGAAGTTGTTGGACTTGCCCCCAGAGAGGCGTGTTGACTTGAAATCATATTTGGCAAACCCATGTGGTGTATAGCCAAGTGTTGATGTTGCCGGCTAGCCGTCATGGTGTAATGGCCGAAGTCGAGGTTGGTCGACCCTTACGAATGTGGCGACCATGAGTGATGTTAGATAGATAACCATTGTAGTGTGGAGGATGGTACCTATTAGTGTGTTGGTTGACCGCCGAGGTGTATCGACTAGGAACCTCGCGCCCCTGATCGCTGAGGTCTATTGCCTGGGAGCCATGATCGGCTGATCACTGAGGTGCCGCTGAAGGTGTTATCGCTGGCCGACCATTGAGGTGTAATGATCAGAGAGTGTGATAGATCGACCCTTCGGAGTGTGTTGGTCTAGGGTTGTTGTAGACCAGCCTTCGAGGCTGTTCACACGCGGAATTTTCGAACATCCATTTCGTTGGATGAATATGTGGATATTTTGACATATTCGTTAATTCCGCATTTTTGAGTTTATCAGAGGATTTAGGATTCGTGTACAGGACTTTTCCCCATCAACCGGAGTCGGTGTTAATTTACATCGGTACAAGTCCAAACACCTTTGATTAACTGTCGAAGAATGCCTTTTGCCTCTATTCGTTATGACATAAATGATCTTGATGATCTCCCATTACGGGTACATATTCTTGCAAAGAAATTTGAAGGCTTGATTTCTTGAACACATATAATTTGAATTATAATCGATCTTTCAAGACCTTTACATATGGTCCCAATTGTGTAATCGGGTCTTCAGGATTACATCCGGTTGCAACCAGAGCCTTTGAATTTACTTCAGTCTGTATTTGGATATTTGAATTTGACTTCGTCATGATCAAGTCATTTACTTTTGTCCCCTGATCGGACGGTTGGACTTGAATTCCATCACGAGGGCCGTTGGATCGCCAAGATGATCGTTGTCGATCCCTCGGAGTGCTTCATGGTCATAATCACTCTTTTAACTGTGATTGGACTCTTAAGTTGGCTTGGTGTCCATAAAGGACAGTCCCGCCTGAGGCTGGGGTATCTGTAATTTTTCCTCCATCAAGATATTTTTGCAATTTTCCCAAACTTTGGGATGTTCTTGTAATTTTACTTTCTTGGAGATAGTCCCGTCATTTCTTGACTTCATGAGAATTCTTGTCATTCTGACTTTTCGGCATATATCTGACATTTCTTGACTTCTTAGAGATAGTCCCGTCATGTCTTGACTTCCTGGGCATTCTCTGTCTTCATATTTTGACTTCTCGGAAATAACCCTGTCATGCGACTTCTTGGGCATTCCTCGTCTTTATTTCTTGAATTTCAAGGATAACCATGTCATTTGACTTCTTGGATATTCCTCGTCTTGCTTTCTTTTGACGTTCCAGGGATCATTTGTAATTTCACCATTTAAAAGTTTTCAGACATGATAGCTCTCGGCCATGAAAGAGATACACGGATTTGGATGGCTAGTCATAAGACGAACTCAGGAGAACGTACACCGCTTCAAAGAAGGGGTGTGGTCTCGCTCCACCGAGTCGTGCAAACAACGCCAACCGAAACAAGAGCATTCTTTGGTGATTTTGAGACAAAGCGGGAACTTTGTATAGTTTCTAAACTGAACAATGACTTTCATGTAACTTTCCCACAAATGTGGTATTTCCACAATTTTATGATATCTCAGGGTCATTTTTGAAATTTCCCACCATTGAGGGTATTTTTGTAATTTTCCCAGCATCAAGGATTTTTCTACAATTTTTCCATGTTTGTCTATAATTTCTAGACAGCAGAAGGTTTCCATGCAATTTTTAGTTTATGCAATTTTGGGCATTTCAAGACTTTTATGTAATTTTCTACATATTTTTTCAGAACCTTGAACTTTTCTGCAATATTTTCAGAATCTTGAACTTGCAAGGTTTCTATTCAATTTGCAAGGCTATTTGATTTCAACTTATGAGCTTCATTTCAATTTGTGAGCCCAATTGATTTCAACTTGCAAACTCATTTGAACAAAGCCATTTGATTTCCATTTGCAAACTCACTTGAGCAAACCCATTTGAGCCCAATTGATTTCAACTTGTAAGCCCATTTCGGTTTCCATTTGCAGACACATTTGATTTCCATTTGTGAGCCCATATTTCCATTTGTAAGCCCATTTGATTTGGCCCATTCCATTTGTAAGCCCATTTGATTTGAATGAAAGTCGTGATTTGCAAGAGGTGAGAAGTCTCTTAGGCACACCATTCTCAAAGAAGGTGACCGGAACAACCGGGGGGGGGGAGCTTTTTTGTGGTGACCATATCCCTTCACCTGCTAAAGAGGTAACTTCCCAAAAAAAACAACTCTCCTCCGTACGGGAGCTGCTCTACGGTGCTGTTCTTCTCTCGGAGTTGTTGCTTGCCTTTCTGCTGTTTCTTCCTCTCCATTTTATAGTAGTTGGGAGTGGACCAGAGGATTCATTTTGGCCCTCCTCCGGCGGAATCCCAAAAGGCAAGACCCTTCGTCTCCTCCTCCCAGTCTCTTCCTCTTCCTCTTTAGTTTTCTTCTCTCTTTTTTTTTATGAGCTGCGGACCCAGGGGAGGAGGGGAGGTCCCTCCGGCCTGCCAGCAGGGCAGAGGGGCTCCTCCGGCCTGCAAGCAGGGCTGAGGGGCTTCCCTCCGGCCCTTGGCAGGGTGGAGGGGGTTCCCTCCGGCCTAGCAGGTCCAGAGGGGCCTTCTTCTAGGTGCTTTGAGATGGAAGGGCTGGGCGGAGGGAGACTGCCCATTTTTTCCCCTTCAAAAAGAAATTTTAAGGTTCAACAAATGCCCCTCACGGGATGTCTGTCAGAGCGAAGACGATGGCAGACGGCTCGTGCACGTCACAATTTATACCCTTTAGTCTTTAATGACTAGACAATTACATGAGGATATCCCTTGGTGTATGCTTTTTGCAGACGATATTGTTTTAATTGATGAGAGTATTGATGCTCTAAATGCTAAGTTAGAGCGTTGGAGACTTGCCTTGGAGTCTAAAGGTTTTAAAATTAGTAGGAGCAAGTCAGAATTTATGCACTGTAATTTTAGTAATGGGAGAGTGGTTCAGGAAGACATGGTTCTAATTGATGGACATAACATTCCGAAGAGTAGTAGCTTTCGATACTTAGGGTCTATCATACAAGAGAATGGGGAGATTTATGATGACGTTACACATAGGATTAAGGCAGGTTGGTTAAGATGGAGAAGTGCATCAGGTGTCCTTTGTGATCGTCGTATGCCTGTGAAACTCAAAGGGAGGTTTTATAGAACGGCTGTGAGACCTGCTCTGTTATATGGTACCGAGTGTTGGGCAGTACGAAAGGAACACATCCACAAAATGTGTGTAGCAGAGATGAGGATGTTGAGATGGATGTGTGGCAAGACTAAGAAAGACAAGATTAGGAATGAGCGCATCCGTAAGGACTTAGGGATAGCTCCAATTGATAGTAAAATGAGAGAAAATAGACTCAGGTGGTTTGGACATGTGTTTCGTCGCCCTAACTCAGCGCCGGTTAAAAGATGTGATCAAATCTTAGTGGATGCTAGTAGAAGAGCTCGAGGAAGGCCTAAAATGAGATGGTGCGATGTTATTAGGAAGGACATTAGTTCCTTGAATTTAAATATGAATATTGCACTTGATAGAAATCTTTGGCGGAACATGATTCATGTAGTCGACCCCAATTAATTGGGACAAGACTCTGATGATGATGATGATGATGATGAGTCTTTAATGACTAGACGAAGAATTTAGTCCCAATTCCCCCTTAGATGGACATCCTCCGGCGTATGCTGACATCCTGGAAGTGGGATTGAAAGGGATTATGTGTTGCCATAACACTTCAGTTTTGTGCGGTGCTGCCATCACTTCTGCGCAATTTTTGACATTTGAACTCGGACCGACGTTTGGTACGATCACATACTTCACGTCGGGCCATCTGACTTCTTCCTTCAACTTGGTTGAATTGGATACTTCTTGACTCAGTAATCTCTAGGAGGGAACTCAGAAGAGCGCACACCACTTCAGAGAAGTGGCATGGACCCACTCCACCAAGTCGATCTTAGACTGAGTTTCATTGAAGAATCGAAAACTGCGCCAACAGAAGTCGAAGGGTTTCTTCTCCTTTCTTTCTTTTCTTTCTTTGCGGGGCGGCTCTGGCTTAACAGCTTTTCGATTGCCTATCTGCGGTTTCTCTGTTTCACGCAGCTTCTTTGGGCATCGATTTCTTCCTTTTGCATAATGGTTTCAATGCAGTCTTGGATTTCTTGGCATTCCCCGGTAGGGTGAGACACCCGAGCATGATGGTCCCACTAGAGAGGATGCTTGTTTTCCTCATCCTTCTTTTTTTAATCATTTTCCTCGTTCTTCTCCTACTTTTTAGCTTACGCTAGTCCATTCGGAGAAGGAATTTCTGTCTTTGCCGGTGGCTGAGAGGTGCCTCCAGATTTGGAGTTGTTGAATTGGGCTTTTCTTTTAGGGGGTTTAGGGTGACCATACTTCTTTAGGATCACCTTGACCTAGTCAACCTCTCCTTTATGTATTTGGCGGGTGACATTGAATGCTTGCTTGATTATTTCAGGTGACGGTTCTTAGAACTCGGTCATATAAGGACCAGACTTTTGAGATGTTGATACTACTTTGGGCTTCTTGTCTGCTTGTTCCTTGGTTTGTCTGGACTTAACTTGGGGGATTCCGCCTTGGTCTCACCCTTTTGGCTTTGCCTAGAGTTGGACTTGGATTGCTCCCGCTTAATGTCACCTTTTGGAGCTTGTCCAGAGCTTGGTTTGGAGTTTTTTGGTTGGGCCTGCCTTTCTGACTTTACCCGAAGCTTGCGTGCTTCTTTTGAGTCAGAGGACTCACTGGGTAAGCATTTACTGTTGCTTAAGTTATATCTTTCATGTCAATATTGCCTGTATGATTTGAACTTTCTTGTATACAAATGTCTTTCTTTCCAGGTTCTATTGAAGGGATCCTTCTAGAACTATCATGTCAGGGTACGGAAATCAATATTCCAATCTTTAATTTCCATATCAACTTTGTTGGTAAAACTTGAGATTTCTTATATACTGATGATCTTCCCTTCTTGCTTTGCAGGTTCTTTCCGGGCTGCCACATCATGTCCATGTATTGGGAGAATTTTAGAGCTTCGGCAGCTTCAAATTTGAGTGACCTAATCTGCCACATACGCAGTCTTTTGATTTGCAGCCTTTCCTTCATTAGGAGTGTCTTCCTTCTATTGGAGTTATGCAGGGCGACTTTGCAAAGCAAAGCTGGAACAAGATGTACTCAGGAGACGTTAAGCTTCGCACTTGATGCACATTCTTTCGTTTAGTTGCAACTATCTCGAGGGCTTGTCTCGGGACTCCTGTTGTGCATTCTTTCATTTATTTGGAGTCACCCTGACGGCTTGTCTCAGACACTTGACATGATTTCACAAATACAATAGAATTTGCTTCCTTCATTGGATTTGCAGTCTTTCTCTTTTTTCTTCTTCTCTTTATCTCTTTCTCTCTTTCTTTTCCTTTTTTCCTTTTCCTTTTTTTTCTTTTTTCTTCCTCTTTTTTTGATTTGTCATTTTTTCTTTTCTTTTCTTTCTTTTCTCTTCCTTTTTTTTTGAATAAAGGTAGTTAACCCTCCCGGAGCTTAAAATTAGAGGTTTGCACTTTACAAGAGAGTAACTGTGAGGTGATGACTTGGCCGACCTTTAACGGTTTAAGGGCCAAAAGTTTTGGATTTGGGGCTGACTAAACGAAGTTTGGGAAGCCAAAAACTTGAGGATTTGGGGCAAACCAAATGAAGTTGGAAGCCGAAAACTTGTGATTTGGGGCTGGCCAACGAAGTTGGAAAGCCGAAACTTGAAGATTTGGGGCTAACCAATGAAATTGGAAAACCGAAAAACTTTAGATTTGGGACCGACCAAGGAAGTTGGAAAGTCAAATTTTGGATTTGAGGCTGACCAAGGAAATTGAAAAGCCGAACTTTGGATTTGGGGCTGACCAAGGAAATTGGAAAGCCGAACTTTGGATTTGGGGCTGACCAAGGAAGTTGGAAAGCCAATTTGGGATTTGGGGCTGACCAAGAAAATTGGAAAGCCGAACTTTAGATTTGGGGCTAACCAAGGAAATTGGAAAGCCAATTTGGGATTTGGGGCCGACCAACTAGGTTGGGAGGCCAAAGATTTAGAAATTTGGGGCTAATCAAGGAAGTTGGAAAGCCAATCTTTGGGATTTGGGGCTAACCAATGAAATTGGAAAGCCGAAAAACTTTGGATTTGAGGTTAACCAAGGAAATTGGAAAGTCGAACTTTGGATTTGGGGCTAGCCAAGGAAATTGGAAAGCCAATTTGGGATTTGGGGCTGACCAAGGAAATTGGAAAGCCGAACTTTGGATTTGGGGCTAACCAAGGAAATTGGAAAGCCAATACTTGGGATTTGGCACGGTGGGACGTGAACAAGAACTGTTCAAAGCTACGATGACTTTTGGGTTTTCTTTGGGGGGTTAACTCCCCTACCCTTCCTTACTCCTCTGCGGAGGAGGGCAAGTCTTGTGTAGATTATTGCTGGAACTCATGCTCGGGAGCATAGTGTATCTTTAAATGCTTCCCATTCAGTGGCAAGAGTGACATTTCTCCTTTGTGGTCAACAACTGTGTATGCGCCTCCTTCGTAGACCCTTGTGACAACATAGGGCCGATACCAATTGGGTTGTAATTTGTCGCTGGGTTTGCCGGCCATGACTTCCCTTTCTTTTGACCATGACGAGGTCACCTCTTTTGAACGCCCTTTGCTTTACCAGCTTATCATAGGCTCGAGTCATTCGGGCTTGGTATGGCCGAAGATGTTTGTAGGCTTCCAGCCTTTTGCTTTCAAGGTTAGACAGCACTTCAAGCCTCCCTTCTATTTCATCTTGTTCGTGGGCTTGCAAGCCAATATGCACGGCTACCCGGTAAAATGACATTTCAATTTCAATTGATACTACAACCTTCGCCCCATACACCAGAGAAAAGGGGGAACAGCTGGTGGGAGCCTTGTAGACAGTTTGGTATGCCCAGAGAGCTTCGTGTATCTTTTCGCCCCAGTCCCTTTCGCGGCTGCCGACGATCTTGGCCAGGAGGTTGCAGAGGGTCTTATTAAATGCTTCGGCCAATCTATTGGCTTGGGGATTGTAGACCGTTGACATTCTCCAGTCGACATGAAACTTTGCTGCCAACTAGTAAATGGTCCTATTTTTGAATGGAGTGTCATTATCTGACATGATTCGACAAGGGATGCCGAATCGATATATAATATGGTGCTTTGACAAAATGGGCGACTACCTCTCTTGTGACCTCCCGTAGAGGGATAGCTTCGGCCCACCTGGAGAAGTAATTTGTAGTGGTTAGGATGAATTTGTAGCCTCTTGTGGATGGTGGGAAGGGTCTCACGATATCCATTCCCCATTCTGTAAAGGGCCATGTAGGAGCCATGGTGTGCAAGGTTGGCAGTGTCGGTTTCGGACTCGGTTTCGGCCGAGTCCGAAACCGATATGAATCGGTATCGGTTTCAGTTTCGGCCGAAACCAGCCGAAACCCACTCAAAAGCTTAAAAAAATGAAAAAGGAACTAAAAATTCATAAACAAATAGCTATAAATAGATATAAAGTTAATAATCACATAAAAATCAGAAAATTCATTAGACATGCATTTGATTGTAAAGAAATTAGATTAAGTGCAATAAACATGAAGTAGACATTGAAATTCAAACATTGAACATGTTAAACTAATATTCTTGAGTACATACTAAGCATAAAGTAGGTTCAAGTATTACAATAAACCTAATTAGGCACAGTAAATGTTACATAAATTAAATGATCTTTACCTAAATGAAGAGACACTAATATGGGTAATAACTAGAATCTTCTCCCTCATCGTCTGGCTTTTCATGTTCATACCCATAAGAAGGTTGCATGTATGGTCTATATTCACTATAACCAAACAATGAGGTAGCCAAGTCCTGCATCCCTCTTTGGAAATATTCACTTGAAGCTGCATGTGCAGGGACACCTGCATGAAAAAACCATTTGCAGATACTTTTAAATGCATGCCCTGCAACTTCTGCTGATTTTTTGACCCCTCTCAATGCAGACTTGATTTTAGGTTGTGTAGCCTGGGGCCTTCTGTGGAGATAGCTGTCCATGGGACCTGTTCTCTGCGTATGTGGGGCAGCACCAATGACAGGACGTCGTGCAGCTGTACTCTCGTAGGTCTCTGAACCCATGGGTCCCTTCCCTTTCCTTCGAGCGGCTTGTTTCAGTCAGCTCTGGAACAGAATCCTCAGTGCCTTCCTCATCCTCAGCCCTTTGTTGCATCCTCTCCTTTTTACCCAGAAGGCACTGCCGCATCTCTTCTCGCACCTCTCGGGGACAGTGATCGCATTGTCTCACCTCTCCTCTTACCCCCGCCAAATGTTGCTTTCCTCTAGTGATTCCGCCATATATCTCCTTACCACAATAATTGCATTTCACATTTCTTCTCTTAGCATTAACTAAGGATAGGTGGGCCCACCCCGGATCCTCCCGCCCTTCCTGCTCCTGTGTTTGTTGACGTCTAGACATGATGCTGCATTAAGACATTCATACACAAAAAGTTATAAGTACAAGTAAAAACTTAACCCTTAATTAGCAATTAACCCTTAATCACCCTTCAAAAAGATTAATTACGAGCATGATCCCACCCCAAATTATTCAATAAAGCTTAATTAAGCTTCAATTGAGCCTAAGCAAACCGAATTAGACAAAAGTCGCAAATTTTATGAACTAATTAACCCTTAATTATCATTTAACCCTTAATCACCCTTAGAAAAAATCAATTACCAGCATGATCCCACTCCAAAATCTTCAATGAAGCTTAATTGAGCTTCAATTGAGCCTAAGCAAACCGATTTAGACAAAAGTCCCAATTTTTATGAACTAATTAACCCTTAATTAGCAATTAACCCTTAATCACCCTTCGAATGAATTAATTACCAGGATGCTCCAGCTTCAAATTAGTCAATGAAACTTAATTGAGCCCTAATTGACCCTTACTAAACCTAATTAAAGAAAAGCCCCAAATTTAAACATCTAATTAGGGTTTAATTAGAAGTGTTAAAAAGTTAATCATGGTTTTAAATTAACCTACAACACAACATTTAACCTACAAGAAAATTTTTTTCAACAACTCAACCAAAAAAACACAAAACATAAAAAACCCTAAATTTACCTCCACAGTGGCAGCACAGGTCGGACGGTCCACAGCAGCAGCCCCCTGCCCCCTAAAGAGCACAGCAGCAGCCCCCCGGGCGGCCCTGGGCCCTGGCCGGCTGGCCCAGCACACTAGCACAGTAGCAGCAGCTGGCAGCGGCTGCCTCCACAGTCCACACAGCCTGTGACGCAGCAGCAGCAGCAGGTGAGGCAGTAGCCTCCGCATCAGCAGCACCACAGCACCAGCAGGCAGCAGCACCACAGCACCAACAGGCAGCAGCAGTAGCACGGTCGCAGCACAGCAAGGAGGGGAGGGGGTTTCGGCCGAAACTCCCCGAAAAGCACACCAAGTGAACTCCCCTTTCGTCCGAAACCGTCCGGTTTCGCCCGAAACCGATAAACTAACTAAGTGTCGGATTACTACAGTGCTCCGCCTGATGTTCGTATCGGGTATGGCCGAAACCGATACGTTTTGGCCAAAACGCATCGGTTTCAGCCGAAATTGACAACCATGATGGTGTGCAACGAGCTTGGAGGTCTTCTTGGCACTGGGCCAAAAGCTTGGCACTGATGACATGTGAGGGCGTATCAGCTGCAATCTGCATACATGGTGAGCCAGTAGAAACCCTTAGGTTTTATATTGCTCTTCATTTTGTCCCCGACTTGATGGGCACCGCAGAGCCCTGGGTGGACCTCGTGCATGACCATCTTGGCTTCTGTCGGCGAGAGGCAACGTAAGAGGACAAGCTTGTCCTTTTCATGCACCAGCGTATATAATTGATTTCTTATCAATTGATATGATGTTACCCATTCGCAGGGGCTGAACTCTTTGAGCCCGATCTGAAGGGAGGCAACCATTCTTTATTTTAATAATCGGCTCACGCCAATCTTATTCCTCTTTCTCGGTAGGACCATCTTCTTCAATTGTGTTGACTTCGGAGGTGATAGGGTCGGCTTCTTCATCATTTGAAAATTTGAGAATTTGGGATGATCTTTTGCGTTGACAGTCCCGAAGGGACATATGTGAATAAACACCAAAAACTTGAGAATTTTTGGAATTGACGGTCCAAAAAGGACTTGCAGGTCAAAGCCAAAAGCTGAAATTTGGTGGAATTGACGGTCAAAAAAGGACTTGCACGTCAAAACCAAAAGTTTGGAATTTGTTGGAATTGACGGTCCAAAAAGGACTTGTAGGTCAAAACCAAAAGCTGAAATTTGGTGGAATTGACAGTCCAAAAAGGACTGGTAGGTCAAAATCAAAAGCTGAAATTTGGTGGAATTGACGGTCCAAAAAGGACTTGTAGGTCATAACCAAAAACTGGAATTGACGGTCCAAAAAGGACTTGTAGGCCAATAACCAGACTTTGAAATTTGAGTAGGGTTGACGGCCCAAAACGGACATGAATGCCAACACTACAATAGAAATTTAGTGGAGTTGATGGTCCAAAAGGACTTGTAAGTCAAAACCAAAAATTGGAATTGACGGTCCAAAAAGGACTTGTAGGCCAAAACTAGACTTTGAAATTTGAGTAGGGTTGACGGCCCAAAACGGACATGAATGCCAACACTACAATAGAAATTTAGTGGAGTTGACGGTCCAAAAGGACTTGTAGGTCAAAACCAAAAACTGGAATTGACGGTCCAAAAAGGACTTGTAGGCCAAAACCAGACTTTGAAATTTGAGTAGGGTTGACGGCCCAAAACGAACATGAATGCCAACACTACAATAAAAATTTAGTGGAGTTGACGGTCCAAAAGGACTTGTAGGTCAAAACCAAAAACTGGAATTGACAGTCCAAAAAGGACTTGTAGGCCAAAACCAGACTTTGAAATTTGAGTAGGGTTGACGGCCCAAAACAGACAGAAATGCCAACACTACAATAGAAATTTAGTGGAGTTGACGGTCCAAAAAGGACTTGTAGGCCAAAACCAGACTTTGAAATTTGAGTAGGGTTGACAGCCCACAACGGACATGAATGCCAACACTACAATAGAAATTTAGTGGAGTTGACGGTCCAAAAAGGCTTGTAGGTCAAAACCCAAAACTGGAATTAACGGTCCAAAAAGGGCTTGTAGGCCAAAACCAGACTTTGAAATTTGAGTAGGGTTGACGGCCCAAAATGGACATGAATGTCAACACTACAATAGAAATTTAGTGGAGTTGACGGTCCAAAAGAGCTTGTAGGTCAAAACCAAAAATTAAAATTTGGTGGAATTGACGGTCCAAAAAGGACTTGTAGGCCAAAACCAGACTTCAAAATTTGAGTAGGGTTGACGGCCCACAACGGACATGAATGCCAACACTACAATAGAAATTTAGTGGAGTTGACGGTCCAAAAGGACTTGTAAGTCAAAACCAAAAACTAGAATTGACGGTCCAAAAAGGACTTGTAGGCCAAAATCAGACTTTGAAATTTGAGTAGGGTTGACGGCCCAAAATGGACATGAATGCCAACACTACAATAGAAATTTAGTGGAGTTGACGGTCCAAAAGGACATGTAGGTCAAAACCAAAAATTAAAATTTGGTGGAATTGACGGTCCAAAAAGGACTTGTAGGCCGAAACCAGACTTTGAAATTTAAGTAGGGTTGATGGCCCAAAACGAACATGAATGCCAACACTACATATTAAATTTAGTACTGAGATATGCTTGTCCCAACATAGAGACAAAACTATAAGAAAAAGAGGCGTCGATGGTGACGGCTCATGGTGATGAATAACAATAGTTCCTTTTTTTTCTTCTTTTTTTTCTTTTTTTCTTTTCCCTCTTTTTCCATTTTTTCTTTTCTCTTCTTTTCATTTTTCTTTCTCCTTTCTTTTATTTTCTCTCATTTTTTTCCTTCTTTTATCATCTTTTTTTCATCTCTTTTTTTTCTCTCATACCGACCTCCGTGACGTAGAAGTCAAGCATTAGGAGTTAAGGTGGGTCAAGGACTAGAATTGGGGTTGACTAACCTTTGTGGTTTGGAAGTCAAATATTGGAATTGGGGTTTAGAATTTACTGTGGATGACCTTGATGGTTTGAGGGCCAACGGAATTTGGGATTTGAGTTTGGATTTTGGTTGACCTTTGGGTTTTGAAACTTAGCTGGCCTGTGCGGTTTGAAGACCGAGAAATGGAGTTGGAGTTGGCCAACCTTCGTGATTTGGAAGCTGAGGATTGTACTGAGTGTTTGGCTGACTTTTGTGATTTGGAGGAAGCCAAAAGTTGAAATTTGGGTGAATTCTTCTGGGACTTGTGATTTGATGGTTTTGCTAATGTGCTCGCCACGGTGGGATAAAGCCGTCGAACAAAGGATGTTTGCGATGGTAGTCCATAATGACGATGCGTTCCTCCTTTCTTCTTCCTCTTTTCTTTTTTTTTCTTTTTTTTTCAGATTACCAACTTCACCACCCTTTCCGGTTTTCGCCGAACCTGGCCCCCTTTAACTTTTTCCAGTGCGCCCTTTCGGGTTTTCACACTGAGGGGTTACCCATTTTTGCCTGAAGCGCCCTTTCGAGTTTTCAATCCAGCCGGGTTTTATGACCTTTTTGCCCTTAGGTAACCAACAAGTTGGATGCCCAAGTCCGTCGGGGCACCTCCCAATTTTTTTTTTATTGCTACTGTTGTTGTTGCAATTGTTGTTGCTTTTCATCGCTGTTGGGACAAAGTATCTGGATTCCCATTGACCCTCCATTATATGGAAGAGGTGGGGTCAATGACTTGTAAGCCCGTGGCCTTTTAGCTTGAAAAGGGCTTGACGATGAAGCTTTTGGGTTTTGGAATGATAACTGACCGAGAAGGGGTTTTGGACACCATGACTTTGGGTTTCTCTTTTTTTTTTGCTGACTCGAAAGGTTTGGGCAACAAAAATTTGGTTTTCTTTTGTGGTTGCTGACCCGGAAGGGGTTTTGAACCAATGATTCGGGTTTTATGCTTCTTTTTTTTGTGGTAATCTAAGGAAGGCCTAGGTAATCAAAGAGTTGGTCTTGATGGTGGTTGACCCAAAGGGGTTTTGAACTAAGGATTTGGGTTTCGTTTTGGATAGTTATTGACCCGAAAGGGGTTTCAAACCAAGGGTTTGGGTTTTGGTGCGTTTGTTCCCCTTTCTAACCATGATTGGATAGGATTTTCGAGTGGAGGATAACCACGATGCTGGTTCATGATGATTGCTGAAAATATATTTTCTTCTTTTTTTTTTCTTTCTTTTCTTTTCTTCTTCTTTTTTTTCACCTTACCAACCTCAATGCCCTTTCGAGTTTTCGCCGAAGCTGGCCCTCTTTAGCTTTTTCCAACGCGCCCTTTCGGGTTTTCACGTTGAGGGGTTGCCCAATTTTACCTGAGACGCCCTTTCGGATTTTCACCTCAACCAGATTTCTTTGGCCTTTTTACCCTCAACCATCCCTGTGATGGGAGTGGCTAGGTCCGCCGGGGCACCTCTATTTTAAGCCCCTTTTTTTCTTTTTCTTTTTCTTTTTCTTTTGTTGAACTCTAGATTTAAGCTCTGTCAAGGTGATAATCCAGGTGAGGTGGATCATATAACAGATGCAGCTTTAACTTCACATACTTTCCATTGAGTGAAAGGCTGGTTACTCTCTCTCTTTCACAGTTCTTCGTAGAGGGATTTCCTTTTCTGGGGATTTCCATGGCAACTGCCTATTCAACTTTGCTTCTTTACGTTTCTGTTCAGATGCTTCTTCCCTGTTTTTCCCCTCCTCAGCTTGCGCTTCATTTCAAGAGGACTGACTGTTTGGCGACCGAGTTGGGTGGAATTTGTCCCTCTCGAGATGAAATTTTCGCTTTGAGCTTTTGCCTTGGAGGGCCTGGGCCAGGAGTGCTCCTCTCTTTCTTTCTCTCTCTCTTTTCTTCTTTTTTTTTGGGGGGGGATAAAATTTGGTAGGGAATTTTACAACTTCTCTGTGGACAGTGGAGAGAGAAGTTGACGCCGAAATTGGTTTGGTGCCACAAGCACAGGTTTAGGCATGAAGCTAGCTTTGTGTTACCAGAGAATGAGCTTGATTGCCAAGGGTGGCTTAAAGCCCGAAGTGGAACAATACCCAAAATTGGCGGATCAAGAAATAAGTTGGTGTTCAACACCGATTTGGTACCAAAGCAGGGGTTGGATCTTCATGCATAGATGGCTTGATGTCAGGCAGACATGTTTGGAGCCTTAAGAGGTTTGAAAACTGACAGTTTTGGGACAGACTCCACTAACAGAATGTTGAAATTGGAAAGGGAAAAGATAGAGGCCCCCCTTGAATCTGCCTTCTTGGCTCTGCCAGTGGTTTTACTTCGTCTTCTTTTCTTCAGGCTTGTATTTTTGTCTTCACTTAGAGCTTTGCTTGGAGCCTTCTTCCCGGACTGGCCTTTCTGGCTTTGCTTGGGACTTGGCTTGGAGCCTTCTGCTTTGGACTTCTGATCGAGCTGTTGCTTGCCGGAGTTACCTTGCTGGAGGTTTCGCCTGAGATTTTGTTCAAAACATTATTTAGTGCTTTGCCCCTACCTCTTCTTGGAGCTTTCTTTGCCAGATACGCCCTCTTGACTTTCTAAGGTGGCAACCTGATACTTCATCAATTTCCACTTCCTTCTTCCTTTTTTTCTTTATTCTTTATCTATTCTTCTTCCTTTTCTGCCTCATGTCATGTATTGGGGGAAAGGAGAATCTATTTTGGGGCTGATTGGAACATGCCCCCAGGGTTGAAATTCCTGCCTCAAGTTCTTGCCTTAGAAGGCTTAGATTGTTCGAGGCCTCCTCCTTGGTGACCCATATTTATTTGAAAAGAAATTGCTTCACAGAATCGCCCCCTCGCCTGGGCTTAAGGACTTTGACTTTTTTGCGTGAGGCTTGGATGTCAGCTTCTTTCATTTTCGCCTTTCACTTGATGTAGATGGCAATAGGATTGCCCCCTTGCCCAGACTTAGAGGCTTTGGCTTTCCACCGGTGCCTTGACTTCAGAATGAAACTTAGGCATTGTCTTCTTTCATTTCTGCCTCAGTTTGATGTATTCGGCAAAGTATTGTTATGAGATCAGCTCGCCTTTATGTAGCCAGTTGTGTTCTTCTTTTTCTTTTCCTTTGATTTGCTTTTGGTCAAAGACTAATCTTGCCAGACTTTAATATAGCCACAACAGATTTTCTTCTAGGGCGGCGACATTGCCCCTGGCTAGCAGGAACAACATATGGACTTTGTTGGCACTTAGTCTTCAGCAAGAACCCTTCACTTGGACGTATCGAGTAGCGGCGGCAACGACTGAGGTGGCATTGTCCCCTATTAGTAATTGCAACTTAAACATGTATTGTGTTGTCATTTGGCCTTTGACAGGAAGTTTTAACCTTGATGCCCCCAGCGGCAGCAGCCACGGCCAGAATGGCATCCCCCCTGCTAGTAGGAGCAACTTTGGATACATGTTGACATTTGGCCTTTGAAAGGGACCGCTTAACCTTGACGCCCCCGGCAGCCTTAACCTTGATGCCCCCAATAGCTTTAACTTTGATGCCCCCGGCAGCAGCTTCAACGGTGGGAATCCTTTGAACTTCTTGCAAGAGTGTGAAGGAGTCACAACTTTTGTCGAGGCAAGGCTATTCTTTGACAGATAAATGAAAGGCAGGAAAAGTCCCACCAGACGTGCCACTCTGTTTACACGCGAAATTTTCGAACATCTATTTCGTTGGAGGAATATGTGGATATTTTGACATATTCGTTAATTCCGCGCTTTTGAGTTTATCAGACGATTTAGGGTCCGTGTACAAGACTTTTTCCCACCAACCGGAGTCGGTGTTAATTTACATCGGTACAAGTCCGAACACCTTTGATTAACTATCGAAGAATGCCTTTTGCCTCTATTCGTTGTGACATAAATGATCTTGATGATCTCCCATTACGGGTACATACTCTTGCAAAGAAATTTGAAGGCTTGATTTCTTGAACACATATGATTTGAATTACAATCGATCTTTCAAGACCTTTACATATGGTCCCAATTGTGTAATCGGGTGTGACTGTGATTGGACTCTTAAGTTGGCTTGGTGTCCATAAAGGACAGTCCCGCCTGAGACGGGATATATCTGTAATTTTCCTTCCATCAAGGTATTTTTACAGTTTTCCCAAACTTTGGGATGTTCTTGTAATTTTACTTTCTTGGAGATAGTCCTGTCACTTCTTGATTTCATAGGAATTCTCGTCATTCTGACTTTTCAGCATATATCTGGCATTTCTTGACTTCTCAGAGATAGTCCCGTCATGTCTTGACTTCCTAGGCATTCTCCGTCTTCATATTTTGACTTCTCGGAAATAACCATGTCATGCGACTTCTTGGGCATTCCTCGTCTTTATTTCTTGAATTTCGAGGATAACCCTGTCATTTGACTTCTTGGATATTCCTCGTCTTGCTTTCTTTTGACGTTCCAGGGTTCATTTGTAATTTCACCATTTAAAAGTTTTCGAACATGCTAGCTCTCGGCCATGAAAGAGATACACGGATTTGGATGGCTAGCCATAAGCCGAACTCAGGAGAGCGCACACCGCTTCAAGGAAGGGACGTGGTCTCGCTCCACCGAGTCGTGCAAACAGCGCCAACCGAAACAAGAGCATTCTTTGGTGATTTTGAGACAAAGCGGGAACTTTATACAGTTTCTAAACTGAACAATGACTTTCATGTAACTTTCCCACAAATGTGGTATTTCCACAATTTTCTAATATCTCAGGGTCCTTTTGCAATTTCCCACCATTGAGGGTATTTTTGTAATTTTCCCACCATCGGGGCATTTCTGTACTCTTCCCGTTATCGGGGGTATTTCTGAAATTTTCCAACCATCGGGGGTATTTCTGTAATTTTCTGCCCACCGGGGGTATTTCTGCAATTTTCTGCCCACCGGGGGAATTTCTGTAATTTTCTGCCCACCGAGGATATTTCAGCAATTTTCTACCCACTGAGGGTATTTCTGCATTTTTCTGCCCACTGAGAGCATTTCTGTAATTTTTCTAGCATCAAGGATTTTTCTACAATTTTTCCATGTTTGTCTGCAATTTCTAGATAGCAAAAGTTTTCCATGCAAATTTTAGTTTATGCAATTTTCGGCATTTCAAGACTTTTTTGTAATTTTCTACATATTTTTTCAGAACCTTGAACTTTTCTGCAATATTTTCATGACCTTGAACGTGCAAGGTTTCTGTTCAATTTGCAAGGCTATTTGATTTCAATTTGTGAGCCCAATTGATTTCAACTTGCAAACTCATTTGAGCAAATCCATTTGATTTCCATTTGCAAACTCACTTGAGCAAACCCATTTGAGCCCAATTGATTTCAACTTGTAAGCCCAGGGGGGCCCTTTTTTGTGGTGACCATATCCCTTCACTTGCTAAGGAGGCAACTTCCCACAAAAAACAACTCTCCTCCTTGCGGGAGTTGCTCTGCGCTGCTGTTCTTCTCTCGGAGTTACTGCTTGTCTTTCTGTTGTTTCTTCCTCTCCATTTTATAGTAGTTGGGAGTGGACCGGAGGATTCATTTTGGCCCTCCTCCGGTGGAATCCCAAAAGGCAAGACCCTTCGTCTCCTCCTCCCAATCTCTGCCTCTTCCTCTTTAGTTTTCTTCTCCTTTTGTTTATGAGTTGCGGACCCAGGGGAGGAGGGGAGGTCCCTCTGGCCTGCAAGCAAGGAAGAGGGGCTCCTCCGGCCTACAAGCAGGGCGGAGGGGCTTCCCTCCGGCCTAGCAGGTCCGGAGGGGCCTTATTCTGGGTGCTTTGAGATGCAAGGGCTGGGCGGAGGGAGCCTGCCCATTTGTTTTCCCTACAAAAAGAAATTTTAGGGTTCAACAGAGGCATACTAGTCTGTAAGGTATCTTGATTTGTTCATGTGATTGTTGTTGTTGATCTGCCTGTGAGGCGTAGTGGTCTACTGCTAGAGACTGGGAACTTTGTCTTATGTGATTTGTTCATGTGGTTGTTGTTGATCTGCTTGTGAGGCATAGTGGCCTGTGGCCTTTTTGGCTGTGTAGCACTTTGTCTTCTATGCACATAACTGTCCATGGGGCCTACTCTCTGCGGAGCTACACCAGTGTCAGGACGTCGTGCTACACCAACTGTACTAGAGTAGATCTCTGTCCCTGCTCCTGATCCTATCGGTGCTTTTCCCTTCCTTCGAGCCGTATACTCACGCTCTACTGTTTCGGTTAGCTCTGGATATGAATCCTCAATGTCTTCCTTATCATCATCACCACTCCTTCCCCTTCTGCTTACTCTGCCAAAAATCTCCTCAACAATTTCAGCTTAATCTTCAGCCCTTCGTTGCATCCTGTCCTTTTTGCCCAGAAGGCACTGGCGCATTTCCTCTGCCATCTGTCAGGGGCATCTGTCACATTGCTTGACCTCTCCTCTTATCCCTGCCAAATGTTGTTTTCCTCTAGTAATTCCGCCATGTATCTCCTTACCACAATAATTACATTTGACTTTTCTTCTTGTAACATCAACTAAGGTGAGGTGGGCCCACCCCGGATCGTCCTACCCAAAAGCCTCTTGGCCTTGTTCACGTCTACCCATGCTCCTGACCTTGTAGATAATCTTACCTACAACAATAAAACTATCAAACAAAGAAAAAAAACAAAAAACTTATACGATCCTTGAAAAATCTTCAACTCAATGATGTGAACGGTGACGGCGGCGGCAGCTACGCACTGTAAACAACAAGAAACGGTGGCGGCGGCGGCGGCGGTGACAAGATCTCCTCCCGGCAGTCGCAAGCTCCCCCCTACCCGTCCTCCACCTCTCCTAGCCGGCAGCCCCTCATATCTGAGATCTGAGGGGTGAGGGACTTGAACTCCCCTTAAGAGGAGAGTTCGCATCGGGTTTCGCCCGAAACATTTAAAATATCTCTGTTGGAATTTGGGCATAGTCCCTGGGCAATAGTCCCGTATTGGTTACATGAGTTGTGGTTCATGTGCTTATGACCCTGGGCCCTTATATCTCAACACCGCAGTTTTGTGGATTCAACATGGTATCAGAGCAGGCCAAATGACCCAACTCCTCTTGCCACCTCCACTCAATTAATGTCCACTCAATTAATGGCCGTGAGGGGGAGTGTTGGAATTTGAGCATAGTCCCTGGACAATAGTCCCGTATTGGTTAAATGAGTTGTGGTTCATGTGTTTATGACCCTGGGCCCTTGTATCTCAACACCGCGGTTTTGTGGATTCAACAATCTCCAACAGTTGTAAGAGAATAAATTTATCTCCTACTTATGTGCTCTTTATAGATGGCGAGCTTCTTAAAGATTCCTTCTCGTGGAGGAAACTCAGAAGTTAAAAATAGTCACATATGTAAATGAAATTATGATTATTTTTATAAGGAGATGGAATTATCGTAAAACTATGCAAAGAAACTCCCAATTAAGTTCGAGTGTTTGTCCCAAAAAATGTAAATAAAAAAATACCCCAGATGGCAGGCAAGTGAAATTAGGTGCCAAGCCCAAAGCAGTCAAGCACAGGCGTTCACCGACGTCAAAAAGCGCACAGTCAAAAGGTTGTCGCCTTGTCGGACATGGACTCCTGGAGGGGCACCACTCTCTTCGGCATCCCTTTTTGTTTGCAAATCTTGTCAGGCTGTTACTCCCTGACTGGTACCGCTGTTGTCGCCTGCTGCCCATCACCACCCCTCTTCACACTCCCACACTTCTCAACAGCCTCATCAATCTCCCTCTCTCCCTCTTCCGCCTATCTCGCCCTCCCTCTTCCGCCTATCTCAATCTCCCTCTCTCCCCCTTCTACCTATCTCACTCTCCCTCTCTCCCTCTTCCGCCTATCTCGCCCAATCTCTCTCCCCCTTCCGCTGATCTCGCCCTCCCTCTCTCCCCCTTCCGCCTATCTAACTCTCCCTCTCTCCCTCTTCCGCCTATCTCGCCCTCCCTCTCTCCCTCTTCCGCCTATCTCAATCGATCTCTCTCCCCCTCTGAATCAATCTCTCCCCCTTCTGCCTATCTCGCCCTCCCTCCCTCTTCCACCTATCTCAGTCTTCCGACTATCAATCAATCTCTCTCCCCCTTCCGCCTATCTCAATCAATCGACTATCTCAATCATCGACTATGTATTGTGATAGTTGAAGGGTTGAGATAGTCGATTGATTATCTCATAGGCACTTAAACAATCAGATAGTTGATGTTGGACTATGTTAAGATAGGCGATCGTTTAACTTCACGAGGGTTCGACTATGTTAAGATAGTCGATGTTAAGATAGGCGATCTTTTAACTTCACAAAGGTTCGACTATGTTGATTGTAATGTGATAGTCGATAGATATTCCAACCCCTATGTGAATTCAGTGCGACCATGTTGTTTTAAGTGCGCCTATGTGATCTTTATGCGCTTAAGTTAATTTTGTGCACCCTCCAATAGGTCCACCCGTGGAAAGGGTCCTCTGCAGTGATAACACGACCTAACATTCCAACCGGCGGGCTTGTGAACAACTAGCATAGAAGGCAGTTTCAATTTCGGTTTCGGCCGAGTCTAAAACCAAAACCATTTCGGTTTCGATTTCAATTTTGGTCAGAAACCAAATAAAATACTTTTTTTTTGCCAACTGCAGGGTGTCCAGTTTCGCCCGGTTGGTTTCGGATCGTTTCGGTCCGAAACCGATACGTTTCGGCCGAAATATTTCAGTTTCGGCCAAAACTGCCATCCATGACAGCTAGGACAGTCTGCGGCAGCGCTCGGACACCCCCAAGCAATGTTGGCGATTAACCAGTTGGGTTGCCCGACAGTGGAGCACCACGCTGAGGAGTCTAATGGTGTGACACTCCTCATTGAGGAGTCCTGAGACAAAGATAGCCTGCCACAACTTGATATGGCGAAGCGGACCCACATGTGTCAGACTGTGCCCTTGGGTACGGTATTGGACCTTCTGGAGCACCCCAGCTAGCAGCTTAGCAGCACTCTGTACATCAGGGAACTCTAAGAGGATCAGGTCTGCAGGGAAGCAATGGGGAAGGATCTACCATCTGTGGGAGAGGATGTCATCTCGGTAACACTCGAGGAGGTCAGGGTGTCGAAGGAAGGTTAGTTTGATGTGGAGGGGCAGACGAAAAGGCGGAAGGGGGAGAGAGTCGATAATCAATCGACTATCTAAGCACTGTTTTATCTGATTCTTTATATTTTTTCTAATTTTTTTGGATTTTTCAGAACTTTTCAGATTTTTTTGAATTACCTGAACGAGTTTCTGCCGGTTTCGGTCGAAACCGATACGTTTCGGTTTCAGACTTGGGCGAAACCGGGTCCGAAACCAAAACTGCATCCCTGCCATGGTCCGCCTTGAGGTGGTGGGAGGGCATTCTACGTCTGTTTGGTTCTCATTGGTGGACTTTGCAGCATATATATAGAGAAGCCAATAGCATTGCAGATCCTCTCGCCGCCCATGCCTATTTTACAGAGTCAAACTCGGTGTATTACAATTGACAACACCTCCCGATCAAAGCCAAGGGGTGTGCAATTTTGGACGCATCATCCATGCCGCTTTATCACTTTTCCTAGCATTTTAGTTTTGAGGTTTTTTTAATGTGGAACAGATGTGCATGTCATTCTTTGGCTATATTTTTATCTCTTGTACGTCAGTACGTGCAAGGGCATGCCCCGAAGATTTTGTATTCCATGATCCCCTTTTATCAATAAAATTATGGCCTAGGCTTATCATGGTGGAGCGGGTCCACATCTCTTCTCTAGAGTAGGTGCGCGCTCTACTAAGATCGGACTTGGACCTTCCTGGAAAAAAAAGTACGCATGTATGTATGTGCATGTGCATATATATACATGTAATATTTGTGTTTGACATTCTTTTGATTTCCTATTGTAAAAACAAACAAATATAAAATAAGATAAAGGGAAACAGTAACATATGTAACCTTTGTTATGTGGCTCCTCAAGAAGTTCCAACCAGCTAGTCTCTGAATCAGTACCATCACCCTTTATTACGGATTGAATTTCTTCAATTGAACTGTCTACCTGAGATTGGCCCCAAATGGAAGATATGACTCCCTTTGCTTCATCCAGTCTACCTACCTAGCCAAAGCAATGTATATATTTTCAACAAGCTGTTGGAAAATGGACTTCCTCTCCCTACAAAAAACAGACAAATATATAACATATAAAAGATGAATTGCCTTATAAAGCCAACGGGGACTTTCAACAGCAAATTGCATTCCAAATATAAGAAGCAAGCCGGGAAGACTTGCAATGTATAGCATCACTCTCCACCTATACACACATTTAGAAGGTTAAGTGATGATTCGAAGCTAGACAATAAGAGCTATATAAAGATAAGTAAAATGAATAAATATAATTTGTCATCACCATTACATAATTGTCATCTGATCCTCACCTCCTTTCCTGGGATACTGAATGTAACAATATAATTGCACAAACTAAATTCAGAATTAAAACTATAACATCATTATAGTGGTACTGCTCTTAGTGCATGTAACAGGTCCTGAACTATGCAAGAACGTTGCTTAGAGACATGCTGGAAGGCGTGATTAAGATAAACTGATATGTTATTAAAAAACTTACTAGAAAACAATAATATTCAAGTTCAATTAATAGCAATGGCACATTTAATACAATACAAAATTTGGTAATCACCAAAGCCAACAAATTACAGAATGCCCCCCAAATTCAGCTTCTTTTGGGATTAGAAGGCCATTCACAGACATGGTAGACTGATTAACTTGGAACATAGTTCAGCCATCTCATAGAAGAAAGCAGAGCGAGCATGAAGACTATACTTCGCTCATTAGTTACGATAAACATAATGCCAGGGAGAGTATCAAGTCCTAGATATTGACAAGGCTAAGAGTGGTCAAGACAATTTAGAAGAAGGTGAGTTTTGCATAGCATGCTTTGCATGAGCATCCTTGAGAATTCATTGGCATTAGCAGCAAAATTTTCAAGTTTAGTCATACTAGTGTTGACAATGTGAGACAATCCCAGCTTAAGAGTAAATGGCATGAAGTTGCAAGGCCTAATTGAATAAAGGCAGCCACCAAGTGCTTCCATTTGTATGTAAGACTCATCCAACATCCTCCCACATGTACAGCTAGTGTAGGCTCCGAGACATGGACGACAACATTGAAATATGTCAAAGGCAAATGCATCCAGAAGCGACAAGTATGGTACATAAAAAAATGGTAACATCCCTTCTACGATTAGAGAAGCTTGTTCATCCAAATATTTTCAAATTGCATGATAGCTTGTCCACATATCATCTTTCTTCTTTATCAGCAATAAAAAGTAGTTTTTTTATTTTGATCCCTAAAAACTTACTATATTTGAAATAAATCCCTGTATCTTGACTTGTTGCATATTAATCCTTGTAAAGTTAAACCGTTTATTTTTTAATCCCTGCCATTCATGTCTGTTAAGTTTGAGTAACTTCACCATAGTTACTTATGGGTTAAGTATAATTGACACGTAAAATGACCAATATATCCCTAGTTATATAAACCACCTCTCTCTCTCTCTCTCTCCGCATATGTTCTGTCTAGAAACCGATCACTGGGGGTGCCAGGGACAGAAGGGGCTCTCTACAAACCTACGACCGGGGGGGGGGGGGGGGGCAGTGATGGAAGGGGCTTTCTAGAAACCAACGACTAGGGGTGCCAATGATGGAAGGGTCTCTCTCTCTCCCCCCCCGGTTCGGGGACCACAGATAGCATGATGTGTGAGAAGCTGCTGTAGGACACAATGTGGTGCCTCCCACCCTCCATCTCCAGGCATTGGCTCTCCTTCCTCCGTTCCTACTCGCTCTGTCTCCCTTGTTCCTCTCCCTCCCCTCTTGGTTCCCTTGTCCAATTCCCTCCATCCCTGCTGTACCAGTACATTACCTGGACCAGAGATTTGTGTGAATAGGATGCTTTTGGACCTGACCTGCGACAGTAATGGTAAGATGGATAGGTTCATCGGTGAACAGCTGAGCTTGACCTCACATGAGTTCGGTGGCCACACCAAAGAGAGCTATTACTTGGGGATATTCTTGGGTGGAGCTCTCCAGGAGGCGCTCAGGGGGCTGCACAACCTCTTGAGGGACCAAGTGTTGTATGAATCTCACAGGCTGCAAGTTCCACCTCTTCGCAGTGATGTGGGCAGTGCTGGGCCCCTCCTTTGGAGATGTCCTCCGGGTGATGCAGTGTGAGCCCGAGCTCATGTTCAAGGAGCTCAAACAGTGCACTCCCCATCCATGACTGCCTCTTCCTGAACGGCTGAACCGCCTCCATGACAGCAAGACCATGACAGCATGTTTTTCCTTTGTGAATGGCATCCCTCCATCTCTCTCTCCCCCACTTCAGGGCGGCATCATCTTTTCTATAGATCCATTTATTCTTGATGCAACATTCTGACTAATATTTTATAGAGGATTGATAACTAGAAGGACTAATTAGAAAAAGGTACCAAGTTTTGGAGGACTGAAACCTAAACATGGTAGATACAAGGACTTATTTTGAATATTTTAACTTTTCGTAGATCAAAAATCTAGAGAACCCTAAAAGTAATAATATATATATATATCAATGTTTAGTACACTAAAAAATGTTTAAAAATGAGGACTACATTCTATACATTCAAAATACAGCCTCAAAAGTGAGCACAAGAGAAAATGTACTCCAAGCCCCACTCATCACCCATCCCTTTTCTAAAAACAATGTTGCTTAGACTGCACAGACTATGCTACTGGCAAAGATGAACGAGCAAAGTCTATAAACATGCAAATATCGTGTAGCCTGTTTTCTACTCCATCTCAAGGGTCGCAGGTCACCAATGAAAAACAATTTCCATTTCCATTAGCTTGTTAGACAAAAAGAAGCATATTTACAATGATCCAGGGATGCAAGCATCTCAACATTTATGCTAATTTACATGAACACTCTAGAATTATTTACTAAGATCAAGAAAATGAGAGCTCACCAATGTGGATCATGTTCTGATAGAATTCCTAAGGATAGTGATGCAATTATCCCTAAACATGTACCGATTTGGCAAAGAGTCCCTAGCGAGCCTCTATACCTTGTTGGAGATACCTAACCACATGCATGGGAAATAAATGAATACATAGCAACGAAAATGGTAATGTGGTAATGGGAAACCTAAAACACAAAGCAGAGGTTGGTGTCCATTTGCTGGAGCAAAGATTTAAATATCAACAATAAATCAGAAATTAATCTTTGAAAGTAGAGGAAAGTTCAAATACAAGAATTAAATCTGAATTTATTCTCTGAAAGTAGAATACATTATTTAAACAAACGTACTTCAAGTTCTTAACAAATTAAAAAAATATAGCATTATTGCTAATTTACTATCCAAACAGCCATCAATTTCAGTTGTTCAGGCAAAGGACTGTGGTGCTGTAAATTAAGTATTAGAGACATTACTTTAAATTTCAGCTCCAATTATAGAGGAAGCTACTTCAAATAAGAAGATATAGCTTGCATCAAGAAGATATAATGGTTGGTTGCTCAAACAACTTTGCATTGATAACAAAATCGAATATAAAAGCTGCATTGGAGGAAACAAGCAATTGGAACAGAAGCCTGGACCGTGACATGTCTCAACTCTAAGAAAGATGCAAAAGATACAAACAGGTCAGGATCGACTGTCATTCTCAATTTCAGTAGACTTATTCTGTCCAATTTAGAGCTCAGTCCATCGCACGGCTCCAGAAATAATTAGTCCAAAGATCATAGACTTTAGTTTTAAAAAGGGTCACTGATAGTGATTTCAATATTGACTTGTGAAAATCTTCAGTAAAATGATTACAGATGCATTACACTTTCCCCCTTCTTTTTTGAAATATATAAATGCATCCAAGCTGCTAGAGGTGAACTTCCTCAAAATATAACCCAAAGACCAGAAGTCACACGGGAAAAGTGATAGAAGTAGATATTCCTCTCTGAAAGTCGATACTACCACAAATTCATTAAAATTCAAAACAGAAAAGGGGTGCAAATGTATATTTCAGTATGCTCTCAAAGAATGTTGTGCAAAAAGCAGAAATCCACACCAAGATGGTGAAGACCTCTCTAATTACCCAGCCAGTCCATAATCAATGAATGTTGCCTCCACTCTAAAAAAATCCTGATCCAAATCCCTTATCAAAGATCTAAATCCCCACCGCCACCCCACAAGAGCCCAAAGTATCAGCTGCGAAACTTACAATCCTCCTCGAGACCATATTTCCAGTGGCAAAGAGCTAATAAAGTCTCTACTTCTCTTGGAAGATGAATGCCTATATGCTACTTGTGAAAGATTTGCTGTCAAATCTCTTAAGAGAAGCAATCAAGGAATAAATGGCATAGTTGTCAAGGCGGTAAGGCAACTTGGGGCCCCCGAGCACCTAAGTGCTTAGGCACCTGCCTAGGCAGCAAGTTCATGGCCCTTCAGAGAGAGAGAGAGAGAGAGAGAGAAGAGGAGTTTGATCCGGTCTGAGAGTACCGTCATCGCAGGTACACCATCCCAATTGCACTATGGCGTCGAAAAGAAGACATTTATTGATCATTTCTTTCTATTTCTATGTTTTGTAGGATTCTTATTTCTTACAGTAGGATTCTAATTAGGATTCGTATTTCTTGCATTAGTATTCCAATTAGGATTATGATAGGACTTTACTTGAGTCCTATTCCTATTCTTATCTGTACTTTTTGCGTCTTGAGTCTATAAATGTGGTTGTAATTTTTCTTTTAGTTATTGAATAATAGAGTTGAAGAGCTTTTTCTACTGGTGTGAATCTCTGCGAGGGAGTCCAAATTGCTCCAAGAGGGAGAACTCTGATAGGGATAGAGCAGAAGGGCCTGGGTGTAAGGCCTAAGTATCATACTTCCACCATGACCACTGCCCAGGCGTAAGGCCTAAGTATCATACTTCTTCTTCTTCGGAGAACTCTGATAGGGATAGAGCAAGGTAAGCATCATTCTTCCACCATGACCATTGCCTTCTTCTTCTTCTTCTGCTGTTGTAAGGCCTATCATACTTCCACCACGACCACTGCCTTCTTCTTCTTCTTCCCTGCACAGCCAAGCATCCCATCGTCTCCACCACTTCACCTTTTATTCTCCACCACGACCACTGCCTTCTTATTCTTCTTCCCTGCACAGCCAAGCATCCCATCGCCTCCACCACTTCATATTTTATTCTTTCTTCATTTCTTTATTTTTTCTTCTTCCCTAATCTTCCCTTCTCTTCTAAGCATCCTATCGCCTCCACCACTTCATCTTTTATTCTTTCTTATATTTCTTTATTTTTTTCTTCTTCCCTCATCTTCCCTTCTCTTCCTTTCTTTACGCTATGCAAGACAACAACACTTAATGCCTCCACATGCCGAAACATGATCACTCACACGTTGACGACATCTGAAGCACCATTGTTCCGCATCATGTGAGCTCAGGGGGAGAGAAAAAGAGAGAACAAATGGAGTAAGAGAGAGAGCGTGAGAGAAGGGGCATTGGAGAGAGAGAGAGAGAGAGAGAGAGAGAGGGACAAGCGAGTTAGAGTAGGGGTGTAAAGTGGGGGAGGGGTTTTAATAGGATTATAGGATCTAATTTAAAATGGATCATGTTATGGTTATGGGCACGGGCCAGGTACCCAGGGTGCCTAAGTGGGTGCCTTGCTCGCCTAGATGGGCGCCTTGCTTGCTTAGATTGTCTGCAGAAAAGTGGGTTGGCACCTTGGGCCCATAACAAGGCACCAAGGCGACTGCCTTGACAACTATGATAAATGGTCCAACTACTCCTTATACAAGCAATAAGACATCCTCATGTCATCTATGAAGAGTGCCAATGAATCACATGCAAGAAGTCTTCAACGCAAAACCACATTTCATTCAAAGGAAGAAAGGAAAACAAAAGTAGGCACAAGAAGATGCCCAAACAAAAGGAGAAAAGCAAAAAGATAAAAAAGAAGAGGAAAAAGAGGAAAAGAGAGAGAAAAAAGGGGATGTGATGCCAAAGGCTAGGCCTAAGTCCCACCATAGCTGAGAACCCATTACAGAACCCAATTTCTCCACATACCAAGCCTGGTAAAAATAATGGAGCCCCTAACTCTGCTACCAGTACACCCAAAATTCCATTCTTCCAGAAAATGAATACAGCTCTTGATAATCTCCGCAGGGTGCTTGAACTCTTGGCGGAAGATTCTACTGTTTCTTTCTTGCCAAATGGCCCATAGCATAGCTGGCAGGCAGCAAGTCCAGATGTTTCTCTCCTGTGGGATGGGATTAAGGTCCTTCCAGTTCAAAATCAGAGAGCAGAGATCCAAGAAAATGAAGTGAGAACCCTTTACCACTCTGAAGAACAACTGCCATAGTGTGTCAACAATGCCACATTTGAAAAAGAGATGATCAATGTCCCCTGTAACTGCCCCACAAAAAAAACAAGATGCTTTACAGTTAAGTATGAGCTGGCACACTCTATCAGCTGTTGATAATCTTTTCCATCCTAATATCCAGAGAAAAATTCTGAACTTCAGAGGTAGTTTTGGATTCCAAGCCACTTTTCTTCCTCCCTGCGCAAGGAATCTTGTTGCAGATTTGACAGAGAATTGCCCACCCTTTTCCCATCTCCACCATCTTCTATACTGATCCCATGGAAGGATGGTGATGGTGTCTGAGATTTAAGATAGATGCAAGAATTCTCGGATATCGACCTCCCCTAGATTCCTCCGGAAAGTAAGGACCCAAGATATCCTTCCTCCTTCCATGGTCCAAATAATCTTAATTGTGGAGTTAACAGAGCCAGTAAGGGCATACAAATTGGGAAACTGTTCTGAGAAGGGTTTGTGATCCCACCAAGCATCCTCCCAGAACTTAGTAATGTATCCATTACCAACTTTAATGATGGATGAGCATCGAAAGAAGTCCACACATCTCAGAATATGCCTCCAAATACGCAAGAATCTGCAACAGGTGCTATCCTGTCACACCAAAAAAAAGTGCCCCTGAAAATATCTGTCTTACAATTCTGATGAAGAGAGAAAATTCTTCTAGTTCAAACCTCCACAACCATTTTGCGAGCAAAGCCTCATTGATGACCTCAAGGGGGACCAGCCATACTCCTCCCTTTTCCCTGCTTTTGCATACATTCCTCCAAGCTATAGGGTGGAAACCTTTTTCTTCTGGCTGCTTGCCACTCCAGAAGAAGGCAACCCTAATGGACTCCAATTTCTGAGCTACAGATTTTGGGACCTGAAGGATGGAAAGGTAATAAGAGGGTAGACATGAGAGGACTGCTTTGGATAAAATCCATCTGCCCCCAGCAGAGAGAAGAGAACTTTCCATGCCGCGAGCCTGTCATCAAATTTCTTAACCACATCATTCCAATCAGAACATTTGAAAGGCCCATCAGAAAGTGGGAGACCAAGATATTTAATGGGGGAAAAAGTCCATTGCGAGTTCTCAATCTGAGCAATAGATTCCTTCTTGACCTGATTCAAGTGTAAACCAATCAGGCTACTCTTGTCATAGTTAATTTTGAACCCTGTGGCAGCCTCCAAAAGCTTCAGCAAAATTTTCAAGTTTGCAGCTTTGTCTTCCCTAGCAACTGAGAACAGTAATGTGTCATCTGCACATTGTAGGTGAGTCAAATCTTCACTTTCCCCCCTTATGTGAACACCTTCTATCAGCCCATGCCTCCCAGCTTTCTCCCACATCATACTCAACACCTTTCCGATGATAACAAATAGAAGTGGGGATAAAGCGTCTCCTTGCCGGAGGCCTCTAATGCTTCCAAATTAGCCACAGGGTGTTCCATTAAACAGGATAGAGAACCTTGCTGTTTGAATACAATATTTCACCCGTTCTATCCACTTACTATAGAAGCCCATTAAGTGCATCACCCAAAGGAGACAATCCCAATTAACCCTGTCAAAGACTTTTTCAAAGTCAATTTTGTAAATAAAGCACTCCCTCCCCCCAACTTTCTGGTCATGGATACACTCATAAGCTGCCATAAAGTTGTCGAGAATGTTCCTACCCTGCATAAAGGCTGATTGGTTAACATTTACCAGCTTATTAATTGTAAAGAAGACAAAGGTAGTTTGGTCATCTTTTTTTGGTTTGTTATTTCTGATCCATTAGGTGTGCGCCCTGGGAAGTCATTAGCCAGGGGCATTTCTGTCATGATTTGTAAGGTGGCGATTGCCCTAAACCTAATATATATATAAGTGGGTAACGGCTGGTGGAAAGGATGTGCTCTTTCCCAAAAATCACCGTAACCCTAGTTTGGTTCTCTCGGTGCCTTCTTCTCTGTTTCTTCCCTTGTTCTTCTGCATCCTGGCTGTAACATGGTATCAGAGCCAAAGGAGATCTGAAACAGGGGCAGACACAGCACCGCTGAGTTCCTTGGTGATCCGCCCTAGGGTTTCTCCCTAGCACAAGCCGGCGGTGGTCTTCTCCTTGAGATATCCTCATCGGACAACCCTCTCTAGCCTGGGAAAGGTCTGCGGCCCCTTCTTCTCTCTGTCTGGAAGGAACTGCACCCTTCTCCTCCTTTTTTTTCCTTCCTCTGTTGAGCTGCAGAACCCTGCCCTTGTGGAGACAGCCGTTGCCTGTCTCCTAGGGTTTTTCAGGTTCTCAAGTTTATTCTGCATCAGGAAGAAGGGGAGATTCTCATGGCCAAACAGCACTCCCCGTCGATCTCCAAGTCCACATCCACAGATGGTGAGGAGGTTTCTGTAGGAAAACAGGTGTCCGGCCCTGTGTCGGGTCATGAACACCATGCCCTGCAGATTACTTCAATCAAGTTGAACAAAACCAATTATGTTGAATGGTCAGCGGCAGCCAAGATGTACCTTGAAGCGAAGCGGAAGTCTGGTTATATCAATGGTAAAATTGAGAAACCAGATGAGGATAGTGCTGAGTTTGAAGACTGGGTTGAACAGAATAGTGTTGTGATGACTTGGTTAGTCAACTCCGTTGAAGATGCTCAGAGGAAATTGATTATGCGAAAGGAGGCAGCTAGAGACATGTGGGTGTTCCTAGAAAAGATGTATGGAGAAAAAAAGAATGTTGTTAGGGTCTATCAATTGGAGACTGCCTTGTATGGAGCAAAGCAAGGTACACTTTCTATTACAGATTATTTCACTACCCTACAAACACTGTGGGATGAATTTGATTACTATGATGCTGATAAATGGGATACCCCGGCTGATCACAAAAGGCACTTGAAGTTTATTCAGAAGGGGAGAGTTCTGAAGTTCCTTGGTGGTTTAAACCCGGAGTGGGAACCACTCCGGGGCAGATCATCAATGAAACTAGTGCTCTATCTCTAGATGAAGTATATCAAAGGGTGCTGGTTGAAGAGAATCGGAGGGAGGCTACGCTGGTGGACATTCAAACAGCAAGTGGCCATGTTCTTCATGACCATTCTGCTCTGACCAGCAATGCTTCTAAGTCTAAGAAGGGTAGTGGTAATAGTCAAGATGATGATGGGAAAGCCAGCAGGAAGTGTAGTCACTGCGGCAGACCTAACCACCTTGTGGATGATTGCTGGGAGCTCTATCCTGATAAGAAGCCTCTCAAGTTCTGTGGTAAGAAGGGCAGCAAACAGGCCAAGGGAAATGCAGCAACTTCCCTGGCTTCTTCTCAGAATGTTGGATCACCCAATGCTCAAGTACCTAGCACAAAGGGCCTCTCCTCAACTGATATTGCTACCCTTCAAAGGATTCTTTCTCAGCTGGACACCTCTGCTCTGGGTAAGTTCAGTGTTGAGGGAGCTGCACTTAGTTCTACATCTCAACCAACCGATACATCATGGATCATTGATTCTGGAGCTACTGATCATATGACCGGTGTTGGCAACAATTTTTGCCTACTTACATGTAGAGTGAACCATTACTTAATGAGGTGAAATAGTAGCCCTGCCTGGGGTGAAACCTCCATTAGCAGCCACCCATGACCTCCCCGAGGTGAAACCCTATAGTAGGGGCAGCAAACCCCACAGCAGGAACAACAGTCCAGCAAGCCTGCTCCAGTCAGAGGGACCTCTCCGGGGTGGCCAACCCCTGAATGGCAACAGCAGTAGGGTCAGCTCCACCTCCCCGTGGTGGACATCAGTCCGGGGTCACCAGCAGCAGGGGGACAACCCCTGGATAGCAGCAGCAGGGGGACAACCCCTGGATAGCAGCAGCAGCAGGGTCTGGGGCCAAGGGACCGGATCTACAACAGTGGCTTAGACCCTGCAGTGGCGAAGCAAACCCTCCACCTCTGGCTGCGTGATGAAACAGCAGTGGCTCAGACCCTGGAACAGTGGAGGCAGGTCCTCCCTCCGCAGATGCCTCATCCCTCACAGCAGGGACAGCAGACCTGCACCCAACAGAGCGTGGAGCACCTTCCCTGTGGTGGCCAACTAACTGTCTAGCAGACCTAGGAGCAGCAGACCTGCGCAGACCCAGCGCAACAGCAGAGCGAGGAGCACCTCCCCGGGGTGGCAACCTGTGGTGGCCAACCACTTGTCCGGGTGCAACAGCACCTACCGTGAACCACTCGTCCCCAGCAGTAGCAGGGATTTGATTCAAAGGGCAACTTTCGCCGTAGGATTAAGGCCCTGCAGTTGGTAACCTCCCCGGGGCAAGTGGGTGAAGCCAAGGAAAGGACCTCCTCGGGGTGAACAAGCCCCCGGGGTATGGTCACCCCATTCTTCTCCCCCCCGGGGGTTCCGGTCACCTTCCTGGCCAATGGTGGCTTTAAGTCAACTCTCACCTCCTCTTTTGTTGATGTGGAGTAGAAAATTGATGGAAAATGGGCCAGTAGGGAGAAAAAAAGGCCCGTTCGGGGTCGGGTCAACCTGTGCGGGGTCAGGGTCCGCGTGCAGGTTGGGCCCCTGCCCGGGGTCGCACGACCCCCGAGGGAGACCTCCCCGGGGTCAGCAGGCCCAGGCAAGACCTACCCAGGGTCATTCACCCCGGGCAGGTCCCGCGCGGACCTGCCCGGGGTCATTTGACCCCGGACGGGTCCGGGGTCCCATGACCCGGCCTTCTCTCCCCCGTGAAGAAAAAAAAACAGAAAAGGGAAAAAAAGGACCTCCTCGGGGTCATTTTCATCCCGTTTAACCCGTACGGGTTCAAACACCATCTCGTTTAACCCGTACGGGTTCAAACACTCCCGGGGGGCCTCCTACTTCTATAAATAGACCCCCAAGGGTCCAGAATTGGGCACTCAGCACATCCAACAACCTACGCACCGGAAGCACCCAACGCAAGGATTTTTGTTCGTTTGTCTTGGCCCGTGAGGGGTAAGTCCCCAAGTCTTCTGTATATGCCCCTAAGAGGTACTTTTGTAATTATGTCCCTCAGTGGGCCATGTTTGTAAGTTTCTACGCCTCGGGACGACTAAATTAAGTAGTTCCGCCCATATAACGGGAGAATTACACAAATGTCCTCCCCGGGTCCGCGAGAAACAAATGTCCTGTTATTTGCAGTTATACCCTGCAACTTCTTGTAATTGAGGCTACGCCCCTACTTCCCGCGTTAGTGCGGACCCTTGTACAGTCGACAACTCCGCCCTAGTTAAGTCATGCCTACCTTAGTCTAGTGGCACTCCGTCCTAGCTAAGCCCTACCTACCTTGGTTTAGTGGCACTCCGCCCTAGCTAAGCTCTACCTGCCTTAGTCTAGTGGCACTCTACCCTAGCTAAGCCCTACCTACCTTGGTTTAGTGGCACTCCGTCCTAGCTAAGTCTTGCCTACCTTAGTCTAGTGGCACTCCGCCCTAGCTAAGTCCTGCCTACCTTAGTCTAGTGGCACTCCGCCCTAGCTAAGCTCTACCTACCTTAGTCTAGTGGCCCTCTGCCCTAGCTAAGCCCTACCTACCTTGGTCTAGTGGCATTCCGCCCTGGCCGAGCTCTTCCTACCTTGGCATAGTGGCATTCTGCCCTGGCCGAACTCTACCTACCTTGGTCTAGTGGCATTCCGCCCTGGCCGAGCTCTTCCTACCTTGGCATAGTGGCATTCCGCCCTGGCCGAGCTCTATCCACCTTAGTCTAGTGGTACTCCGCCCCGACTAAGTTCCGCCTACCTTGGTCTAGCGGCATTCCGCCCTGGCCAAGCTCTACCTGTCTTAGTCTAGTGGATTCCGCCCTGACTAAGTTCTACCCACCTTGGCCTAGTGGCACTCCGTCCTGGCCGAGCTCTGCCCACCTTGGCCTAGTGGCACTCCGTCTTGGCCGAGCTCTGCCCACCTTGGTCTAGTGGCATTCCGCCCTGGCCGAGCTCTACCTACCCTAGTCTAGTGGCATTCCGCCCTGACTAAGTTCTACCCACTTTGGCCTAGTGGCACTCCGTCCTGGCCGAGCTCTGCCCACCTTGGTCTAGTGGCACTCCGCCCTGGCCGAGATCCCAAAAGATATATATATAATAGCATACAATACAACATTACCATTACGGGCCTTACGCCCGAATCGGCACAAAATCTATCCTTTGCGTTAGCATTTCCTTCTTGCTAACGAATAAACTCCTTTTCCGGCGCAAGACTTCGTGTCCCAGCCAACTCTTCTACAATATTGCCATTACGGGCCTTACGCCCGAATCGGCACAAAATCTATCCTTTGCGTTAGCATTTCCTTCTTGCTAATGAATAAACCCCTCTTCCGGCGCAAGACTTCGTGTCCTAGCCGACATTTCTACAATATTGCCATTACGAGCCTTACGCCCGAATCGGCACAAAATCCATCCTTTGCGTTAGCATTTCCTTCTTGCTAACGAATAAACCCCTCTTCCGGCGCAAGACTTCGTGTCCTAGCCGACTCTTCTACAGTATCGCCTTTACGGGACTTACGCCCGAATCGGCACGAAATCTATCCTTTGCGTTAGCATTACCTTCTTGCTAACGAATAAACCCTTTCTCGGCGCAAGACCTCGTGTCCTAGTCGACCTTCGCTCAACATCACCATTACGGACCTTACATCCGAATTGGCTAAAGCTCCTCCTTTACGCTGGCATCGTTCCTCTGCCAACGAATAAACCGCCTCTACTAGCATGAGACCCTGCACCTCAGTCAGTAGCTATCTGACGTCACCAAGGGGGCAAATATCACATGTTGACCTCTCAACATCCTCCTGTTATGTAAAAAAAAAGAAAGAAAAGAAAAATGGGGTTTAAAATAGAGGTGCCCCGCCGACCTTGTTCCTACATGTGGACAAGGGCAAAAATGGCTATAACCCGGCTGTGGCGAAAATCCGAAAGGGCGCCGCAGGCAAAATCGGGTACCCCGCCACGTAAAAACCCGAAAGGGCGCGTGGGCAAAAGCAAGAGGGAGCTGGCTTCGGCGAAAACCCGAAAGGGCGCTTAAGTCAGTAATGTGGTAACTTAAAGTTCCTCTTCACCCCCATCCCAATGAAACTCTGAAAAGGGTGATCACCCCAGACCCTACCGGAGATCTTTCCCTCAATATCCTTTCGACCCTTGCCATCATCGACAAGACCGGTCGACCTTTTTCCTTAACTTGGACCTTCCGTCCTCGTTAATGAATAAACCAATCTCTTGCTTCGGCATTTAACCAATGTCGACGAATAAACCTGTGACCGACTCTTGTCATCACTGACAAGACCAGTCGACCTTTTTCCCTTAACTTGGACCCTACGCCCTCGTTAATAAACCTATCCTTTGCTACGGCATTCGTCCAATGCCAATGGACGAGGCACTCTCGGCCCTTGCCATCATCGGCAAGACCGGTCGGTATTCCCTTAACTTGGACCTTCCGTCCTCGTTAATGAATCTATTCTTGCTTCGGCATTCAACCAGTGTCGACGAACAAACTTGTGCTCGACCCTCGCCATCATCGGCAAGGCTAGTCGACGTCTAGTTAGCCCGGACCTCCTCATCCGTTGCTAACAAACGAGCCCACGTTCGTCCCGGATTCATTCTGTGAATCAAACAAGAAGAGTGAGTCAAAAAAAAAAGAGAAAAAAAAAGAAAGAAAAGAAAAATGGGACTTAAAATAGAGGTGCCTCGCCGGACTTGTTCCTGCATTAGGACAAGGGCAAAAATGGCTATAACCCGGCTGTGGCGAAAACCCGAAAGGGCGTCGCAGGCAAAATCGGGTACCCCGCCACGTGAAAACCTGAAAGGGCGCGTGGGCAAAAGCAAGAGGGGACTGGCTTCGGCGAAAACCCGCAAGGGCGCTTAAGTCAGTAAAGTGACGTTTTAAAGTTCTCAACCTCCTTGCGACCCTTGTCATCATCGACAAGACCGGTCGACCTCCTTTTGACCCTTGTCACTATCGGCAAGATCGGTCAATTTCCTTGCGACCTTTGTAATCATCGGCAAGATCGGTCGACCTCCTTTCAACCCTTGTCACCATCGGCAAGATCGGTCAATTTCCTTGCAACCCTTGTCATCATCGGCAAGACCGGTCGACCTCCTTTTGACCCTTGTCATCATCGGCAAAATCGGTCAACCTCCTTGTGACCCTTTTCACCATCGGCAAGATCGGTCGACATCCTTTTTTACCCCCGTCACCATCGGCGAGATCGATCAATTTCCTCTCGACCCTTGTCATCATCGGCAAGATCGGTCAACCTCCTTGCGGCCCTTGTCACCATCGGCAAGATCGGTCAACCTCCTTGCGACCCTTGTCATCATCGGCAAGATCGCTCGACCTATTGTGACCCTTGTCACCATCGGCAAGATCGGTCGACATTCTTTTTGACCCCCGTCACCATCGGCGAGATCGGTCAATTTCCTCTCGACCCTTGTCATCATCGGCAAGATCGGTCGACATCCTTTTTGACCCCCGTCACCATCGGCGAGATCGGTCAATTTCCTCTCGACCCTTGTCATCGGCAAGATCGGTCAACATCACTTTGGCCCTTGTCACCATCGGCAAGATCGGTCAACCTCCCTTTGGCCCTTGTCACCATCGGCAAGATCGGTCGACATCCTTTTTGACCCCCGTCACCATCGGCGAGATCGGTCAATTTCCTCTCGACCCTTGTCATCATCGGCAAGATCGGTCAACATCACTTTGGCCCTTGTCACCATCGGCAAGATCGGTCAACCTCCCTTTGGCCCTTGTCACCATCGGCAAGATCGGTCGACATCCTTTTTGACCCCCGTCACCATCGGCGAGATCGGTCAATTTCCTCTCGACCCTTGTCATCATCGGCAAGATCGGTCAACATCACTTTGGCCCTTGTCACCATCAGCAAGATCGGTCAACCTCCCTTTGGCCCTTGTCACCATCGGCAAGATCGGTCGACATCCTTTTTGACCCCCGTCACCATCGGCGAGATCGGTCAATTTCCTCTCGACCCTTGTCATCATCGGCAAGATCGGTCAACCTCCTTGCGACCCTTGTCATCATCGGCAATATCGATCGACCTACTGTGACCCTTGTCACCATCAGCAAGATCAGTCGACATCCTTTTTGACCCCCGTCACCATCGGCGAGATCGGTCAATTTCCTCTCGACCCTTGTCATCATCGGCAAGATCGGTCAACATCACTTTGGCCCTTGTCACCATCGGCAAGATCGGTCGACATCCTTTTTGACTCCCGTCACCATCGACGAGATCGGTCAATTTCCTCTCGACCCTTGTCATCATCGGCAAGATCGGTCAACATCACTTTGGCACTTGTCACCATCGGCAAGATCGATCAACCTCCTTGCGACCCTTGTCATCATCGGCAAGATCGGTCGACCTACTTTGGCCCTTGTCACCATCGGCAAGATCGGTCAACCTCCTTGCGGCCCTTGTCACCATCGGCAAGATCGGTCAACCTCCTTGCGACCCTTGTCATCATCGGCAAGATCGGTCGACCTACTTTGACCCTTGTCATCATCGGCAAGATCGGTCGACATCACTTTGGCCCTTGTCATCATCGGCAAGATCGGTCGACCTACTTTGACCCTTGTCATCATTGGCAAGATCGGTCGACATCCCTTTGGTCCTTGTCAACATCGGCAAGATCGGTCAACCTCCATGCGACCCTTGTCATCATCGGAAAGATTGGTCGACCTACTTTTGACCCTTATCATCATCGGCGAGATCGGTCGACTTCCTTGTGACCCTTGTCATCATCGGCAAGATCGGTCAACATCTCTACGACCCTTGTCATCATCGGCAAGGTCGGTCAATCTCCTTGCGACCCTTGTCATCATCGGCAAGATCGGTCCGCGTCTATCGACCCTTACCATCATCGACAAGACCGATCAACATCCCCCCTAACCTGGACCTTTCGTCCTCGTTAAGCAACAAGCCTCCTTTGCTTCGACATTTTAACCCACGCCGACGAATAAACCCTACCCTCAGTCTCCGTCACCATCGGCGAAGCCAACAAGCTAATCCATGGCCCGGACCTTCTCTCCGCGTCAACAAGTAAACCTATCCCTCACTTGGGTCCTCCACCCAAGAGTAAGCACACTTTTGGTCTCCCGATAACCTCGTCACCATTGACGAGTCTTGCTGATAGGCATTCTGACCGTATTCCCCGGTCTTAGGAGGCCTCTACACCCTCGTCCTTCAGACTTTCGGCCTACCTTAGCCATAGTTTGGCCCCGAGAATAGTTACGACGTGGTGGAGCGAACACCTCACCCCTTTGCTGAAGGCGTGAGCGCTCTCCTGCCCTAGTAACTTGCATACTCGGACTAAGCTAACGGGCAAATAAAAAGTGTACAAAGTAAAATAAAAGAATGAAGTCGTGATTTAGCGGCAAATGAAGATATTTCATTTCTATGATGCAGCAAGACACATGTTACTCGGGACATACCCCGGGGTACATAAAGTCCACCAAAACAAAAGGCAAACAGAAAAGACTATTGCAATGGGCGTCGGAAGATGTCCTCCAGCTCCAAAATACCCAAGGAAGGGTGACGGGTCAACTCTTGCAGTCGAGACTCGGCGGCCTCCAGCTGGGATAGTTTCTCTTCGAGAGAAGCGGCTTGCCCTTCGGCCATTTCCGCTTCCTCTATGCTCTGAACTTCCAGACACCCGGTCTCCTGAAGCTCGGCCCTGGAGAGTTCGGCGTGCAGTTCTGCTATCCGAGCTACAAGGAAAGTTCGGCGCTGCGAAGAGGTGTTGGCCGTATCTCTCATCTGCATCGCAGTCCCTCTTAAAGAGGCGAGAGCAGTCCGGCACTCAGCCCGTTCCAATGTTATGGCCGTCAGTTGACCAGCTACCTCTCGGCCTAGAAATTCCCTTCTATTCACATACTTCAACAGCAGGATTATCTGTGGCGTCCAGTCGTCCATGGGTCAGCCAAAAGCTAGCAGCGAGCGGGACAGGTGCTCCACCAAGCCCCTCAACTGTACATAAGTCAAATCTCGGCTGGCTGTTATAGTCTACTGAAGGGTCCCCAAGAATTGCCGCACTAGGTCGCCTGATGATTGAAGACCAAGTGGTGACGTCTCGGGGAGCTCAAAGTTTACTCTGTTATCCACGGCGGCCCAGATATCGTCGCTCGTCTCAGAAGATGACGACGGCATGATCTGCAAGGCGCTTGCACTGGAACCAACTCCAGTAGCTGATGCAACAGACAGAGGCTCGATGACAGCAACATCCCTGCCAGCCTCTTGAGGTGGAGCGGCACTGGGAACATCGATGGTCGAGGATACCTGCTCCTCACCCCCAGCCTGGCTGATCTCCATATGGCTAGTTTCAGTAATAAGAGCCAAGGCCCCGGAAGCCCCGGCTTCTTCTTCAACAATTTCTCCCGCTTCTATCTCGGGAGGGCCACTTTTCTCTAGGGCCAACTGTCGTTCGGCTTCAAGTCTGAGGTTCCACGACCGCTGCCGATTCGTCAGTCCTCGCAATCACCCTAGGTCCTTCTGGACCCGCTGCTGCCGCATAGTCTTTGGGGTATCGCAGAGCGATAGGCCGCAGGACTGGCAGAAAAGTTGGGTGACCCGCGCCTAGAGCCGGGAGAGGTATCTGCACCGTTATGGTTGGCAGTACCACCTCAGTCTGCACCAGAAATATATGTATTAAACAGCTGATATGAAAAGATGGAAAGAGCAGTAAAGTGCAAATGGTGGGGGATTTCTCACCTTAACTGGCACTAAGCTCAAAACTCCAAGGGCGGCCTCTGTGGCTCCAGCCCCTTCACTTACGAGTGATCCCAACGGCCCAGGGCCACTCCACGCCAGCCGGGGTGGGCTGAAGGTTGTATAATCACTTTCATAAGCCGAAGACGCCCCGACATCCTCGGTCTCCGTATCAACCGGTGTGAACTCCTCGTCACTGGAGCCGCCACCATAATCGACTTGCTCGGAAGAGGAAGAGTCATCTGCCCGTTCCAGACACTCCACCATCGGAGCGAATGTCTTGCTAATAGGGACATCACCCTCAGCAAGGGCTTCCTCAATCGGCTCTACACTGGGAGCGTCAGTTGAATGAATCTCGAGGGCAGGCTCGACTTGCTCCCCAGCAGCAGTTTCCTCCACAGCCCCGATTTCAGGAAGTAATGTCGGTTGTATTTCAACTGAAATTTAAAGCAAGAAGCAGTCAAGCCAGCTGAAGACATGAGGGCTCGCGGAGGTCCCGTGAACAGACTACAAATTACCTTCCATCTCCTGCTTGGGCGTCAAAGAAGGTAGATCTCTCTCCATGGGAGCTATGGGGGTTTCCTCTGCCCCATCTCCAGTCACGGCGCCTGCTGCTGCCTCTAGTCCAACGACCGCAGCAACCGTGCCGGCAACTGCAAAGAGGGATTAGCCAAGGCAGCTAGAACAAGCAAATAAACTATAGAAGAATAAAGAGCTTACCTTCAGCTTCAGGCCCCTGCGCGCGAGAAGCCTCAAACTCTTCAAAGGATACAACCGGAGGAAGGACGATTGCTGATTCCTTTTCCGCAGCCTTCCTCCGGCGTGCCCATGTCACTCGGGTCACTGCCGCTTTGGCCTTGCCAACAGCCTCCCTTAACTGGGATCTGGTTCGCTTTCACGAATCACTAGGAGGCAGTGGTGTCGTGGTCGGGGCCGGCTTGAGAGTCTCGAAATATGTGGGTTTCTAAGCTTTTATTATTAGCTCCCTGAAGTGCCGGGTCTCCTCCAAAGTGAGTCGGACTGCATACGCACGAAGGTGAGATTGAGATGCTGCAACGAAGAAAAGAGGCTGGCCGAAGGGCCGAAATGAAGAAATAAAACATACATGTTGGCCCCGTATAGAAAGGGAAAAGAGGCCAATAAAACAACGACGACACTTTGTCTCTCGAAGCTGCCTCGCGAATAAGCCAACACAAGTCTCCTATCTTCTCACTCTGCTCGGCCAGCACCACCAAGTCTGTATGGCCGCAAGAAGACAGGTGATAATACAAGCTCAGATGGTCCATGTAATGCCCCGGATTTTTCGGATATTTTTCGGATCATTTTAGTGGGTCTCGGAGTGTATTTTGTGCTTTACACGTGTTTTTCCCTGATGTGCCTTCAGAACTCTTTGCAGGGCAAACCGTGGCGTTCTCCGACTCCGGGACGTTACCACTGCGTTGTGCTCTTCCCGAGGATCGCGGAGGTAATTTTTCATAATTTTCTGTATTTCTGTAATTTTCAGGTTTTTCTATATATAACCTCCTCCTTCTCTCTCCCCTCTCATTTCTCTCTTCTCTCCCTCTCTCTTCTCACGCTCTCTCCTCTCTCCCTCTCTCTCCGGCGGCCGACGGGGTGGAGCGTGGGCGAGGTGGGGACGGCGCGGGCGAGGCACGGGCGAGGATGGATGAGGATCGAGGCGGTGGAGGCGTGGTGAAGCTCGGCCGTGGGTTCGTGGAACGGCGAGGCTTCAACGGTGTTTTCTTCATGGATTGGCGTCCCCGGCGCGTCGTTTCTTCGGTGGAGGTAGGGAGATGGACCCCCAGCTCGTGCACTTCTTTTCCCGCGAGTTTGGTAGGCCGTGGTGAGCCGAGCGGGCTAAACGGGGCGATTTGGGGAAAATGCATGTTTTTGAGGTGTGAGCCGGATCTTCCGTTTTACCGTGTTTTCGGGCGATCCAGGGGTTTAGATGCATGCCTAGGGGCTTGGGGAAGGTTTCCCCTTTTGTTTCCCCTTCACCTGGGGGTGACGGGGCGTGGAATGATTTTTCCGACGGTTTGCACCGTTTTCGGGCGCGGACTGAGAACGCGCTATGCTCCAGTAGCGCGTTCTTGATGGTCGCGCTGTCCCGACGGGGCGCGTTCATCGGAGAAGATGAACAGTATGGCGGTTCCTGTCGCGCTATAGGGCTATGGCGCGTTCTGGACTGTCGCGCTATGGAAACATAGCGCGACCTGCCTTGTCGCGCTATAGGCTCCTAGCGCGTTCTGCTTGAACGCGCTATGGACCTATAGCGCGTTATTGAAGTGACCATCCGGGCTGCCCGGGGCGGGTGGTCTGCGGCTGATCGTGCCCCCATTGAGCCGCGTGTGTCCTGGACACCCCGTGGAGTTCCGTGACCGTGTCTTTGGGTGTTCATAGGTTTGGGTTACCTCGATTAGCGTGCCCGTGAGTTTAAGGGTCCGGGTGACCTTCTAGTGTTCCGATTGTGTTGTGTTGGTCTCCGGTCGACCCGGTTGTGACCCAGTGGTCGACCTCCGGCCTTGTGAGTATCCCGGACACCCCATGGGTTCTGTGTCTGCGTTTTTGGGGTGTCGGGAGGGACCGTGTTATCTCGATTAGCGTGCCCGTAGGTGTGGTGGGTTCGGGTGACCCCACGTGTTCCGGGCTTTCGTGTTACGCATGATCGAGTCACCGTGTATCGGTGTGCATGCGGTGGGGTCTCCCCCGCATATTGTGAGTTTCTTTGGAAGGTGATTTCCGTGTGGGCCACGTGTTTGGCCTTGGACTGCGAGTCCAGTTGTCCGGCCTGGGGCTGGAGGTTTCCCGCTTGCTTCGAGATGGGAAATCGACATGGCGACTTGTGTGCTGCCCTGGGAATCGTGCCTCTGTGTTTTTCCGTGTGGCCGTGGTCCCTTGCGTTCCCTTCCTGAGGGAACAGTCTTGGTGGCTTGTAAGTTGTCTCGGTACTCGTGCTACCGTGGTTTTAGACCTAGAGATTGGACTAGATTGACGACCTTGTGCTGTCATGTGCAACGGTCTTGACCCCGAGTCTTGTGACTCAAGGACCGTTGGCTGTAGTGTGTCTATAGGACTGTCCAGAGTCCAGTGGCTTAGTGCCACTTGAGTTTTCTCGACTCTAGCGCACGGTGTGTGCGTGGCCGTGGACTGTGAGTCCCGTTTCTTCTCCGACTGTGGTCACCGTGCGACGAGGCCGGTACGTGGGGTGGTCCCCGTACGTCGTCGGATTCGGACGTTATTTTCCGTTGACTGGAGAGTCTACTCCTTCAGTGACCCTCCACTAGTCGTAGCCTATCAGTACGCGTGTGCTGGTCGCACCAGGGAGTGGTGTACGGGCTTACCCTGAGGACGGTTTTAGACTGGTTACCGTCGGGCCCCTCGTCAAATCAGAGTCCAGTGCCAGGGGAAAATCAGTCAGAGGGCCAGACCTAGGACGCGTGGTCTGTGTGTGCACACGTGGTTGGGGACAGTGGACGCACGTCGACGGGCGTGACCCCAGCTAGTCACTTGTTTGTGGTTACTTGTACGGTGTTCGCGCCTCGGATAGGACCTACCACGTCAGGCGGTTCACCTACGGTGCGGTGTAAGACGTCAGGGGACGGTACCGGCTGTGCTTCTAGTGGGTGGTACTCCTGTCGAGTTGGGAGTGACAGACTGTCAGTTTCCGTAACTTTGACCTTCGGGTTTTCGGTCGTGTCGACCGTTGAGTTTTCGGTTGTTTCACCGTGGCACGTGTGTTGGTTTTCGCGCCGTGAGTCTAGTGCTAGTGGCTTTACCGAGGTTGCGTCTTGTTGTGCGGTACCTGCGATCGGATGGTCGGGGTTGCACCTTGGATAGTGTGTCCAGGTCGGCTGTGTCCGGGGGACAGGCCTCTACGGCGTGGTTGCCGTGGGTTTTCACTTCGGTAGGTGGTGCTAGCGTGGTTCGGTAGCTTCGACTGCGTGATCGAGGTGTGCCTTCCGGTACAGTAGGAGTAATTGTAGTGCTGAGTTTTGACCGGCCACCGGTTTGCTGTTCCTGCTGTAGTTGTAGCTTCCTTTCCGCTACCGCCGTTGTTTCCGGTTGGGGTTCCACGGGATCCCTGCTGAGTCTCTATTTTGGAGACTCATTCCCTGCTTTTCAGGTGTGGCGGTTCTTCCTCGAGGTTCGAGGGTGCGGAGCGGAGGTTCTCAGTTGCCAGCTTGCCGGGCCGAGTGTTCACTTGGCATGTGGTACGTTTTACTGCTTTAGACTGTACTTTCTGTTGGACTGGACTCTGTTGTAGTTGTTTATTTATTTCAGTTTGTTAGTGTTTGTTGTCCTGCTTTATTTCCTATTTCTTTGTGCCTCCACACTCCTTTTAGCCCTTCCGAGCCCTCCCGGCTTGTGGGCGGCGGTGCGAGTCTCGGGTTATCGGGCCTTCCCGGTAATCGGATTCTCGGGTCGTTACAGTCCAGTCCCCATCCGTCAGCATACTTGAATGAGATGTGGAGGGGCTGATCCAAAATAGCTTCACTTGGGCCGCCCACTGAGAGCCCGTGGGAGCGGAGAAGTGCAAACAGCCGGGGGGTGTTGTTATACATGGCATCCCGCCTATCTTCCCTACAGATGAAAGTCCGATAAGGATGCAATCTATCAACCTCAGGACGCCAGTCGGCTACGACCTGGATAGGCTCCTCTACCGGCAGAGGGAGCTGCTGAAGAACCACCCGTTCGCTGCTTACGCGGCATAATCCCCGAGGCGTCTTCACATAGTCATCCCTGCCGATTGCAGGCAATTTCGGGTCGGCTTTGGATGAACGGCTCTTCGCAGCTTTCCGGGCTTCCAGATAAGCCCTCACCTCTGTGTTAGTCCAAGACTTCAGCTTCTTCAAGTAAGAAGGTTCAATGTCAAGGACTGGGTCCGGTTGGGAGTCCAAAAATCTGTGCTCCGCAACGGCCAGCAGTCTCGGCGGGAGCTCCTGTAAAATCCCGTCCGTGCATTCCACCACTTGATATATTCGGGGGTGACGCGGGGGAAACGAGCAGGGGTTGGCACCCTGAATGAAACATTCTCTCGGCGGTGGAAGTAGTCCCACCATATTCGGGCATCGTCGTTGGATACTTGCCCGGCTCTATGCCTGTTTGGCAATGCAAATTGCGAAGAGGACTGGGGAATGTGTTGATCATAGCCAAAGTTCCGGCTGAAGCGGAACGGATAATATGGCTCCAGCCACAGAATGCCACTCTTCCGGAATACAAGGACGCTTGGTCTAATAGCCAGCACCCAGTCAACCAGTTCCTGCTCCAGAATGGGCCGTGTGCACTTGGCCCCAGAGATCGGATGGATATATTCTTCTGTCTCAAAAAGCTTGCACTGCCTTGTCCTGTTCACCAACGGGCTTGAATGAGCAGCTAAGCTCCAAAAATGAAGAACCCCGGGTGAATCCATGGGAATCCGGATCAGCTTGCCCCGAATGGCGAAGAGATGTTCCGCTATTGATGCCGGTTCAGCACTCGTGAACTCTATCATCCGCGGAATAAGATGAGCTGATTGCAACGCCCGAGGGGCAGCCTCTGGGAACAGGGTGCATACCCAAGCATTGAAAAAATGTAATGGACCAACCGTCCGCAAATTCCTAGGGAGACGCGTCTTGTGCAAATCTCCCAGCATCTTGAAGGTGAGGTACAGAGCCACCAGGCAAAGGGACAGCTTCGTGCCCCAAGCCATAAGACAAGCGGGATAGATGGCTTCCGCTCTAATTACGCTCTCGTTGCCTTGCGGGAGAGCGAAAGAACAAATCCAATAAGTCAGATATGCAGCACAGTGTGTGACTGCATCAACACCAGTAGGGTTCGGGTCTTCCCGTTGCCCTCCCCTCGAAGTGGATGAGGTAGTGGCCTGTCGCCGGACCCTTTTCTTCCTCTTCAAGGCAGTCGGCACTACTGTAGGGAAGTCCTCGTACTTCTTCTTCCCGCCAAAGAAATGCTGGAGCCAAGTGCCCATCTGCACTCACCGCTTCTCGCCGGGCTTTCGGGCCTCCCTCGTGTCGTACGACGAGCGACAGAGCGTGCGATACGCCTTCATCAGATAACGATAGGCGTAACCTGCCAAATACCGACCCTCACCGTCGGTCTGATCTTTCAGCCAGTCGAGCCAACAGACTTCCTCGTACGACTCTCCGTCGATGGGTAGACCACTGAGCTGCGAAAGGCTCCATAGATCCAAAGAAGTCTCTCCCTCCGAAGTATAAAAAGTATTGTACTGGGGGCAGAACACCTCGATCATGCCGCAACACAGACCTCTGGACATGGGGTAGCGGTACCTTGAGGCGTACACGCTATGATATATGCCAGCCCTAGTCAAGATGGGAGCGTAGTGCTGCAGCAGATAGTCTGTGAACTCCACTGCCCCAGGCCTGAATGCATGGGCGTCGGTGGCCCTTAGCTCGGTAAACCACCCCACAGATATCTGATGTTTGAAGCGGACTGCCAGGCAGTCCAGCAGGAAGGATTCCTCCCTGTACCCCCATTTCAACGGGGCATGAAACAAACCAAAGATCGGCTTCTCCCGATCAACACGGCCTGCGGTATCATTCCACCAGGCAGGCACAAATTCGGGGGCCCTGGTCAACAGCCCGTCTTGTGGAGCTAGATCTTACAATCCAAGCACAACGCTCCATTTCCTGACTTCCCCGGGGAGATAAATAGGCATTCCCCGCACCACACAGTCTGTCAAATTGTCCCTCTCCACTAGCAATGCTTGCTCGGCTTTGCGGACAAGGAACATGTCTCTCTTCCCTTGAAGATTGAAGCGCCTAAGGAAGGGCATCAGATGCTTGTCCTTGGGGTAGTCCCTCCTGACAGCACCTTCTCTGTCATATTGAAAAGAATCGCCCCCAACGATGAGGAGGCGGCTAGTATCTACCGTGTCGGTCTCCGAGTCTGAAGATTCTGCGACCACGGCAAGCTGATCGTGCCCCCGATCCAAGGAATGAACATTCTCCCAGGTCACCACGGCACGGGGAACAGAAGAAGAAGAGCCAGATGACATTGCTATCTGTAAGAAGGCACATCAAAGAATAAACAAAGTCAGAAAGCAGTTGATCGAGACAAATTTTTGACAAAATTTCGACAGTCTCCCCAGCACGGGAGATTGCCAAAGAAAAGCGGGAACACGTCCACCAAGGGAACGGTCCCTAAAAGCAGCCATAGGCATTACGCCGAGGCCAAAATGGAACACCCGGGGGAGTAGCTCCGAGGGCGAGCCCTACTAGGAGCCTCCCGGGGTCCGAAAATTGGGATTCAAATCCCTAAACAACAATAATCTCTCACCCGCTCAAGGGACGCCCTCTCAGACTCACTCGGCGCCGTGGAGAAGAGGAGGAGGAAGAGAGAAAGTTCTATTGCAAATGAGGGGGTATGAAGAGAAAAACAAAGAGAAAATATATATATAGGGGGAGTCTTCCCCTTGGTTAATCCGGCGCGCTAATTAGCGCGCCGAATTAACACCCCCAAGCAAAAGGCGCGCCGGTTATGGGCGCGCCGAATTAACCCCTGAGTAAAAGAGCGCGCCGGATTAAACACAGCGCCGAATTAACCCCTTCAATGCCACGCCGGATTAATCTCCGATCTCAGGGGCGCGCCAGATTATAGCCCGCACCGTGTTAACATTCAAACCGCGCCGGATTAGCATTCGCGTCGGATTAAGGGCCGTTCCGAGCTTCCGTCAATCGAAGAGGAGATCACTCCAGGCGAAGCTCATCCGTCGGTCTTGCTACACTCGTGCCTTGCTCACAACACCCACGGCTGGGGGGCATTTGTTGGCACTCAAAATATGATTAACGGCGATCAAGCCTCAAAGACGAATGACACGGCCCACTGAAGCACAGAAGACGATGGATATCAACATATTGAAGCCTTCTCAAACTGCCGGAGCCTCAAGTCGCCTGGTATGAACACCGGGGACTTCACCTCAGGAGAATCGAGATAAATTCATAACCAACCGGCAGTGCGACCAAGCCTGCCCAATGAACCAGCATCGACTCCGTCATGCCGCATACACTACACCCGCTGTCCAACCAAGGACAACGGTCTACCCGGTGGTCCGCCACCTTATGAAAGATTCTCCTGAGATGAAAGAACGCCCTTAGCTCTTCAGAATGGAAGACCGAAGGCTCTGTCGGTAGAAGATCCCGATTACTCGGTACGGGTACGGCTTCTCGCCAAGTTGGGTCCATTAGTGGCCGAATGATCGCCCAGTCGAGGCGGAACTATCCCGGGTGTTACTCCACCCTTCGGGAAGCTTTGAACACAAGTCGGGCCGAGCTAGCAGCACGAATCATAGTGCCGAAAGCCGTGTCAGCGGAGAACCCGCGTGTTCAAACCAAAGATACTCGAGGTTCCGAGAAGGGCCATACGTCGTCTCGAGAGCTTCGTCAAGGCTTCCCGTCAAGGTTCTGCAGGACTACGGCGAGATGAATGGTCACGGTGACTCCCGGGACCATCCCCGAGCCCTCCGTCTAACCCGTGTCAAGCGGAAGAAGCTAATACGGCGCGCTTCCCACCGGCGCGCTCCCTTATCCGGCGCCCCCAATTCCGGCGCGCAAAAGGGGGAGGGAGAGGCTTCTTCCCTGCGCGCCTGTCTCCACGCCGGGTTAGGCTCTTCTATATAAAGTCACTTGGTTCGACCAAGTGAGAGAGAGAGAAAAAAGAGGCGATTGAGACGAACTGAGTGGAGTTAGTTCGAAGAGCCGACCACCAATCAAACCCGAGAGAGAGAGAGGGTTCCCTTGGGGAAGAAGAAGGGTTTCCTGAGAGCCTTCCCTCGCCGCCGTCCTCCTCTGCTCTGCCCGAAGTTCTCCGGAGCCGGAGAAGAAGAACGAGATTCCGATACTCTGTTCTGGGAATAGGTGGGTTGTGTGGTTTTCTCTCCGCCGTCTTTCCGATTCTTCCCCTCTGATCTAATGTAAGCGAGAGGGGGGGAGGGCGATGATATGAGCCAATCTCCCCCCCTTCTCACCATTTCTTTCTCCCGTTTTCTTCTGCAAACCACTCTGCAACTGTTGAATGGTGTCCGTGCGACAACGCCGGCGCCAAAGCTTTGTAATATGTATATTGGCTCCCCGTTCACGGGATGAATGATATGAATATACTCCTTAACAGATTGGATGCATAATGTTGTGCCCCTCTCTCACTTTCCTCTCAATCTGCATGTCTAATCGTAGCTCCGTGTGCTTGTTTGTCGAATCCGGGTTCTCCGATGTTGGATGTGCCCTAGAACTCCATGGGCTATATAAATGTTTCCCCCCTCCCCGGGGCCTTCTTGCCAACATGCCGACCATGCCTTGCATCGTCCATCCCGTGGGTTTGTGACTAGAGGCATACTTATGTATGCACCTCTGGCCGTCCCAACTGGGAGTTGATTTTTTAACGACTCTCTGCAATATCCCCTGCCCCTTTATTTGCCTAGTAGCTATTTGACTCTGTGGGTGTTAATCATCTAACCCCTATGAGCATGGACATACTAACTCCGTGAATGGTAATCTGTCAAGGGACTAAATGCATCTCATACCGAATGTCTCCTTTCCTCCCGTTTGTGGTTTACAGTCACTGAATTGTCCTAGTTCCGTTGGCTTCGTCCCAGTAATCCGGGGAGGGGGACATTCCCCACTGTTTCATAGAATCGCCGATTGGCCAAAGGGGCTCCATCTGTGAGTGATGGATATTCCCTATAGGCCACAGGGTGAATATTAACAGGGGCTTCTGCCCGACAATCTAAATCCACAGTCCTTAGGGACCTTGTGGTGACTAAGGGACGTGTGCCCCTTGTAGGCTAGTCATCGGGGCTTCCTTCCCTAACAGTCGTCCCTCGCTCGGATATAGTGCAGACTATAGGTCGCTCACCCCTCGTAGGCTGGCCCTCGGGGTTGTTGCTTCCCTTATTAGTCGCCTTATCCGCTTGTTTCAACCCACGGAACCATGGTGCCCCTTGAAGGCTAGTCCTCGGGGTTTCCTATCCGATTGGGATCTGCTGGCTACCATTGTGCCGACCGGCTGATTAGGGGCTTACTCCACACGTGGGTATGACCCCGTTTCTCCCCTGCAATCCTTCAAGGACGGGAGAGATGCTGCCCAATTTTTGTCAGGCTTCTTAAATTAATAAGTTATCTCCATGAATTAGCCTCAATAAAATATAAATTCTTAAGTAATAAACTTTCGTGCTTGAGTATGAACCTCGCACTAGCTTATAACTTTGCTCTTGGAGAGCCCTGGACTCTAATTCAACAGGTAATCAACCCAATTAACCCCAAAACCCTCATCAACATCTCAATAAACCAAAATAGATTCAAAAATCTTCAAAAATTAACTAAAACGGCGCGGCCTTAATCCGACGCGCCCTAATACGGCGTGGCACCCCCCCGTGCCGGATTAACCTTAGACTCATAACTTCACAATTTTCTTTGGCTTGTTCCCGGCGCGCCCTAAACCGGCGCGCCCCAAAGCCACCGCGCCGGTTTAACGCATGCCATGGCCGCGCCGAATTAAGCCCTTTTGCCTACGTTTGGCCGCGCCGGGGAAACCTATCCCTACGCGTGGTCGCGCCGGTTTTGAATTATTGTACTATTCTAATCACCCACTCATCTTCGGAGCGATCCTCGCCTCCCGCGGTCGAGGTTAATAAACCCCAATCAGTAATAAACCCAATAAAGAGAGGGATGTTCAAGTCCAGGCTATTTTCTTATTTATGCTTCTATTACCGCGTTTGCTATCATCATGCTTTCGTTATCATGCCTCTACTGCCGTTTTCGTCTCCCTTGGTAGAGATCAATAAACTGGATCAATTAGTGTCTGTCTTCATGACTCTGCCTTCATGCTTTAGTACAATCAAGAGCATCATGCATGCATGCTTGCATGGACCCCCTCCGGTATATCAAATGGCATTGACGAATGTCCGGGTTACTCCCGATCGGAAGTCTTTGCCATGCGCGATGATAGTCTTCGGACCTATGTTCTCCGCCACGTATCGAGGGTCTCCAACTTAATGAACCATACCTCTCTTGCATGATAGATAAAAACATTTCATGTGACCTCGTCACATTCATACTTTTGCATCCTGTTTCGGCCTCGAACGGCCCGCTATCTCGGCAATTAATCAAAGGTTTTCTCCCTTATGGAGGATGTAATTAACGTCATAGCCTTTATGGTATGGCGGACTGCTGGTCCCGACCCGAATCTCACTCTCGCCCATACGGGTCAGAATGAGCGCACAATAAACTTGTCACTTACGTGACTGGCACGCCTGCGCGGTCAACTAACCAATTGGTTATTTATTAAATTAACTGGTTGATTGACCCGAACAAAATGACCCAACAAATAAACCATCCCAACAGTAGCCTGGGGCCTTCTGTGGAGATAGCTGTCCATGGGACCAATGTCAGGACGTCGTGCAGCTGTACTCTCGTAAGTCCCTGAACCCATGGGCCCCTTCCCTTTCCTTCGAGCGGCTTCTTCACGCTCCCTTGCTTCAGTCAGCTCTGGATCAGAATCCTCAGTGCCTTCCTCATCATCATCCCTCCTAACCCTTCTGCCAGAAATCTCCTCAGTAATTTCAGCCTCATCCCCAGCCCTTTGTTGCACCCTCTCCTTTTTCCCCAGAAGGCAATAGCGCATCTCTTCTCGCACCTCTCGGGGATAGTGGTCACATTGTCTCACCTCTCCTCTTACCCCTGCCAAATGTTGATTTCCTCTAGTAATTCCGCCATGTAGCTCCCTGCCACAGTAATTGCATTTCACCTTTCTTCTCTTAACATCAACTGAGGTCAAGTGGGCCCACCCCGGATCCTCTTACCCTTGCTGCTCCTGTGTTTGCTGACGTCTAGGCATGATGTTGCATTAAGACAGTCAAAGAAAAATAGTATAGTTATAAGTACATTGGAAAAATTACGGCTTAATTATCAATTACCCGCATGGCCGCATGCTCCCACCCCAAAATCTTCAATGAAGTTTAATTTAACTTCAATTGAGCCAAATCAAATCAAAATAGACAAAAGCCCCAATTTATATGAACTAATTAGGGCTTAATTAGCAATTAACCCTTAATCACCCTTAGAAAAAATTAATTACCCGCATGATCCCACCTCAAAATCTTCAATAAAGTTTAATTTAACTTCAATTGAGCCAAATCAAATCAAAATAGACAAAAGTCCCAATTTCTATGACCTAATTAGGGCTTAATTAGCAACTAACCCTTAATCACCCTTGGAAAAAATTAATTATCCGCATGCTCCCACCCCAAAATCTTCAATGAAGTTTAATTTAACTTCAATTGAGCCTAAGCAAATCAAAATAGACAAAAGCCCCAATTTCTATGACCTAATTAGGGCTTAATTAGCAATTAACCCTTAATCACCCTTAGAAAAATTTAATTACCCGCATGCTCCCACCCCAAAATCTTTAAAGAAGTTTAATTTAACTTCAATTGAGCCTAAGCAAATCAAAATAGACAAAAGCCCCAATTTCTATGACCTAATTAGGGCTTAATTAGCAATTAACCCTTAATCACCCTTGGAAAAAATTAATTACCCGCATGCTCCCACCCCAAAATCCTCAATGAGACTTAATTTAAGTTCAATTGAGCTTAAACAAATCAAAATAGACAAAAGCCCCAATTTTTATAAATTGATTAGGGTTTAATTAGCAATTAACCCTTAAGGCCTTAATCACCCTTGGAAGAAATTTAATAAGCAAGGCTTGCTCACCCCAAATTTTTAACCCAACCAAATTAACATAACAAAACAATCAAACCCTAAATTAACCCGATCAAATTAACCTCAAACAAAACAATCAAACCCTTGATGTTGTGTTGACTGTTGGCCCCCGGTGTGCGCAGTGCAGCTCCCTCTCGGCCTCTCCCTGTCCACCTCCAGCAGGCGCAGTAGCAGGCTCGTAGCAGCAGCCTTGGTCGCAGGCTCGCAGCACGACAGCAGCAGCTCCTCGCAGCAGCTTGCACTCGCAGCAGCAGCACGCCAACACCAGTAGCTCGGAGCCTTGGTCGCAGTAGCTCGCAGCAGCAGCCAGCAGGTCGCAGCAGCAGCAGCAGGTGGCAGCAGCAGCGCAATTCGCAGCAGTCGCAGGGTTTCGGCCGTGGGATGGGGTTTCGGGGGGGAGAACAAACATCAACTGGGTTTCGGCCGAAATCGGGGGGGTTCACGTGGGTTTCGGCCGAAACCGTCCGGTTTCGGACCGAAACCGATATGTTGTTTAAGTTTCGGACCTGCTACAGTAGACAGGTCCGAACTCGGATCGGGTATGGCCGAAATCGAAACGTTTCGATTTCGGCCGAAACTGCCATCCATGCTATAAATACCCCAGTGGGGCCCCATTTGACACACGGAGAACACACATAGAGGCACGAGGAGAACAAGGCCAGAGACGGTGCTTGTGCTTGGTGCTTGTGTTTCTTGAAGGCCCATCTCACTAGGTTTTGTGCTTGTGTGGTGATTGTGTTGTACTGTGAGAGTATGCTATAAAGAGAAAATCTCTCTTAGCTTATGTGCATCACCAGTCACTATGTGAATTATGTAATCTATGTATCTCTTTGAGGAAATGAGATCATGCCCCCTCGGTATCCTAACCTCATAGGAAGGCCTTTCTGAGTCTTATAACTGTGTGAACACCCGAGATGTATCCGGGAAATTTGTATAAGCCCTGATTGTCTATGAACAAGGGGTCATGCTACTCCTCGAAGAGAGATTATAAGAAATTTTTCTTCGATCCCCAGCATTGCACTGATGGACGCGTGAAGCTGGACCCCAACCCATGAGAGCTCAAGAAGGAGAAACAATCTCCCGAGAGCATTTGGCTAGCGTGTCTCCACCAAGGAAGGACTTGCGTCTCATGCCAGGTTTACACGAAAACCCTTGTTCAGTCTGGATGTTACGAAAGTATCATTGGTCTGGACAAACTACACAAATACCCTTAGGCTTTCTTAAAACTCTGCCCAAGGGATAATCACAAATAAACGTAAAAAAGGTTTAGAACCTCAAATAAATCCAAGAATTGTCCAAAATTGCAAAAATACCCCTCAAATGTCAAAAAATGCAGAAATACCCCTAAGGGTGAGAAAATTACATAAATACCCCCAAAAGTGAGAAAATTACAAAAAGACCCCCAAAAGTGAGAAAATTGCAGAAATACCCCCAATGGCGGAAAATTGCAGAAATACTCTCAAAAGTGAAAAAAATACAGAAATACCCCCTATGACGGAAAAATTGCTGAAACACCCCCGAAAGTGAACAAATTGAAAAAATACCCCCAAAGGTGGAAAAATTGCAGAGATACCCAGGATGGGTCCAAAATTGTAAACATATCCAAAAAACAGGGTTTAATCTCTATGAGACTCAAATTCAATGGTCTATTCTGGTGGTGGAATTAAGGTCAAATGTAAACCAAATGACCTGTTATATGTAATCGGGATTTCATGTATTTTGTAAGGAAAAATCTAAAGAATGGAATGTTCAGTTTTCTTTTGCAAATGTGTATCTCTAATGGGTGATCTTTTTGATCGAATCTGTTAGATAAAACCCCTAATATCACAGCGAATATTGTAGAAGTCAAAAAAGATTTCTTTGACAATTAATCAAGGGTATTCAGACTTTACACCGATGTAAAAAAACATCGATTACGGTCGATGGGGACATGCCCCGTACCCGAACTCAAATCATCTGATAAACCTTAAATTCACGGAAATAGCAATATACCCGCTACTTAAATAACCATGAATGGACATTTTCTTCTTCAGAGGAGAAATATTTATTTATCTATTTATTTATTTATTTCCGTGAGTTAAACACCATACAACCATGACGACGACTCCGCACAACCTTCAACAATGGGGGTTGGGTCATCACATCTACAACTAAGATTGGATGATATTTTTTCCTGAAATTTACCTAAATTCTCAGAATTTTCTTCTCTTTTTCCTTCCCCTTTCTCTCTTTTCTATTGTTTATCCACTAGTGATGAACATTTCCTTCCTCCACTACAAAGGATCTCCCTCTTCTTCTCTCCTCCTCCTTTTCTCGTCTTCTGTTTAGTTCACTTTGAATCCAAAAAAGGGGTTGTCAATCTCAGCCAATTAAGCTCTAATCCATGTGGGAGGGAGGGCAGGGTGGATATGCATTTTCCATGCTGAAATTGGGTCAGGAGAGATCATTCCTGATCTACATCAAGATGAGGGTGGATATGCATTCAACTTACCAAAATTGCGTCACAAGAGCTCATTCCTGATCTAGATCAAGATCAGGGGGAAAGGGTGGAAGAACAGGGTAGATGTGCATTTTCCTCGCCAAAATCCGGTCAGGAGAGCTCATTCCTGATCTACTCAACATGGGTTGGGGGGGTAGTTGTTTAATAGAACAGGGTGGATTCGTCACAGAAATGGGGTCAGGAGAGCTCATTGCTGATTTAGATCAAGATCCGCTGATCGTGTAAACCATGCCTCCAACCGCCCTGCAGTCAAAGCTCTACCTATGCTTTAATCAGAATGGTAAAGATAGAACTAGTACATGTAACTACAATGTCACAAAAGAAAGTGTAGGGCTTATGTTACTACACTATGGGCTGCATTGCTTAAGATCACATTTTCAATGTAACGGTAACAAATTAGATGTGTAAAATCTATGTTCTTGTGCAAATGAAAAGGCATGCAAAATATATGCCACATGAAGATTCAGTTAAGTAGGAATGCATCACCGTAACAAATTAGATGTGCAAAGTCACCTGTTAGATCTAGATTTCTTTTAAACTGGAGATCTAGATGCTCTGAAACTACTGAACAAGTTGGGGGCAGCTGCATTCCAAGTTAAAACAACAAAAAGTTCATATACAAGGCAAGTGGCACGAAGTTTTAACTTTAAAGATTGACAAAACCTATGTCATAGGAATACTGAAAATGTCATCAATATCGCAGTTGTGTCAAGTAATTTAAATAATTCTACAGGTCGGTTGTTAAATCTCACATCATGACTAGCCTCTTGCTACCTCTTTCTAAGCAGAACATCCTTTTCACCTGTTCCATCACCATTCTTGTTTATAAAATAGAACTATGAATTCCTCTAAAAAATTCATAATCATAAGCTTTGATGCACAGCTTTTCAAACATGGTCACAGATGCCAGCTGTAGAGTATTTGGCTATAGCACCTTTCAAAACAAATTGGCTACAAAGTCATCATTGTGATATGTTATTCCCAAAAAACAGTAACATGGATCGGCCGCAACAAATAATATCCATGCTTTTAATCGCCCATCATTATGCTCTTTGCAACACCATAACATAAGGGGTAAAAAATCAGCCAAGTTCAGTCCACCGGGGCCCGTTTCAGTGAAGATAAAAGGACCAAGTGGAGCTGATCCTAGCTTCATGTGAAATTGTCAAAATCAGCAAAGACTGTCCACATTGGCCAGTTTGATTCAGGATTGAGAAGAGTTGACCTAATGTCAGTGGGAAGTGGTTCAAAGATCAGCCAGGTGGGACCAGAATTGAACAGGAGTGGCGGAACTGATTCAGGAATGACTCATCTCTAGTTTACCCTGAAATTCACATAAATTGACTAAGTTCAACCAGATAATCCATATTGGGCCCAGCCCAATACCATCCATGATCTGTTTGCATGTTTCCACTCCTAGCTGTAATTATGCACTCAAAATTTCCCATATCTTGAGCTATCTTTCATGCCCAGAAATACTATTAACCACAAAACTCAGCTTCACTCATTGATGCATACCTCTGAGATATAGATAGGAACCAGTACGGTATTAACACCTATGCCAAGGCCAACAAGAAATCTTCCCCAAAGTATTTCATCTATAGAATGCGCCTGTGCACTGTTAAGGAAAAAAAAGAAATGTTAAAAAATAGCAACATTCTAGTATGGTTGGTAGATGATAGAAGAAACAATTTATTAAAGAAAAATGCCACAAGAAGGAAAGAATGACCGACTAAAAAAGGTGGATGCCTTTCAGTGTTTCATCCAGTGCATGTTCAGTGATAACAAAAAGCTGTATCCCATGAATGTAAGGAAAACACTACTTTGTCAACACGAAATAGATAGATTGAGATTGTGAGAGAGAGCGAAAGAGAGAGAGAGAAGAGTAATGAAAACCCTAATATGTTATTAGGACAAATGCCCAATACATTATATATACAACCCCAGGCACAAGGGCATATATACAGAAGATATAAAGGATACATAAGCAAGCCTAAAGAACATATATATATTCCTAAAGGACATGTACAGAAGATCTCTCTAGCACATCCTGAAAGGCGCAGTAGATCATGAAACGAGAGATTACCAACCAATTCCTCCATGTCTTTGTAAAAAGGTCAGAAACATATTCAGCAAATGATATGAGGAAGAGTATGTCAGATAGAATGCTAACAAACAAGGTGGCAATCAACCTCAATCTGCTTTATCCATTTATAGGGCTGCAAGTATAGAGCCATGTCTTTGTAAAAAGGTCAAACATATTCAGCAAATGATATGAGGAAGAGTATGTCAGATAGAATGCTAACAAACAAGGTGGCAATCAACCTCAATCTGCTTTATCCATTTATAGGGCTGCAAGTGGATTGAGTTAATCAGTTTATAGGGCTGCACTGCTGCAGCCTCCTTTTGCTGCTACAGGGTACAACTATATCGCCAAACCCTTCTCTTCTTCTGTCTGTTTTATAATTTATCAAAACATAAGCATAATAGAAAATAAAAAGACTTAAACAAGTGCCACCGAGAATATAAATTGGACAATAGGAAGAGAGAACAGTGGTGTAATCTACAAGTGGGAAGCCATCTACCATCATATAATGTGAAGCCCTAAAATCTAAAATCTAGGTGGAAGTAGTAAGAAAGAAGCAGACAGGACAAATAGGTGTGGACTAAAAGAAAAATCAAGATAGGGGTGAAAATCGAGTTGGATGTATCTGGATCCAATGACCCAATCTGATCAGGTTTAGTTTTATCAGATATGGGTCATCTTACATATCCGGATGGTAAAAAAATGGATACCATTTGATATCTGGTTCCCAGAAAGTGGACCTCCATCAGATGTCCAGAAGAGTCTCATGCAAACTCCCCTTTACCCTCTGTCATTAGCGTAAATGCCCACTACAATACAAGAGATTAAGGCATCCCCCAAGGCAGTGAGGCACAGTGGCATATACACAAAAAATAGGTTGGATAAAGTAACCCTCAAGGACATATGTAAAAGAAATCTTTAAAAAACGACTCAAAAGTGCACTTGAGAGAAGGAACATGCATAAATAAAGGATAGACGAGGATATTCATTATCAAAAGAAAAAAAACAACCATACTGAAATTTATTCTCAAACACCTAGCAATCCGACTAAGGAGGTAAAAGATGCAAAAATAATGGAACTATGTAACCTTGGAAAAGCATGCACACGGAAATTGTGATAATACCTCAAAAGTGCTCCAATGATCAGTGGAATTGTGTCAATCTGAAATGTGCGTCGACAACCAAGGCTGTCAACGAGCGAACCACAGCTTATACTTCCTATAAAAGCCCCAGCTATAAATATGCTCACGACAAGACCTTCAAGAAAGGTGTCTCCCCCAAACCTGAGCTCTCTAGCAATAGATTCTATGGGTCCATTCATTACCCTGTAAAAATGCACAGTCAAAGCAATAGTGTAGCAGTTACTTGGAACATAAAAAGAAAAAATCTTGCCACCATTAACAAAAAACTCAGATCCCAGAGCAATCAAATGTAACCTTTTCAGGAAACCATGTAACTAGAAAACAGAATTAAGCACTCTTAAGAGAGATCGTCTCTCTCACTCTCTCTCTCTCTCACTCTGTGTGTGCGTGTATCCTTGTGTATCTTTGTACAGCCTTCCTTACCATAGTTTGTATCCTAATAGGAGTCGGAAGTCAGCCTGCTCGCCTTGCCCTATTTAAGGCTCCTTGTACTTGTATATATCCTGTGCAATGCGATCGGAGAGGAGTGCCCTCTATTTCTTCCTCCTTCCTTTGTTCGTATCATGGTATCAGAGCTATGCCAACCCATTGGATCGTTTGTTTCGGACATACTCCGTCCTACCCGTTCAATAGCACCATTTATATTGTAAGTTTGTAATCATTCAGGTTATGAATAATATGGGAATGCATAAATATTAAATAGCAAAGCAAGACATTTCTTGTCCAATTCTTTTATTTCAGAGAACAATAAAGTATAATCCAGAAAATTACAAAGTTAAAATAAGGTGGAAAGTACAAGTTTTTTTGTAATACCAAGACCCTCGATCTCCTTTAATGTAAAAAGGATCTTTCAAGATTCTAAAGAGGCCCTCAGGATGCCAAAAGAAACTTAACGGAGGAATTTTAAGTAGGCAGTCCACTTCAGAAGAGCATAGCTTTTTAGAAAATTTGATTGGCCGATTCTTGATTCATTAGTATAGGAAGACAGGAGTATTTTGTAATAAACAGGGACATTTCTGTAATTCTGTAAGTTGCATGATACATTTGCAATTTTCTTTCTTCCTTAGTCGCCCTCTAACAAGACGGTAGATTTGTAACTTGGACACAAAGATCAAATATAAAAGCGAAGAGCGAATTGCCCAAGAGAGCAGTTCGCGGTCCCTCTCTTCTTTGCCTTCCTGCAACGGCCTCTCTTTCTCTTTTTCTAATTCAGAGCAAACGGCCATGGGATCTCGGCAGAACACCTGTTGTCTTGGGCCGCACCCTTTCTAAGGAGTCTTCCTTTCTAGTGCAGGGAGATCGCCCCACCCCCCTTCTTTTCCTCCTCTCCTTGGACCTTGATCCTTTTCTTGATCCCTCTTTAGGGGAAACCCTAAACAGGGCAGCCGATGCAGAACAGATCGGACCCTCTTCCTCTCGACGGAACAACTAGTTCTTGGGCTGCACCCTTTCTAAGGAGTCTCCCTTGCTAGCACAGGGAGATCCCCCTTCTTTTCCTCATCTCCTTGATCCTCTTCTTGATCCCTGTTTCAGGAAAACCCTAAACAGGGCAGCTGGTGCAGGGAACAGCTCGAAAACCCTCTTCTTTTTCACGGTTTGTCTCCGGACCACAGCAAACACCTCCTGGGGAATCACCCTGAGACTCCTGCTCAGGCCACACCTGTCTCCAGGCAGACCTACTGCTTCTGCTGCCCCTGAAGAGGCCGCAAACCTACTCTGCTGCGGCTGCTGCTCCTAGGCTGAGAGCCATAAGGATTAAGGCCAGTTTGTGGCTGGCTTCTTCTTCGATTGGGGCACCCCTACTACTGTGTATCTCTGCTAACCCACAACACAAGAACCCGTTGCTCAGATTTCTTCAGATCTGCACCCTAATCTTCTGAACAGAACCTCCTCGGCAGCTATATTTTTTGGATCACAACTCTCTTCTCTTGCTCTGTTTCTGTGACCATCAGTTATAATCAAGTATAAGGGTTCTTGTACTACACTCCGACATGGCAGATACTCCCTCTACGCATCTGCTACGTCTTCTCCCCTGGTTCAGCTCATGTCATTGGCATCTCCAGGCCAGACTACATTACAAATCACATTAGAAAAGTTGACAGAACACAAATTTCCATCATGGGCTGTTGCTGCTGAACTATATATTGCCAGTTGTGATAAATTGGGTTTTCTAGCTGAGGATAAAAAGATATCAGATCCTTTAGACCCCCTCTTCTCTGCATGGAGGCGAGACAACAGTATGGTAATGTCCTGGCTTCTTAACTCTGTCAGCCCTGGAATTCGATCGACAATCTTGCACAAGTCTACTGCCGCAGATATGTGGTAGACATTAGCTGGTCTTTATGGTCACAAGAAGAATACAGTTTAACTGTATCAGTTGAGTCACAACATCCACGAGTTAAAGCACGGCTCACTTACAGTCACGGCCTATTTTTTGTGCACTTACTTCATTATGGAATGAGTTAGTTGTCTACTATGCTACGAAGTGGATGTCACTTACTGATCAGCAGACCTATTTGGCTCTTCAAGAAGATGATAGAATTGTGAAGTTCTTAAGTGGGCTAAACTCAAAATATGAAGTTTTACGAGGACAGATTCTTAACATAGATCCAGCCCCTTATCTTGAAGAGACCTACTTCAAGGTCCTGAGTGAAGAACAACGACAACAGATTATGAGTAGCAAGTTTATCACTTCAGTACATTCTGATGTGGGAGAATCCTCTGTGCTGGTTAGTGTTACTAGTAAGACCCTTCCCACTGGGGATATGAAGCGATGTGACAAGAAATGTATTCATTATGGCCGCACCAACCATGACTCAGACTTCTGCCAAGAGAAGTATCCTATAAAGATGCCTGCAAAGTTCAGAACCAATAAAAAGGAACCAAAGCCACAGAGCAATGTAGCTGTAACTCAATCTTCTGCTTTCCCTCGTGCCTCTGCTTCAGATGGGTCTTCTACCTCAGTGGCTGTGAGACACGCAAAAATCTAGAGCGACTTTTATCGTAGATAAAAGATAGATTTTCGTTCTTTTTGAAAAGAAACATCCCCCCCCTAAGTATAGAGGGTGATTCAGTGTGTGCGCATCGTATCAGACGATTTGGGTTCGAGTGCTGGACCTTTCCCCACTGACCGGAGTCAGTGTTGATTTACATCGGCCTAACGTCTGAACACCTTTGTTTAACTGTCAAAGAGGTCCCAAAAGACTTCTACATGGGTTCTGATGTTGAGGGCAAACTCTCTTGGAGGGCACACAATGTTCACTCACCCACCACCGACCAACAGAAATAATTGAGTTAGGACTAGGTCTGAGCCAAACCCTAAGATTTAAGAATAACAACGCAAAATATGCGGAAGCCGTGGACATATTTGAAGTAGAGGAAGATTTCCTAGACTCCGAGGGTATTTTGATAATTTTCCCAGGCCAGGGGTATTGCTGAAATTTTTGGGCTGGAATAGAAGTAGGACTGGATTCCTGACTTCCCAAGGCATTGAGGCCATTTCTGGAGGGTTTTAAGGGCTCTGAGGTCATTTTTGGGTCAAAAGGGTAGTTCGGTAATTTTACCACACCCTATGCAGACCTAGGTTTGAGGTGGCACCCAGGTGTCGGATTGAGCTGACAACACTTCCAGACCGAAGGAGTGACAAGAGGCTTCATAGAAGGCACACATCTGTCAATTTGGCCGAAGGAGAGGTATATATGCAATTTTCAAAAGTCAGGGGTTTTCTTATAATTTTCTCACCCGAGGACATACATAGAACATGCTGAGTGTTTTTATAGTCCGAACGAGTACAAGGGTTGTCGGCGAGTTGTCGACTGTACAAAAATCCGCGTTAGAGCGGGAGACAGGGACGTAGTCCCAATTACAAAAGATTGCAGGGTATAACTGCAAATTACAAGACTTTGGTCTTTTACGGTCCCGGGGAGGACGTTTTTGTAATTCCACCAACGTAAGGACAGAACCACCTGACTTAGTCGTCCCGGGACGTAAAAACTTACAAAACATGGCCCGTTGAGGGGCATAATTACAAACATGGCCCACTGAGGGGCGTAAATGTAAATATACCCCGTAGGGGCATAAATACAAGACCCAGGGACTTACCCCACACGGATCGAAACAAACGAACAAACTCCAAACGCTGGATGCTCCGAGTGTGAGAAGTGCTTCGTACGTAGGTCCATTTCTTTTTTCGTCTTGGACCCTTAGGGTCTATTTATAGAAGGCGGAAGGGCCCAGAGGGGTCAAACGAACAAATTTGCCCAGATTCTGTCAAGGTGGGGTGGCAAAAAACCATTTTGACCCCTCTGGCCACCAAAAAAGGCCAAATGACCCCTCTGAGGGGGTTAAAAAAACCCTTTTTTTAATCTTTTTTTTTGAAAGCCCGGACCCAGGAGGGGGCCGGACCCGACGGGGTCGCGCGACCCCGCGGGGCCACCCGGCGGGGTCGCGCGACCCCGCTGGGTCCCAGCGGGGCGCGCGACCTCGCCGAGTCCCAGCGGGGCCGCGGCCTCCCTTTTGACCCGGGAGGGGTCGTTTGACCCCCAGACGTGCTTATTGGCTCCTCTTCGCGCCGTTTCGCTGCGTTTTCGTCGTCCCGGGTTGGAGAAGATCCGTGGTGGAGCTATATATCTCGGGGAGATCGCTCCTTCGCCGCGTGGCAGCATCGCGTCCGCAGAGGGAACATTATTTGTTTGTCTGGTCGTTCGCCGCCGCATAGGGAGGAACCTTTGCGCCCGTCTGTGCCGTGTGATATACTTGCTCGGCTACCCAGACCGGTATACGCATGAATCTTCCTCGCCAATCTTCTTGCTGTGACGTCGACCATAATATTGTCTGGTCGAGAGACCTTGAATTACGGAGATACTCCGTAGTCCGACGGTGTCGACGATACGCCGTGCTTCTCGTCGAACGTTGCATAGCAACAATTCCTTGATTTAATTCAAGACGATTTTTGGGTGCAACAAATGCCCCCCACGGGACGTCCGTCACGGCCGGAGGTGGGGGCGGATGGCCCGTGCCCTTTGAAGGGATTGAACAACGTCGGCGTAGCAGTTACATATTTTAGCCTGTCGCTTTCTCCACTTTTTTATTTCTCCTCTTTGTGCTTTCAGCCATGGCTCGCAGCAGTGGGAGTGGGAGTCGGTCGAGGAGGTCCCGTGCTAGGGGCGCTGACGACTGCGGGGTTGAGCGCACGGACCGGCGGATGCCGCCTTTCCCTCCTCGTACCATTGATGATGGCAATGTCAACCAACTAGACCTTGGCTACTTGTGGGTCGCTGAGGGCCCAACAGAGAGTGTTGGAGCAGCTGAAGGTCTTGTGGACGTGTCTCGGATCGAGAGGCAAGGCGGTCTTTATACATATGACCGCACCGGAGGCTACCCGCGTCACTATCCTCTGGACCGTCACCTTTACAGTTTTCTCCAGGGTTTTGCTCCTGTCGGCATGGAGGCAGACGATCCGTCACTTCCAGAGGAGAGGCGTCGCCTTGAAAAGGCGATACTGGTGGGGAGAGACGGCATGCAGGGATTGTGTTCCCTGACTTATCCGAGTTACCCAGAGGGCTTTACTCGGCAGCGGCAGTACCCGGATAGGCAGAGTCTGGGCTCTTTTCAGCGACATGAGAGTCTCACTGTCCGGGCTACACCGATGTCTCCAGCAGCTTGGCATTTGCATGGGCAGCACAAAGCCGTGGACCAGGTTATAGATGGCCTCTTTCTGGCACCGACCGGAGTTAGCTTTGCACAGGAGTACATCCATGATTGCATGTTGGAGAGGGTTTTGGCTTTGAAAACTCCCAGCTAGTATGGGAAGTGGTCCGTCATTCCCTCTCACAGCTATCACCGAGGCGCGACAGAGTGGCTCTGGGGCATTCTGCTAGTTTACCGGTCTTTGTTGGATAGAGTGGGGATTCGTCATGCAGTGACTGTCGCTTTGTACTCCTATCCTTGTCACACTGGCCTGCTACAGGCTCTGGTAGAGAGGTTCAACCGCCGGTGAAACACTTTCGTCACAGCTGGCGGGGAGACTTCACTGGACCTCTGGGCTTTCCAGAGGATTTCTGGTCTTCCGATCTGCGGGAGGCCTTATGAGGAGCTATCGCCGGATGACTTGCACCTCAGCTCCACTGACGGGGCAGGGCACTATACTCTGCCTTATTGCTTCAGGTTCTTGATGAAGACCTGGAGGGACTTAGCCCGAGTAGGCACTGATCGGCCCCCACGTACACCGCGAGTGACACTAAATGCCTGGGTGAGCCACTTCTACAGCGGCCCTTACTATTTCCATGAGGAGTTTGCACAGTCCGACACCACCTGGGATGAGTACCGAGAGGTCAGAGTGGACGTTCCTCCACATCCCCGCCACCTGCCTGCGCCGACACAAGGATGGAATTCACGAGGGCTACATCCTATTACTTATCTGACGGCTTATCTGGCGTACTGGCTTTCCAGCTTTGTAGTCCCTCATGGAGAGGAGGGAGTCCTGCGGGTGGAGGTGATCTATCCAGCCTGCATGCTTGCCTGTGGACAGAGACTCGCCATCGCACCAACAGCCTTGGCGAATATTTTTCATTCGCTTAGGACTTTGTCTTCCCACTCATCGCCACGGGAGAAAGGCATACTGCTGCCCACTCATTATTTGAGTGCTTGGGCAGGGCTACTGTTTCCAGAGTTGTCCAGGAGGACTCCGGTTGAGAATCTAGCAGCACTATTGATTTTCTGGTTTACCAGGCAGCCATCCCAGGATCCAGTTGCACAGTTAGTAGGGGCCAGGCGGGCCTTATCTTTTGTTCCGGTGAAGAGATGAGAGGGCATAGCCCTTGACTACTACTCCTATCTTCACCGCCCTTTTGCCGGACAAGAGGGGGACGCTATTGTCAGCCGGGTTTCCACCCATGCTTTACCTTCTCCACAGGGCTTAGCAGAGTGGGTCGTCAGCATCCGGCCCAGTGTTCTTGTCTATCGACGCTCCAGCACGGCAATACTTGAGCCTTACTACCCACATCGGTTCGCCAGGAACTTTGGGTATGATCAGGCTATCCCCTCCAGTGGAGAGTTTTCTTTGCCCCTCCGGTTATACAGGCACAGGGACATGCACTTGGTCGCGGCAGCTTGGCAGGACTTCCTTTGCCGCGAGGCAGGGCCGGGGTACCCGGTCCCAGAGCAGGAGCGCAGAGGCTACTTTGACATTTATTATGCTCGCTGGTGGTTCAAAGCCAGCAACCTCTTCCGGGAGCGCCGAGATGCCATTCGTACCGCTGAGGAGCAACGGTTGGAGCGGGAGGATCTGCCTCCTTTGTGCGTCGACCCCACTTTCCTCAAGTCTCATTTTTCGGGGATCGCCCAAATTGTGAGTGACATTGAAGAGCGATGGCGAGCAAAAGACTGGACACCCACTGTTGACAGGAGCCAGTATAATGGGGCTTTGAAGCCCTTGAAGAGCCGGACGACATCGGCTCTCGGAGTCCCTTCTTCCTCCACCACAGGCGTAGCCTCAGGCCCCTCAAAGGCCTATTCTTGGTGGGAGGATTTGTAGACATCTTGCGGGGTGAGGAAAAAGTCCCAGTTGTCCCAGTCGATACCTGACGGAGCACTGGGAGGCAGTACCTTTGCTGAGTGGAGGGCCCATGTGATCAACGCAGTGGGCTGTGCAGGTCCCCTAGAGTACCTTTCTGACCTCGAGCTGGCGATGACTCCACTTGCCATTTATAATGTTGTAAAGGCAGTTGCAGGCGCCCTCCGAGTGAAGCCGGAGCATATAGTATTAAAGCCGATAGAGCCCATAGCGGCTACAGGTAATCCCTGTCCTCACTGGCTTTAATATACACATGTGTCTTTATATTCTGGGACATGCATTTATATATTCCTTGACACTTGCAGGTGGGGCTGTTATGGTAGCCGGTGCCGTACCACTGAGGGATCCTCCTGATGCTGAGATTGGGAGGGATTCTGCTGCCGCCAAGAGACCTCGGACCGAGGTTCCTGAGGAGGGGGATGTGAGGTCAGCATCCCGTCCTCGGCTTGAGGTTGAAACCCCTGCAGTTGAGGTTGTGTACAGTAAGTAGCTCTCCCAGATACTGGTCATTTCTGAGCATATATATAGTGTTATAAACACATGCTTGCTTCATTAAATGCAGCTCCCCCGGAAGCTAGGGCTGATATGAGCTTCTCTCCTCCTCCAGCGGGAGATGACATGCCGCTAGATGAGTCCGTGCCAGACGTTACTTTCAGCTTCAAAGAGCTGATGTCTCCCTCAGACGATTATATGCCGGTGACGACTAACTCTCCCTCGCCTCTTACAGCGGGGACCCCAGGAGGTCAGGATCCAGGTAGCATGCTTAGCCTTGTTTTCTCCATTGATACATGAAGATTTGAGCAGCAATAACCCTTTAGTGTTTTGTTGGCTGTGCAGAGGTTCATGAGGTTATTCCACCTGGCCCGTCAGCAGGAGGTGATGTCGGCTCTTCCTCCGGGGCCGGATCCGCTTCTGGGAGTAGATCCACTACTAAGAGTGGGAGTTCTGCAGCCACAGACTCTCTCCCTGTGGTAGCTCGAGCCCTACTTCCAGCGCTACGACCTCCAGCTCTTCATCCAGTGAGAGTGACTCTCGAGAAGAAGGCGAATTAAAAGATACCGGAGGTGAATGCAACGACATACATTCTGTTTAATTGAGTCCTTCTTATAAAGATTTGCTTAACTCATATAATTGCTTGTCCCACAGGAGTGGACTTGGCTCGGTCCATGGAGGAGTTCTCACAACTTTTGGAATCTGGCTCACTTGTGGACCTTCTGACGGGCGGCAGTGCCTTGACAGGCACAAAGGCCATGGAGGTGGCAGGTGTTGACACCACAGCACCGGGAGATCCTACGCCAGTGGGCTCCTCCGATGTTGATATTGGTGAGGACAGCATAGCTGAGGACGGCATAGCTGATCCTTCAGGTAAGAGATGTTAGAGGCTAATGATAGACCTCATTACCATTTTGCATCTGCTTTTGCCAAGCTGATTAATGCATCTGCTATGTGGGCAGCGTCAGGCCAGGCCATTGAAGAAAGCACATCCCACCCTGGTGAGATAGCTCCAGTAGGGGAAGCTTCTCAGGGCGCACCAGAGGGCCTGCAGACTCCAGGGGAGAGTGCCTCACCAGTAGACACCCATGCTACAGGTACTGCTTGTTTCTGACAACGAACACAGCAAATGATATATGCATTCTGTTTGTGGCACTGACCCCTCTCTTGTTTTTGCCATGTAGCTTCTCTTTCTGCGGAGACGATAGTTGAGGCCTCCTCGCGAGAGGAGGTTCAGGAGGCATGGCTAACTTCTGAGATCGAGCAATCTTGCTCCCAAAAGGCTCCTGGTATAGAGTCTGCCTTTCCCAGCATAGCTGAAGAAGGGGCTGCTATTGAGACAGGTATATAACTGTCCTCTGAACTTTGACATCTTGTGTGTGCCACTTTATAGATAAGCACTTACATGCTATTGCTTAACTGCAGAGGGTGGGGACACAAACGTCCTGCCTGGCGGACCAGGCTCAGCTTCTGTCACTGATTCTTCCTCAGCTGTTGAGAAAGGGCAGGAGTCTGCGGCAGCATCAGGTATATGACCGTGTTGTGCCTTTTTATAGTGATTCGTGCATATCCATTTGGCTATGAACAAGCACTCATTCCACCTCCTTCTTTCTTTGCAGCTTTTGAGGAGGGAGCCCCAGGGGTTCCAGTAGACTTCCCAGCTCTTGGAGTTGAGTGGCCTGACGCCCCTACACTTGGGACGGCGTTGCATGCTGCTATGGCTGACCAGCTTCTGTAGGGTCTTGATCCGTTGATCTAGGCTGATCCACTACCGACCGTGGAGACTTTGAGGGCTGACCTGGCAGTATTTACCAGGAGCTACCATGGGTTGAGTCTTCCCCGGGATGCATGGGCCACGAAGCTAGAAGGCTTGTGGAGTGAGTTTGCCCGCCTCCATCTTGCACAGGAGCGGAGGCAGAAGACCCAGCAGCAGATCCAGCGAGAGGAGGAGCTACGTGGACTTCGAGCGGCCCAGGCGGAGACTGACTTCCACCTTGCGAGTGTCGAGGGGCGTAGCCAGAGGGCCTCTCTCCGAGTGGAGGAGCTACAGAGAGAGCTTCAGGAGGCTGCCTATGAGCATCGTGTTGTCCAGGCGGAGGTGGAGACCTGTCGTCGCCGATCTGATGAGCTTCGGGAGGAGATCTTCCAGAGGGAGACTCGCCTTGCAGAGTTGCGAAGCGACGAGCGCAGTGGTTGACGAGCTCTAGCACTTCCTTGTACATAGGGCTCTTATGCCCCATTTTTGTTTGAGTTATCCCCGAGGGCTTGTCTCGGGCTCCCTTGATGACATTAGTGAATAAAGGACAGAGCTTAGCATAGCTGTTTTTGCTTCCATCCTCTTGTATGTATGTCTCTTTTTTTTTTGCATATATATTTTTTATCACTTTACCAGCCCTACCGCCCTTTCGGATTTTCTCCAGGACTGGCCCCCTTTAACTTTTTCCAGTGCGCCCTTTCGGGTTTTCACACTGAGGGGTACCCATTTTTGCCTAAGGCGCCCTTTCGGGTTTTCACCTTAGCCGGGTTAAAGCCTTTTTGCCCTTAGTTGCTCCCCTAACGGAAACAACCAAGTCCGCTGGGGCATCAATATTTTTAACCCCGTTTTTTTTTCTTTTTTTTTTGACCCTATAATGCCAAAAGGCGAGGAAAAGGTGGCACTCCCGTAGGGACGTGTGTGCCACAGAGGTGGGACAAATGGATGGGTTCGGCTGCCCTAGTGGGACGCAATTAGCCAAATCCAAAACCGAACGTTGACCCGGTTAGCAACCCGAAAGGGGGTATGCATGAGTCAAGCCCGGTTGGAACAACAAAGGAGGAGGTTTAACAGTCCGAAAGGGACATGCGGGTCAAACCTGGAGGCCGATAGGCGGGATGGGTTGGCAGCCCGAAAGAGCATACATAGGCCAGACCCGAAACGATGACAGGAAGGGATTCGACAGCCCGGGTGGGACGTATAAGTCAAATCCGTGAGCCGATAGGCAAATAGGGTTGGCAGTCTGACGAGGGCATGCAGAGGCCAAGCCCGTGGGGACAAAGGAGCAAACTTGACGATCCTGGTGGGATATATGAGTCAAGTCTAAAGCCAAGAGGCGAGATGGGTTGATAGCCCGAAAGGGGCATGCAAAGGCCAGACCCAGAAGAAGAAAAAGGGTGGATTTGACAGCCCAAGTGGGACGTGAGAGTCAAATCCGAGAGCCGATAGGCGAGATAGGTTGGCAGCCCGAGAGAGCATACTGAGGCCATTCCCGATGGGACAAAGATAGGTTTGACCGCCCTAGTGGGACGTGAGAGTCAAACCCGAAAGCCGATAGGCGAGTAGGTGGGTTGGCAGCCAGAGAGGACATGCTGAGGCCAGACCCGGTGGAACATGTGTCAAAAGACATGATGGATTGGTAGCCCGAGAGAGCATACTGAGGCCAATTCCAAAAGGAAAGGTGAGCCGAAGGCATGGTGGGTTGGCAGCCCGAGAGGGCATACTGAGACCAATCCCAGAAGGAAAAGTGAGCCAAAAAGCATGATGGGTTGGCAGCCCGAGAGGGCATACTGAGACCAATCCCAGTGGGACAAAAGAGTAAGTGGGTTCAACTGCTCAGCAGAGACGTATGCTAAACTCGGAAGCCGATAGGCGGAAATGGGTCGGTACCCCGAGAGGGGCATACATAGACCGAGCCCGATGGGACAGAGTATGACAACCTCAGAATGTCGGTGGGACTAGGTGTCATAGGATGACATGTAAGGCGTAGCCATGGCATCAATATGATGTTTTGGTCGAGATGGGGTGGAGTCATTGACTTAGGGCCACCCTTAGAATAAGTAGAGAGAGGGTGTTTTTTTTTTCACATTACCAACCTCACCGCCCTTTCGGGTTTTCGCCGAGGCTGGCCCCCTTTAGCTTTTTCCGGTGTGCCCTTGCGGGTTTTCACACCGAGGGGTTGCCCATTTTTGCCCGAGGCGCCCTTTCGGGTTTTCACCTCGACCGGGTCTGTGGCCTTTTTGCCCTCAGCCAACCGTTGAAGGCTGACTGAGTCCGCCGGGGTATCAGTATTTTTAACCCCTTTTCTTTTTTCTTTTTTTTTTTTGAACCTTCACTGAAGAGAGGTATTGTCATGTGCGGACTGCTGTAGAAACTCTTGTGGTGGCGCATGGTAGAGCTTCATATGCTTGCCGTTGAGAGGAGGGAAGGGATTATCTCCTTTGTGGCCAAGGACCGTATAATCCCCTCCTTCATAGACCTTTTGGATGACGTAAGGCCCCCGCCAATTAGGCTGGAGTTTGCCGCTGGATCTTCCCGCGAGAACCTCCTTTTCTTTGACCATGACAAGGTCGCCTTTCTTGAACGCCCGTTGCTTGACCAGCTTATCATAGGCACGTGTCATGCGGGCTTGATACACTTGTAAGTGCTTGTAGGCTTTGAGTCTTTGACCTTCAAGGTTGGATAATTCCTCGAGCCTTCTTTCAATTTCAGATTGGTCTTGGTCTGACAATCCGGCGTGCTCAGCAACACGGTAAGATGCTAGCTCGATCTCCACAGGGATCACTGCTTCAGCTCCGTAGACCAGAGAGAATGGGGAACAACCCGTGGGGACTTTGTAAATAGTCCGATAGGCCCATAAGGCTTCGTGGACCTTCTCGCCCCAATCCCGTTTGCGGCCACCTACTATCTTGGACAACAGCTTGCAGAGGGTTTTGTTGAAAGCCTCGGCTAATCCGTTGGCTTGGGGATTGTAGACTGATGACGTCCTCCAATCGATATGGAACTTGGCCGCCAAAGCATAAATAGTCTTGTTCTTGAACGGCGTGCCATTATCGGATATAATCCGACTGGGGGTGCCGAATCTGTATATGATATAGTGCCGCACAAAACGAACAACTATCTCCCCTGTATCTTCCCGTAGTGGAACGGCTTCCACCCATCTGGAGAAGTAATCGATGGCAGCGAGTATGAACTTGTGCCCCTGGGACGATGGTGGGAATGGTCCCACAATATCCATACCCCACTCTACAAATGGCTAAGTAGGCGCTGTTGGATGGAGCGGGTTAGGTGGCCGCCGAGAGACTGGGCCGAATGCTTGGCATTGATGACATGTACGAGCATATTGATTGCAATCTTCGTACATGATAGGCCAATATAACCCTTTAAGCTTGATGCTATTTTTCATCTTAGCTCCTGCCTGGTGAGCTCCACACAATCCGGAGTGGACCTCGTGCATGACGGTCTTCGCTTCCTTGGACGAAAGGCACCGCAGGAGGACCGATCGGTCTTTTTCATGGACGAGCCTAAAGAGCAGACCGTCAATCAGCTGGTAGGATGTCGCCCTGCGTAGCAGTTGCACCCTCTGAGCCCCATCAAGAGGGAGCCAGCCGTTCTTTATTTTTATAATTGGCTCGCGCCAATCTTCTTCTTCGGGAGCATTCTCCTCTTGAATGTTGTCGACCTCATAAACAATGAGGCCGGATTCTTCGTCGAGCACACTTGGCATGAGCCTTCGGTGTCTGACAGAAATATTTAATTCTCCCTCAGGCGGGAGTTTTAGGGCTGCTGCCAACTTTGCAAGAGCATCAGCCTGGGAGTTGCTGCCTCTGGGGACATGGCCTATTTCAAATAGGTAAAAATTTTCTTTGAGCCTCATGACGGCTGCATGATAGGGGACGAGCTCCTTCTTCCGGACATCATAGACGCCCAGTACTTGTCGGATGACGAGCTGAGAATCCCCGTACACTTTGATGCACTTGATGTCCATCTCCAGTGCCAGTTGAAGCCCAATGATTAGCGCTTCATACTCCGCGTCATTATTAGTCAACGACTTCATGAGAGCGCACGAGTTATGGAGGATGCCGCCTTGTGGAGATACAAAGACTACCCCCGCGCCTGAGACATAGTCTGTAAGGCCGCAGGCCCTTTTGATTGTCCGAGAGGCACCATCAAAATATAACTCACAGTGAATAAATGAGTTACAGTGAATAAATGAGGAAACAAGATTTTCATTAGCACACCAAATTCATAAATCTTTGTAAACGAATTTCAGATTCTTCAATTATAATAGATTATGAATGAGTTTAAACTTACCATCATGATTTAAGAGTGATGTATTTAAGGTTTATCAGGAAAATTCATTACTCATATCTGACACATCTTTCAATAAAGATGAACTATCAACTCATTTGTTATTCATGTTGAACCTCCTTCCATCTTACTCATTTAAATTCAATGACTCCTATGGAAGTTACACACGATACTACTGAGATTAAACAGAAATAAATGAGACTGAACTTGTCTTTAGATTTTCAGAATTTTCTATTGAAGAGCACTCATTTTTCCTGAGCAAGTTTGGTTCAGTCAACACCTTTTTATATGAGGCACAACACGTCTTAGGTGAAGTGACCCAGTTACTCAGTGTGACAACCACATTGCCTCTGAAGGAGAACAGAGTTAGCAATGGAGTATCTTTTTACATGATGAGACACCTTGATCAGAGGCCAGAATCCCCAGTTACTCAACACAACCATGCCATTGCTCTGCCAGATTTTCAAACATTTTGAAAAGAGAGTTAACTATGGCACTTCATGACATGGGCTTAATTCATTTCTTTGATAGAGAACCTAGTTTCTCTGTGACCAAAGTCATCGCTCTTGCTTTAAATTTTTAAGTGTTTTCAGATTTTTCAAACAATGCTCAGTATACTGAAATGTTTAAGAATAATACTTTCTATATGTATCTTAACCAAAGAAAGCCATGTCGTTTAAAATTTCAGATTTCAGAAGGTTTTGCATGAAGTTCATGAGACACCTGGTTAAAATTTATTAGGCATAATGAGTCAGAGATTTTCAGGTCCTTTACATCAAAACTTAAGAAATACATTAGACTTAAATCAATTTGATTTATCAAAACATTCTTAAGCCAGTATAATAGAAGATTCTTCTTTTCAGAATGTGTCTGATTTATGTCTAGGGTGCACTGACTAAAATCTTTCCTCATTCAGAGGAATCAATGGCATTGTCAAGAAATCAGTGGAGTCAACAAAGTGTTTTTGTCGAGAGAGTAGCAGAGAGCAATTAAGGGCATTCAATTTGAAGCCAGCAGTAAAGACTAGAATTCAGTCAGATTAGCTTGGACCAGACTTGACAAGCTATGAAGAAATGTGAGTAATAGGAACAAGCTAGCAGTTGAACTCAAGGCAAACAGAATCAATAGCTAAGTCTGGAATACAGACAGATCAGCTATATCAGTGTAGACAGCAGGGCATTCAAGTGAACCACACATTTGCCAAGAATGGATCAGATTGCTAGACAAAAGGAGTTCAAGAGGTGAAGAAGTGATCATTTCTTTTTAGATTTTTCAATGTAAGGAAATGCAATGCATGTATCCATGTGTAAAGGCTCACCTGGAGAAATTTCCTGAACATAGATGTGTAATGCATTCAGCAAATGAGATTATCATGATTATGCACACATCAGTCAAACTCCCCCTTACAAAGTGCATGATATGCAATACCAACAGTCCTAAGAGCATCAGATTTTTCAATGGCTGCATATGCAAATTCAGTCTATTATTAAAAGGCAAATCATGTACGAGGAGAGTTTAGACAATTTAAATCTGACAATGCAGATGATGAATGAATATGCAAAAACAGATTTAACATGTTATGCAGTTATTTTAAGAAGAAGAAGTGCAGAGAATTTACCTGAAAGGGGCTTTATCAACTTGGGTGCCTTGGTTTAATTTACCCCTCTTTATTCCTCAGTCCAAGGCACACCTGCAAAGTATTTGATCATCTTGATCCTGCAGGGACCCAAGCAGCTTTGGGTCCTGCGTTAGCCCTGACAGGTGTTCTAAGCAATTTTATAGCAACATGGTCATCATGATCCATCAGGTAGCAATTGTTCATAGAGTGACCATACTTTCCACAGTATCTACATGATGTGACTGGTTTCTTGTTCTTATGGTGCATATTAACAGCAGAATGGTGTTTATAAACATGTTCATAAGATTTTCTGTTGTATGCATGAACAGTTTGATGCTTGTTCTTACTCAGCCAACATTCAGCAGAGCTATGGCCTTGCTTCCCACAGTTATAGCATGAAATTTTCACAAATGGTTTTGCAGGGAATTTGACAAAATGGGGGTTAACATGATTCTTTTGAACATACCAACAGTCCTTGACTGTATGCCCATTTTTCCCACAGTGAGAGCAAGCAAAAGAATTTCTTCTATGAAAACCATTTTTACCCCAGGTGGATCCAAACCAGCACTCAGCAGTCTTGTGCCCGGGCTTATTACAGTTGAAGCACACAATGTGCTGACTAGAATTGTGTTTAGATCCATATGGACCTTGAAAATGAATGGGAGACCTGACATGCAGCTTGTTGTCTTCTTTCATGATAAAACATTCACTCATGAGATGACCATACTTACCACAATAATAACATAAAGCATCAGGCTTCCTAGTAGCATGGTTTCTATCAGAAAAATTTCTAGAGTGTAATGTTCCACTAGCATGCTCATCCTTTAACATCAAACTGTAATCTTCCATTATGTGTCCTACTTTCCCACAATAATAACATGACCCCTTTTTAATGTGAGTGTGTGAGAGATCATGTGAATTGTGTGCAGTCTTCTTTATAACAACAGGAGTGTCTTTTTCCTTTTTCTGTGAATTTTCACCCTTTTTCAGTTTTTGAGTTTGTTCCATAGTTTTGGGTTTCACAGTGGACTTTTGTGCAGTGAATTGAAAAACAGAAGGAGCAGAGGTTGTGCTCTGATTAGAAGCTTTGACAAAAACAGTAGATGTTTTATTCCCATTACTCCTTTTGTTTGTCGGACTGTAACCCAGTCCCTCTCTCTGAAAGCTAACATTGTTTCCAAGAAACTTATTCAGATTGTCCTTTCCTTTGACAAATTTTGACAAAGAATTTTTCAAGTCTTGAATTTCAGAATTTAAGCCACAAGTATTAACTTCATATTTGGACAAATCTGTTTCACAGGAAATGACTTGTTGATGCAAGGCATCATTCAAACTTTTGAGTTTTTCAACTTCCTGTTTTAGTTTTGTTTCATTGTCAGCTTCAGATAGGGACTTATAAAGATCATCAACTTCTTGTTGAAGGGATGTGATAGTGAGCTCATAATTAGCTACCTTCTCTTCACAGCATTTGACATTTCCACTCAACATTAGGTTGATGGTTTTTAGACTCTCAATTTCTTGTTCAGCATTCATCAACCTATCAGAATTATCTATGCTCACACCCTTACCTTTTTCAATTGTCAATAGCCTATCTGTCAGCTAGGTGTTTAGATGTTTCAGTTTGTTGATTTCTTCTTCCAATTTCCTGTTTTTCTCTAGGAGATCATCATCAACCACCCAGTCATCTGTTGAAGGCTGACATTCATAAAACATTTCTTGTTGTTTTTTAGATTGAAGTTTGTCGAGATTTTTCTGAATCTCTAAGTTTATTACTCTCTCAGCCTCCAGTTTCTCAGAAACCAACCTATTTACTTTTTCAAGATTATTTGATTTGTGTTCAGATTCTTTAAGCTGGTTTTTGAGTATTTCAATTTCAGATTTCATGTTTTCCAATTCAGAGTTGACACACTCTAAATCTCTCACTAATTTTTCATTCTGAACTGCATTATTGTGATGAACCTGATCATCAATAATTAAACTATGCCTCTCCTTTAGTTCAGCAATTTCGCAAACAAGCTCTTGATTTTCCTTTTTGTGTAAATCAATTTGTTTCATAAGAGTTTGTTTTTCAGATTTCAAAAGTTCTAGTTCTGAAGGAACAGAATCAAAATCTGTTAGTTGTCTTCTGAATATTTCATTTTCAGTTTTCAGGATTTCAGGATTTTCACCTAGATATTTTAGTTTCTTCATCAGACGTTTATGCTTCTTCTCTAGTTTTCCATATGAGTGTAACAGAATGGCATAGGCATCTTCCCAGTCGTCTAAAGTGTAACTAGTGAAAGGATTGGTTACCTCTTCAGCATCTTCGGGTTCATCTTGATCACTGCCATGGTTGCTTTTCTCAGCCATCAGGCAGCTGTCCTCATTTCTCCTCTGAGCTAACTTCAGCTCATCCAAAATATCCTTAGCAGACCTGCAGTCATAAAAACAAGAATGTAGAGCCTTGTCAGTAGCTTTCTTCATTAAATTCAAGGCTCTCTGATTCTCTCCATGTTTTGATTTGTGACTGTCAGTCCATTTAGACTCTTTCCTTGGCAATCTATGAGGACCTTGTGAAATTAACTTCCACAGATCCGGATCCATCAATTTCACATAGTTATGTAGACTGCTAACCCATGAGTTAAAGTTAGAGCCATTGAAAATCGGTGGAGACCCCATTGATTAATTCGGTAAACAGATTAATGCAGCAGAGAGTAAAATCAGAAATGCACCAAAGACAGCAGGATCCTCTGCAGATCGTTGGATCTGATCAGTCAGAGAACCGCTCTGATACCAATTGATAGTTCGGTGCGATAGATAAACACAGATCCAGAGGGGGGGTGAATGGATCTTCTAAAGAGTTTTGACCAATTTAAAAATCGTATGAAATGATAAGCACAAGATCAGTGGACAAATGCTCAAACATAAAAGATGCAAACCCAATTAAACTCTAGGACATGGATAATCAATCAGATCCCGGTCCTAGCATGCATCTAGCGGAAGCAAGCAAACAAACAAACCACTGCTCAAGGGATTTTTTAGGTGGTTCGGTCCACAGACCTACGTCCACCCCTCACTCCCAACCGGAGTGAGGCTTCCACTAGCAATCAGCTAGAAACTGCAGACTCAGTCTACAACAAATTACTGCCACACAGCTTGACCAGGGGAACAACCTCCCCTCTTCCTCCCAACGGGAGGGACACCCCAAGTGACTCCCAGCCACTTGGAAACCAAAGACGCAAGTCTCTCTTCCTCTAGACCAGGAGGGAACACCTAGTCTTGCAACCCACAAGACCAGAACCGGAGGACCAATCCTCCCTTCCTCCAAACCGAAGGGGAACCTAGAGACCTAAGTCTCTCTTCCTCTGAAACCCAGAGGGAAGCACAGGTGACACCAAGTCACCTGCAAACTAGAGGTCTCGGACCTCTCTTCCTCCAAACCGGAGGGAACCCGACCTCACACTAGAGAATCGGAAGAACAACTGGTGAATGGTTAAAAGGAAAAACAAAAAACGCAGCAACAGAAAGCTGGAAAAATAAAATCAGACTGTGGCTCTCGCATGAGCTGGCTGGCCTGGATTTGATCCACGGTCCAGCAGGAACAGTTCTTCAGTTGAAGCTTCTATTACTCTAGCTCTCTCTTCTTCTCACTTCTTCTTTTTCTTCTCTTTCGCAGGCTCTCTCCGGCTTTTCTTTTCTCTTCTTCTTTCTTCTTTTTTCTTCTTCTTTCTTCTTCTTCTTCTTCTGCTTCTGCTCACTGCCTCTCTGCAACTCTATCTGTCTATCTCGATCACTCTCTTTCTTTCTGATCTCGATCTCTTTTTTCTCTTCACTTTTTTCTCCAGATGGAGGCGGCTTGGTATTTATAGCTGCAGCAATTAGGACGTTATCCTCGAATCACGTGCCAGGTGCCAACCTCGGATCACGTGCACTTCTTAGGCTTCACGAACAACACCTGTCACACAGACATAAGAAGATATCAGTTGGATGTATATACTTGGTTCAGGCTGTTAACAAAGTGTGTACAGGCAAGATGCAGCTTGAGTGTATAGACTTGAAGGTTAACTGAGTGTACAGACTTCGTGTGAAGGATAGAGTGTATAGACTTGAACACTTAACAATCGAGTGTATAGACTTGAGGTTAACAATCGAGTGTATAGGGTTGAAGGCCTAACAATCGAGTGTATAGACTTAACGAACTGATGCATGAACAGTGCGATGTGTAAACTTGGAGAAGAACAATGCATGAACACACTGTATAGACTTAGAAGTCTAAAGGGGGTCGACCCATCTAATCAGGGGGTCGTCCCATGATGCATGAAAGAATACACTTCCAATGTATAGACTTCGTGAGCGCCTAGAGGATGTACAGACTTAGTGACTGTACAGACTTGGAAGGCTCAGCGAAGGATGTACAGACTTCAACGAAGAGATGCACGATGTACAGACATCATTCAAAGGCCAATGTGAAGACTTCACGATGTATAGACTTTCCAAGTGAAAGGCTGTACAGACTTGAGCACAGAAGCTCTGTACAGACTTGATCAAGACAAGGCAGTCGAGTGTATAGACTTCCAAGTGAAACGACGGTAAAGCCTTCAGTGTATAGACTTCAAGGGAAACGACGGTAAAACTACCGATGTATAGACTTGAAGGGAAACGTAGGTGAAACTTCCAATGTACAGACTTCGAAGTTGAACAGTTGGATGTACAGACTTGGAAGAACACTGATGAATGTACAGACTTCGAAGTTCAACGAAGGATGTACGGACTTCACCCCGATGTATAGACTTGGAAGATCAAGGGAGGATGTACAGACTTCACCTTAATGCGTCTACAGTGCAGTGTACAGACTTACCACCGACCAATGTATAGACTTTGCCAAACGATGCAAGCGACAATGCATGAGACGATCGGATGTACAGACTTGGGCTGTATAGACTTGAACATTGAGACACAAAGTAAGACGTTGATTGAGAGGCTGAAGTCTGTATAGACTTTGCCCAATGCATAAGACGCTAAATGAGACGGTCCACTGTACAGACTTCAGAATGCTGATGGACAATGTATGGACTTGGCAAAGACGCTAAGGAAGACGGTCCAATGTGCAGACTTCGCCTGATGCAATGCAATGTATGAACAGTCCGATGTACATACTTTCCACTGTACAGACTTGCTGGTCATCAACTGAGACGGTAGATGAGACGGTAGGCTGTACAGACTTTCCACCAAGACGATGCATGAGACGCTAAACAGCCAAGACTGTATAGACTTCTAAATGCCGACGAACGATGTATAGACTTGAGAGAGACGCTGAATGAGACGCAGATGCTGTATAGACTTTACAGTGAATGCATATGCCAATGTATATACTTGAAAGCGTGAGACGCTGACTGACACGATCGGCTGAACAGACTTTGAAAGTGTGTGTGCTAGACAGTGTAGACGATGCATGAGACGCTGAGACAATGTATAGACTTGGCCCTTGAAGGATGTACAGACTTTGAAGACTCGAAGTCCCACGATGTATAGACTTTGAAGCATGTGAACATGGGGACAATGTACAGAGTTGGCTTCGCTTGCTACAGGACACTGTCTAGACTTGGACAGCTTCAAGACACAATGTGCAGACTTTACCAATGTATAGACTTGGGCTAAGCAAGCTACAGGGCCGATGTATAGACTTGGCCATTGTGCAGACTTGAATGCAGGTGACGATGTGTAGACTTGGCCAATGTACAGACTTGAATGCTGAACCAGTGTACAGACTTTGATGAACATGCAAGTGAATGTATAGACTTCAATGCAAAGACTTATAGACTTGCAAATCTGGGGGGTCGACCCATCTGAAAGGGGGGTCGACCCACTTCTGTCTAGACTATGCTGAAAGGGTATAGCAGCATCACCCATTGTACATACTAACATCACACATTCCAGATAGAATGCAATTATGAAATGCATCAACAATTATGAAATGCACCAATGCACACAACACACAGCCTCAGCCTGTTCGTTGGTTATGTCAGATAAGATGTTCAATGTAACATTCATTCAACAAAATTCAGGTTTATATGCAGACTCAAACAGATGATGACTTATAGTGTTTGATATCATCAAAACCATAGGGATACAACAACATTTACAATGCAAGAGGCGCAAAGTCGACAGTATGATTATTTTCCAGCAGACGCCAATGCCGATGATAAAACTAGCGAAACCAAAACTGAAAGTGGAAAGCACCCACCCAATGTGATAACCAAAGAGGAAGTTCGCCATGGATGCGGTGAGGGCGTGAGGGAAAGCCGGCAACCAGCCCAAGTCCACGCCACCGTCGGCATCTCCCCCGATGAAACCGCGATCATCACCCTCCGCAACATCCTCCGCTGCCAGTCACAACCACGATGATTCCCATTTCCCAACGCCACAGCATCCCAAGGTCTAAAAAGAGACAGATACCGGAGGGAGAGGGAGAACCTGGGGGTGAATTGGGGCCCTCGAGGTCGGAGTCACCCGGGGTCCGCTCCTTGCTTCCCGACGCAACCCGGAGATCTCTTCTATGAGGGCGGAGTAGTAGTAGGGGATGGCGACGGCGGGGCCAGGAGGGGCCATCTCTCCTCTTCCCCCCATGGAAGAGGGGGACGGAGTAGAGATGCCTCTGGCTGGTCTGCGAAGGGGCGACGCGGTGGAATGGGCGGAGAAGGACGCTAGTTGCCATGATGGTGCGGGGGCGGAGAGAGGCGGGGGGCTTGGAGAAGTGAGCTTTTATTGCGGTGTACGGGGGCGGAAGTAACAGGTTTTTTATAAGAAGAGGTGATGGGGCGGTTTGGAGGGAATTTGGAATCCCGGTGGACAACAATCGAGAGAGATCGAGTGGATAAAGGCGGGGCCCGCGCTTGAACGTTTAATAGTTGCCGTTGTCGCCGCGAGTGCAGCTGCCCGTTGCCCGTTGGGGCGCAGATGGTTTCGTCGCCGATTTCGTCGACCATGGACACGGTCCACTGAGTGAACTGTGAGTGGTGAGTGTCGACCACTCGGAGCCCGGGGGAACGAGGGACTTGAGGCGCGCGCGCGCGCTCTCTCTCTCTCTCTCACACGAATGTCTATGTTAATTTGTAGGCGTATATGGGAATCTTTATACGTCTATATTATATTTAACACACACACACATATATATATATATATATTATATATATATATATATATATTTACATAGACACATAAAGATTGTGTCTATATGACTAACGTCAACGTGAATTTTCATTTGTCTATGCTAAGTGTAATATAGACACTTAAAAGTTCACATAGATGGATAAAATTAAAATAAATATATAAAAATTAGGGATTTTTACATAAAAATTATTGTTATAGGTGAATTTGTAAAAAAATTATTCTTAAAAATACATTAGCAGATATATTACTGAGTTAATTCAAATAGTATATAAATATCATCTAAACGTAATTTGTTATAAGTTATTGATAAAAAGAAGTGATATGCATGCAAATAAATGTGATATTTTTACAAAACTCAAATTTACACGGTGATATATCTGCTAATGTATTTTCAGAAATGATTTTTTTACAGATTAACCTCTAACAATGATTTTCATGTAAAAAATTCTAAAAATTAACATAAACCTTCTAATGGAATAATTCAGTAAAGACGTCCTTATCGAATCATCTCCTATATTTATGCTTTCTCACGAGCGTGTTATGTTTCTCTTGTATGCTGTATTAAAAGGATTGGATCAGACAAGCCTCTCGCTTTTTATGTCAAAGTATTTTTATAAATTCCAAATAATCTATTGAGAGACACATGGGAGATTCTTCTGCACAATTACAACAATTCTGTTTATATGAGCAACCATTCTGAATCTAGAAGTCGAACCATAGAGAATAAAATTTTCACATACCTCGCCACCCATGGGACATATTTAGACAAATCCACATGAATCCATAGGTTAAATCTCTCTCCCCACATATTTTTAAGAGAGAACATTTGCTTCAACTGCCTCCTCCAAAAAAAGAGGTGAGTGTCTACTGAACAAAGATTTTTATAGTTCCTGACACTGCAAAAATTAATGTCACCACGATAAATTTTATGGACTGCAAGTTGTACCTTGCGACTATATTTATTAAGGGTCTCCTTGATAACATATTATGATAAGTTATATGAGATGAGTCAGAGTGAGTTATTCTTTGGATTTGTCCTTTTTGAGTTTGATAACTTATTCTTACCCTGAGAATAACTCATTTCATGTGAAATAGTAGAATGAGTTACTCCTAAAATAAGGGCCTTATTTCTAACCGACCCCAAATAACTTAACTTTACTATCAAACTAAGTTAAGGATAAGTAGACGGAATAACTCATCATATTCTTCTTTATTCTGTTATCAAAGTGACTCTAAGATAAAAATGGATCTCATAAAATCTCACATTGATTGTTGGAAAAGATACCTTCGTAACAAAAGTGTACTCATTGAACCTATGTAGGAATTGAGGGGCGGACAATATGAGAATAAGTGGAGCATGTAAATTACTTTGAGGGGAAGATGCCATGGGTGACTTAGTTGATGCATGTGACTAAACTGCGGCACTAAAACCCTAATCACCACGACCACCCATTCTTTGCGACCGTCCAAGCAAGGGGAAGGCTGATATTGGATTATGTGATCAAGGGAAGGGGACGAAACATGCTGCGTGTCATAGGTGGATGATGTGAACATTCAGAAGGAATGTGAGACCCTCCATTAAGTAGAGTTGTCAACGACTTTAATCTCATATTTAATTTTACAAAATAAATAAAATCAACTTATTAAAAAAAACATCTACCTTACCTCAATGCTTAGATTTTGAAGAAAGACAAATGATTCCTGATAAATTACTATAAACCGGTGTAACTCCATGTAGAATCCAATACTTTTTAGTAAAATCTAATGTGGAACTAAAACTGCCGACAACTGTAATACTCTCTCCAGGAGAAGGATCTTAGAATGAACTTCTGATAGTATAAAGCACTAAATAACAGTCTGGACAAAGACAGCCAGAAAGACCAAAACAAAACAAAACATCGGAGAAACAGACTGACGAGTGTCCTTGGGAGGGAACGTGTATTAGGTAATGCCATTAATTCTTGCACCACTGAAAAAATCTCACAATCTAAGAAGAAATACGAACAAAAACAGTGTTCAAACAAATACAAATATATGATATGTACAAAACAACGTCATTTGGGTACGACGGTGTAATACTCTCACTACATCGCGATAAAGATGTTCACACCTGCTGCCCCGCTGCTCAGCTGAGAAAAAAAATGATACATTATCCTAATCCACAATTTTTAAAACATTTGCATCTCTACCCTTGAAATTATAAAGGGATGTCCCTGCCTTGAACATCCTCCTTTAAAAAGGAAAATACAGAATATTGCTACATTATGCTAGGGAATATATACACATGATTCACCTAAAACTTTACAGATTAGTGAAGCACAGCTCTCATGAATGTAATCTGATCTCAGAGCATTAACTCATTAAATGGTGGCTTTCGATGTTTTTATAAAATCGCTGACTGTGCTTCATATCGGCCAGTCCTGGGATTGGCCACGATACCAGCAGCCAGATACAAGTTCCATGCCATGGTTACATTTGCAGTGGTCCAGTGCAGATCTTATTCGTCTACTAGCACACCCTTGTTCCTCGTATTTCGTCTCAAATGAGCTTGTTCCTGGGATTTTTGTTGGTGCCTGACAGTAAGAAATATGCAGTTTACTGTTGAATTTATGTTATCCACTTGCAAAGCAAATGCATTTCAAGTCGATGGGTCATTAACACTTACTTGCTGTGGGTCCTCCCCTTTTGTGACAACTACAAAACAAAACAGTGAAATGAGAATGCAAAAATGTTACAGGACTGATAACACCATATATGAAAGGATTACAATTTACAAAGGGTTTTTTGCATGTATACCCTCCTTATAAGTTTATTTGTAGAATTGCCCTTCTTATTTTCATATTGTTTTGAATAAACTTCTTAGATCAATATAGTGCCCAAAATATCCCTGCAGTTAAACCTCCGTTCAAGATGCAAGGAATATTCCTTTTCCATCCATGAAATTGATTTTTTGGACGAAAATACCCCTAAAAAAGAGTTATTAAAACTGGCACATTGTGCCAAAGAGAGAGGGAGAGAGAGAAAAATTAGAAGAGCTAGGGGCATTTTAGTTCTTTTTCAAATTTAATTAAAGACTAACCAGGGTTAAATAGGAGATTTTAACGGAATGTTAACGGTTGGTGACGGCAGGGGGGTATTTTCCCAAGTATTGCGATGGAGTAAGGTTATTAAATACAATATGAAACTAAGAAGGGCGATCCTGCACATAAACTTGTAAGGATTGTATTTTTGCAAAAAACTCTTACAAAAATCATGCATGGACATTATTAAAAAAATGATCATTATCCAGAAAGCTTGTCCCAATAATATCCGGTCTGCTGTGGATACAGAGACTGGATCTAGATATGTGAGCAATCCCTTTCTATGGAATGGGTGAGTTGGAATATCCACCCTCAGAAGACGATAGGGGGGCACTAAGAAGTTGGGGGATAGCATGTTTCCCTCAGCTTGTTGCCCTTTGTTCTCCACTCTAAACTTCAAAAGGTTTCTTCTCTGGAAGATGGTCCAGATAGTCATTTACTTGAATGATTAGATCTTCCAGACTCCCATAGTGGGTCCTCCTCCCTTGCTTCCATCTGCATGTTGATGAGGCCTCTTTTTTCCTCCTTTTGTTCATGGTAGATAGCCTCTAGCCCAAGGATAGCAGGGACACTAGCACTAGTGCTAATGACTTTTTGTCCTTCCTTCCTTCACTAAAAACCCTACGGTACACCTGCTCTAGTGAAGAAATAGGATCAGGGCTCAGGATATGACCTATCAGTTACACGTTCTTTGAGTTTAAACTGGCTCGGAACTTGGAGACCGTGTTCCATTGAACACATCAAAGGTGCCTCATCTGATGTTCTACCCATGACCATTCACCAATGGAGTAGTAATCCAGCTCCCCCCACTCTCTCATCAAAACACCGAAACAAAAATGTGTGTTGTAAACATGTTTCCTTGGTTCAATTCATGAATCCCACAGTCAATCAAGAAAAGTGCACAACATCTTGCTTTTAGCCAAATATTCCCCCGAGTATCATCCCTCTCTCTTGCTGTCCTTGTCGAAATCATCTGTTGGACTTCATCAGCTACAAGGATTATGATCCATGACATGACAATACATTTTTCCAAGTATCATGATTCATATCTTGGATCTTGAAAGTGCCAAAGCCTTGTATTTTCCATTGATATAGCCTATTTTCCCTCATAGGCGTACATCTATGATGCAGCTGACTGAGCCACGGAGTTGCTTTCATTCAACTTTATTGGTGTGGCTTGAGAGTGAAAGATTTTTGCTTCCAGGACAGCCATGGTTCTACCAGTTGATGAAGGCACTATGCTTCCTAAAACTGAGGACACTGTCAATGGAGTACAAGAAACATGGGACACATTTTTCTCCACATGAACACAGCCACTCTAGGAGGGACTACCCTGTTTCAGATAAACGCAAGGTCTGTTTGACAGTCCCAATAAGCTACCTCCAGTTCGCAAGGCCAGGCAACTGCATGGACAAAAAAACAAGGGTGACCAGCCAAAGCTCCTCTCACAAATAACAGAGTACAGTCCCTAACATATAGTGGCATGGAAAAACCACAAAGCCCATCCTAACAGGACCGCCAGCACTGCATATACAAAGTTACCATTCCCTAAAACAAAAGGAAATTGAATCTTAAACCTGAGTTTTTTGGTGATCAATCCACACTGATGGGTTGGCCCTAGTAGCAGAGCTTTCTTTTTTGGTTGGCTACAGGTCCTGGAGACATTCAAGGCCACCACATGATTGGTCCCCTATCACTTCTTGAAAACTGACCGGACCTGAAGATGTGACTGGCCACTCCTTTTCACGATCAAATGGTTACCGTCCTCTCCTCTTCAACATGTTCACTCTGACCCCTTGTGAACATTGCAAGAACAAGATGAAAGAATGCAAGAGATAGATAGGAAAGAGATGTAGAGGGGCCAAGATCTGCAGGAGCAAAACAGAGCACAACCTCGGTTTTACTATTGGCATTTTGTCCTTAACTTAAAGTGACCGACTAAGTAAATAGGTACTCAAACAAAAACTAGTCATAGACTAATGGACTAAATTGTGCTCTAGTAGATCATCAAAAATTATCAGAATGTCCCCAAAACCTATAAACATGCAAATGAGTAAAATGCCCCTGGAGACCTAAAAATCATTCAAAGTCACAGTTATACCCTCCAAACCCTAAAATCCCTAAAATACCCTCATAACCCTAAAATCATCCAAACTTAACAAAACATCTCCGGAACCCAAAATAAAACATTTAGAGCCCAAAAACTATGTAAACCCATCAAAATACCCTCCAAACTCTAAATCCAGGACCGATTTAACAAAATACCCCTCCAAGCCAAAGGACCTAAAATCATCCCCAATTGCCCAAAACATGTATTGGACTATAGTCAAACTTCAATGATGCAGCTCAGTTCATGATCTGTGGCATTAGACTTGCATCAGTGATTTAATTTCCTCAGGGTATCGTCAAATGATTAATTAAGGTTTTTTTCATGTTATAGAAATGCATAGATTGATGGGGACCATGGAATTTGGAAAAATCCGAGAAAAAAGCTAGCCCAATTGTGCTAAACATAAATTAAATCATCAAACTCACCCAAAATCAGTTCAGAAGTTTTCACGAATGAAAATAAAACATTCCAACACGAGGCACAATGTGTTTCTTTACTGCTAGACATTTTTTTAATATTTCAATTCCAAGAATTACTAATAATTTAAGAAATAATAAAATTAAAAAGACAACTTGAACATTACTATAATCCAAGAGATAAACTATGACCATTTTTTATTCACTTGACTAGAATTAAGATCATTGTCATCATCATCATAGCCTTACCCCATTATTTGGGGTCGACTAGATGAATCGTGCTCCGCTAAAGAATTCTATCAAGTGCTATATTTGTATTTAATCCCAAAAAACCAATATCCCTTTTCATAACATCATAACATCTCATATTACTTGTTTACTAGCATCCACTAAGATTTAGTCACATCTTTTAACTGGTGTTGAGTTAAGGTGACAGTGCACATGTCCAAACCATCTTTAACCTATTTTCCCTCATTTTACCATCAGTTGAAACTACACCCAAGTCTTCACAGATGCGTTCATTCCTAATCTTATATTTCTTAATTTTACCACACATCTATCTCATCATATCCTCGTCTCCGCCACACACATTTTGTGAATGTGTTCCTTTGTTACTGTCCAACACTTTGTACTATATAATAAAGCATGTTCCACCGCCATTCTATAGAACTTTCCTTTAAGTTTCACAAGCATATGACGATTACAAAAGAGTTATGATGTGCTTCTCCATTTAACCAACCTGTCTTAATCCTGTGTGCAACATCATCATAGATCTCCTCATTCTCTTGAATAATAGACCCTAGGTACCTGTTGTAACCAGAAAATGAATGTATATATATACGTTTATATATGTACGCCTGTATGCGTCAAAAGTCGATGCTTACGGTGTTGGCTCTTTCCAACCCGTTCTATCCCGCGGAAGCGAGGAGAACCCGCGATAAACCCACGGAGACTATTATAGTCATGTGGTTCCGGGTTTTAATCAATCAACTCAAACCCTAAGGGTGTGAAGACGTGCTATGCACATTGTTTTGGTACCTCGACGGCGTGTATCACGTCTCGTAGGATCAAAAACTCCTTCCCCGACGGACGAGCGAGGCGCGGAAGACAACGAACAAGGCGAGGAGAAGGCTTTTTCCTCTTCCACGTGGAGCCAAGTGCAGAAATGTCGCTGTCGAAGCCGTACGGAGCTTTTTTGAAGAAGCCAAGGGAACGGCCCGGGGAGGGGGGAACCCGCCCGGGGTATAAAGCCCCCGGGCAGGTCTCCCGGCGGCTGCGCGCTGGCGGGCAGACCCGCCCGGGGCACTGCGCACCCGGGCGGGTCCGCCCGGGGCCGCGCGCCCCCGGGCGGGTCCGCCCGGGGCCGCGCGCCCCCGGGCGGGTCCGCCCGGGGTGCCGCGCGCCCGGGCGGGTCCGCCCGGGGTGCCGCGCGCCCGGGCCGGTCCGCCCGGGGTGCTGCGCACTCGGGCCAGCCTATCAACCGCCCGTTTTCAAAAAAAAATTTCGATTTTTGGAGGGAAAGGGACCCGCCCGGGGTCGCCTTGACCCGCCCGGGTCCCACTTCCCCCGGGCCGGTTCCCTACTTTCTATAAATAGACCCCATGGGTCCCATAGACACACACACACGGAGAAGAACGGAAAAGAAAGAGGAGAAGTGGACTTGACTAGACTTCAAGTTCAAGTCGTTCGTTGTCTTTTGGTCCGAGTGGGGTAAGTCCCCGGACTTTGTGTATATGCCCCTACGGGGTATATTTACAATTATGCCCTTCAATGGGCCGTGTTCGTAATGTGTTATGCAACAGAGTGACGGACTTATGCAATTGTGTCATTATGTCTTTACGATGACAAATTGTAAAAAATGTCCTCCTCGAAGTCATGAAAGGCCCAAGTCCTGTAAATTGCAATTTTACCCTGCAACTTTTGTAATTAGGGGTATGCCCCTACTTCCCGCCATGATGCGGATGTATGTACAGTCGATCATTCGTCGACATCCTTTTTGTACTCATGCAAAACTATAAGAGCACATTATTATGCCCGACACATTTCATTAATGCATTTTTGCATATAAACCCCGACTCTCTAAGAGCTTGTATACGTACCCTTACTTCTAACCAATTGAACCCGTGAGTGACTTCTCCAGAACCTCCCATTGTCGACTTGGTCTGGGAGTGCTGTTGGCTCAGTCCAGCGCTCGGGGTCATCTTAAACCTAGGCCTAGGGTTTGGTAAAATTACTGAAATACCCCTGTGACCTAAGAAGTGATCTAACGGTCTCCTAAACCTTCTGAAAAGGGCCTCAGAGTCTTGGAAGGTTAGTAACCCGGCTTTATATCTACCTCAGCCCAGAAACTCCTAAATCCCTCTGGTCTGGTTATTTACTAAAATACCCATAGGTCTGAGATGGCTACTTAAACCCCAGTGGTCCACCTCAACATACTCAGTCAGGGTCTCCGTCAGCTCCCCCGTCCTGTTTTAAGCAAACCTACTCTACTGGCTAGAGCCTCGAGGAAGAACTTTAAGCCTTCATGTTGTCATTTAATCAAGGGTGTTCGGACATTAAGCCGATGTAAATCAACGCCGACTCCGGTCGGCGGGGAGAGGTCCAGCACTCGAACCTATATCGTCTGATACGACGCGCACCCACGGAACCCTCTCTACGCAGAGGAGTGTTTCTTTTCAAAAAGAACCAAAAATCTACCTTTTATCCACGATAAAAGTCGACCTTTTAGATTTTTTCCGTGTCTCACAGACTGGCACGCCCGGTGGGACCTCTCCCGCCTTTCTTCTCTTTGACAACAGAAGGCTTGCACCTCTTTGAGGTTCTTATTGCTCTCCCCCTTACAGGACGAGGGAAGAAAGCTTTGCTTGCCGATTTTAAGCGCTCTGTCACGTCACAGTCACGACAATGGCGGCGGTGACGTATGGACCGCAAGTGATCGCTACCCACGCCAGGTATGGCTACCTGGCGACGCCGATTGCTTTCGGCGATTTTCCCCCGGTGGTCGGTTCCCCTTTCTTCTTAGGGGTAATTCCGATCACTGAGGTGGACGCAGTGCCAACTGCTGGCCGGACTGCTCCGGCTAAGAAGACTGCTGCAGAGGGTGCTAGGCCCTCCGTTCGTACTGAAAGCCGGGTTCACCCGGCTTCGAAGGTGTTCACCGGGGGCGTCAAGCCCTCTATTCCTGCCTTTGGTCGGGCTGTTCCGGCCGAGGCGACTGCTATGAAGGGCGTCAGGCCCTCTGTTCCTGCCTTTGGTCGGGCTGTTCCGGCCGAGGCGACTGCTATGAAGGGCGTCAGGCCCTCTGTTCCTGCCATTGGTCGGGTTGTTCCGGCCAAGGCAACTACTTTGAATGGCGTCAGGCCCTCTGTTCCTGCCATTGGTCGGGTTGTTCCGGCCAAGGCAACTACTTTGAATGGCGTTAGGCCCTCTGTTCCTGCCACCGGCCGGGTCCGCCCGGTCCAAAAGATGCCTACCGGGGGTGTTAGGCCCTCTTTATCTGCTGCTGGCCGAGTCAGGTCGGCGGGACAATACAACATGGCCGGGGGTGTCAGGCCCCCGACGAAGCCCACACCTGGAGATGTCAGGTCTTCAGTCCTTCCAGCTGGCCGAGTGTTCTCGGTCAACCATATTACTGTTGAGAATGCTCCTTCCCGACAGGGACAACGCCGCCCTCATCGAGGCGGGAGCCGTACTGAGATGGTTGCCCCTGCTCAACGGGGGCAACGCCACGCGACGAAACAACTTCGGCCCGTGGCCACCACTTCGCGTTCCGGCAAGACTATTCTCGTCGGCGACGTCCGTATCAGGCTCGATGGAGGCGAGCCGATTGCACCTCGGGACCGACACGTCCCCACCATTCCAACCTCCAACCGATTCGAACTCCTTCGGAAGATCCGAGAGGAGGGAGCGAAGGCAAAGAACGTCACCACGCTCCGGCCCAAGGTGGCGGCCCCCAGAGTCAAGTCTGGGGGCAACCCAACTGAGGAGCGTCAGCTCCACCGAAAGAAGATATGGGTCACCAAGGAGGAGGCCCAGTCGATTAAACGCGCTCGAGCTGAGAAAGGTCCACGCAAGTCTGGGCCGCACTCAGGGCAGGGCCCCTCTATTCATGAGTCGACTAAGCCCTCCTCCTCTCACACGCCAGGTGCTCGCCGGCGGCAGTGCCGCGCCCCGCCAAAGCCGGTACGTCCGACTTCCCCCTGGGCTACCTCAGACAATTCAAGAGGGGGCAATGCGCGACAGTGTCCGGCCCCTCGAGCATCTGTCTTCGACCGGCTGGGGGACATATCTCCCCCGGCGCGGCATCCGCCGAGGAGGAGGCGGGTAACTCGTGTCGCAGATGACACTGTCAGGGTGTTCACCTGCTACACCTCCTCCACGGACAAGCACACGGAAGCGGCTCAGGAAGACCTCACCCAGCCATTGCAAGCTATGAGGAGGTCGAAGCACGTCTCTCGGGTCGTGGCTCAGCTAGACTCAGTTCCTCTAGCAGGAACTTCACAGCCTGACCCTGCGCGACAGGAGGAGCGCCAGGATAATGATCATGGTGCTGTCGGGGAGGGCCTTTTCCCTCGCGAGGAAGGTACAACGGAGGGGATTCAAGCTCTCACCCTGGAAGAACTCCGGCGCGAAAATCAGGAGTTGAAAGGTCTGTTGCAAGCACTCCTGCGTGATAAGGAGCCTCCTGCCCAACCTGCTGCGGCACCGGCAAGCGTTGAGCAGCAAACATCTCCAGCTCCGGCCACTATTAATGTGTCGGCTATGGCGGCCAGATCACCTGTGGCCCTGGAAGTGGAGGTACCTCAGCAGGAGCCTAATATGAGGTTCTCTGCTACTCCTGCCGAAAGTTTGACGGCTCAGCGGCAGATGATTGAGCGGATTGTAGAAGCAAAGTTCGCTCAGCATGGTGAAGGAGTGGCCACAGTCGATCTGTACAGTGTGCCCTACCCTCTCCATCACCAATTCAAGAAACTCCCTCCGGACTGCCCCAAGGCCCCGAAGCTGCAAAAGTTCAATGGGCAGGGTTCGCCCCATGAGCACCTGGCTTACTATGTAACCGCCATGGGCGAACTGGCTTTGGACGAGTCCTACCTCTTGCGGTATTTCGCCACTTCTTTGACGGGTTCTGCTTTTCAATGGTACTCCCGTTTGAAGCCCAATTCGGTACCCGATTGGGCAGATATGCAGAAGAAGTTTGTGGACCGGTTCCAAACCGCTGAGCGTAAGGTTTCCTTAGCGGAACTTTGCGCTTTAAAACAAAGAAGAGGTGAGACAGCCCTTGACTTCATCAGGAGGTGGAGGGATGTTAGCATGCACTGTGATAACCCTCCCACGCCGGAGGATGCTATTACCATATGTCGCCGAGGCCTGGCGGCTGAAGTTAGTGAAAAGCTCTTGGGTTCCAGTATCCGGGGCTTTGATCAGCTCAACTCGGTGGTCGCGGAGATCGAAATGTTCTTCGCAGACCATCCGACACATTCCTCGGCCAAGGGCAAAGCCCCCAAGGACCGCCCAGTTGGGGGAAAAGAAATCAATGCAGTGGATTTCTCCCCGACAAATGGCGAGAAAGGAGGCGCTAAGGGGAAGGGTAATGGCAAAAAGTCGGAGGCCAAGAAGGCTGCTGAAGCCTTGGCGGAGAATATGAAAAAGCCGTACTCCTTCAGGAAAGAGCACACAAAAATGCTCTTTGAGTTGTGTATGCAGGAGGAGCTGTTTTCCTTGCCGGAGCCGCGGAAGCCGTCGGAAGTAGGCAAGACGGATGATCCCAACTACTGTGTGTACCACCGGAGATTGGGGCATACCATTGCAGAGTGTTATGTATTTAAAGACATAGCCGAAGATCTTATCCAGAAAGGTCTCATAAACATGTTAGGCCATGCGGTTGAGCCTCCACAGCCGCACCACTGGAGTCGATCCACTCGATCGGCCAATGTGGTTTATATGGCAGCACCGGTTTCAGCATCGCACGCCGCCGAGGCTGGGTCTTCAAACCAGCAACCTCAAACCATTCCCGAGTCGTCGTGCTGGCCGGGGGTCTTGCTGTAAGAAGCCTCCTCTGGAAAGTCCGCCGGGAAATCCACCAGCTGAGACAAGAACAGCGAGAGTTGTTGCAATTTCTCCATTTTTTGGATGATCAGCTCGCTGCTCTTCCCCAAGCCCAGAGTGAACAGTTCACAAACCTTCATGGAGCAGAGGCAAACCCACTTTCACCTGTCTCACAGAGGTCAGGGTCAAATGGTTGGCTGTCCGAGGACTCATCAAGCTCGTCAGAAGAGGCGGAACCTGCAAAGCCATTTTCTTTTCACCGCGAACAAACTTTACAAATTTTCTTCGCGTGCTGCCGTGCTGAGCTGGTAACCCCGTCAGTGGCAACTAATCATCAACGACCTGAAGCCCGGTTCTACCAAGATTACTGCCCTTTCCATGAGGCATCAGGTCATATTATTTTCAACTGTCAACCATTTAAGGACCTTGCGGAAGATTTCATCAGCCGAGGGATAGTTGATATGGGTGATTCCTTGGTGCACCCTCCCCAGCCACATGCGCGTGGGGCGATGACTTTCTCAGTTAATGTCATCCATACGCCGTTGGCATTCAACCTGCCTGACCCTTCTGCTGAAGGGAATGATTCCCGACAGCCGGGAACTGAGGCCACACTCTGGTACCCAGGACAGCAGCTTTCCCACCAGTGCTCTTTTCCCAAGGAAGACACTGAGAAGATATTTGATAAGCTTCTGGAGGATGGATGGGTGTTGGCATATGACCCTCCGTCTTATTACAACGAGACGGCCAAAAGTCATCCTCGCTATTGCAAGTATCATGCGAGGGTGTCCCACCCTACTCAGCACTGTGAAGATGTTCAAGACTTCATTGAAGCTCTCATTCAGAAAGGGGTTGTAGATACCCAGGGGAATTTTATGACGAGGCTATGCCTCGCAGAAGCCGCCAAGGAGACTCTTCAGCAGGTTCGGCGAGAGAATGAGGCCTTCACCCGGTCGGCCTGCTCAAACAAGTCTCGACAAAATAAGGAGTTCCCTTTGCTCGCCAGGGACAAGACTGCTCGTGAGAAGCCTAAGGCTCAGAGCCCGGAAGACTGCGCTGTGCGACGAAGCCCTGGGGCTCAACCCAAACCGAGCCAGCCAGGTGTTGTCATAAGAGGATGTCCTCGGCCAGTCGATAAAGGAAAGGCCAAGGTCCTGAATCCTCAGGGTGAGGCTCCGGCTGGATCAGCCAAGCTACAAAGCCTGGAGAAGCCTCAACCGGCGCAGCCCGTCAAAGGGCCGGCCAAAGCCCCCTTGCAGTCCGGTCGCCTTGAGAAGGTTGCCACTAGCTGCCCGCAGAGCAATGATAAGGGTAAGCGCAAAGTTCTAGAGGTTGAGCCTAAGACTCAGCCTGGAGTTAAGTTAACAAATCCTCAACCTGCGGCAAAGAAAGAGTCGACGATTCCGCAAAAATCTATGGGGCTCCACTTCGGCCAAATAGAGTTCCAGGAGTTGCCGCCAGAAATAGTTGCTCAAGCGATCGAGGCCACTTTCCGACCCTCCCCTGAGGCAGAGGAGTGGACCCGCGTGAGCCCAAGGAAGAGCCGCGAAAGCCAAAGTGCCAGACGGCCAGTGCAACGCGGGGGTCACAGTGGTGGCATTAAGCAACCTCGTTCCGCAAAGTCATCTCCTCCTTCTTTCGAAGAGGTCGCTCGCCTTAAGAAGCAAGAAAAGAACCGGAGAAAGAATCTAAAAAGGAGGCTTAAAAAGCAGGCTGAGCAGACAGTCGCCATGGAGGCCTCCAAACAACTCACTCCAGTGCAACAGTTGCAAAAGCTTATTGACCAACTGGAGGAATACGTGCCACCTTGCCCCACTGGGAGGGTCACGTTGGACAAATACATCCCCTGGGAGAAGTTTGGGCATAAGACCCGGCTCCTCAACCGGCTAAGGGAGACTCTGCATCGTCTTGAAGACGGCGAGAGGATTCCAATTCTGGAAGAACTCTTGCTGTTTTATAAGGACGAAGAGCTTACTATTGAGACCCTTGAGCAGGCGATGCAGGAGTTGTCATGCAACATGGTAGCCATTCCACCTCCGGACAACATAAATGCTCCTGGCGGAGAAGGCGGTGCACCCATGGCTACATATCAACGCCGATCAGGGAGGAGTCGGCGGGCTCGTGGTCGAGGTCGCGGTCGAGGGCGAGAAAGTCTTTTGACTCCCGACCGGGTTATAATGTTCAGAGGAGAAAAATCGGGCCCTATTCCTGTGCCACGAGTACGGGGCGTTCCCTTCATCCCTATATCCTCGGAGAATGTTGATAGAACCCCGGAGAATCGAGGGACGGGCGGCGTCCCTTTTGTAATTCCCTCCTCAGAGAGAGAAGAAGCTCCCGCGAATGACTCTCCGTCAACTCCGGCTTCTGAGCAGGCGGGTCCTTCGAATAGTGCCTCGGGAGAAGGTCCCTCGGGTCATGCCGAGCCAGCCGAATCTCAGTTGGCCTCAGACGTGTCTTTAGCACCACTCTTTCAAGAAGCGGCGGAGATGCAAAATGAAGATCAATGCCCGGCTAAAAAAAGAGAAGCCCCCTGGAGCTCCGAAGACTCTGGAGGAGCTTATCCCCCCATTTGACAAGGTCCGCGCTAGGGCGGACCGTAAAATTATTCAGCACATGAGCCGGTTCCCAACTAGCATTACTGTATGGGAAGCTATCGCCTGGAGCAAGGATCTTCGAGAAGCTCTAGTAAAGGTGCTCCAAGACCCCGAGGCGTATGAGGCTCATGTGGCAGAGTTGCAAGCCCAAGCATATGAGGCTCTAGCAGCCAATATTGTTTTCACAGACAAGGATATGCTACTGGCTTCCCCTTGCCACAATCGTCCCTTATATATGAAAGGGACAATCAACGGCCATGAGGTGAATCGAATCTTGGTCGATGCAGGAGCCGCAGTAAATATCATGCCATTAAAGACGTTCAAATCTCTTTATTTGGCACCTTACTTGCAAAAGGTCAACGCTGTCAAGATTTCGGGGTTTAATCAAGGCTCCGAGGAGGCCCTTGGACGTGTCGAGGTGAAGCTTGTGCTGGGCGACTTCACCACCAAGGCGATATTTTACATCATCAACTCTGACACATCCTACAAGATGTTGTTGGGAAGACCCTGGTTGCATGAGAATTGGGTCGTCCCATCAACATTGCACCAATGCCTTAAATATTCAAAAGGGGGAAAGCAGTATACAGTCTTTGCAGACCAGGCTCCTTTTCACCCCAATGAATGCCACCTGGCGGATGCCTCCCTGTACTTCGGGGAACCCACTATTTCAGTCCCCGATAAAGTCCAAGACAAGGGGAAGCAGAAGGTCGAACCTGAACCAGAAGGAAGCCAACTCTTCACGGTCAATCGTGAGATGTTAAAGCTCCATCAGTTGAGTCTCAAGCCTGCGTCGAAGCCTACGCAAGTAGAAAGAGGCAAGATTGACTTTGAGGCCAACCTCATCAGTCAAGCTATCAACTGCAGTGTACCTCTGCCCCCAAATTGCATTCAACTTCCCTTTGTTAAGGAAGAGCACGGGGTGGAAGAATTGAAGACCTTTGTAGTTTCTTACATACGCAAAGGTCGAAGGAGAGACCGTCACCCGGTTCGGCCGATTGTCTTCGACAGAGGAGACCAAATACCGCCAAGTCCGCCGGAGGACGACTTCGGGTGGGCATCGCCAGCTGACAAGGTGTCAGAGCCTATCCAAGCCATGGCTCATATGCCTGCCCGACTCAAGCACATGTGCATGAAGCAGGGGATTCCACAGCAGCAAACTTCTGCGCAGAAAACATATTTTTCTAATCTCTGGAATCCTCCACATGTCAGGGGGCAACCTCCATTTTCTCACAAAGACACCCGAGGATTGGGCTATGACCAGGAGCCAGAATTCCGGGTCCATTATGCTATTAATGCCATAGGGCTCTTATCATCCTCTCGTGAGGAGGCCCGAAAGGAGCCTGCGGCTGAAGAACTCTATCAGGAGTCTATAGAAGCCATGGCGTCTCCTCCGTCAGCGTCCGGCAAGGATTCGCAGACAGAAGAAATCTCCCCAACCCCTACTGGCGACTTGGTGGTACCAGAGGAATTTGAGATCTGCGAGATCAGTCCTGACGAAGCTGAAGACTTCGTTGACCTCCAACCAGCTCCACCTGAACTCGAAGACGGTTGTCAAGCAACTGTTGACGAGTTGGTCGAGGTCAACCTTGGCACTCATGGTGAACATAAGCCCACCTTTGTAAGTGCCCTCCTTAGTGGGGAAGAACGACAGGCATACCAGCAACTCTTGAATGAATTCAGAGACTGCTTTGCCTGGACGTACAAAGAGATGCCGGGCCTTGATCCATCTGTGGCAGAACATGAACTGGCGATACTCCCGACAGCCAAGCCAGTTAAGCAAGCCCAGAGACGCATGCGCCATGAACTGGAGGTGAAGGTGAATGCGGAGGTCGACAAAATGTTAGACGTGGACTTTATAGAGCCATGCAGATATCCTGTGTGGCTCGCCAATATAGTCCCCGTCAAAAAGAAGAACGGCCAAGTCCGGGTCTGCATAGACTTTCGGGATCTGAATAAAGCCTGTCCAAAGGACGACTTCCCAGTCCCGATCATCGAGACAATGGTGGATATGACTACTGGTCATGAGGCCCTGTCTTTTATGGACGGGTCATCTGGATACAACCAAATCCGTATGGCTGTCAAAGACAAGGATCATACGGCTTTCAGAACCCCAAAAGGCATCTTCAGCTACAAGAGAATGCCATTTGGCCTGAAAAACGCCGGCGCCACATATCAAAGGGCAATGACCAAAATCTTTAATGAGATGCTGCACAATGTCGTCGAATGTTATGTCGACGACCTGGTCGTTAAGTCCAAAAGGCGAGCTAATCACTTAGCCGACCTACGTCGGGTCTTCGAGCGGCTTCGACAATATCAGCTCAAGATGAATCCGATGAAATGCGCATTTGGAGTCTCCAGCGGCAAGTTCCTCGGTTTCATCGTCAGATACCGAGGGATAGAGATAGATCCTGACAAAATCAGGGCTATCAATGAGCTCCCTCCACCCAGGAACATAACGGAGCTCAGATCTCTGCAGGGAAGGCTCGCTTATATCAGGCGATTCATCTCTAACCTCTCAGGAAGGTGCATGCCCTTTGGCAAATTGATGAAAAAAGGAGCACCCTTTATCTGGGACGAGAGCTGTCAAAAGGCTTTCGAACAACTCAAGGAGTATCTCTTAACTCCACCAGTCTTAGGGGCACCTGTCAGGGGAAAGCCTCTCATTCTTTACATCGCAGCCATGGAGGCTTCCCTTGGGGCTCTCCTGGCCCAAATTAATGAGGAGGGTAAAGAGCAACCACTGTATTATCTCAGCAGGAAGCTGATTGGCCCCGAGTGTCGGTACTCGCCTATGGAGAAAATGTGCCTTGCTTTGGTGTTCGCTGTCAAAAAGTTACGGCACTATCTGTTAGCGCATCGAGTGGAGCTCATCTCTAAATGGGACCCGCTCAAGTATCTACTCAGTCAACCTGTCCTCTCTGGAAGGTTAGGGAAATGGGCTCTTATCTTGATGGAGTTCGACATTACATTCGTCCCACGCAAGGCGATCAAGGGACAAGGGATGGCTGATTTTCTTGCTGCACACCCTGTGCCGGCGGAGTCGTTCCTCAACTTCGAACTACCAGACGAGGAGAAGCTGATGCAACCACGTGATGCTGAAGAGGGTGCAGATGTCTCACTCCATCTTGAACAAGAGGTGTTGTCTCTCAGCACACCATGTTGGGAGTTATATTTTGACGGTGCATCTAGGACCGTTAAGAAGGCAGGCGGCCTCGTAAGCTTTGTAGCCGGCGCCGGCATAGTCTTCGTATCCCCTCAAGGGGGTGTACTTCATCATTCCTACGCTCTCATGAAGTCATTGACTAATAATGAGGCGGAATATGAAGCATTAATCATTGGGCTACAGCTAGCACTGGAAATGGAGCTCAAATGTATTAAAGTGTACGGGGATTCTCAACTCATTGTCCGTCAAGTCCTCGGTGATTATGATGTGCGGAAAAAGGAGTTGATCCCTTACTTTGAGGCCGTTATGAGGCTTAAAGAAAAGTTCTATCTCTTTGAGATGAGCCATGTGCCGAGGAACAATAATTCTCAGGCAGATGCGTTGGCAAAGTTAGCAGCCGCGTTAAAGCTTCCCCCTGACGGTGAGTTGAATATTACAGTCAGGCACAGAAGGCTCATGCCCAGCATGCTTGATGAAGAATCAGGCCTCACCGTTTATGAGGTTCACCACCTTGAAGAGGGAAATGATCCAGAGGAAGAAGATTGGCGCGAGCCAATTATACAAATTAAGAACGGGCAGTTTCCTCCGGAACGAGCTCGAAGGGTGCAGTTGCTTAGAAGGGCTGCGTCATATCGGTTGCTTGATGGTATTCTCTTCAGGCTCGCCCAGGAAAAGGACCACCCGGTGCTCTTGCGATGTCTCTCACTTAAGGAAGCCAAGACCGTCATGCGGGAGGTCCACTCTGGTTTGTGCGGGGCTCACCAGGCCGGGACGAAGATGAAGATGAATATCAAACTTAAGGGCTTCTATTGGCCTACTATGTACGAGGACTGTAACCAATATGCTCGCACCTGTCACCAGTGCCAAGCTTTTGGGCCAATCCCTCGGAGGCCTCCAAGTTCTTTACACCCAACGGCTCCTACATGGCCGTTTGCAGAATGGGGCATGGATATAGTGGGACCATTCCCTCCATCCTCTCAAGGGCATAAATTCATTCTAGCAGCCACAGATTATTTTTCTCGCTGGGCTGAGGCTATTCCTCTGCGAGAGGTTACAGGTGAGGCAGTGGCTCGCTTCGTAAGATATCATATTATATACAGATTCGGAGTCCCTAGCCGAATTATTTCAGACAATGGGACGCCCTTCAGAAACAAGACGGTGTATACACTGGCGGCTAAATTCCATATTAATTGGAGAACCTCCTCGGTTTATAACCCTCAGGCTAATGGTTTAGCGGAGGCTTTCAACAAAACACTTTGCAAGTTGATGGCAAAGATTATAAATGGCCGAAAAAGGGATTGGAGCGAAAAGGTCCACGAAGCCCTCTGGGCCTATCGGACTGTTTATAAAACCCCTACGGGGTGTTCCCCATTTTCACTGGTGTACGGGGCTGAGGCAATCACCCCTGTAGAGATTGAGCTGGCTTCATATCGAGTGGCAGTTCAGGCAGGCCTACCCGGCCAGGAGCAGTCTGAAGTCGAAAGGAGGCTGGAGGAATTATCCTCTTTAGAAGGCAAAAGACTTCAAGCCTATCAGCATATCTGCACCAAGCTCGCATGGCGCGTGCTTACGACAAGTTAGTCAAGCACCGGGCATTCAAGAAAGGCGACTTGGTCATGCTTAAAGAAAAAGAAGTCATTGCCGGCAAGCCAAGCGGGAAACTCCAACCCAATTGGCGGGGGCCTTACATCATCCAGAAGGTCTTCGAAGGCGGAGCTTACACGGTGGTGGACCACAAAGGCAACAGCCCGTTCCCTCCTCTCAATGGCAAGCACATGAAGCTCTACCATGCGCCACCGCAAGAGTTTCCACAGCAGTCCTCACAGGACAATACCTCTCGTCAGTGAAGGTTCAAAAAAAAAAAAAAGGGGGGGGTTAAAAATACTGATACCCCGGCGGACTTAGTCAGCCTTCAATGGTTGGCTGAGGGTAAAAAGACCACAGACCCGGTCGAGGTGAAAACCCGAAAGGGCGCCTCGGGCAAAAATGGGCAACCCCTCGGTGTGAAAACCCGCAAGGGCGCACCGGAAAAAGCTAAAGGGGGCCAACCTCGGCGAAAACCCGAAAGGGCGGTGAGGTTGGTAATGTGAAAAAAAAAAATTTCCTCTCCCTATCTATTTTAAGGGTGGCTCTAAGTCAATGACTCCACCCCATCTCCACTAACCCATCATATTGATGTCTTGGCTATACCTTACATGTCAGTCTATGACACCTAGTCCTACCAACATTTTGAGGTTGTCATATTTTGTCCCATCGGGCATGGCCTCAGTATGCTCTCTCGAGCTGCCAACCGATGTCGTCTTTTGACTCCCTTTTGTCCCATCGGGCATGGCCTCAGTATGCTCTCTCGAGCTACCAACCGATGTCGTCTTTTGACTCCCTTTTGTCCCATCGGGCATGGCCTCAGTATGCTCTCTCGAGCTACCAACCGATGTCGTCTTTTGACTCCTTTTTGTCCCATCGGGCATGGCCTCAGTATGCTCTCTCGAGCGGCCAACCGATGTCGTCTTTTGACTCCTTTTTGTCCCATCGGGTATGGCCTCAGTATGCTCTCTCGAGCTGCCAACCGATGTCGTCTTTTGACTCTTCTTTGTCTCACCGGGCTTGGTCTCAGTATGCCCTCTCGGGCTACCAACCCATTTCGCCTTTCGGCTCGTAGATTTAACTCATTCGTCCCACCTGGGCTGTCAAACCTACCCATTTGTCCCACTTGTGTGGCATATACGTCCCTACGGGAATGCCATTTTCTCCTCGCCCCCTGGGCGTTATAGGGTCAAAAAAAAATAAAAATAAATAAATAAAATGGGGTTAAAAATATTGAGGCCCCAGCGGACTTGATTGTTTCTGTTAGAAGGAACAATCAAGGGTAAAAAGGCTCTAACCCAGCTAGGGTGAAAACCCGAAAGGGCGCCCTAGGCAAAAATGGGTACCCCTCAGTGTGAAAACCCGCAAGGGCGCACTGGAAAAAGCTAAAGGGGGGCCGGTCCTGGCGAAAACCCGAAAGGGCGGTAGGACCGGTAAAGTGAAAAATAAAAAAAAAAGGAGACATACATATAGAAAGATGGGAGTAAAATCAGCTATATTAAAGCTCTGTCTTTCATTTGCCAATGTCAATAATGGAGCCCGAGACAATCCCTCGGGTAAGATGTACATGGCTGGGGTCTGAATGCAGCCCTACACAAAATAAAATAGAGGAACAAGAAGCTATCAAAGCTCGAGATCAGTCCGCAGGCCGGCAAGAAGAGTCTCCTGCTGTGTCAACGCCTCCCTGACTCCTCCTAGCTCGTGCTGGAACTCCTCTTCCTTCACTCTCAGGAGGTCGTGAGCATCCCGGGCCTCTCGGAGCCGTCGCTGCAGAGCCGCCAACTCCTGCTCCAGCCCGTCCACGTGCGAAGAAGCCACCCGAGACTGCTCCTGAGCTGCCGTCGCCTGCACGGATAGGTGCTCTTGTCTGCTGCGAAGCTCAGATGCTGTCTCCTCTGCCTGCTGAAGCAGAGCCTGTAGCTGTAGTCGTCTCGCCTCAGTTGCGTGGCGGCGGGCAAACTCAGTCCATGCATGCTCTAGCCGGGGCATCCACGCACTTCGGGAAAATCCAAATGCGTGATATCCTCGGGTGGAATTGGCTAAATGCTCCCTCATGACCTCAACTGAGGGAAGCGGGGTCGTCTGCAAGAGGAGCTCGAGGTTTTCAATCAGCCCCGCTTCTAAAGCACTGCCTTGGGGAGCCACCAGAAGTTGAGGTCCTTCTGGCCAGTCTATGCCCAAAGCTGGAAAATCTGCTGGCAAAGACGGGGTATCCTCCCCAGCACCTGAAAAGACAGTTAAGAGGGAACAATGCATTAGCCTCCAAAAAAAAGAGGAACAATGAATGGCCCCTCAGGAAGGCCAAGCAAATAGCTAACCTGAGGAAACCTCCGGGGCCGTGTCTGAGACGACCTCTGGTGTAGCATGATCATTAGAGGTCAGCATACTCCCTGCCCCCAGAGGCGGATCGCCGGTCACAGGCATGGATAGTCCCTGCCTCCTGCGAAGGCCCAACTGAGTCCTCAGAAGCCGCCTCAAGGCTCTCCTCCCCTACTGAGGGAGTCAGTGCAGCATCACCTGTATCTGTGTGGCATAAGGGGAAGAAAGGCCATCAATAAGATACCAACATGAAAATACACAGGAAGACTCAAGCTTCAATGCTGATTATACCTGACAATAGAGGTGTCGCGTCATCTGGCCCCACTGTCTGATCACCCTCCTGGACAGTGGCCGGAGAACTCTCTTGTAAGGGAACCGTCTCCGAACAAGCAGGGGAGTGGATGCAACCACAGAAGTGTCAGCTGCTATTTAGGCAAAAGTATGGTTAGCTCTATGACTAAGTTTAACCAAACGAAAGGCAAATACGAGGCAGACCGAAGACACACCAGCAATGTCTCTGCCTCTGTCCTCGGCCCGTCCACCAGTGGAAGATAGCAGGCTTGGAGCAAAATCAGGAACCCCAGCATGGTAAACCCCGACGGCTGAGACTGGAACGCTCGGGGCCCCAATAGAAACTTCTGGGTCAACATCATAGGCCGGAAGCTCAGGGCCAGCCCCAGAGGAGGAGATCAACTTAGCCAGCTCGGCTGTGGAGTTGGCTAACTCAGTGGCTGCACAGAAAGACTGTCAGAGGTTGCAATGGCAAAAGTAATTGTCAACCCCAAAGAGGGTCAATTGAGTTTCTTGGTATACCAGAAATAATGCCCATGTCGCCTCCCTCAGAGGAGCTCAAGACGAAAGGGAAGGAGTTGTCTCTGTCTCAGAACCAGTGCTGGAGCTGCTATTACTCAAGAGGTGCTGGAATCCGAAGATGGGTCAGTCCCTTCTTTCTCTCTGGGAGCATAGTGCTCCCTCGGAGGCTCTGTGTAAAAGAGAAAGCAGAGTCAGTTAAAAAAAATATAACACCTCACTTGATTCCATGAGTAAACAAGGAGGAACTATGAATTTCAAATTCACCTGGAATGGGAGAAGGTCTGCTCTCTCCAGTCTGGCCAGCCATACTAGCAGAAGGACAATCCCCTAAGGGGTGGTCCAAGTCCTCCAGCTCCAGTGTCAGGCCCTCTGGGACATCTGCATCTGGTATAATTGGCAGAGTCTTATTCGCAGGCCCTGGCGAAAACTGCCCGAGTAGCCTCGTCTCTGGGGGAGCTACACACAAGACACTCCTTCAGTAAAACAGAGGCACAATTACAAAACCATACATAAAGGGGTTCATAGTTTCCAACTCACTCAAAGGAGCTCCGTCCCTGGCAGGGGTGGTATCCACCCGAAGGCGGGATGAAGGCTGAATCTCAGCTCCTAAGCCCCCACTATGCCGCCGTTTCGCCGCCGGACTATTATCCACGGGAGGCTGAGCGGGAGAACATCCTCTGAAGGTGGAGCGTCGGCAATCTCAGCAATTCCTACAATGGAAATGTGGCAATCAGCAGTTGATAGCTCCAGAACATTTATATCTTATTGTAATGATGATAAATGTAGACGGAGGAGCAGAAGATTCATACCTACTGCCCCTGCATCAAGACTAGGGCGGGTAATCAGCTGATTCGGGTCAATCCGGAGAGCTCTAGCGGCCTGCTCCACGGCGTCTCTCAGTGCCTGAGGTGTAGAAGCCACCTCCAAAGCCGGAATATGGGCTAGCAAGCCTGCACAGCCCACGGCATTGATCACATGGGCCTTCCAGAAAGCGAAGGCCGTGCCCACCAGTGCTCCCTCCGGGATGGACTCCGACAGCTGGGAGTCGTGGGTCAGACCACAGGAGGCCCTCAAGTCTCCCCACCAGGAGTAGCGCGGAGTAGAGCCAGAAGCGCCTTTACGGCGCGAATTCAAAGTAGAGGCCTCCTCAGATGTCGACCTCAGGGCCGCAACGCCCCCGTATACTGACTCCTGTCAATGGGCAATGAATGCCCCTGCTCCCGCCATCGACTCTCGATGTCTCGAACCGCTGCAGCCAAGCTGGAAAAATGAGCCCTGACGAAGCCGGGATCAAGGAAAAGAGGAGGCAGGTCCTCCCTCTTCAGGCGCTTCTCCTCTGCTGCCCTGATAGTGTCTGCCCGCTCTCTGAAGATGTTGCTGGCTTTAAACCACCAGCGGGCATAGTAGATGTCAAAATGTCCCACTCGGGCCTGGGCCGGAAGAGGGATATGCTCCCTCACGCTGCGGTAAAGAAAGTCCTGCCAGCATGCGGCAACCAAATGCACATCCTTCTGCTTGTATTGCCTCGATGTCAGAGGTAAATCAACATTGGGTGGAACCGCCTGGTCATAGCCAAAGTTGCGGGCAAATCTGTGCGGGTAGTACGGCTCTAGAACCACTGTGTAAGAGCGCCGGTAAACCAGCACACTAGGTCGTATACACACGACCCACTCCCCAAAGGCATGTGGAGAAACAATGCCCTTTGAGGACACTTTGCAGACCACTGAGTCTCCATGTCCCTCCAGATACGGGCGATAAGAACGGGAGCTGTGGTCAAACTCCAAGCTCTCTCCCCTCCTCGTATGAAGGAAAGAAAGTGCTCGCCGGGCACCTGCAAGCTGTGTCACGGCATCCTGATCCTGGTGACCAGCAAAGGCAAAGATAAGCGGAGCCTTTATATTCGGAATGGAGGACCGCTGGGACAGCTCTGGAAGAAGTAGTCCTGCCCAAGCACTCAAATAATGAGTGGGCAGCAAAAGCTTCTTATCTCGCGGGCTGGCATGCGAACTCAAGGCACCCTAAGCAGTGGTAGATGTTCGCCAAGGCAGCAGGGGCAAGGGCCAGCCGACGTCCACATGCAAGCAGGCACGCAGGATAGATCACCTCGACCCGGAGCAGCTCCTCTTCCCCATGTGGGAAGACAAAGGTAGACAGCCAATAAGCTAAATATGCAGCCAAGTACGTCAGTGTAGGTAGCTTCCTGGAATTCCAACCTTGTGCTGGAGCTGGCAAGTGCCGAGGGTTGGATGCAAACTTTATGAGGACCTCTTTACATTGGTCCCAAGTGGCGCCGAACGAAGGGAATTCCTCGTAGAAACAGTACGGCCCGCTGTAGAAGTACATAATCCAGGCATTAAGGGTAACCCTGGGTGTCCTGGCAGTCTTCTCCTTGCCCACCAGGGCCAAATCTCTCCAAGTCTTCATCAGATAACGGAGGCAGTAAGGTAAAAGATAGTGGCCCGCCCCATCTGAACTGTAAAGGTGGGCGTCATCGAGGCACAGCTCCTCGTAAGCCTGTCCGCTGATCGGCAGGCCCGAAATGCGGTGAAAAGACCACAAATCCAGAGAGGTCTCTCCCTCAGCGGTGACCAGTGTGTTCCAGCGCCTATTCCACCTCTCCACTACAGCCTGGAGCAATCCTGCATGACAAGGGTATGAATACAAGGCTGCAGTAACTGCGTGACGAATCCCGGCTCTATCCAGAGTGTCACCGTGCACAGTCAATATCCCCCAGAGCCACTCACCTGCACCTCTGTGAAAGCAATGGGAGGGGACGACGGACCAACTCCCGTACCAACTAGGAACCCTCAGTGAAAGGATTCCTTCTAACATGCAAAGATGGTCATAGCCGTCATGGGCAAAACGGCTTTCGGAGGGAGCCAGATATAGCCCGTCAATCACTACATCGACGGCCTTATGATGCCCCGCCAAGTGCCACACTGCAGGGGAAGAAGGTGTCGACCTGACCACAGCAGCGTCCAGGTCCTGGTAGAAGCCGAGCCATTTGCTGTCGGGAAACTGGGGCTGCCGCGTAAATCCCCCGGGAAAGCTGGCATATGAATATGTGCAGGTACCTCTCATGCTGTCCCTGCCAGCCAAAATAGCCCCTTCTAGTCGTCGCCGCTGCTCTGGGAGAGAAGGGTCGTCACCATCAAGCCCCGGTGGAATGTAGCTCTGCACGAAGGCAATCAGATGCCGGTCCACCGGGTAGTGGGATGAGTATCCCCCAGAACGGTCGTATGCATAAAGTCCGCCCCGGTAGCTGATCGAGAAGCTTCGACTAAGCCCTCGCCGACAGGGATATCCTCCGTTGGGCCTTCAGCGATCCAGGATGTGCCTTGATCAAGTGCGTCGGAACTGTCAGAGGCGACGCGGCGAGGAGGCAAAGGTGGCATGGACTTGTCAGTCCGTTGCACGTAGTGCTCATTATGGCCAGCCGCCCTCGACCCCCGTGCGGCAGCACGACTCCTGCTTGGACGAGCCATGTCTGTGGAGTTTCAAGAAAAAAAATGCATTAGAGATTATGCTGAAAAATATCTCGATGCAGGAGCTATGCTCAAGCCCAAGTCCCTCAGCGGACGTGTTACAACATTTATGTAAGTGCACGGGCCATCCGCCCCTGCCTCCGGCTGTCTCGGATGTCCCGTGGGGGGCACTTGTTGTAACCAGAAAATGAATGTATATATATACGTTTATATATGTACGCATGTATGCGTCAAAAGCCGATGCTTACGGTGTTGGCTCTTTCCAACCCGTTCTATCCCGCGGAAGCGAGGAGAACCCGCGATAAACCCACGGAGACTATTATAGTCATGTGGTTCCGGGTTTTAATCAATCAACTCAAACCCTAAGGGTGTGAAGACGTGCTATGCACATTGTTTTGGTACCTCGACGGCGTGTATCACGTCTCGTAGGATCAAAAACTCCTTCCCCGACGGACGAGCGAGGCGCGGAAGACAACGAACAAGGCGAGGAGAAGGCTTTTTCCTCTTCCACGTGGAGCCAAGTGCAGAAATGTCGCTGTCGAAGCCGTACGGAGCTTTTTTGAAGAAGCCAAGGGAACGGCCCGAGGAGGGGGGAACCCGCCCGGGGTATAAAGCCCCCGGGCAGGTCTCCCGGCGGCTGCGCGCTGGCGGGCGGACCGCCCGGGGGCGCGGCGCCCCCGGGCGGGTCCGCCCGGGGTGCCGCGCGCCCGGGCGGGTCCGCCCGGGGTGCTGCGCCCCCGGGCCGGTCCGCCCGGGGTGCTGCGCACTCGGGCCAGCCTATCAACCGCCGTTTCTACAAAAAAAATTTCGATTTTTGGAGGGAAAGGGACCCGCCCGGGGTCGCCTTGACCCGCCCGGGTCCCACTTCCCCCGGGCCGGTTCCCTACTTTCTATAAATAGACCCCATGGGTCCCATAGACACACACGGAGAAGAACGGAAAAGAAAGAGGAGAAGTGGACTTGACTAGACTTCAAGTTCAAGTCGTTCGTTGTCTTTTGGTCCGAGTGGGGTAAGTCCCCGGACTTTGTGTATATGCCCCTACGGGGTATATTTACAATTATGCCCTTCAACGGGCCGTGTTCGTAATGTGTTATGCAACGAGTGACGGACTTATGCAATTGTGTCATTATGTCTTTACGATGACAAATTGTAAAAAATGTCCTCCTCGAGGTCATGAAAGGCCTAAGTCCTGTAAATTGCAATTTTACCCTGCAACTTTTGTAATTAGGGGTATGCCCCTACTTCCCGCCATGATGCGGATGTATGTACAGTCGATCATTCGTCGACATCCTTTTTGTACTCATGCAAAACTATAAGAGCACATTATTATGCCCGACACATTTCATTAATGCATTTTTGCATATAAACCCCGACTCTCTAAGAGCTTGTATACGTACCCTTACTTCCAACCAATTGAACCCGTGAGTGTCTTCTCCAGAACCTCCCGTTGTCGACTTGGTCTGGGAGTGCTGTTGGCTCAGTCCAGCGCTCGGGGTCATCTTAAACCTAGGCCTAGGGTTTGGTAAAGTTACTGAAATACCCCTGTGACCTAAGAAGTGATCTAACGGTCTCCTAAACCTTCTGAAAAGGGCCTCAGAGTCTTGGAAGGTTAGTAACCCGGCTTTATATCTACCTCAGCCCAGAAACTCCTAAATCCCTCTGGTCTGGTTATTTACTAAAATACCCATAGGTCTGAGATGGCCACTTAAACCCCAGTGGTCCACCTCAACATACTCAGTCAGGGTCTCCGTCAGCTCCCCCGTCCTGTTTTAAGCAAACCTACTCTATTGGCTAGAGCCTCGAGGAAGAACTTTAAGCCTTCATGTTGTCATTTAATCAAGGGTGTTCAGACATTAAGCCGATGTAAATCAACGCCGACTCCGGTCGGCGGGGAGAGGTCCAGCACTCGAACCTATATCGTCTGATACGACGCGCACCCACGGAACCCTCTCTACGCAGAGGAGTGTTTCTTTTCAAAAAGAACCAAAAATCTACCTTTTATCCACGATAAAAGTCGACCTTTTAGATTTTTTCCGTGTCTCACAGTACCGAAAAATACTACTTGTAAGAATCATGATTCGCAGTACCACCCGGTACATATCGGTACTGGGTGGTACATCTCGTTATTGGACCAGATCGGTCCAGTTCAGCCATTTAGGTATTGGTACAGAATGATACCTATTAAAAATTTTAAAAAAATGCCGGACGAACCGGCACCCTCCTCCCTCCCACAACGGCACAGCCAGCGACACCACCAGCAATCGACCGTGGAGCCCCACCAACTAGCAACTTCCTGCCGGCCACCGCAACCCCACCGCAACGTGTCACGCAGTCTATGTTCGCAAAGAGGACACTTAAAAAATGGACAACAAGAGAGAGAGAGAGAGAGAGAGAGAGAGAAGGAACCTCTGTGGATGTGGGGCCTGTTGGGTTCGTGGCACTTCCTCCTTGTCTTTGACAATGGTTTTGATGATTCCAATATATTGTGTGTTTTACGTATGCTTTGCATTGTAAATATTCTGTGTAAGGTTTGTGGAAATATGCATTGATCATCTTGATCTTGATGCTCACATCATGATATCTTATTTTGTATGTTGAAATTCAATGGCTCCTCATGAAGATATTTTTAATGATGTCTCATGTATTCTGTTCATGGCTTAGGAGCATTTCATCTGAATACTGTGTCTTTCAATGGTTGTCAAAAGGTTTGCTAGATGGTCATTTCATTTTCAGATTAGCTGAAGGACCCTCATTGCACTTCATGAGTGCCGACACCCATCATAAGTGTCGACACCTCGTTTGTTGCTGTTCTTGTTTGAAGATATCTTAAGCATGCTAATTGTAAGGATTTATTGTTGCTTGAGAGAGCATATGTTTGAGAGAGCATATTCATTACATGATCATTTTTGCTGCAATTGAAGATGGTTTTTCACTTGTCATTGAAATTGGGTTTTATAGCATCATCTTGCATTCTGATAATTGGGTATTTAATGTCAGGAATTCATAATGCCTTCACTGTGGGTTTTCATATGGTTAGATCAATGGCTAACTGAAATTCAGCCTGTTGTTAATGAATGTGGAAAGTCTGGGATAAGAGCTCTGATTAGTGTTGTAGTTCATGTCTTGCTTGAACTATATTGAAACATGGTTACTCATGCAGAAATCTAATTAACTTTGACCTGCTCAACATTGCACCGACCCAACCACTCATATGCATTGACCATTAGTTCATATGCACAGACATTGTTGATTGCATTGAGTGTTTGAGGATTTCATTGGCTATGCTTGAAGTTAGAAATGAATGACAATCTGTATAAGTGCAGGTTCATTGTGGAACTTCCTCTCAAATCTTGATCCAAGGTAAGAAATCATGTGTTATTGCAATTTCATGTGGATAGAATGGTTATGGCTCAAATCTGGTTTAATCCTTGGCATAAGCTTATGTTTGAATGAATTCTTATGTGGCTAGATTAGTTGTAATTCATCTCTAGCATGTATGGGGTTAATGTCCTTGGTTATTTCAGTTTTGTTAAGTCCCTGGTCAAGGGTCGACCCCTGGGAGTTGATTTTTCAAACTCGCACGGGTTCCTCACTGGCAGTCGAAAGGGTCGACCCCTGGGAGTTGTTGTTTTTCTCGCCATTTGCACCGACCCACCTTTGCCATTTCTTTGAGTGTGCGTGCCGTCTTTGGCACTTGCACCGACCATATCTGGCATTGCACCAACTTTCCCTAACAGCTGTTAAAAGTTTGCACCAACCTTTCATTTGCACTGACCTGTGCACCGATCGCATTTGCTGGTTTGCACCGACCCTATCCCTTTGTAAAACTTGCACCGAGTTTCATTTGTGCGTTCTTTGTGTTTTACACAGTGTGCTCAAACCTTGTGCTATGCTCTGTGCTATGCACAGACTCTGTGCAACATATGCACAGACCCTGTGCTACATGCACAGACTCTGACCCTTACTTGCACCGACGCAATCCTTGTCACATGCATGTGCATGCCTTGCACCGACCCTGTCTATAGGCTTCAAAAAGCTTGCACCGACCCATGTTTCTACTTGATAAGAGTGCTCCGACCCTGTTTTTGCACCGACCCATCTAATGTGCACAGACCCTGTGCGTTATGCATAGACTCTTGTCCATGCTACATGTGCACTCCATGCTATATATGCACATACTTCAACTTGCACTGACCTGGTCTTTACTTTAATGCACCGACCCTGCCTTTTTCATATGTATCGACCATGGGATAACTAGCACAACTGTGTATTGGTTTTTCTGTGTGTTGGTAGGCTTCTGGACTGTTCGGATCGTGTTTTCCAGATGGGTTTCGTAAGACCCACTTTGTGATCCGATTGGACTGAACTTTTACTGTTTTACCACATTACCCTTGGGGTTTTACCCATCTATTGGGTGTGTATTTGAAGGGTTTTTTACAAGGGCTTTTGTCGTCTTTTGTTTATATTCCTGCCCTATATATATGCTGCGATCTCCATCGTGGGAATCATTCCCCTGCGCTTATTGTTCTATACTTTTGCAGGGAAAAGAAGAGAGAGGGCGGCCACAAGGTGGAGAGGAGAGGGCTTTGAGAGATTCATCAACTTTTGGTGTTTGCAGGAGCGTTTGAAACTTGGATCTGAAGATACTCATCTTGTACGAGCTGCGGTCATTGCAGACAAGCCAGGATCTTCAAAAAGGAGGACCGGCTGCTTCAACCTGCTATAGATCGACCTCCCACCGTTGAGAGCTTCAAAGAAGAAACGTCTATGGCCATTTATCAACAAGGAGATATTTCTACATTCTCTCTATGTTTATCTCTCTGAGTGCTTCATAGTTTATCTTCATCTACATACTGATGTGGGCGTATATTGTATATCTTCTTGTTTTTCGGAATATTAGAATATATGTGTGTGGTGTACGGGACTGCGTCTCCGTGTGGTCTTAGTGTCTGAGGTGTGTTCCCCGACGTGGTGTGTATGTGCTGCAGTGGCAGCATTTTGGGGCTTGTCCCCGTGTGGATATTTGATAAGTGTGTATTTTTACATATTAATTCATGTTATACACATTTGTTATGAGCTTTAATACTAATAAATATGCACGTGTCACACTTACTTTTAATTTAGAGTCAAATATTTAATTTTATGGAATTAAATAATTTTAATAACGATATTTACTTATTTATGCAGGCACTCGGTACGAGGGAAGCGACAAGAAATAAATATATAAAAAAATAAAAAATAAAAAATAATAATAAAAGCTAAAAGCTCATGGACTTGTTCAAAAAGAAAAGAAAAAAAAGAGAAAAAAAACCTAAATTTATTTGATATTTTTTTGGGCTTTTATAAGATATATACATAATATATATATATCCATATATATAATATAATATATATATATATATAATATATATATATATATATATATTATGTGTGTGTGTGTGTGTGTGTTTTTGTTTGCAGGAAGGCGCGCCCGCGCTTTCACGCGGGCACGGGCGACGAAGGGGGGAGAGGCACGGTCAACGCGCCTTCCGCGCGCGTCAAAGGCGGTGGGCGCACCAGCAGAGGAGAGAGAGGGAGCGCGGCGGCGGCACACGGGCGGCGCACGCGTCCAGGAAGAGAGAGAAAGAGAGAGAAAGAGAGAGAAAGGGAGAGAGGAAGAAAAAAAATAGAAAAAAATCAGAAAAAAATGTAAAAGTGTGCAACACATGTTGGCACACAATTCTGAGTCAACAATGACAGCAATGGGTTGTGTTTTTCAACAAAAGAGGCAAGAAATGTTAAAGTGTTCACATAGGGAATGGGGTTGTGTTAACCCTATAAAATGGGCTTCTATTGTAAGGAGTGGGAAGGAGTTGCTAAGAGTTGTAAGGAGTTGCTTGGAGTTTTTGTTATTCATTCTTGTTGACCTTAGTAGAGCTACATAGGAGAGTTAGAGGGTGTTACTTTGAGAGCTTTTGATGTAAACTTTGTAAGTTGATGTTGTTATAATGAAGGATTTGTTTAAGCATTTAGTCCTTTCTTAGTCCTATTACTTGTTGTTCTGATCTCTATTTCATTTTCCTGTCTTCACGAAAGTTGTTCATCTTTAAGTGTTCTCCAATTTCTCTTTCTATCATTTCCCTTAATTCCTTCTAATTTGAAAGTTATTTCCCGTTTTTCTAAAATCTGTTCTATGTGATTACTGTTCATCCGAGGTGATACCTTCTAGTATTCTTCTGTTTTGAAGCCTTTCCAATCCTCTTTTCACTCTGAGTTCTTCATGAAAGTTGCTCTTCTTTTATAAATCTAGATTTTATTCTTCTATCACTTCTTCTAATTCTTCTTCATTTGTGAGTTATAATTAACTTTTCACTGTTCTGTTTTCTGCCATTTTACTGTTCATCCGCACCGATAGATCTTGATTTTTCACGTTTTTCACTGTCTTCCTCTCGTTTTCTATCTCTGTGGTCTTCATCAAACTTCTTCCTCTTTTCATTCTCTACAACTTTCATTTCTTCCACTTCTTCTAATTCCCTCTAGATTTTAAATTATTCTCTTCCTTCCAACCCCCTATTTTCAATATAATTCTATTGTGTTTTCAACTTGTTTTCGTTCCTATTTCTATCCATCTCCATCTCTTCACAATTTCTGCACACACCGAAGGCGGTTAGTCATCTTCCGGTCATCTCACGGCGTCGACTTCTAAGGCGAAGTGATCTTCATCCAAGGCTCGGCGAGAAAACGGCGGCGTTCTTCATCCATTGGCTAAAATTTCTTTCACTTTTCTCTTCTTATTCAAAGTTGCAATTTAATTTCCTTTAGTGTTAATCGCACTCAAAAGATAAAAATTAGTTTTCAAAACATAAGGATATTTTCCAACTTGATCTATAAAGATTTTTTCTCCTCGTGGGATCGACCCGTATTTATCACTGTACTCGTATTTCCAAAATTATTTAAGTGAGTGAGTGCGATTTTATCAATTTTAAAATTTGTGTGGCACAGCATTTTTAAACGACGGGTGCCGAGCGCATCAATATTGCTGCGGAAGCAGCATGTGTGGTGTTGGGGTTCGTCCCCGTGTTGCTACGTTTCGTAGCGTGGAGTGAAGCCTCACCGAGTTCGGTGAGGGGTGGACGTAGGGAGTCCGTCGTGGTCCCGAACCACCTAAAAATCTCTGTGTTGCATGTGGTTTGCCTGTGTGATTGTCATTTTCTCCTATCTCCATTCACAGGTCAATTTGTAGATTTTTATTCATGTCACCTCCACACATTACTACCTCCGTTATCCGTGTTTGGTTTGTGTTCAATCGTTATTTGCATTGACAAGCCGTGTGGGATCGAAAAGATCGAGAGAACCTTTTAGATCTCACGTTTGTTTAGGGTAATTAACACTGTTAGTTTTAATTCCACTGTGTTTAGTTAAGAAAGTTTTTAAAATCCGCCATCTCGGCAAGGGGACAATTCAACCCCCCTTCTTGTCCGTCATCTCTCTGAGCCAACAGGGCCGAAGCGACGGCAGAAGATGATGAAGCAGGCTTTGGATGACGACGGCGACGATGGCTTTGGACGACAGAGACTATGGCGACGGCGGCCTCGACTGGCGGAGGCGGTGTCTTTGGCCAATGGAGAACTCCCAAGTCCCAAACACTAGGGTAGAAAGGGAGGAAAATGGCAATGGGGTCGGGGGGTGTCGGGGGTCAGAATGGGAGTGGGGTTTTTTATAACTCTTTAGTAGCCGGAACCGGCTTCTGGATCCGATTTTGGGCTCTCGTGTCAACAGGTCGGGCGGGAAGTGGGCTGGGCTGGGTGGGGAACCGGATGGGGAAGAGGGAAACCGAACTGGTACCAGGTGGCACGTACCAGTACCAATACCAATACCAGTCAGGGGAACCGGATGGGGAAGAGGGAAACTACCCGGTACCGAATCGATACTAGGCAGTATGTACCAATATCGGTACCGATACCGGAACTGACCGGTACTAATAATGCGAACCCTGGTAGGAATGCTTTACCCATCAATTAGAACTATATCTTCCTGTGCCACTCTCACATTACTAAAATTGCAGTGCATAAACTCTGACTTACTCCTACTAATTCTAAAACCTTTAGGCTCTTAAGGCATACCTCCAACGTTCTAATTTATCACTGTTGCACCGGCAACATTTCTCAAATGAATCGAGATCTCGAGTTGGTCGAGATTCAACATTCGGCGTACTGCCGCTCCGTGAAATATTTCCACACGTTGAGACTCTATGACCCATGTATTATCTCAATTATAAACCCCTCACAGCAATCGAGGTGGTTGAAAGCCAAGTTAAACCCACGACGACTGTCAGGGTCAGACGAACTCTAAGAAGCGAGAAGCAAGGATTCCTTCCTCGGATATCCAAGGTGAAGAATAATAATAAAAAAAGATCTCGCAGCAAAGAAAGCGGGCGGAAAAGAGGGTGTACACACCTTCGGAGAAGTCTAACGCACGTGTATCACGCAACTCGGACGAGCACAAGTCCCCTCTTTTCGGTCGATGGCACGGGAAAGAAGAAAAATGAACAAGAGACGCGCTTCCTCCTCTCTCCACGCGGTGTGTTGTCAGCAAAAGTGCTAAAAAAATCTATGGGGCAGGGTTTAAGCAAGGAGAAGACCCGGGGGAACCCGTCCGGGGTCGGACGAACCCACGCAGGGTCGCCCCACCCTGGATAGTCCCGTACGCGGTCGGGCGGACCCGTCCGAGGTAGTCCGACCCCGGGAGCGACCCCGGCGGGGCCCATCAGGGGTCATTTGACCCCGACAGGACCCGCCCGGGGTCATTTGACCACCGCGGGACCTGCTCGGGACAAGTCCCGCGCGGCCTGCCCAGGGTCGTTTGACCCTGGGTGGGGTCACCGGGGTCATTTGACCTCGCTGCCCTCTCTCTTAAAAAAAAGGAGAAGAAGAAAAAGAAAAAATGGGAGGGAAAGAAGAGACCCTCCTGGGGTCATTTCAAATCCCGCCCACCTTGTACGGGGTAAATCAACCCCGATGGCTTCTCACCTTCTATAAATACCCCCCGGGGGTCAAAGGAGAAAAAGGATCTACACATACGGACCTACGTGAAGACACACGGAGACAGAGCAACACAACGCAAGGAGTCTTGTTCGTTGTCTGGCCCACTAAGGGTATGTTATACTCGGGGTCTTGTATTTATGCCCTTGGAGGGGTCTTGTGTTTATGCCCCTGGAGGCTATATTTGTAATTTTCTACGCACCCTGGATGGCCAAATTATGTAATTCCACCAGATAATGAGGAATTACAGAAATGCCCCTCACAGAACTACAAGAGAAATTCAAGTCCTGTTGTTTGCAGTTTTACCCTACAACTCTTTGTAATTGGGACTATGCCCCTTAATGTTCCATGTCAGTGCGGAGACCCCTCCTTTCTTTTGTATAGTCGACAATTCGCCGACAACATTGTATTCATATATGAATACACTCATTTGCTCCCTTTGGTGTTCATTGAGAAATCCCTAAATGGATCCAAACTTTTAACAAATTGTGCCTATACTCCTCTCTCTCGGAAATGAACACGTGTGGGCCTTCTATGAAGCCCAATGTCGTTCTTCCACTTAGAGGTAGTGTCAAACCAACCTTGAGCTTAAGCGTGGTCTCAAACCTTAAGCCTACCCTGACTTGGTAAAATTACCAACATACCCCTGGAGATCCGAATTTACCAAAATACCCCCTGAGTTTAGGAAACATCCCGACACTTTGAAAATGCAATTGCAGCCATATCTCTCGTTACAGGGTTTTTGCCTAACCTAGCGGCCTTTGATGAAACCCTAAGTCTATTAATATTTCGGAGATGAATGAGAATCGACTTCAAACCACGCAAGCGAGCCTGCTCTCAGTATCAGGTCCCTTATAGCAGACCTTATGATTTCTTTGACAGTTAAACAAAGGTGTTCGGACGTTATGCCGATATAAATTAACACTGATTGCGGTCAGTAGGGAAAGGTCTAACACTCGAACCCAAATCGTCTGATACGAAACGCACCCACGGAATAAACCCTGCACAGGCTATTTATACAGCCCCTCTACGTGCATCTTCATAAATTTCTCCTTTTTCTTCAAAGGCCCAATAAGAAATTTATGGAACCAAGTTCTTTTTTAAAAAAATGGAATATATTCCGTGACCAACAATCACCAAGATATATTATGCATTTAACTATATTTAGATCCCACAAAACTCAAATTTATATGCAAGACATCTCGAGCATGCATGTCGTGCAACCTCAACCCTCCATCCTAGGGCTTTAGCTTGACACTGAGATTTCTGCAAGCTGTCAGGTAAAACTTTATTCATATATTTACTTCCCTTTCTTATTGTAAATACTAAATAAACATAGACATGTTTTAATTTACAACCATACAAATTAACTAGACTATTTTCATACTAATATGTTCTCAAGAATCCAGTATCCTTTAACATACCCCTCCTCAACCGAAACTTTAGTATTATAAGGCAACATCCTAGAAATTATAGGTGGCGATTCTTAGATATTTGACAGCAAATTTCATCCTCAAAAGGGATGGATCATGGATGCCCACCTTCCCTAAGGTTTATTCAAAGCCAACCAAAGTGATCCTAGACATCTTCCTTCAAAAATATTGTACCATGGAAATTGGGATCCAATCCACCAACAAGTAATGGACAGTGTAGAAATGATATTACACTTTCCTTGTGAAGCTCTGCTTCACAAGAACTTTAGGAGCATGAAGCATCTCTAACTATGTAACTTGCATACTCATATACATGCATAGATATGTATAAGGGTTTTTTTTCTTTTTAGTCCCTACAAATAAGCGTATGTTTTAATCCCTCAAATACAACTATTATTTTTAAAGTCCCTCAAATCTTCGTCGTTGTACTTATTAGTCCCTACCGTTAGTTTCAGTAACTAGAGTTGAATGTAACCTAGGTTAAATTAACTTAAGGTGAGTAAAAGACTAAAATAACCCTATTTAAACTGTGGGCCCCACACTCCTCTCTCTCTCGTCGTTGTAGCTATGGGCCCCACCTCCTCTCTCCGGCGCAGGCATCCCGCCCGCAAGGATGCAGACGTAGAGTGAGAGAGAGAGAATAGGGAGACACCGGAGCTCCCCCTCCGACGGTGACAGAGTGAGAGTGAGAGGGAGAGATAGAGAGAGAGCGAGAGTGAGAGAGAGAGGGGGATGCCAGACGGCGGTGACAGAGTGAGAGAGAGAGAGAGAGAGAGAGAGAGAGAGGGATGCCGGACGGCGGTGACAGAGTGAGGGAGAGGGGGAGGGGGGATGCCGGAGAGAGTCGGTGGTGACAGAGGGAGAGGGAGAGAGAGGGGGAGGGGGGATGCCATAGAGAGCTAGCGGTGACAGAGGGTCGGAGAGGGAGAGGGAGAGAGAGAGAGAGGGGGAGTGGATGGAGTGAGAGAGAGAGAGAGTGCGGGGAGGGGGGCGCCGGACGGCCGGAGGCGTCTCCCCCTCAGACGACGGTGACAGAGGGGGAGAGAGCAAGAGGGAGAGGGAGAGGGAGAGAGAGAGAGGGAGTGGATGGGGTGAGAGAGTGAGGGGAGGGAGACGCCGGACGGCGGCGGTGACAGGGGAGAGAGAGAGAGAGAGAGAGCGAGTGAGAAAGGCACAGGGAGAGAGAAGAGGGAGATGAAATCGCTCCATCTGAGTACGATTTTAGCTCGCTCCTCTCTCTCTTCGTGCCTTCCTCTTTCTCTTTCATCTCGCTCTCTCTCTGTGCCTTCCTCTCTCTCTCTCTCTCCCTCCTTCTCCCTTTGTCTCTGCCTTCCTCTCTCTCTCTCCCTCTACCTTTGTCACCACCGGAGCCGGAGGAGGAGATGCCTCCGGCGTCCCCCCTCCCTGCACTCTCTCCCTCTCTCACCCCATACCCACCCTCTCTCTCTCTCTCACCCCATCCCCCTCTCTCTTCCCTCCGATGACGAAGCTCCCCCCTCTCCCTACTATACCCCCCCCCACCCCCCAAATTTCGGTGTCTACAGAAAGGCCCCGCTAGCTATACCCTCAGGCTTGTGCCACCATCATTGTCCCCATCAATACCACCATCTATCGTTGCAGGAGGGGGGAAATTGGATTGGGGAAAGAGAGGGTAGGGGGAGAGAAAGAGAGATAGAGAGGCAATGATGAGAGAGAGAGAACAGGGATATTTTCAACATTTCCCCTGTCCCGTTAGTTTAGGATGGAATATTCTCCCGTATATCCGCTTCTTCTAATGCCCGTAAACTATAGGGACTTAAAAATAAGAATTAAAAGATTATAGGGACTTTAAAAATAATAGTTGCATTTGACGGACTAAAAGGAAAATACGCTTATTTGTAGGGACTAAAAAGAAAAAAACGTATGTATACTTGTATACATATAAACACATAAATAGTGTCCAAATCCACTTTTGAAGTGAAAGTTTTTTCTGAATTCATTAGTGAACTTTGTTAAGAAATCCCCTTGTAAAGAAGACTATCTCCTGAAATAGATGTTCACTGAAGTGTTAGCATACAATTAGGGGAAGGAAAAATAAACATTATATTTCTTGAAAGGCAAAAAGGAAACTTCCTATTATTTGAATTTAAAATTCAGGTAGAGGTCACCAGACTTACCGGAGTTTCAGCTCTATGTTTCTTCACAGGATGATCAGAACTAAAGGTCCTCACTCTCCTGCTAGCCCAAGAGCAGCGTAGGAAAAGTTCTTGCAAATGATTGTAGATGCTGCATAGCATCACCAACAAAGAGGAGACATTAGCAAAAGATTTTTTAGAGGAAAGTCAATGTGGACCAGTTAAAGGTTTTAAGTATTGTAAAACATAATTCATTGAAACAGATGATTAAAAGGTGTCAACTTTGCTCTCAAAAAAAGTCAAGAAATAAACCTAAAACAGTGTCATTTTTCATAAATCTGCATGTACATATCATGAACCAAAAAATAATGTTCTTTGTTTTTAGATGAATAAAACTTCATTTTAATAGAAGCTTCACTCTTTGAAAATTTGCCAAAAAGTAACAGCTTTCACTTGGAGCATGCAAGCTGTTGAAAGAATCATTCGATATCTTTTCACTTAGTTCCCTGTCCAGGAAGCTTATGGAGATGGAATTCAATCTAACTCAGTTGTAGTATGTTGAATTTAGTGGTCATAAGACAATCAACTTGTAATTGATAAATGGGAGAAACACCAAGAGAGAATATCCATTAGGCATTCATTTTGTTGAATTCTTTTGTACGATTAGTAGAGAAATCGCAGCACAAACATCCCTAATGAATTTGTATAGTGTCCCTTTCAATTTACTTCGACTCCACATTGCTCTCTATTATAATTTATCCAGACTGTTCTCTTTTAATGAGGATCAACCTTTTAATTGAGAAAAAACCCTTTAAAAAGCACATGATCTTTTAGCCCTCTACATGATGTTTGCATTCTATAAATGACATGAGTCCAAAATGATCATCAAATTTATAAACCGATGTAATTCAAGAACATGATTTAGAAAAAACAATAGCACAGATCAATGTGGGGGCTGACCGTCCTATGCTCCAATGCAATTTTCCTCTTTAAACTCCCTGACCCTCTATGGTAGCTCTCAACCCTCTTCATATAACCTATTGCTCTTTCACTACACCTCTTTCTCTCTATGCTGTTGTCTATATTGTGACAACACTAACATAGCCACAACAAATCTCTAACCAAGAAGCCACAACACGAGTTTGGGATATGCACAATTTGCGATAAAGGTTTTAAAGGTTCAAAAGACCATTAACAGTCCAGAGCTCGAGAAACCAGCAATTCAGTGCTCTGTTTTAGGTGTTCAAAAGACCACTAAGAGAAACCCTAGGTTCTTTAGGGAGCCTGGGATGTAAAAGGATGTTCAGGTCAAGTCAAAGCTTAGATGATACTTAAAAAAATAAAGAAATCACTGTTATGCTGATAATTGTGTTACAACCGTGTGATTCCCGGCTAAGGACCATTCTGACATCAGATGTTGAGGCATGATAACCCTTATGTATGGAATTTTAGGGTAAAGATTTGGGAATTAAAAAAATTGTAAATAAGTAAACCTATTAATAGGAATGTACATATAAATAGTGTAAGAAATAGGAGAAATAGAAGAGAGGAAAAGAGGAAGAAAGAATAAGAACGAGAGGAACGAACATGCGTGCAGAAAACATGACCTGCGGTCTTGAGAATTAAACCGCAGGTCTCGTCTCCTCTATTTATATAATTCATCATCATCATCATCAGAGCCTTATCCCAATTATTTGGGGTCGGCTACATGAATCCTATTCCGCCAAAGATTTCTATCAAGTGCAATATTCATATTTAAATATTTCTATTTATATAATTATTAAGTAAAAAAAGAGTACATGACACAAATACCCCTCATACTAGGAGTAATAACACAAATACCCTGACCTAATAGAAAAGAGACAAACAAGAACAAAGCCAGGGACAAAAATGCCCCTACTAGAAGCGCTATTTTCCACAAATAGCATAAACTTGGATGGTTGTGATTCTCTGCGATTTGCAGAAAAGTTGTTTTTTCTTGGCTTGTGGTGAAGTGAATCTCATACAAATAGCAGCCCTTACTAAGTGTCCCTGGGGTTAGAGGACAAGGTTCCTGTCCATTGATTATTTGGAGTTGTCCCTTATATGTGGACCAGAGTCTGGGTCCAAGGCTATTGTACTGAATGATCAGACAATAAGTGAGATCTTCACTTGTATGCTCACTTAGATGGGTTCTAAAATGGCATAGTATCATATAGATTATGTGTTCCAGCAAGTCATTGTACTAGTCTTAACTTTCAGGACAGTCAGTGCACCCGTCAGGGTGGACATGTGGAGGCTGAATGAGTCTGCAAAAATTGCGTGACCCAATCCAGGGCTTATTATTAATGTTGCTGTGGCTAGTGGGTTGGCGACCCCAATACTTCATGCAGACAGACCAGACCACCAAGGGACAGAGAGGCAACCAACCACTCAAGACAGTGGTGATTCAATAGTCTATTCTAGCATTGAATGGATATGGTTGTCCTGCTGTAGTTCCTCAGTGCCTACATTACTATGTCCTTTTTAACTAATTACTTCACTTACCCTAGAATTATTACTCTCTCACTCAGCTTAATGGTTTGCCTGCCTTACAATGTTTACGTCTAAACAGAATGGGAATGAATAATGGAAGCTTGGAAAAATTGTTAGTCGCTGTTTAGTCTGTTAAACTAATGTTGTTGCGAGTCTGTATTACTGTTCACTGTTTTAATGTAACTTCACTATCACTATAAAAACTATCCTGTTAGCTATATAACCATTACTGTCACTGTGTTGTTCAGTTACCGTACCATTATTACTGTTACCATTCCCAAGGTCACTGTTACTATTCTTCTTATCACTACTTTTACTGTCATTATCTTGTGTGATGCTGAGATTTTGCAGTCGTGTGGTAGAGTATCCCCATATGAGTTCAGGGAGCTCACCGCCACTTGAATTGCTGTTGTTAGTTGATAGGTGCACAGCACCAATGGTGATGACAACTGAAATGTTTTTGAGCAGCAGCAATGTAACCCTGGAGAGTACACTGTTGTACCTTCCTTTCCTTATAGGATATGCATAAGTTGATACACTTGGCTACATACTACCTAATACTTTAACTGTTGTTCCTACGTAGTTGATGTACTATTGTTCCTTGTAAACACTTCTGAGTGGTTACATGTATGTCCAGTGGTGAATGTTATTCCACCATGGCTTGCATAAGTCCCAGCACATGGTATGGGTATCCCACCTGAGTGATGGCTCCTGACATGGTCAGATGCTAGGCTATAGACCGAATCACAGTTGCCACATTTTATTTTGGAAAATGACTTATATTCCCCCTCAGAAGACAGTGCAATCAATATCAACCTAATCAAATCATCTAATCAAAACATAGGTGTTGAGTTAAGGGAATCCTCTACAAATAAAGAGAAAAAGAAACCCACAAATTATCCGATGTGGGGACTACACCTAAACACCCACCCCCACCAGCACCAAATACATATAGTAATAAGTGGCGCTATTGAACAGGTGAGGCAGCACCATGAGTAAGCCCAACTTTCATACCATGTTGAAGGCCCGACCTTTAACTCAAAACCTAGACATTGAGTTGAGGGAATCCTATATGGATAAAGAGAGAAGGTGCCCATAGATTTTCTAATGTGAGACTAAACCTCAACACCCCCCTGGCGCCAAACCCGAATGGTTACGATATAAGCAAGATTTGCCATTTGGATCTTGGCCTCAGGGTGGTCGAAGAGAAGAGATCTTGGAGAGATCTCCATAAAATCTCAGGAGATCGAGACAATGCAAAAAATAAAAAGATGTACACATATACGTATAATAAGAATCAAGGAATGTTCTATTGGATTAAGTCAATTTCCCGAAAATTTGAAGAGCAAAGATATCAGAGAAAAATGGGGAATAATGGCCAAAGATCGTAATATTTTTATACTATTTAGAAAATGCCATTTAGCCGTTCAATATGATTAAATTATCACAATATTATAAGGAAAACATAAAAGCATATTTACACAAATAAGAATTGCTTTTTCGAATCTCAATGCTATCTCAACATGTTAGAGAGCTCCTCCTCTATCATCTTCATATCTTCACCTTCCTCTTCTTCCTCTTCTTTTTTCCCTCCTCTTCCTCCTTTATCTTACTCTTCTATCTCCCTCTTGTTCTTGATCTCGGTAGAGATTCTTCTCAGAACCCTTGGAGAGACAGAGATATCAAAGATCTAATAAGAGATGGAAAACCATGGATATAAGTGGCGCTATTGAATGGGTGAAACATGCCAATGAGTAAGCCCAGCTCTGATAACATGATATCTGAACTCCAACTCAAAACCTAGGCATTAAGTCGAGGGAATCCTCTACATAAAGAAAGAGGGTGCCCACAGATTATCCAATTAGGGATTTTTGTGCACAACATGCAGGCTCTAAGAAGTGCCTTAATTGGTGATGTTTTAGGTTGTCATGTTGCCTATGATGATGTTGTGTTCGCACTGAAATTCCGATGGAAGCATTATTCTAAATGGTTCAGTGTAAGATGTCGTTCAGTAGTTTGTTTTCTTCTCCGATGCGAAACTCAAACGAGTCCTCAAAACCACTACACTTCAAGTCAGTAACTGTTCCTTAGTGTTGACTTAGTGTGGTCCGACTGGCAAGAGGGGTGTGGTATGAAGTCAGCGACCAAGGGTCCTGAGATGGATTCATCTTTCAGGAATTCTGTTGCCACGTTGGAGTGTGGAGGCTTTGTCCAGTTTCGTTTCTTCGTTTGGTTTCCTTATTGGGGTGGATGACCAAACTAAGAGGTAGAAGTCTGGAATTTGCATGACTTTTGGTTGAGTTCAAGTCATCGTGGGAGGTTCCAAAACACGTTAAAGTGAGATGGCAGTCTTCGTATTTCTGGGTGAATGTTGAGGTTGAAGGTTTAGTGCAGGTGGCTGCCACAAGTGGTCAGGTGGTCCCATCTTACACCGATGTCGTTAAAGGGTTGCAGTGGGCCACAAGGATGGTAGTATCGGTTTCGGTACCGGTTTCGGCCGGTACCGAAACCGATACGTATCGGTTTCGGTTTCGGTTTCGGCCGAAACCGGTTCAAAACAGTCAGAAAAGGCAAAAAATGTATTGAGCAGGTCTGGTTTCGGTCGGTTTCGGTCCGGTTTCGGTCCGAAACCGGACGGTTTCGATCCGAAACCATTAAAAAAATTATTTTCTTTGGTATCGGACTTGTTACAGTGACAAGGCCCGTTTCAGTTTCGATATCGGCCGAAACCGATACGTTTCGGCCGAAACGTATCGGTTTCGGCCGATACTGCCATCTGGTCCAGGGCAACTGAGGACGGCATTCTGAGTTTGAAGATGACTCGGGCAGTTCGTACGCCAATTCAACAAAGTCCGAAAGTTAGCTAGGTTTCCATTGCTCTTGCTTGTCCAGCTTTAGGGGGAAATGATCCCCATAAATCGTGTCCTCCCACTGGTAGAGAGTGATTCCCAGGCAAGGAAGGTTCCCAAAATTCCATTCAAATTTCAAAAAACAATGAAGGGGCCGAGGTAGATAAAAGTGGCCAGTCCAAAGTTGGGGATGAAACTTGGCAGCAAGCTGTTTCACAGTTGGCGTCCAAAATTATTATTGGCCTTAAAAAGGTGGTCAATAGGCATCAACATAGAAAGGCTTTTCATGTCTATCAGCGGCGCAGAGGCTTGAAGACTAGCAATGCCAGCTATGAGGACTGTGCTTCTACAGCTGGATTGCCTTGTGAGGTCCAACAGGTGGCTGCCACTCCTGTGATTCCTCTGTGGCAGGTTGAGGAGGCTGGTCTGCTCCCGGGGATCTGCCCTCTGTTTGCATCGGAAATTGGTATGCAGGTTGGTCTGCTTCAGGGGGTCTGCCCGCCGTTTGCATCAGAAATTAGTGTTCTGCCCCACCCTTCTGAGCATGCAGATGCTAATGCTGTTCGATCATCTGCAGAGAAAGCTCCATTGTAGGAGGATGTGGAGCCATCCCTTGAATGTCATGGTGACGATCCTGTGGAGAATTCTGTCAGTGTTTCAGTGGAGGAGAACAAGGAGAACATGTCAGAACATGGTCTTGAAAAGCAGGTTAGTGCAGATTTCCTCTCTTCCCGGGACAACGAGGAATTAGTTCACAAAGCAAGCATATTAGGCCTCCAAATTACCTCCCAGCCACCCGGGCAGTTTAGGAAACTTCTACAGATGATTATTATGGCTGAAGCTCCCAAACCGAAACCTCCTCAATGACCAAAGGACACTCAGAGTTAGAGATAGGGCATGGTGACAAGGCAACGGACAGTCCTTGCATCAAGAAGTCTTAGATAGGCTTCACGTTAAGTGGCCGCTGTAGTTTGCTAGTCTTCTTTTTGGCATCTCAGTCGCACGAGGTTCTGTTTTGTTTTGTGAGGAATCTCACTTCCACTTTTGATTGCAATACCTCTGTTTATCTTGAATAAAATTGGTGGTACAATCCACATTCTTTTGAAAAGAAAAGATCAAAATGAACCGATCTCACATTATTTTCATGTGATAAGTTTCTTTTGATGTTATTTAATTGTTTATCTTTATGTCATATAAATAATATCTACTGGAATATGTATGAAAAAAAATTCCGAGGATGAGGTACCAGAATTGTTCGAGATGCCAGGTGACATCCCATCATAGAGGAAAACGGGACAAGGCCCAGGATGGGGGAATCAACTACTATGATTAAAACAGCTACATTCAGCATGAAGGTCAAGAAGTATCATGACCTTTATGGCTTCTCTCTGGACTTCCAACGACAAGTTTGAAAAGTAAGAAAAATGGATCTCATGGCTGCTGTTAAAGACTTCCAAAATATTTATGATATTGTATGTTTTCTAGTGCAACCCATGATGTTTTTATCCCAAAGGTAACATTAGAGCTGTAGGTGACTTTAGACCTATTAGCCTCCACAACATGTGCTATAAAATCATGGGATTTTTGCATATATACCCATATAAATAGGGGGTTAGCAAATAAACCCCTCATTTAGACCTTTTATCAAAGATATCCTGGATACACCCCAAATGGTTGCAATTATACCCTCGCCGTAACTCCCATTCATTTAACTAGAGTGAACTGTGGGTTAAGAGAGAGAATGACTTAGCCTTAGGCTAGCATCCTCTCCCCCCCTCAATCCATGGCAGGGGACAAACGGGAAAAATGGCAGAGGCTTCACTGCTGCAGCCCATCTGCGGTGGCTCTGACAAGTTTTCCGTCATCGTCCAAGAAGAGGCCAACAAGTAGGGTGGCGCTCTGCCGGAGAGGGAGGGAGGGGCTCCACTGCGGGCCTCCGGACAGAGCGAGAGAGAGAGGGCGACTCGCACGCGGGAAGAGGCAACAAGGCCAAGGCGGGTAACCGCCAGTGCACCACTGCCAAAGGGCAGTTGGGGTGCCGGGGGTGGGGGGGGGGGGAAGGAGAGGGAGTAGACAGACCGCGCTCGCTAGTGGCAGCGCTTGGCGGAAGACAACGACAGGGGGCGGCGGTTCTTGAATAAAAACCCTAGCAAGGATGGCAGGTTGGCGGGATGGGGGGAGAGGGGGAGGGGGCCGCCTGGGTGGGTCCACCAGGGGTGGGGGAAGAGGGGTCGCTGCACTGCAGGGTGGAGGTAGAGGGGGAAGGAGGGCCGTCGGGGGTGGGGAGAGGGAGGAAGGGGAGCTGCAGGGGTGCAGGAGAGGGAGAGGGAGGGCACCTAGGTGGGTTCGTTGAGGTGGGGGGGAGAGGGAGAAGGGGGCCGCTGACAGGGTGGGGAGAGAGGGAGAAGGGGGCCGCCTGGCTGGGTCCGCCCGCCAGGTTACAGGGTAGGGGGAGAGGGGTTGCCGCGCTGCGGGGTGGGGGGAGAGGGGGAGGGGGCTGTTGGGGGTTGGGGGAAGGGGGAGGGGGGGTCGCTAGGATGGGGGGAGAGGGGCCGGGGGTGGGGGAGAGGGGTCGCCAAGGGTGGTCTCTTTCTCTCTCTTTCTCTGAGTCGGATATTTTGAGTGTTTTGCATACCCTAACGTTTTCCATGGTATATTCTCTAAATATTCACTGTGGTATATTCTCAGAATATTCACTGGGCATTGACGGCTTAGGGACCACAAAGATATAACCACAACCATTCAGGGTATATCAGGGATATCTTTGATAACAGGTCGAAATGAGGAGTTTTTTGGAAAAACCCCTATTTAAAGGGGTATATATGCAAAAATCCCTAAAATCATTACAAAGGCTCCAGACACAAGGTTGACAGGTGTAATAGATGGACAAATGGATGATAATCAATTTGCCTTCATCCCAGCAGATATATATTATTGACAGCTACAGATGGAAATATCAAGGTGGCTGGTTGGAATTCATTAATTGTAATATTTAACAACAGGTAGCAAGTCATGAATTGAAACTTTTATCAAATGGAAGTAGGCAGATGCTATCAATATCAGGACTCACTTCTCTAGCTGTCCATTATTTATCTATTTTCGATTTCCAATGATTATTGACAAGAAATGAAGATAATGAGATCTTTCCTCCAAAAAGATAAAAGACACGACTGAAGCTTCACGCCCATCAGCTGGAAAAAGGTTAGTAGGGCAAAAGAGGATGGTGGTTCAAGACTAGTTCCACTTCAAACAATCAACCAATATTTGTTATCCAAATGGCTTTGGCAGTTGAGAAAAGATGCTAAGATTTCTACATGGCAGAGGCCTATATTGGATAATACCTTCAGGGGTGAAGCAAATGGGAAAACAGCCACTCAATCACATGTAGTAATTCTTCTATTTGGAAAGTCATATGAATGAAGAATTATGAGATCTGGCAACATGTGTAGTCTGTGTAATGGAAAGTCAATCAGGTTTCAAAAGATGCTTTCCAATATCATTCCTTTTGGTAAAAGATTCCACAAGAAAGGCGGCTACTTCCAAACGATGCAGTAATGTACCATCAGCTCAATGGAATCTTCGTTACAGGAGGAACTCAGAACTATGGAATTACTGGAACTCTTGGAGCTCCTAGATGCTGAGTACTATGAGGATCTCTACAGGTGTTGAAGGCAATAGAACATGGAGTTGGAAGTCCAATAAAACATTTTATGTCACATCCCCTACAAGGATGTTGTCCACCGGGGATGTACCATTCCTTGGGCGAAACATCATGGAAGAAGAAATAGCCCACTATGATCAGATTTTTCATGTGGAAATAAATTCAATTCAGTACAGGTTTTCTACTCCGCAGGGGTTTAGAATAGATGATCTAAGTATGCAGGTTAGATGTCTCCAGTGTGGGTTGGGCTCGGGAACCTCGTCCCACTTTCTTTATTCACTGTGTAACTGTGGTCTTTAATCTTCAAAACATTTGGACTTCAACGTGAATCTCCCTCTTCAGTACTCAGCCTGCTTACAGTATGGAAGACTCTCAATATTTGTAAAAATACAGTGAAACTTGATATATGGTCCCTGCTGCAGTATTCTGGCAACTTTGAAGGAATCTAGGAAAGAGAAACAGATGCTCCGTACAGGGTTTCTCTAGTTCCTGTGATATTATCACACTCTATCCACTTGATAAGGGACGGGAAGGTTTGTTCAATTAAAAGCAAGGGAAGAGCATCAGATGTGTTATCTCTGATTTGTAACCAGAGTATCTACCTTCTGTAATGGGTTCAGGGTTAATCCCTCATAGGCATGTGGCAGCCACCACCTTAGTAGACAAACATTGCCTGATGTGTTATTTCAGGATATTTTGTGCTCCTTTTTTTTCCAAAAATAATCTGAGGCCTTGTTGCTACCTTCCAAATGTAAGTAACTTCGCATTGTACTCTCTCGCTCAAGTTAAAGAACTATCTAGGAAATAGTCACTATAGCCCAAATCAACATGTACAAGTCCAATATGCTTAACATCACATTTTTTATAAGTGATAATCTAACACTTCATATAATTTTCTGCACGGCAGATTTTGAAATGCATTGAGATCTTCTTCCATAAAAATTTCAAGAAATATGATGTTCAACTACAATGAACAACTTGACATTCTTGAGAAAAAGGAACAGGCAAACAGTAGGAACTCTCCATCGGTTGCTTAAATAGAAAAGAGCAATTCTACATTTATGCACTTACTGATAGATAAATACATACATACCTCAGACGATGCCTATTGCAGGCTGTGAAGAAGGCAATAAAACCATACAGAATGCTTTTTACCGCACGGAAAACCTATATGAAATATATTAGACTTTCTAAGATATAGCAAGTAACTGGAATATATAAATGATCACACAAACCTTAGAGAAAAGGTCGTTCCAAAGTGAACGCCACAAGGGAACCTCGTAGGTCACAGCCGTAACATTGGATTTAGAAATAAGCTGAAATATAGGGGCTACAGATGACCAAATCTCTCTCATCATATCATAAGCATAGGAGCAAATCATCACCATAAGATTTACAGACGCAAAGATGAGGCGGAGCGGAGCAATTAACACTTCCCAAAGGACCCAACAAATAGGGTATATAACAGAGGTTGCTGCAAAAGCATGGCAAATTGATTGCCACAAAATTGAGATGGAAAGCAACTCAGTGAAAAGCAAACCAGAAATTAGAAAAATGAGCCTTGTAATAGGTTTCTTACCAAAGCTGCAGGTAACCGAAAGGACAAACCAAAATGGCCAAACTATTATCTGCACAATGCTCTCAATCATACTGCAAGCAGATCCACCTACAGTCCAAGCAACAGAACATAGCATTCCAACCATTTCAAGACAGACCGTCCAAAGGGAAAAAAGAATTCCATAAGCTCCTCTAGTGGCCCAGCCACTGGCCCTGTTAGTACAGAGAGTAGTGATCTGATGGCACGGCTGGCCACCAGAAACCATCTAACGGCTATTTCAAAGTTATGTATAAAGAGCATTGTCCCCAAATATTTAATTCTAGAAATCATCTCCCAAGTCTCAATCCAATCAAAAAATGGCCCAAATATGCGGGATGCTGTTGCCTTCAGAATGGGAACATTTTTATACAAGTCATAAAATCCTATGAGGACTGTTGTGACAGAAATAAGTACATATAAGACTCTTGCTAGAGGGCACATCCATGGGCGATAAAGATGGCAAAACACAGGATATGATTGAAGAAAGATAACCCAAGATGGAAGCCCATACTCCAACAAAGTAAGTAACCTCAGATCAGATGTAATTATTTCCTTCAATTTAAATGGGAGATCAGGATCATTAAATCTAAATAAGATCAGCACATCCCTGTAAAATCTGGGCTCAGTAATTACAGAAGTTTCGCTATCACTGCTATATGTAGATGTAGAAGTTATAGATTGTCTTGGTGAGCTGACAATTTCACTATAAGCTTCATCAGAAGCCTCATCTACTTCACTGCTGATGAATGTGGATCTGGTGATTTTTCTTCTTTTACATGAACCAGAGACTGGAGGTGGCGTATACATTAAACTTTCAGAGCGTTCTAGTGAAGAAGAGTCTGAACTCACTCCGTCCTGTGAACATTTATGCTCAACAGATTCGTCATCATCACTACTGTATACATGGCCTTTATGTGGACAACTTGCTGAAGTATCTTCTTTGGCATCATAAAAAATATCTCCTGAACAACTATATATATTAGTTTGAATAGAAATCAGTCACTTGGGAAAAAGAGGGTAACCAAAGGCAAGAACCTGTATGTGAGGCATCATTGAGATACTCCAGCAAGAGTGATCGCTCATGGTGTGTCCCTGAATACCAGAAAGAGAGGGAGCTCGAAGCTTGATGAACACTGTCGAATTCCCACCTTTTCATTAGCTTAGCCTCCACTGCCATTGATGTGTCTGTCTGCAAGTGGTATCTCAGGACAATTAATGCAAAACCAATTCCAAAACTAAAAGAAACTTGTAATGCACTACACAGAAGAGAGAATACCTGAAGTTCGTTCAGATAGTTGATGCCACGCACATGAACCCATGAAACTTCAAAGACTATAAAGCCATACAAGGTGTGATGCAAGTCACTGTTCAGTACCAGAGAATCTTTCAGTTTCTTCATAGGCAAGAGGGCTCTCTTTTCGGATAATGCAGCATCAATCAGTGAGAACCATCTTCGAGACATTTTAGTGTTCTTTGCATCTGATTGAGGCCCATTCTTCAAATCATGCATCCTTACAAAACTCTTCTGATCTCTTTTCACCTTAGTGTTTGCGAATGGAGAGAGCCTAGACTGAAAAGAAAAAGAACTTGATTACAAACATGAGAATCTAAAATCAGGAAACTATCGCCAAGGATGTGTGTGATCAACCTTCGTAACCATGAGCTGCCACAGGTGTGCTGGACGCATATCCCGATCCATCAAACATGGCCGATAATCAACCAATATCAGAAATTTGTTACTTTCAGGTGCCAAGAAAATAGTGAGACGAGAAAGATAAGATTGCAAGTCCCTGCAAAAGTAAGAGTATGGAAACTTAGAAACAATTTATCCAGAAAACTCTGCCTGTATTGTGAGCTCAAGTACCCACCAAAGAACTGGCAAGAGCTTTAGGACAAGGAACCAAAGTAGGATGTCGTTCTTTAGGACAAATCTTGTCATAGTAACATGCAGAGAAAGAAAAGTAGTGTAAGGCATAATTTATACTTTACCATTTTAGTCTCACTGTGTATGTGACTTGTTATGAGATTACAAACTGACAAGGAAATAAGACAGTCTTATGAAATCCAGGAGAGCTTATTCATTAATTAATACACCTTATGAGTTGACACAACATTTCACTATTTGAGGATGCTAAGATTGAAGAGATTGTTGACACCTTCCATGTCTAGGAATCAATTGAGAGGAAGAAAATGAGAATCCAATTCTCTGAAAAGCAACTAAGCATGGATACTCTATCATCAATCACGATTTGCCATCTCCTGAAATCCGCTTAACATCTCTCCAAAATTTCCATACAAGAAATGGAGGGTGGAGCATGTCACTGGAGTGTGAGCTGTAAAAACTGAGAGGTCCTCAAATAATACAGTAGCTGGAACAACATTTCCTTATGTATGAAGGAGTGAGTGAACAGCTTTCCTGAAAGCGAATGTGAGATTATTTCCTAGGAATGTTTGGAAACTTCAAATGTGGATGACATGCCAAGTTTGCAAGCTTGATAGGGGCCACATCCAAGTTGGTTCTCCAACACAACTTGATAGGAAGCTCCAGACTGGAAGATGGTCCTTTGACATTTTCCTTACCCAAAGCTGAAATTTTGAAGGAGTCAAAGGATCTCTACGGGCTGGTCTAAGTCCAATGCAGATCATTTTTCTTGGGCTGTTTCGTTTAGACCCTTGGACATCAGTCACATAAGGAGACCCCATTCCCAGTGGGATACCTAAATGGGAGACATGCAAGGAGTCACATGTATGGTTGATGATGAGGTCTCCATAGACAGCATCATTCTTTATACAGTCAAGAATTGGTCTACTGTTCATGTGAAGTATTGCCTGCTACAACCCGGGAGCCTCACAATTTTGTCCTTGAATAGGACATTCACGTGCAAGGGATGACCTTTCCCCCCATGAAACATGGTCCCATAAGGACGGAGTCTGCATATAAAGGTAATGAGAGAGTTGTCATAGATGATGCAGTTCTATAACAATCAAAGAATAACCTTTGGCTCATGGATTTGTCCTTGATAAAGCCCTTCACATAGGAGGAAGCAACACTGCAAACTCCCTTGACTGATATTTGAGGTGGGACTATCTCAAGTCCCTTGTCCATTGAACATGACCACTTAGTGAAGGGAGTCTCCATAGATGGGCTCTGTTGTGTGTATGGGGACTGGGGGTTCCCAAGGATTGGCAGTCAAGAGTTGGATTTTGACTCGTGAGTATTGTCTGCTTTGGCCTGGCGGCCTCATGATTTTCTCCTTAAAAAGGCACCTTAGATGAGAGGGAGGGACACTGCCGTAAACTCCCTCAACTAACAATTGAGTTGGGATAGTCTTGGCCCCTTGCGATGGGACATTCTTATTCCCCAAAACATCCCAAAAAGGGATGGTAGGAGAATGACGTTGCATTGCACAAGAAGCAAGTCAAAAGGGGACTCTCTTGGCCTTTCCTATTCGGATAGACCACATTATTACCATTTCATTAAATAAAATACCTGAATAAGATGCCTTAAAATTCATACAATGTCACTAAATGTGACTCAGAGAACGCCATAAATCTGATTCCTTTTGCAGATGCTACAGAGAAATAAAGTCATAATTCCATAAGAAGGGTCGATCCCGTCCGGCAACCGCTGTCAATGCAAAAAAACATTTTTTCCTTTCAATTGCGATCTTCTCCTTTCTAGGCCAATATGCATCTTGTGATGACTGAAACAGAAGCAGCTGGAAAGAACAAAACGTAAAATACGTCCTAGAGGTTGAAAATGGAAAGCCGGAATCCCACAGGTAGCGACGCAATCCCCAAGATGGATAAATCTTAAATCCAGACTTAATAAAATGTCGTGGAATGACCATATGCACAAGAGAGAAAAGCCGCACGACGTCTCTACTAACCCAATCTGCAAGCTCGTGAGGGGGAAGAAGCAGCGCCGCTCCCGTCTCTCCATCACGGCCTGTCCCCAACCAGCAACTTCATTCACGTAGCTGAGAGCCCCAACACCTCTGGGAAGGTGCACAAGCAGACCAAGCAAGACAAGTAACACCAATTCAGATCAAAATCCACGAAATTGCGTTTTAAAAAAAAAGGAGGAAAGCGTCTTATACTACACTCGGGAGAAACCTGGAGCTCTGTCATCGGAATCCCACGGAAGGCTGCCGCCTCGGCACGCCGCACCCCTTCATAACACAATCGAAGCGGCTGCAGATGGAGAGCAACCGCGTAAGAAGAAGAAGAACCTCAGAAGAGGAAGGATCCTCGCAGAGGCCAAAATCAGAGGAGCTGGCCGGATCTGAGGGAAGGGAGGACCAGGAGGAGGGGGGCAGCCTCAAAGCACAAGCATCTTGGCATTAAACTATGGATGGACAAAAGTATAGTATCCGCCATCATCGACTCTTCTCCCTCCATCCCTCGCTGCCTCCCCCTCTTCTCTCTCTCTCTCCAGCCGCCATACCACGCTGCGTCCGCGTCTGCACGCTAGTAAATGTGAAGTCTGCCAGAGACAGAGACAGAGAGAGAGAAGGGAGGTTGTGTGCGCGGACAAGTGAATTGGAGGTGGTTGGATTTGGTCCACCGCCTTTTACTTTTTCTCCTTTTTTTCGTATTATCCGCTTTCGCTTTGCTTGCAAGGCGCGAGCGGGAAGTGATGCCACGCGCCGCGCGCTCTCTGACTCCAGTGCCCGCCGGGCCGCCTCCACGACATTTGTTCTTCCACCCGCTCCCCCCCTCCCCACCCGATCTGCGAGCCGCCAACATGTTTCCGGACCTGCTCGCCCCTCCTGGAACTTCCGAACCTGTGCGCTCTCTCGCGCTCGCTCTCTCTCTCTCTCTCTCGTGTGGACGTTGCGACGGTGGGAAACAGGTGGTGACATTACGAGTCTCTTTTTTTATTTTGTTTGACTGCTGGGGCGTGGTTTCAACGATGTGCGTTCCTCTGTGCAACAAGACTCCGCAGTGACGAATGCCGAACCAGAACCTGTGCCAGGGTGGCAAGTTACACGCCAGGTGTGTGGACCCCAAACTCGGTTGCGGTTGCTGATGATTGGCTGGGCTTTGCTAGCGCAGATATCTCCGGTGTACAAGTAGGTTCCCGGATGTGCCGCCGTGGCCCAGGTTGACTTTGGTTGGGACTTAGGTAAAGCTGAGTTAACTCAATCCGATTAAAATAATACAGAATTAATTTATTATTAATTTGATAAGAATTTAATTAATCTGAGAGTAAGGAGATGAGATAACCTATTTTTAATTCAGTGTGATTTGATAAGTAATAAGTTAACTCGGTAACGATGATAAATAAAATATTATATTTATATATATTTTAATTCTTTTAATATATCTCTCGTTCTCTCTCTATCTCTCTCCCCTCCTTTCTCTCTCACGTTACTCTCTATCTCTAACGCACATTAATTACTAATTTAATTTAATATTCATCTTTAAAATTTTTAATTTATTTTAATTTAAAATTATTTTAAATATATGTTACAAATTTATTGTATCATAAAAATAAAAATATTTTTGGTAAATAACATCATTAATATTTTTAATAAATAACATAATTTAAAACATAAAAATATCATTAATTACAGATTTTGATTATTGTTTATCTTCAAATTTTATTTTAGTTTAATTTGAAATATTTTTAATATATTCTATAATATGAATATAACATGGAAATATTTTTTTGTTAAATAACATCAATAATCTCATTAATTAAAATTAAAAAGTAAAAACAACATTAATTACATGTTTAAGTTACTGTTCATCTTTAAAAAATTATGTTATCTTAATTTTTTAATTTTTTTAATATATTTTATAAATTAAATATATCATGAAAATAATTTTATTTTGATAAATAACATCAATGATCTCACTAATTAAAATTTGAAATTCAAAAACTACACTAATTATGAGTTTATGTTACTGTTAATCTTAAACAAATATTTTATCTTAATTTTTAAATATTTTTTATATATTCTATAAATATAATAGAGCACAAAAATAAATTTTGTTTGATAAATAACATCAAAAATCTCACTTATTAAAATTTAAAAGTAAAAAATGACATTAATTACAGGTTTATGTTATTATTCATATTTAAAAATTTTTATTTTATCTTAATTTTTAAACATTTTTCATATATTCTATAAATATAATATATCATAAAAATAAATTTTATTTGATAAATAGCATCAATAATCTCATTAATTAAAATTTAAAAGTTAAAAATAACATTAATTACGTATTTATGTTACTTTTCATCTTTAAAATTTTATATTTTATCTTACTTTTTACATATTTTTAATGTATTCTATATATTAAAAATATTGTGAAAATAATTTTTTTGATAAATAACATCATTAATCTCACTAATTAAAATTTAAAAATCATAAATATTTTTAAAAAATACTATTGATCTTAATATCTTTATTTTTTAATCTTATAAATATTTTGAATAGATTCTATATGATAAACATACTTTTACAATAATAAAACTTTTAATAAAAATATTTTTAATATTACTAACTAAAATTTTAATAATAATAAAAGTTATTAAACATAAACTTTCGATAGATCGAGAGAGAAAGAGAAGGTAACATTAATTATAATATAGAGAGAGAGGGAGAGGTGCAGTATTAATTAAGAGATATAAAGGAGAAAGATATAATATTAATTAATAGAGAGAGAGAGTATCTCTGGATAACCGACATCGGAGGATGGGTTTTGAAATCTCGAGATAATCCATGGTTAGCTCTTTTTTTAAACTGATTAACTCTAACTCTCAATCAAAACATAAAAAGAATTATCCCTAGGTTAACTTTAGACTAACTCAGGGATAAACCGATATCAAAGAGGGGCTTAAGGTGTATTTGGCTTGTATCATCAATGTACAAGTTTGTTCCGAGTGTGATGTCGTCGCCTAGGGTGTGGTTGGTCTATATCACTGGCGTACAAATGTACTCCGAGTGTACCGTCGTCGCCTAGGGTGTATTTGACTTGATTGGCAGCTTCATTTTTTTCCTTAAGTCTGAGTTTTAAAGGGATAGTGGGTGTGGAGATTTTTTTTTTTCAAAATCTATAGAGAGAGAAAAAATTATTACTATTTTAAAGTAATATTTTAAGATTTTGAGTTCTCTTTTTTCCTTTTTATCTCCTTTTAAAATTAAAAATCTGTATAAAATAAAAATAAATGAGATATTAAGATATTTAAAAATATTTTTAAGATAAAAAAATTCTAATGATTAAAATTCCTAAAATATCTCCCTAACATATGTTCCATTCCAAATGCTACTTAATTTTTATTAATCATCCCGCCCTCTTGCAGTAATTGGCGGATCAGCATGCGTAAGGAGATGGTATAAAATCGTAGAGGTAACAAGTGGAAGATGACCCATAGATGGGTAAAAAACTATAATAATTCATCTTTCTCACTTTACCCCCACGATGATATTTATTAATCACGACCGATGGCAACTTGTGCGTCAACTCTCTTTTTCTTTCTGCCGGGTATCAGTTGGTGGCGTAGCAGACCGGTGTGTGTGTCGATGTAGATGGAGGTCTGGACGAGAGAGGCCAACTGTCTCGGGAGTCACCGGCGCCCGCTGTTGACGCGCTTCCCTTATGAGACCGGAAGAGGAAACGGACGACATTAATTGTAGATTTGTCGTTGGTACGTGGAAGGGAGATGGTTAGAACTGAATCGTCTAACGTCCTGTGATACGCAGGCACGACCGCTCTAGGTCCCCACCATAGTCCAAGTCTTGCCAATCGCCATCCTGATAGCCGCCCCGACAAGTGGCATTGCTCAACGTGGGTCTCATCGAGGAGAAAAATAAAAGAGAAATGATTATTATTCGTGCACGAGTGTACGTTTATTACCCATCTTATCTTTAGTTGGATCACATATGTACTGTATGGATTTTACTTTTTATCGTTTTTACATATATTTTTAATGTTATAAAGATAACAAATAACTATTTAAAGGTGAAAAATCTATAACATATCTTATAAAAGAATTGATGGGTTTTTTTGCCGATTTACTTTTTTTCCTGATTCGGTCGGTTTGATTTTCCGCCGATTTACTTTTTCCGATCGGTTCATATTTTATCACCCACCGGTTCATGTTCTTGTCGTGTGTTCCTGATGTTGGCTTCACGATGATGATTTTTAGGGATTCTCTATATGAGGGAGGGCGTGTCGTTCTGACGCTGCAAGACTATTGATAGCGGTGGTTTGTGGCGAAGATGATGCTTAATGCAGAATGTGCTCTTGGAGCAGTTGTACGAGATGTAGTTACCTTTGGTTGTCATAGGAAGTCACCGAATCCGGTGGTCCGGTGCTGATAGGATCCCCAGAAACTTCCACCTGGATATGCATCTTGTCCTTTCTTCTTGGCAGATCTCTTGCCGATTCCCTGTGAGGAAGCAAGACCTTTGATAGGAAGTGCCGTATGACACTAACCATGTTACGCTTTGACGCGGAATATCGAGACCGGTAGTAGAAAACGCTAGTAAAGATAACAAGCTAAGCTAAGAATTAACATAATGCCATGAACAGAAATAATTCCAATCTATTACAATAACCATCAAACCGGCTTAAACATAATCAAGCATAACCTCTACTCGACTCCGTTACAATAACTAACACAAGCTCTAAGGCATAGCTAAATATAAAACAACTATAACAATCTCAACATATCTATCAGCTGATACACTCCAAGTTATCACTCTAGTCCATTCTCATCCATCTGTGAATCTTTACCTAAGCTGCCTGGAAATGGGAGAAAATAACTATATGAACGAACGCTCAGTAGGTAACAACAGACAAGTGTAAGTGATTAGCCAATTAATTACATGTATGAAACGGAAAGAAAATAAATAACAATCGAATGAAACAACATAACAAAAGAAAGTGCTAAAGAATGGAACGGAATAACAATATGACAGGATGATATAATTACAAGAATTGTAAGTTAAGAACAATATATATATATATATATATATATAACATGAATTACAGGAAATTGGCCAATTAAGTAAGAATGTATAACCAAGTCAAACACGATTTAAGCAAGAGATCAAGATATCATTGTCATAGACATCACGCTGGTCATGCACTCGGTGCAATGTCTCACCATGTCATTACAAACTCCCATGGGCACAAGTACTTTTCGGGCGCTCTCCCCAAGACCAGACCGGGCCCCTATGATGCGTTGACATTGATTTATTGGATCCAAGATCCCAAGTTCTGTCTAGACTTTAATCAAGTTAAATGGCCAATTACAATCAAGTATAAATTTACCTCGGAACATCCCAAGGCTAAGTTGAAGAGATACTGTCCAAAATTTCTGTCTAGGAGTTCAAGTTGTCAAGAACCATCATGTTCTTGGATTCAAAACCATAAAACACGGAGAAAACTCGTTTCTGGATGATATGCGGTCACTACTGGGCCGTTCAAGTGCTTGTGCGGTCGACTGAGGGCCGCACAATAGGAACTGGGATGAGTTCAGCCTTCACGAGGTCAAGGTTGAACGGCTGATTAATGGCCGCTCTTTGATATGAACGGTAAGTATAGGGCCGCACAAGGCCAGAAGTTTATAAAATCGAGGTCAGGATATGCGGTCCTGACAGAGCCACTCATCAATTGAACGGTCCATTAAGGGCCGCCTGTCAGATGTACGGTTCATTACTGGCCGCACAACACAGGGCCTAACAAGAATCTAGAAATTCGCCCAAGTGGGCTCCCGGGCTGCCATAGGTAGGGTGAAACTGAACCAGAGTCCAGCCCACTGTCTGCTGGTCGGCCTAGGGTCTACTGGGCTGATCAAATCAGGAATTAGCCGAAGATAGATCAAGGATAATCGACCAAGACTAATTGGCATTAGCCAGGGATGAACGGTCGCCAGAGGGCCGTTCAAGGGGATATGCGGTCTACTATCGGCCGCGCATGTCCCTATTAGTCCAATTCGGACTAACTCAAATCACAGCAGTTCGATTTAGTCCAAGTTCAATCTAGGGGATAATAATGGTTCATGATTAACGGTTCAGGTCTAAGGTTAACAAGTATAAACCTAATAGCCATTTCAATTATAAATGATTCACAATTTAGAATGACATTCATTGGAAAGATGAATCAAGATCAAGCTCTAATTAAATAAATCAGCAAGAATTATTTACTATCATGAATTACAGTTTATTAGGTGTATTGCTAACATGTCATTTACCACTAATCTACTAACATAACATGCTGAAATGACAATTTAATCTGTTCTGTTATAGATGTGCGGTCGGTTCTGGACCTTACATCCCCATAGACAGTCACAGACATGCCGCACATGCCCCTTCAGGTCCGAAGGCCTGTTCAAGATGGATGGACGGTCGGTCGTGTGCCGCTGGAAGGGATGTGCGGTCTGGACCTGGCCGCAGGACAGACATGCGGTTGGTATTCGGCCGCACGTACCAAGGAAACGATCAGAGACAGAAACATTATACGGTCCACAACAGGCCGCCTGTCAGGGATGTGCGGTCTATCGTGTGGCCGCACAAGTCCAGACAAGTCGCTGCCCCTTTCACCTTGCCCGATTCCGGCGAGGTCTCTAGGGTTAGACTAAAACATGGAATTTGCATGATATAAAGCACTAAATTTGGGGCTTTTACTACCAAAAGAAAGAGCACGAAAAATTCTACAAGATGCATGAATCAATTTTATGTTTACAACCTGAAATTACTACTTAATCGAAAGGGAATAATTATAACCCTAGTTCTGACATGCTTCTACTAAAACCAAAAATTCTCGTAGCACACATGATAAAATTTAAGACTTTCTATATCAATGAAAAGCTGACATGATGATGCTTCCAACCATATATTATTTGTAGGGTTTGGCTTGCTATCACCTACCTGAATCGGATGAAGAAGGAAGGAGAAAGAAAACCCAAGACGCTGGTACACGCAGCCACTAATCGCTGGAGATCTCCCTCGATCCAACTCATCTGCAGCCGCCACTGGTTCTAAACGATTCTAGAGTTAGAGAACTTCATTTTAATAGGTCACACGCCTTCTGGAGGGTTCTATGCGCGGAGTATTCGTCCACGCAAGTCGGGTTGATGTGAACGCCGCCGCAAAAGTTGACTCGATCCAAATTTCGGGAGATTAAGAGAGGAAAAATGATCCTCTCATCCTGACCTTTCATTTGTCACCGGTTTGGGCTCATTTGATGGAGTATTGGACTCGAATTTCGCGTTTCAAGATATGGTTAACTAAGTGTTTAATTTGGACTTAATCCACTAATTCGACCTACTTACAGATTTTATTTGGGTTGGTCACAGAAGACAAGTTTGTTAAACGTGTTATCCTCTACAAGAATATAATTTTTTTAAATTTTTATAAAATAATCAAAATATAACTTATTCTATTTATTAAGAAATTATTCTAATTAATAAATTTCTAATTAATTTCTTAAAAAAATTAGGATATTACAAACCAGCAGCTGGTTCTGTCTCCTGGCCATTTTCTCTTACCACCTGCCGTTAAATTCCTAATGAGGAGTAGAAACTGGAATTCGAGATAACTTCTCTGCCTGTTTTCTTTCCCCCTTAGGGTAAGAGAAATAACTTGGTGATGCTATGATTGGGCGGCAGAGATCAAGTTAGCTTTCAGTGGTTCGCTTGTTGCTAGGAGGCCATGGATTTAATGCTAAATTATTTATTCGTGGAGCCGATTATGCGATCACGTTTGCTCTCCAGCTTTTACTGGCTCTCTTCAAATTCTCTGAATCATGGGTTGTGATGTTCTGCATTGGTTGGGATTCGGGGGCCTGCGACTATATGCATATGTTGGAATCACTGACTCATTGCATATAATTCCCCTTGAAAACTATATTCTTACCATGTCACTGTTTCCCTTTCAGCAGCCTACCATGGGAACGTTAGAAATTTATGTATTTGTTGTCACAATTCCGTGGAAGGGTTTTTCATGTCACTCATCAAACATCATATGCCCAACTGTGACTAACCCTTTATGAAGGCAGGTTCTACCCTGTGCACATAGCGTCTCCACTTTCAAGTGATTTTTAATTGGTTGTAATTGATTGCCTTCTGGTTTTATGTTTAATGCAGTCACTCGGGCGCCTACCTTGAAGAAAAAAAAAATATTTTAAAACTTGCTTATCTTGGGAGGATGGGGTGGGGGGAGGGGCTGTGAGTGCATGATAATATACTTGTGATTGATTCTACTAAGATGTTTTCTTGATTGAATTCTCATTTATTTGCCCATGGCTATTTTAGGGTTCATAGACAACGGGTGTAGGTAGTCGTTTTGCTCATTTATGAGCATAATTTGCTTATTTCTTTTACATTTGTGATAATTGGATAGAATATCCACACTGGATCATCCGGTACTAGATGAGTTACTTCTATCTTATCCTTATTTTAGTTCATTTTTTTCAAGTTAATAATTATCATGATCACATGCCGGAGATGATCCCTTGCCCATACTCCAGTAGTATATTGTTGGATATTGTACATGTTTTTTTTGAAAGTGAGTCGACAGTGATCGAACCAGAAAAAAAATAAACCGATGAAAAAACCCACCAATTCTCTTATAATATATTCTATAGATGTAAAAAGGCATGTACAAGTAGAGGTCAAAAAATATCCAACAATAAAAATTTCCTATATTACACTCAAGTGGCATTATCATTCTATTTTAGGTGCCAATAGTTTATAGGTGCACCTTTTTGGGAGTAATTGTGACAATAGAATTGGTAGGTCATATTCCAAATAGATATTATAAACTTTCTTTGAATGTATAACGAAAGGGTATATTTTGTAACTTGGATGATTTATTGTTGACATCAGGATGATATTCTCATTTTAGAATGAGTAAATGTAAATAGTGATTTTAATTGTATGCACAAAAATAACATAGAAACATGAAAGGTTCTATATCTCATGATATACCAAATGCAAAAAGAAATATGTATTATTGTTTGTTATTTATTTTAAAATAGTTACAAATATTTTTTAACCGGTCATACACAACATTTGCTTTTTGACAATCCTATTTTCAAACTTACATGAATATGCATCTGCACTAACGAGATGTGCCTGTATTATTTCTAAGGTTGCTAAGCGACTGGTGGAGAGATAAGTACTTAAATATTGTTGGGTAATCTACTAAATAGTTACAACATTTGATTTTTTATATGTTATCTATGTGATTATGGACATGTGGTTAGCATTTGAAAAATCGTAATGTCTCTTTTTGAATGTCATTATAATTTCAAAAAAATCTCAAAATAAATCCACGCGTATAACGCGTTTATTTGACTAGTAAATGTCTAAAGTGACAAATAACTATATAAAGATGACAAATAGTTAACTCATGTCAATTTTTGTGTATTCTCAAAATGATGAACATGACTTTCAATATTATTTAAGGATGACAAATAGTTATTTAAATGTGAAAAATAATTATTTAAAGGTGACAAACAAGTATGTAAAAGTGACAAATAGTCAACTCCTGTCAATTTTTATGTATTCTCGAGGCGAACGAGACTTCTAATATTATTTACGGGTGATAAATAACTATTTAAAGTTGAAAAATAGTTATCTAAATGTGATAAATAATTAACTCTTATCAATTTTAACGTATTCTTGAGATGACGAACGAGACTTCTAATATTATTTAAGGGTGACAAATAATATCTAATGGTGAAAATAAGTATCTAAGGATGATAAATATATAAATAAGGGTGATAAATAGATGAAAGTATATATAAATATTTAAAAAATATTTAAAAATTTTAATAAGTGAGATTCCCGTGTCAAGGACATAAACTAATAATGTATTGGTCATGTAACTTTTCTACCCGTATTGAAATATAACTAACATTTCTCAAAATGGAAACATCGCCCCGTCCGTCTTACCGGATCCAAAGGCCACAGGGAGACACGAGGAGCGTACAAAGTATTAAGTTGTTTGGTATCCTCGTTAATTTGTTATAGGTAGTGTCACGGCTGGAATTGGCCAGTGGGAAGGGGTGCGGCGACGTGGGGCCCATCCGAGTACCCAACAGTTCGCCTGTGGACATTTGGTGGTGGGGTGGTGGTGAAGTGGGGGGGCCGGAGGAATAATTTTGTTTTCCAGTACTACTGCACGTGCCTTGGGATGCAGGATACATCAGATACTGGAATTTGAGTCTCGTTATCTTGTAAAAAGACACTTGTGACTGTTTATTGTCCGTTAGTTGTTGGTAATTCATATATAGTTGCAACTATTTTCTATCCGGATATTATCCGTTATTAGTAGGTTTAGTGAATGGTAATTGATGATTTTACAACCTATAAATAAACCCAGTTAAACAAATCCACAAGCGAATCCAATCGCGCTCAAGTTTAAGATGAGAACCTCTGTATAGGGCTGTCAATGGGTGGGCTGAGGTATTGGGCCCGCTTTCGGTTAGTGGGCCAAAACAATCGGTCTGTGACTCGTCACTCGGCCTGCAACTGGCCCAGCCTGAAAGCCCGGGGCCAGCCAACCCATTGATTATCTTACATCTTTATTATAATAATGGCGAACCTTAACGGGGCTTTAAACATGTTTGATTCAGTTCGGACTGGCCAGTCTGATCGGTTGAGTCGTGATCCGATCTTAAAATCGGGTTGATAACCTATCTAGACTAACCAACACCTAAAATTAGTCAAAACAGATTAATCCGGGCGGGTGTTACATAACCCACTCAACCCGATAAAGTCCAATGATTCTGGTGGACCTAGACCGCTATCATATTTTCACTCTTTCTATCATTATTTTAAGCTTTTATGGAAAGTCTCGTGCTAATCATGCAATGAAACATGGAATGTGAGGGGTCATATTTTAAATTCCATCCCATATCATTCAATAGTATTAACACATAACTTTTGAAAGTTGAAAAGATTGTAATCTAGATTCTAAATCCTTATCTTCTATGAGTGTAAAAGAAAATCTAAGAGACCAACTGATTATCATTTAATAGTATTAAGACCAATTCTATACGTTTAAAAACATGAAAACTTAAGAGAAAGTTTCGTAAGACGCTAATTCTAGTTGATAAATTGTCACATGTAGTATCTATTTACTGTAATTTTTCTTCCTTTTTAAAATATCATTGGTAGTGGTTGTTTAGTGCACTTTTTATTCATTTTTAAAATATATGTTATAGTGCATCTTTTCTACTTCTAATTTACTATGTAATATATATTAAAAATGTATAGATATATGATATTGATGTGAGCAGTTCTAATCTAATTGGTCACGGGTCAACTCAAATTGTTAAACCATTGACCCGTGACTCATTAATTTATGCAAGTCAAGGAACGAGTTGGGTTTTAAAACAATAAGTACAACTATGTATGATCCAATTAGATTTAGTTCTGGGATGACACTTGGGGGGGCCAACCCACAGCCCAACCCAATCCAACCCAACCTAATTCAAATTCAAATAGAATAGGTTGGCCAAAGCTAAGGATTTCAAATAGGATTGAAATAGGGCTTGTGAAAAGTGAATTCAGACTGAAATTGGACTATAATCATTGTCATTACAAGAAGAGTAAGTAGTGGGAAGCAGCGAGAGCCCGAGTACGGGGCCGTCCACACTGACTGCAATGACGATGCTCCTCTTGTTCTCATTGTCATCAACATCACGACAAGGATGAGGAGGGAGAGGGGTCAGGTAGGGAGCATCCTCTTGCGTATGTCGATGGAGGCAGAGTGCTCTTCACTACCATCCTCTCGAGGCTTGGAATAAATACCAAAGGCTGGAGTCGCATTCGGATTCTTTGACACAAGGGTTTTCAGGTGGGCATTGGCAGCCCTGTCACTATGGAAGCAGTGGTGGCGCATTGGTGGGGACACCGGGTCCACTACTGGGCCCACTATTCGGAGCCGACGTCGCACCGCACCGACTGCACCGAGCTTATGGCTCGGAGACTCGATTGAAGACCCAGCATACTGAGTAGTTCTACTTGTGTGTATTTATATCTTTGAGTATTGAGTATTTGTACGTGTGTAAAATACATGTTTTACTACATGTATTTACTTTTGTTTTATTAGGCAAGGTTGGTCAAAAGTTATTGTATTTTAAACCCATAAGTCAATAGTGGGTTGGTGGCCTTTGTTTTATTAGGCTAGGATAGATATGCAAATAAAGAAAATATGGAAGGTATGGATGTAATGGGCCATTCCTATAAATAGGAGGCCAATGCTTGTTACGTATGAATCATAGATGAATTGAATGAAGTTTTGGTTGTACGTGAGAGTTCCCTCTCTTGTGCTATTTCCTTCCCTCTCTCTCATTTGTGAGATTTGAGTGTGTCGTCCGGTGTGAGACCGTCCGGCGTGAGGCCGAGCTGTGGGAGATAGCAGTTATCCGTCCCGTCCGTGTCCCAGAGTGCCGTCGATCCGTCTTCCACGTCGCCGCCGCGTCAAATTGGTATCAGAGCCTAACACGGCGCCTCCCCCGACGTCCCCGACGTCTCTCTCTTTCTATCTCTAAATTATTAGAAGTGAAAAAAAAAGAAAATAAAAGAAAAGAAAAAAGAGAGAAACTCACGGTTGAGAGAAAGGAGTGGAAAAAAAATTGAAAAAAAAAATCAATTTTTTTAGCTCTATGTAATCTCTTTCTCTTTCTTTCTCTCTCTCTCTCTCTCTCTCTCTCTCTCTCTCTCTCTCTCTCTCTCTCTCTCTCTCTCGCGTACAGTGAACAGCAGGTAAGAAAAAAAAAAGTTTTCACGGCACGGGCATCGTCGCCCGTGCCCACTTTCAAAAGCGGCGGCGGCCGCAGCGGCCGCTTGCGAGCCGCCCCGCCGCCGTGCGCCCCCGCCCTGCAGGCCGCCGCACAGGGCCGCCCGCTCCGCCACGCGCCCGCCGCCGTGCCCGCCCCTGTCGCGCGCACGAGCGTGCCGCCCGCGCTCGCCGCGCGGCTGCACCCGCCTGGCCGTGCCCCGCCCCTGCGCCCCGCGCCAGGGCCCCGTGGGCGCTCGCAGGCCACCCCGCGGCCCCGTCGCGCGCCCACCCGCACCCGCGAGCGCGCCCGCCCGCACCGCGCGGCTCACCAGGCCGCGCTCGCACCCGGCCCCAGCTCGCCGCCCGCCCGCGCCCCTGCGCCTGAGCGCCCTGGCCCGCGCCCTACGCACCGCCTGGCCGGCTCTCGGCCTGGGTCCGACCGTGCCCTGCCACCGTCTGCAAGCGCCCCGCGTGCCTGTGTGAAGTCAAAGTCAAAAAAAAAAAGAAGAAAACAAAGAGTAGGTAGAGTGGTTGAAGGTTTAAAAGAAAAGTTTGAAAAGAGTGAAAAAAAAAGAGTCAAAAGAAGGAGGCTGAAGTTTGAAAAAAATGTTAAATATATATAATATATATATTATTTGATTAAAAAAAGGAGAGTTGAATATATATATTATTATATATCTATTTAACTTATTTCTTGTGACACCCGAGTCCGCTATTACGGCTCGGCCCGTGTCTGAGTCGTCCGGGTGCCGACAGAAGATCCGAAGATCACGGAACGTGCGTACCTCTGAGTCTCCCTGCGCGGAGAATTTGGACTGATTTGTTCCCCTGCGCGGGAAATTTAAGCGATTTGTAATAATTCAATCCTCCCTGCGTGGAGTGAATACTTTGTAACCGCTCAAGCTTCGTCGACGCCGTGCGGGCCCGCACGTCCCCGCTCGCCCTCGTCTTCGGTCGGAGCTAGACTTTTCAGTCAGCTAGGTACGTGCTCCAAACTTGCTCATTTAGTATCTTTTCAATTGCCGCGCGACGAAGTGAACGAGCGCCCGATCCATGCAGCCAGTCTCCTGAGTGCATCGCTGTGGACGGAAAGCGAGAGTTTGTATGTACCCATCCTTAGGCCCTAGACTGTCGCATTAGGGCACCCTAATTGTCAGGAGGTAGTTCCACAACTACTTCGCCAACGGGCGAGCAACTCTCCCTGACTGGTCCCTTCAAATTGGCCCTTTGCCAATTAGCCAACAAAATTCGGGTCTATAGCTTGCTAATTATCGGTCTCAGGACTGCATCATTTAGGTCCACGATCGTGCATGCCACGTTGGTTTAGGAATTCATCCGGCCGTCTAGAGCGCCCTTCAACGCTACTCATGGATCAAGAGAGCGTAACTGCCATGCTAGTCCAGCTCGAGCACAATCTTGTGGCCCACTTTGAAGAGTCCATAGGCCAACTACGGACGGAACTCGATAAGAGGATCCGAGCCTTAGAAGATCGATTAAAAGGGGAGGAAGGAAGAGTGAATGGCCACGGCAATCCCGTAGCCAATCCTAGGGAGGAAAGAGAGCAAGTCCGTCCAAATCAGGCTCCCCAAGGTAGAGAGCAAGAGACCCGTGTGCCTCGAGAGAGAGACCACGACGATGAAGATATCATCCTACGGAACGTCAAGATTGACGCTCCAAGTTTTGATGGGTCCCTCAACCCCGCTACATACCTCGAGTGGGAGACCGGGATGGACCAATATTTTGATTGGCATCGCCGCATGACCCCTGCTACAAGAGTGAGGTTTGCCAAAATGAAACTCCTGGGTCAAGCCAAAACTTATTGGTGTAACGTTGAAAATCTCCTAGCCAGGAGACGGGAGGAGCCTATTAGCACGTGGGAAGAAATGAAGGAGAAATTGAGGGAGAAGTATCTGCCACCTTCCTACCATCAGCGTCTTTTAGACCAATGGCAGAAACTCACCCAAGATGAAAAGTCCGTGGACGAGTACATCACCAAATTTGATGACTACTTCCTTCGGAGTCGAGTCATGGAGGATGCCTCTGTCACCCTCTCTCGGTTTAGGGCTGGCTTACACGAGAGTATTCAGCGAGAATTATTCTTGCGGGAGGTTAACACCCTCGAGCACGCCTACCAGGTTGCACGAGATGTTGAGAGGTTTCAAAGGGTGGCCCCACCTCGGGTTCCCATCTACCGCCAACCTGAAACCCGAAATCCCATAGTCCGCTATACTGAGAGAGCTGGCCCCTCCACCTCCTACGTCCCTACTGCTACCCCACTTAAGGCCGTTGCCCTTACAGCTCCTTTCCCACGGAACCCCTTACCTGCACCCGCAGCTGTGCCTAGGATGGAGTATGCTCCATCAGTTGAAAGGAGAGATGACAAAGGAAAGGGAGTCGTCCCTAGCACCTCCCAACCAGCCCCTATCTCGGGAGTCCGATGCTTCAGGTGTCATAACCTAGGGCATATTGCCACCAATTGCCCCACCCGAGCCTTGGTCATCACCGACCCCCAGCCTATGGAGCTTCCACCTCAGGAAGGAGAAACCTTTGAGAGATATGAGTCTGACCCTGATCTCGTGGCCCAGTTTGAGGAATTAGATGCAGGGTATGCGGGAACGCATGTCGAGTACATGCAGGTGGGAGAAATTACAGAGAATTCAAACCAGGGAAGACTAGGCGTAGTTCGCTGCATCCTCGCACACCCACAGGAGGACGACTGACGTCGAACCTCCATCTTCCAAACCTACATCATGGTCAAAACTCAACCCTGCAAGGTGATCTTTGACAACGGGAGCTGTATCAATGCAGTCTCTTCAGACTTTGTATCCCGTCTAGGTCTACCTACCCATCCCCATCCGAGGCCATATAACGTGGCTTGGGTTGACGACACGTCTATCCCAGTCACCACTACATGTGTCATTCCCATCCAGTTCCAGTCCTACCAAGGACAAATCCTATGCGATGTAGTGCCTATGAAGGTTGGGAGCATCATCTTAGGACGGCCATGGATCTACGATGTAGACCTTACTACATTCGGTCGGTCCAATGAGTGTTCCTTCTCCCACAATGGGAAGAGGATTCAGCTGGTCCCAACAGCTCCAAAGGTAGCCACGGGAAAGAGTCCTACCTCCACACCCGTTGCATCCCCAAAAATTCAGGAGAATGCCCCAACCCCCACCAAAGGGAAGCTTCCCATTCCCTCCTCTCCTACACCTGTCATGTCCATCCCTAAGACCCCTAAGGTTGACCATGACCCGATTAGGCGCCTTAACTTCATAGGTGTTCGTGAGATGAATAGAGAGGTTGTCGAGGGTGCCCCTGCTTGGGCTGTTGTCGTCACCATTACCCCTGAGGAGTCCCAAGTCTCCATCCCACCTGAAGTCCAGACAATCCTGCAGGACTTCAAGATATCTTCCCGGAAGACTTACCCTCACGACTCCCTCCCATGCGTGATGTTCAACACGCCATTGATCTTGTCCCTGGGTCCACCCTACCCAACCTTCCCCACTACAGCTGAACCCCAAGGAGCATGCTGAGCTCCAAAGGATTGTCGAGGACCTTATCCACAAAGGTTTCCTCAGGGTGAGCAAGAGCCCATGTGCTGTCCCTGCCTTGCTCACACCCAAGAAGGACGGCACCTGGCGGATGTGTATTGATAGCCGCGCCATCAATAAAATCACTGTCAAGTATAGATTTCCCATTCCTCGTCTTGATGACATGCTTGACATGATGAGTGGAGCCACCATCTTTTCCAAGATTGACTTGAAAAGTGGCTACCACCAGGTCCAGATTCGACCAGGGGATGAGTGGAAGACAGCCTTCAAAATAAAAGAAGGTCTGTATGAGTGGCTTGTCATGCCGTTTGGGCTATCCAACGCCCCTAGCACTTTCATGAGGCTTATGACTGAAACCCTTTGTCCCCTCATTGGTCGCTTTGTTGTCATCTACTTTGACGACATCCTCATTTATAGTCACAACCCTCAGGACCACATTCACCATTTGAGGGAGGTCTGCGAGACCCTGAGGAAAGAAACCATGTTTGCCAACCTGACTAAGTGTGAATTCATGACAGACCGGGTCACTTTTCTCGGATTTGTGGTTTCAAGTCATGGAGTGTCTGTGGACCAATCCAAGGTCCGAGCCATAGTAGACTGGCCAGAGCCCCAGAATGTCCATGACGTTCGAAGTTTCCACGGGCTAGCCACCTTCTACAGACGCTTCATCCAGGGATTTAGCACCATTATGGCACCCATTACGGATTGCATCTGTAAGGGGAATTTTGAGTGGACCAAAGCCGCCTCCCAGGCTTTTCTTGCCATAAAGGAGCTTATGACCAAAGCCCCTGTCCTCCGCCTACCAGACTTTTCCAAAGTCTTTGAGGTTTCATGTGATGCATCTGGCGTAGGAATAGGTGGAGTGCTTAGCCAGGAGAGCCACCCTGTGGCTTATTTCAGTGAGAAGCTTTCTGATGCAAAGCTTCGATACTCTACCTATGATAAGGAGTTTTATGCCGTGGTCCAAGCCCTCAAACACTGGAGACACTATCTCTTACCACAAGAGTTTATCTTATACTCGGACCACGAGGCTTTGAAATTCCTTAGCTCTCAGAAGGGTTTAAACCCTAGGCATGGTCGGTGGGTAGAGTTCCTCTAGTCCTTCACCTTTGTCCTAAAACATAAGGCTGGAAAGGATAATAAGGTGGCCGATGCCTTAAGTCGAAGGGTCTCCCTTCTTTCCACTGTTCGGGTAGAGGTCACCGGATTTGACCGCATGAAGGAACTCTATGGAGAGTGTCCTGATTTTGGCCCTGCCTATTCTGCTCTGTCTGTTGGATCCTCGACAATATTTGCTGACTATCTACTCCAGGATGGTTTTCTATTTCGAGGGCAGCAACTCTGTGTCCCGAGGACTTCTGTTCGGGATTTTCTAGTCTAGGAAATGCATGCTGGAGGTCTTGCTGGTCACTTTGGCCGCAACAAGACCATCCATTCTGTGGAGGAGCACTTCTATTGGCCTGGCCTGAAGAGAGATGTGGCCAAGATTGTAACCCAGTGTAGGACATGCACGATAGCCAAACAGGTCAAACAGAACACTGGTCTTTACACTCCTCTCCCCGTTCCTGATCGACCATGGGTTGATGTGAGCATGGATTTTATCCTTGGGTTACCACGCACTGCTCACAAGCATGATTCCATCTTTGTTGTCGTTGATAGGTTCTCTAAGATGGCCCACTTCATTGCATGTTCCAAAACATCTGATGCATCTAGAGTAGCCCATTTATTCTTTGATGAAGTCGTGCGTCTGCATGGTCTCCCCCAAACCATCGTGTCTGACCGGGATGTCCGGTTCACTAGCTATTTTTGGAAGACACTTTGGCACCTAGTTGGCACCAAACTGAAGTTTTCCACTGCCTATCACCCCCAAACTGATGGGCAAACTGAGGTCGTCAATAGGAGTTTAGGGAATCTGTTGAGGTGTCTTGTAGGGGAACATTCCGGCACTTGGGATCTTCTTTTGCCCCGAGCCGAATTTGCATACAACAGCTCCGTCAATAGGTCCATAGGTATGAGTCCATTTGAGGTCGTGCATGGCTACAAACCTAGGAAACCTGTGGATCTCATTCCCCTTCCCCTCGAGTCTAGATATCCAAGTCAGCTGAGGAGTTTGCACAACATGTCAAAGTCTGCATGAGTCAATTAGCAAGCAAATCAACCTCAGTAATGAAACCTATAAAAAGTTGGCTGATTCGCATAGGCGTCACCATGAATTTCAAGAAGGTGACTTGGTTATGGTACGGGTTCGACCCGAACGACTCCCCTCGGGAGCCGTTAAAAAGTTGCAAGCCCGTAGTGATGGACCCTTCTCAATTCTGCGGAAGATTGGCTCCAATGCTTATGTTGTGGACTTACCTCCCGAATATGGGATTAACTCGACTTTTAATGTGGCAGATCTAGTGGTCTACAAGGAACCCATAACGATTCCTAGTGACCATTTCGAGCCTTCTCCTCCTATTGAGAGTGAGCCCACCCCTGTGCGTCCCACAGCCTCGAGAGTACCGCGCGAGCACATTGAGAGGATACTGGATGAACAGGTGACCACTACACGGAGCAGGGTGTACCAGCGCTATCTTGTCCGCTGGCGGGACCGTCCGCCTTCTGATGATTCCTGGATCAGCCGAGAACATTTCCAGCGCCTCGATCCAGATCTGCTGGAGCACTACCACAATAGTGTCCCCCCTTACTCGACGGAGTCGAGTTCCAGCCGCCCCGAGAGGGTTGGTGGGGACACCGGGTCCACTACTGGGCCCACTACTCGGAGCCGACGCCGCACCGCACCGACTGCACCGAGCTTATGGCTCGAAGACTCGATTGAAGACCCGGCATACTGAGTAGTTCTACTTGTGTGTATTTATATCTTTGAGTATTGAGTATTTGTACATGTGTAAAATACATGTTTTACTACATGTATTTACTTTTGTTTTATTAGGCAATGTTGGTCAAAAGTTATTGTATTTTAAACCCATAAGTCAATAGTGGGTTGGTGGCCTTTGTTTTATTAGGCTAGGACAGATATGCAAATAAAGGAAATATGGAAGGTATGGATGTAATGGGCCATTCATATAAATAGGAGGCCAATGCTTGTTACGTATGAATCATAGATGAATTGAATGAAGTTTTGGTTGTACGTGAGAGTTCCCTCTCTTGTGCTATTTCCTTCCCTCTCTCTCATTTTGTGAGATTTGAGTGTGTCGCCCGGTGTGAGACCGTCCGGCGTGAGGCCGAGCTGTGTGAGATAGCAGTTATCCGTCCCGTCCGTGTCCCGGAGTGCCGTCGATCCGTCTTCCACGTCGCCGCCGCCTCACGCATGGGTGGGCGATAGGCAGGGGGCGCAGACGAGGGGTGGTTACATGAATGGAGAAAGGGCAAGGGACTTGGTTGCACTGCCCGTGCAGCTAGAAATTGTAGACCAGCCTCTGGTTGCCGGGCACATCGATCTCTAGTCACAGTCACAATAGGCATACAAGGGAGGCAAACATGTGAAAAGTATTAGTAATCGGAGTACATGTAGAGATGGACAAATAATAGAGGAGGAAGAAGAAAGGGGAAAGAAAAGATCAATATACAAGAACACTGAGATTTACGTGGTTCGGAGGCAATGTGCCTTCCTACATCTACGGCCGCAACATGGTTTCCTCTATCATAACACACCAAGATACAATACAAAGAGAGTTAGCAGCCCTTTTATATAAAGAGATTAAGGCGCCCAACACAGTAGGGAACAAAGGACAATAATGCCCCTGCTATAAACAGAAATTTTGTTCCGGGGGCTCTGCCCCCAGAAATCCCCGCAACAGGCACTGCCCCCTTGACTCCCGCGACCTGACACAGGTCGATCCCCGTGCGAGGACACGATGGCGAGTTCGGGCTCCACAATGGCCTCCACAATCGATGATGCCGATAGTGGTGGCCATGGCAGACAAGGGTCCTTCGAAGTTCTGCCCATGCATTGCTAAAGTAGAGGCAACAAGAATGGGCAGGGGAGGAGGAGCAAGAAAAGAGGAGATGGAAGGAGGAAGAGTTGGGGACACAAAAATGTCACAATAAAATGAGAGGGGTGGGCTACAATCGGGCAATTAGATATTTTATAATTCATAAAATAAAAACTATCATAAGATTCTCATTGTTATTATTTTTTATCACAAAATTATCATAAGATAATATTTTTTTCTTGACAAGAGACTCACGCTACATCAATGACCCAGTCTCAATCAATCTGTGAAACCCTTCCTAGATATTTATTATTTGGTCTGGAACGTCACAACTAACATATACATTGCGAGATTGGAATTACTGTAAGACATTAAAAGCCATATCATCCATACTTCCAAATAGAACGGACTATACCATTCTCTGCTTGCATAAACGTTACACAATTCGTTTCATTTCCAAAATCTATACATTATATACATCATTTCAACAACAATATTCTTCACATTGAACACAATAGACACATATAACAATATCCATTCTTCCTTCAACTCTAAGTCAATATTTACATTCCTCAAACAAAGTATCTCTTCCTACCCTACTATACATATCGACGTCCAAAATCTCCCAGAATCCCTCTCTGACTATCTCTTCATCAAAGCCAACTCTTATGCTTATTGTCCTCCTAAAAATGGTTGAACCACGAGTATGAATCCAAAGACCCAAGAGGCATCAAACCAATAACATGGTTACTATATAATAGTTTTTTTTGCAAATCATATAATAATTCTACACTAATCATAACTACATTTAGTTCATTGAGTTCTAAACATATAGCACAAATCCAAAGAATAAAACAGATATTGAGCATGTGTACAAAATTCTTCTCGTTCAGATTACTACAAGATATTTTAGATTTACAAATAGAACATATCAGAGCATATCATAACATATTAATTTTTCACATCACAAATCTAAGCCTTTTAATCAGTTAGAGAATGTCTTTCAAATCATATGGCATGCAAATAGTAATTTTTTACATATATCGGACATGCGTCCAAACCATCGTATAAGGAGTCACAAATACGTAACGAGATACCCAAACGTTGACGGCGCTTGCAAAGGAAACCCCGGTTACAGTGGCGGAGGTGGGTGCATCCGTTCCTCGACTGGCGACATTGTATTGGCGTTTGTGCATTACTATGGAGCTGGCACCTGCCTGCTTGCTGAAGTCCATGCATTGTGTGATGGGCTGCAGATGGCGTCCGCGATGGGTCTTCACCTCTCGTCCATACAGTGCGACTCGGCTGTCCTTGTTAGATCCCTTCGTGAAAATGCGACTCCTTCCTGGCAGTCAACTCGCTGGTGGAGGGTTATACAGTGCCACCTTGCCTCTAGCAGCTGCACCGTCTCTCATGTCTACCGGCAAGCCAACCGAGTAGCGGACTCCCTCGCCTCTCACGCCTGTGCCTCAGAGGGTGAATGAGCTATTCCTTTCGGCTTCTAGCCTTCCCAAGCTGAGCAAAGCAAATGTTGTAATGAACAACTCGTCCTGCTGTAGCATTAGAAGGGTCTAGATCTTCTGTCTCTGTATTAACATTGTTCAATTCAGGGGTATGCCCCGATGTTTGCGATGGGATCTTCCCGTTCTACTCCGGTCTTCTTTCTTTGTTTTTTTATGATTATCATTTGGGTTTATTCGGTTTATTTCACGTGTCGATCAATCAATTAACTGACTGACAATTAACTGACTGATTGACTGCACGGGCGTGCCAGTCACATGAGTGACAAGTCTATTATGCGCTCATTCTGACCCGTGTCGGGCGAAAGTGAGATTCGATCGGGACCAGCAGTCCGCCACATCATAAAGGATATGGCGTTAATTACATCCCCCGCGAGGAGGAAAAACATTTGATTAATTACCGAGATAGTGGACTGTCGAGGCCGGAATAAAGATGCGGTGTTGTGAACATGACGAGATCACATGAGATGCGTTTATCTATCATGCAAAAGAGACATGGTTCGTTGAATTGGAGACCCTTGGTACGTGACGGAGGACGTAGGTCCGAATACCACCATCGCGCATAGCGGAGACTTCCGATCGGGCATAACCCGGCCTTCTGTCAACGCCATTTAATATATCCGAGGGTCTATGCAAGCATGCATGCATGATGTTCGTGACTATACTAGGCATGACAATAGAGTTATGAAAATAAACATAGCTCAATCACATTTATTAATCCCCGCCAAGGGGGGGAAATGGTAACATAAGCATGATAACGAAAGCAAAGTGCTGACGGACATGGTAGTGAAAGCATGATAACGAAACGATTCGGACTCGAACGGCCCTCCTCTTATTCAGTTTATTACTAATTAGGGTTTATTAACTCCGACCACGGGAGACGAGGATCGCTCCGGAGGCGAGTGAGCGATTAAAACAGTAAAAGGGTTCAAAACCGGCGTGGCCAAACGTAGGTGAAGAAGCTTAGTCCGACGCGGCCGTGGCAAAGCTAGCCTGGCGCGATGGCCTCGGGGCACGCCGGATTAGGGCGCGCCGGGAACGAACCAAATAAAAAGTAAAATCATGAGTCTAGTGTTAATCCGGCGCGGGGGGGGGGGGGGTACCGCGCCGTATTAGGGCGCGCCGGATTGGGGCCGCGCCATTTTAGCTTATTTTTGATGAATTTTGAAACCATTTAAGTTCATTAAGATTATGTTGAGAGTTTTGAAGTTATTTGGGCCAATTGCTTGTTTAATTGAAGTCCAGGACCCTTCCAGAATGAGGTGATGGGCTAATGCGAGGTCCATACTCGAGCACTAGGGTCCTTGATTCAGATGAATGCTTTATTACGACGAGTCCATATAGATGATTTATCTGTCCAGAACCTGCCAAAAATTGGGCAGCATCTCCCCTGAACCTGAAAGGTTGCAGGAGAGGAACGGGGTCATACTCACTTATGGAGTAAGCCCCTTAAACTACTTGTCTGCATGGTGACAGCCAGCAAATTCCCAACGGATAGGATACCCCGAGGACTAGCCTACGAGGGGCACCAAAACTCCGCGGGTGAAAGCAGAGGATGAGGTAGTTGATGATAGAAGCGACACCCCGAGGACAAGCCTACAAAGGGGTGGGCGACCTACAGCATACACTGCACCTGCTAGAGAGAGAGACCCTCAGGGAAAGAGGTTCCGAGGGCTAGCCTGCTAGGAACATTTACCCCTTTGGTCACCACAGGGTCCCGAGGGGCTGTGGGTTTGAGATTGTCGGGCCGGAGCCCCTGTTGTTGTTGTTGGCTTCATGACTCATGAGAACATCCATCAATTGAGAGCGAAGTTCCCCTGGCCAATTAGCAACTCGGTGAACGGTGGGAGATATCCCCCTCCCTGGGTGGAGGGCCAAGATGTTAATGCTCACGGGGCCGGGTTACCATTCATAGAACAGAATGCAACGACAGTCACGGAAAGAGTCGATCGATATGCAACTAGAAAAGCTTTCCTACACGCGCATACCCACAAATGGCTGGGATACAGTAGTCGCGAAGCGGGCTTCACTATCCCAGAAACATCACCGGCCACCTCTGAACAACAGAGAGATGCAAAGAGGAGGGGAGGTGAAGGTCGGATTTCATATCAAAATGGAGAGCGACGTGTGCATAGGCACAGGCGCGGAGGACCCAGGGAGGGGTTATCCATGTAGCCCATGGCATACCAGGGCGCGTTCGGAATCTGGAGAAACCGGGATCTCAAAGCCGCATACGGGAAGACCCTAATAGGTATATAAAACCATTGAACGAAATAGAAATGGAAGGGGAAGGCGGGACGCCAAAAATTCAATCCATTAGTGCATTCATACACGCATGCTATTATTCCATCGGCGGGGGGAAATCACCCACATATCACGACTTCGGTGCCGGCATCGCGGCACGGCCACCATCCTACTCGCAGGAGGATTCACAGGAGAGCAACAGCAAATAAAAGAAGATGCGGAGAAGGGGAGGGGAGTTTGGCTCATATCATCGCCATCCCTCCCCCTCCCGCTTACATTCGACAGAGAGAAATCGATATCGGGAATCAGCGGAAACACAGGCGCCCACCTATTCCCAGAACAGAGTATCGGACGTCTTCTTCTTCTCCGACTCCGGAGGGCTTCAGGCAGGTTGAGGGAAGATGGCGGCGACGGGCGCTCCGGAGAACCCTGCTTCTTCTCCTTCTATCCTCTCTCGAAAAGCCTCTCTGAAAGCCTCTCTAAAAACCCTCTTGAAAGTCTTCCTCAAAGCCTTCTTCTCTCCATCCTCTTACTTCTATCAATCGAACGGCTCCCTATATATAGGAGGAGGTTCGATGCCTTAATCCGGCGCAGAGAATGGCGTGTCGGTAAGGGTGAGCTCTATCCCTTGCGCGCCGGAATAGGAGGGCGCCGGGTGAGGGTTTCTGCGCGCCGGAATAAGGGGTGCCAGATGGAGGCGCGCCAGTTTAGGGCGCGCCGTGTTAATGCTCCTCGCACGTCGCGAGTCAGACGATGAGTCCGGGGATGACTCCGGGGGTCACCGTGAACATTTATCTCGCCAATGCTCCTTGAAACCTCACCGAGACGCCTTGTTGAAGCTTTCAGACCGACGTACGGCCATTCTCGGAACTTCCGACGGCTTTGGTTTGATCACGCGGGTTTTCCGTTGACACGGCTCTCGGCACTATGATACGTGCCGCTAGCTTGGTCTGGCTTGTGCTCAAAGCTCTTTAGAGGGTGGGATAACACCAGGGATAGTTCCGCCTGAGCTGGGCGATCATTCGGCCACTAACGGGCCCATCTTAGTGGGAAACCGTACCCGTGCCGGGTGACCAGGATCTTCTGCCGACAGAGCTTTCGGTCCTCCATTCTGAAGAGCCAAGGGAACTCTTTCATGTCAGGAGAGTCTTTCATGAGGTGGGTAGCCACTGGGTAGACCGTCGTCCTTGGTCGGACAACGGGTGTAGTGTATGCGGCACGACGGAGTCAATGTCGGTTCATTGGGCAGGCTTGGTCGCACTGCCGGTTGGTTGTGAATTCATCTCGGTTCTCCTGAGGTGAAGTCCCTGGCGTTCATACGGGGTGACTTGAGACTCTGGCAGCTCGAGAAGGCTTCAATATGTTGATCTTTATCGGCTTCCGTGCTTCAGCGGACCGCATCATTAGTCTTTATGACTTGATCGCCGACGATCACATTATGAGTGCCAACACCCGATGACTTGTGTAAACTCCTATCATTCAATAAAAATATCCCACCTATGCGTTGATCGGGTGGAGTGGGAACACTCTCTCCCACTGGGATTGGGTGCACTCTCCTAGATCAGCTCAAAGGTTTTTTACTTAAAAAAAAAGAGATACCCAAACGTGGACATATAGACAAATGGTTTATATGTATGAGGACTGTTAGCCTTAGTCTCTACAGGACTAGGAGTTTTTTACTCCACCATCCACCACACTAAAGTATGGCTTCCGAAATTTTAAACATAAGTCTGTTTATCCTCGGACATGGGCCAAATCCTGCAGTGGACACTTGTTACGGTTTAACGCCCCACGCCTCCTTAAAGTGGTAATGTCCATGTGTTTCATGCTTAGAAATCTTTATGCCAATTCTTACTCACATAACTTTAATATGGCTAATTAGTGAATGATGCATTATCTATGGTTGATGGTCAATCAGAGAGCATAATCAAGTCATATAATTGCTGAGGAGGGGAAAGTCCACCGGCCTAGTGAGGCCCACTTTGACGGCACACCTTCGAGGTCTAGTGCTCTAAGCCCACTTCCAACAGTTCCAACCCAACACGCGACTGGCCGCGACCTACCATGGCACAGGTCCAGGTCCAAAAGCAATACTTGCGTGGGCCACCACCCGCTAGCAGCAGCGATGCACGTCCCCGACGAGCCTCATCACATTAATTGCAGAAGGCGCTCCGGTCCAACGAAAAGGGGGAGAGAGGATGCCGCCCATGCTGCTCCCCTAACAAAGCAATCATGCCTCCGGCGAACCCTACTGCATTGATAGGAGAGCTTCCTCCTCCGACAAAGGAATGGCGGGTCAGCGCCCACGCCTCTCCACCTTGTCAGGTGAGCAGGCAGGGTGGCTCACGTCTCCCCAAGCCACGGTAGCCCAACAAAGGTGAAGGTCAACCCCACGACGAAGATATAAATAGGATCTTGGCCTTACCGCTAGAGAGATATGCAACTTCAACCCCTCAAGCTCTCTTTCACTCTGTTCTCTCATCCTCAGTTCTCTCAAGAGCTCATCACCACCTCACCAGTTGATTGACTTGACCGTCGGAGAGTTATCCCCTAGGATATCTCCCGGGACTCCTTCTTACAGTGGTTCGTGCCTGCAGGTTCCTCTTCAGTGACACCTCTTTTCCCTCACCAAACAAATTATTGTGGGTGTAGTTCGTGATCGTGGTGGCGAATCTCAACCGCTACACTTCTTGACGACATCTGTGGGAAGAGAATGTAGAAGTCACGGCACCTTGGATGGGCAACCGCAACGTCAGTAGCCGACATGGCACGATGGGCCCTTGCCAGGCGTCTCGGGAAGCCCCGCGAGTGACCACCTGTCCCATGGGGATCACGGCCAACCCTCTGCCTTCTATTTTCTTAGTTAGAACTAAATAAGTTAATATATTAAACTTTTATAAGAGAATCTAATATGTATATTCATACTTTTCTCACATAAAGATTTCAAATAAAATACTAAATATGCAAACTAAATTGACAAAGTCTCATTGCACACCCAGGGTGTGCTGCACAACATGGGTGTGCAAATTCTTTATTTTTTATTTTTTTTGAAGTGGCCTCTAAGGTACCTTAACTTGGAGTGTAAACCACGTCATCACTAGATTACCCAAAAGGAAATAAATAAATAAAAAGAAACCAAATCAAATGAATAGCGTTGGGTCTATTATTTTAAAAATTAGCCCGTTTCACTTTTAATTTTTTTGGATAATCGGATGATGACGTGACTTGCATCCCAAATAAAGATATTTTGGGGGCCACTTCAATTTTTTTTAATAAAAATAAAAAAAAATTAAAGACACTGCACACCTAAGGTGTGTGTAACAAATCAAACTCAATTAAATTTTTAGGGTGTTACACAATCGGAGTGAGTGAGTAACGTTGACCATTACACTATTTATAGGGAACAAATAATGTAATTATATGTTAAAGAATTCGGCCAGCATAGCTCAGCCCAGCCCAACCCAAATTCAAAATATTGAATTTGGACTAGTACAATTTGGGCTGAAATGGGTTGACTTACCTATTTTCAATTTTGGCCCGCCCAAATTACCACTTGGCCCAACCTAACCCGCCCATGTCCCATCCCTAGTTCTGGAGAAAAGTTATTTCTTTTGATTGCATATCATGACAATTCAGTTTGATGAAATTGTGAAGTTGAAATGATTGAATATCATGTTGATTTGTTGATGTCAAACTGAAGATTTCTAAAATGTTGATTTGTTGATGGTAATTCTCCTCTCTCTGATTTGCATGAATCATATCTGAATGAATATTTGAAATCATGTGATGTGCTTTCAATACATTTCATGCATATAGACAGGGGGAGTCCAACTGTTTTTGTTTAATGCATATAGGACTGCTTTGCACTGCATTTCATGCATAACCTCGGTATATCAAATGGTATGCTACTAAAAGACAGGGAAATCTGCTTGGAGGTTCATATCATGTGTGAGATGGTCTTTATGACCAGGTTCTCCGCCTAGTACCATGGGTCCTGTCTTCATGTAGAGCAATGTCCTGCATATAATTAAATTTGAAAAATCTGAAAAATTGAAATGAAATTGATGCATTTGATAAATTTTCTCTCTGATTGAACAAAGCATGAATTCCTCTTGAGCATATTCTAAAATCATGAGCAGTTCATTAACTGTATTTCATGCACTTTGTTAAGGGAAGTTGACTGATGTTGCATATGAAGGGTAGTGCATATCATAAATTTTTTTGAAAAACCTAAAAAGAAATTCATTGCATCTAGACAGGGGGAGTATTTAGAATTGGTGTTTTGATTGTCACATCTTGAACACCTCTTGTCTAGTATATGATCAACTCTCATCTGATTTCTTTTTTTTTTCTCTTGAAAAAATGATTCTGCCATCAGATATTTGTTGAGCTGTTAAAGAAGAGCTTCTTTCAACTCCATTCATGATACTATCTGTCAGCTGATCAGTCTGAATTCCAGACTCAGCGAATATTTGTTGATAAACACTCTTCAAATGCTCTTCTCTATTGCTGATTTACTCTTGCACCAGCTTATACCCACCTTTCACATTCTTCTCAGCTGGTGTGACTGATCTGTTTCTTCAATTGATTTGTTGGTCAGCTAAACTTATTTTTCTGATCTGAGGAACTTAAGCTGCATGTCATGCAATTCAGTCTGAGAACATTGTAGAAATTTCTATCATATAGGTTTAAGAATTATGACTGAATCAGACTGATATAAGATTAATGTATTCACAAATTTGTAATTAAATGAATTGAAAATATCTGAATGACAAGGTTTAATAAACTTTAACCACTTATGTCATGTAATCCTCAAACTCTTTCATCTGATATCTGAAAATTTGAAATCAAGGCTCTTTGATAGAGATACATAGAGTGAGTTCTGTGGTTAAACATTAACTTGAAAAATGTTGAGTAAATAAAAATTATCAATTCAGAGCAATGTCTTGGTCACCGAGAAACTGGGTTCTTTGTTAATGAAATAAAGTAACTCACGTCATGAAGTGCCATAGTTATCTCTGATGAAAATTTATTATCAAAACCTGACAGAGCAATGGCAAAATTGTGTTGAGTAGCTGGGGAGTCTGGCCTCTAATCAAGGTGTCTCCGCATGCAAAAAGACACTTATATTGCTAACTCTGGTCTCAATGTTGAGAGGCAATGACAGTTATCACTCTGAGTAACTGGGTCACTTCAACTAAGACTTGTTGTGTCTCATGTAAAAATGTGTTGACCAACTTAAATTACTCAGGAAAAATATAATGTGCTTCAAATAAAAATATTGAAAAGTCTGTCAACTCATATTCTTGGAAAAAGTGTTTAACATCAATACTAATATGTGTAACTCTTGAAAGAGTCATTGAGATCATGTGTGTAAGATAAAAGATGACTGTTTTTGAGTGCTTTCTGAATATTTGGTTCACCTTTATTAAAACTTGGATTCAGATATGAATATTGAGTTTAATTTGACAAATTTGGTATACATCAAAATTAAATCAGATTGGTTAAGCTGCAAATTCATAACCCCTTATGATAGAAGAGTCTAATCTTCTTAAGACTTATTGTTGTGATGGATGCTTTAAAATTTCTCATGATCAGATTCTTTTCAGTCAGCCTGATCAACATCTTGCTAATGAGTGATTCATTGAGATGTATTGTGCTTTGACTATTTCTCACCATTACCCATGGCTAAATCTTACATTATCAGTTGATCCACACTGTTGGAATCTTCCATCCTGTTTCACAATCAGCTCTGGTTCTGTTTCATTCTGTTCATGTAACCAGAATTCAGATTCCTTGCATTGACAGATTTGAGCTGGATTTATTGGATAACCAGAGTTCATTCCTGTGCTTCAGGGGGTGTTTTGGTTTATCTGCAGTTAAGGGGAGAGTAGTCAATCATGCATGTTGATAGGGGGAGAGCTGTTTCATTGTCATAAGAGAGAACTTCATTTTAATGTTGCCATCATCAAAAAGGGGGAGATTGTTGTGCCCCTTGTGCTTTGATGAATGTGGTGTTTTAATGATAGCAACATGAATGAGTCACCACATTGAATGATAGTAACATGAATATTTATAACTGATATGAATGCATAATTGATATACTCTGTGGAAAATGCATATGACTGTGACTGGTATATTCTCTGGAGAATGCTTGAGTATGTTATATCTGATCTATTTTGTGGAGAATGCATGAGTGTGCTAAATCATGCAGTGTTCCATACTAAGTGCATAATGTGTTTTGTGTTTGAATCAAGATCATGCATTGCTTCTTATGTGCATATACTGCATCAGTGCACTTAGATGGGTCGACCCCCTTCCTTGATGGGTCGACTCCCTCAGAACACAAGTCTATACAACTGTCCATCTTACTTAGTGTCTCATGCAGCGTCAACGCTGTAAGTGTGTACGTTGCATTCTCAAGTCTGCAGCGTCAACGCTGTAAGTCTAGACAGCCTTTGTGTGTTCTATGCATTTCACAAGTCTACACACTCAGCATAGTCTATACATCGTGTTGTGTCTGTGTTGTGTTTGGGCATCGTTGATTTCACAAGTCTATACAATCGTCTTTATGCATAGCAATGTCTGTACAACCGTTTGCTCATATAACTTGCATGTCTATACACTGCATGACGAGCCCAAAAGTCTGTACATCGCAGTTGTGTCAAAGTCTGTACAGCTGCTTGTTTGCCAAAGTCTATACAGCCTCTGTGTGTTCTATGTATTTCGCAAGTCATGCAGCGTCAACGCAGCAAATGTGTCTCATGCATCATGCGTCGACGCCCCCAGATTTCCAAGCCTATACACTCGTCTTCATGCATAGCAGAGTCCATACATTGCATCGTTGTGTTAAGTATATACAGGCACATTGTCTGTTGGCCTGCACGCACACTCAAGTCCACACATCGTGAAGTCTGCACATTGTGTCACCCAATGTCTATACATTGTTCACTCAGTAATTCATTCTATTTTGTCAAGTCCATACATTGGGCTACTGTGCAAGTCCACACATTGGCCTTCAGGCTTACAAGTCTATACATCGGGGTGAAGTCCGTACATCCTTCGTTGAAATTCGAAGTCTGTACATTCATCAGTGTTCTTCCAAGTCTGTACATTGGAAGTTTCACCTACGTTGCCCTTCAAGTCTATACATCGGTAGTTTTACCATCGTTTCCCTTGAAGTCTATACACTGATGGCTTTACCGTCGTTTCACTTGAAGTCTATACACTCGACTGCCTTGTCTTGATCAAGTCTGTACAGAGCTTCTGTGCTCAAGTCTATACAGCCTTTCACTTGGAAAGTCTATACATCGTGAAGTCTTCACACTGGCCTTTGAATGATGTCTGTACATTGTGCATCTCTTCGTTGAAGTCTGTACAGCCTTCGCTGAGCCTTCCAAGTCTGTACAGTCACTAAGTCTGTACATCCTCTAGGCGCTCACGAAGTCTATACATTGGTTTTCTTTTCAAGTCTGTACAGACTTTGGTTTGTGCAAGTCTATACAACCGAATGTTCAGTTTGTGACCAAGTCTGTACAGCCAAGGGACTGTTAAGTCTGTACATTAGCTCAAGTCTCCAAGTCTGCACATTGGGCCTTCAAGCCTTTAAAGTCCATACATTGGACTATGCTTCACGAAGTCCATACATTGGACTGTGCTTCGCAAAGTCCATACATTGAACTGAGCTCGTGAAGTCTATACATCCATCGGTTCTTTGGTGGCCCAAGTCCATACATTGGTAAAGTCTTCACATCGCCTGATTTCTTCAAAGTCTGTACATTGGCTTCAAGACTCTCAAGTCTATACATCTACTGTTGAACCTCAAAGTCCACACATCACCTCATTTCTTCAGAGTCTATTCATTCACAGTGGAACCTTAAGTCTATACATTGAGCTTTCATGTAAAGTCTATACATCGGTTGGGTTGTGCATGCATTGTCTCGCAAAGTCCATACATTGCATATGTTCATCAAAGTCTGTACATTGAGTGAAGTCTGGTGAAGTGTATACATTGGTCTTCACACCTGAAGTCTATACATCGTCAGTTGTCTGTCAAGTCTTCATATTGCCCAAGTATGTACAACGAGCAGGCTGAGCAAGTCCATACATTGGTCGGTGGAAAGTCTGTACACTTAGAAGTCTGTACATCCACCGTCTTCCTCAGCGTCTCATGCATAAGTTTGTACAGTCAGTGCAGGTTAAGCATCGTCTCATTTTACGTCTCAGTTTGCAAAGTCTATACATTGCTTCTGAACGCAAGTCTATACACTGCACTGGAGCATGCATCTCATGTAAGTCTGTACATCACATTTGACGAAGGCATTGAAGTCTATACATTGGCCTTAAGCTGAAGCCTGTACATTCGTTTGGGACCATGTCTATACATTGCCTTTGGGATCTAAAATCTATACAGTCTGCAGTATATACATTGCTTCACAACGTAAAGTCTATACAATACCATAGCTCTGCTTATGTGAAGTATATACATTACTTTAGCTTCACTAAGTCTATACATTGCTTCGCCTTCACAAGTCTATACAGCGAAGTCTATACACTGCAATGCATATACTTAATCCGATACTCTGTCTGACAGGTGCTCTGCTCGTGAGGCTAATGAAGAGCACATTTTCCAAGGATAAGGAGAGTGCCCAGATGAGGACACGTGTACTGACAGCTTGCTGGATGCTGTCACGTGGTCCGAATTCTTAGGGCGGGAACTGTGGAAGCCACACGCGCCCTGACTGCTGCTGCTGCTGCCGCTATATATACGAGCCTTCTTCCACAGAAGAAGACTGATCGAAATTGACAAAGCAGAAGCTGTGAAGAAAAAGCAGAGTGCAGAGAGGTCTTCGATCCAGAGAAGAAAAAGGAAGAGAAGAGAAGAGAAGAAGAAGAAGAGAGAAAGAGAAGAAGAGAAAGAGAAAGAAAGAGAGATTGAGTGAGAGATCGAGAGAACAGAGTGTGAAGAGAAGAAGAAGAAAGAGAGAGAGAAGAGAAAAGCAGAGAAGATCGTTCTCACTGGAAGTTGGATCAGATCCACTCCAGTCAGCTCTTTAAGAGCCACATTTTGTGCTTCACTGTTTACAGCTTTCCAGTGCTGTTTGGTTCTTATTTTCATTTTCCATTTTATCCTTTCTTCAAGCTGTTAGTCAGCGGTTGCAGTGGTGGATTCCACTGGACAGCAAGCTGTGTTGCTCAGCGGGCGAGGAGGATTCCTCGGACGGCAAGCTGTGTTGTCCAGCGATTGTATGACAAGCTGTGATGCCCAACTGTTCAAGCTGTGAGTCAGCGGAATCCACACTCGGTTTGAGTGTGGGGTGGATGTAGGTCTGCAGGACCGAACCACCTAAAAACCCCTTGTGCACTGTGGTTTGATCTCTTTGTGTGATTGTTGCTAGATGCTTGCATAGGGGAGATATGGCTTGATTGCATACCATGTGCTTGACTGTGGTATTAAGTGTTCTTTGATTTGTTATTCCGCTGTTGCTCTTTGTCCTTCTGAAGAAGGTAGATTTAATTCCGCTATTCTTAGTATTAGATTTAATTAGCTTTCAGATTGTCTAATTTGTCTTGTTAGCATTCTAGTTTTTAATTGGGTGAAATTTTTATAAGGGCTATATTCATTCACCCCCCCTCTGAATACTGCACCGAACCCAACATTGTCCACCAATCTTCTCTCCTTCTCACCTTTTCTCTCCAACTTTGGACAGTCGGCAACTTCTTGCCTCCTCAACATCGATCCAAAAACTTGGATGAGGACAAATAGGTGCGAGTGTGAGAGGCGAGAATGAGAGGGGAGACGAGGGTTGCACCCCCCCTCTTAGCAAGATTTATGGCAGCCCAATGACATTGCAGATATTAAATCTTGAAACTCTTTTAGATAATAACTTTGTGTAGCGGTTTGAAAAATAGTCATCTAAATCACGATCCACACTTTTAAAATTTGTTTGACTGAGAAGAGAGCGTCACGGGAGGAGGACCTGGAATCACAAGTGAGAGGTCATAAAGAGTCTTGGGAGTGACCCAAAGGATAACTCTCCGACGGTCAAATCAGACAACTACGGGGAACGAGACGAGCGCTTGGGGAGCTAAGGAGAGGGAGACCAGAGTGAGAAACTGAGGGTTTGAGGGGATTAGGTTACGCGTACCTCGTGGCCGTTGGACCGGGATCCTATTAATACCGTTGTCGTGACGTTGACTATTGGATTGCCATGACCAGAGAAGATGTGAACCGTCTCGCTGTCTCTTCGCCAGAGGGGTGGGCGTTGAGCCGCCGTCTCTTCGCCAGAGGGACAGCTCCGCCGTTAATGCGAAATGACTCGTTAGAGGGGGTGTGAGACTGCTCTATCAAGAAAAGTGACGTGAGCGACGTTCCCCCTTCCCGTCACCGAACTGGTGCACCTGCCGTCATTAATGCGTTGCTGGAGACGTGCGTTATGGCAGTTGACAGGGGAGACGCACGTGGGTATGATGTCTGCGTTGGGCCTGTGCTAGAGCAAGAAACGTGTTGGGCCGACGTCTCGGGTGACGGGTCTGGAGAGTTGAGCCTCTGTGGTGGGCCGAGTAGATGAGTCCGGACTCGCGAGATATGCCCTACTCACCTTAGATTGTTACGTGTCATTGATTTCTACCTAAAGATCAAAATCCAAGAATAACATACAAAAATACTCGTCGTTACTTGGTGGCTTTGGAAGTGTCACTATGCGGTGCCATATTTTCTAAGGTCACTAATTTGAAATATGTAACAATTCTTGTGTATTGTATTCACCAATATTTTCATTTTGAAAACATATTTGAGAATCATTAAAAAATTAATAAATAGTCGCAATGCTAACTTATTGGTTACCGTTTATATGTATCCCTACTTGTTCTCTTACCATGATCCACAGGGGGCGAAGGACCAACCGTATCAGTCCGGGGTCAAGAGTTGTACCCCCAGCATACTCTTCCACCGAGCCCTCTCTCCACCTAGTGGAACATTCACCCATAGAAAGTGAAGCATGTAAATAATAAAAATAAAGACTTTGACATATATAATCTTATAATTTAGTATATTTACATATATACCTTGACATTCATGACTTGTCAAAATTATTCTTGACAACTCCCAAATAGTTGTAGTTATCTTTTTTGTGTGCTCATGTTTCAAAAAAAAAAACTACTTTATACTCTTATGCCATCAATGTTGAAGCAAAATTCCTAAATTAAGATATGCCATTTTATTAGTAGTGAAGTAACTCCTAGAGAGCGAGGCACCGGTGGAAATGCCAAATAAACATTACAATTAGGTAAAATTTACGTCCGATTTAAATCACATAGAAGTGGATAGAAGAAAAAGAAATGGAGTTCAAATCACACATGCACCATAATTTTTATACTATTTCGGACATCCTTTGGTGACTTACATTCAAGACCCGAGCCTCTAAATTGAGGTTTCACTAGTTCTCTTAGAAAAAGTATACTAGTTGAGTTTTGCTCGAGTGTACCAACTCACCACTCAATAGCCCGCATGCCGCACATTTATTGGGTTTTGATTAGATGACCGCTTCACCAAATGATCTGCCCTCGCGAATCCACACATCATGGATCTTCATATCCTTAACTGCTAGCAGATAATAAGTAGATACAAAATAAGAGAATGACATTCCACATATAATGCCTCTCTAATAGTAGGTGAATGTGGAGAAATTATAGCACACAAAGAGAGAATGAGCATAAGAGAGTAAGAGGTGGATGTACCTCTTTGAATACAGTGTGCTCAGACTCTTGACTGCTCTTATGATTGGCTCTGGCTTATTAAAGAATGAAACTTCTTCAATGCATTGCTTGAATGGTGGAGAGTTGGGTTGCTTATAACCCTTTGATTCTCTTGTTCACACAAGAGTTCTAAAAGTTCTCTTTTGCTCAGGATGAGCTTTGTCTAATGTGAAGGGAGTTTGGGTTTAGAGATTTAGAAATCTATCATAAAGCAGCCACTAGAAAACATGGAGATTTTTAAAAGATCTTTGCAACCCATGGTCTATCATTCCAAGGGCCAAATATGTAACTTCTGGTCAGCCAAAGGACTAAAATCACCGCCAAGTATCTGGTCAACCATTTTGGAATCCAAATCTGATTTGGTGAAGGGTGTGTTATGGAGAATAGGTAACGAAAGGAAGGTGAATAGTTGGAAGGACAAATGGATTACTGATTTAGTGCCCCGCCCCTCCGATTATTAATCCTAATTTCACAGGTTCTTTATGGCCACTTTGTTAATCGGTTGCGGTTAGCTTACTCGACCCCGGAGGGTCGGGTAAGTTAATCGATCCCAGTTAACCCGACTATGTGTGAGGAGAGAGTGAGGCCCACCGCTCTCTCTCTCATTTGTCGGGTTATCCTAACCCGATGTCAAAGCGGCCCTTACTGAATAAGGTTTTCGTGTTATTGAATTCCATCGACGGGGTAAAGAGAAAATTATGGAAATCTTTCGACCAACGCATGCTAGAATGATTCTATCAATTATGTTACCATAACATTTTCTGCAAGTTGATGAACAACTAGTTTGGGAATGGTCTGGGGAAGGGGAAGTTACAATGAACTCGGCGTACAAAATGTTTTGAACACTAAATTTCTTTGTGGAACCTAAGCCTCACAAAGGTGCTTCCTCGCAACTTAACAATGTTTGTAGAGTAATGCTACGTGCACCCAGTGCACTAATTATATTCACCGGTGTAATTAGTGTAACACTTAATATTTTTAAAATTTTTTTTGAGTAATCTTCACGTCTAATTAGTTTGGTGTGTCATTCACGTCATCAGAAGGCGTGGTGTGAGGGTCACGTAAAAAAAAATGTCCTTATGTGAGTAGTGAAATTTGTCCAATTTCACTATTCACAGGGTTAAGATTTTTTCTTTAATTAGTCACCATGTCACGTCACCTGGTGACGTGAACGACACACCAAGTTAATTAGACCTAAAAATTATTAAAAAATTAAAAAATAAATGTTAAACTAATTACACCTGTGAGTGTAATTAGTGCCATAGCATTACTCATGTTTGTAAGAAAGGTTTTGAGAAATATCTTGCCTACTAGTAAACTTATAGCGACGAGAGTGAAGGGAATCGAACATTTTTGTGAAACTTATACCGGCAGAGATAAGTGTTGATGGGCCGATGCCCATTGCGCCGCCTAGCCAGCCACCACGGTGGCGACCGCCCCGCCAGCGGGGCTCGCCACGGTGGCGGCGGGACGCGCACGCAACGTGCGCGACCCGCCCGCCCGCGCGCGCCGCTCGCGTGCGCACACAGGCGCCGCGTGGCGCGCCCGCGGGACGCCACCGCCCCCCTATCCCGATTCCTCCTTATCCGCAGCAACCTCCTCCCTTATCCTCTATCTCCCTCATCTAGTCTCTCCCTCGTCTCCTCTCTCCCTCTCCCTCTATTGCTTCCCCTCTATAAATACCTCCTAAGGGGGTTAATAAAAGGAGTGAGAAAAAGATAAGAAAAAGGGGAAGAAAATAGAGAGAGAAAAGGCAAAGAGAGGAAAACACTATGTGTGTTCCTTAAAAGGAGAGATGACACTATGTGTGCGAGACAAGGGAGATGGCTCGTCGTTGGACGATGTCACGATGCCGAGTCGGTCCGTTGAGTACGAGAATGCCGGAAGACGTACCATGGTGGGAGCTCATCTCCATTGGCCAAGGTATGTTTGTGAGATAACTGATAAGTGTGTAAGAGAGAGGGCCTCTGCATATGTGTGTAAAGAGAGAGATCTCGAGAGCATAGTGCCCCAGATAGCTGCGACAGGCTCGTCTCTCGATTCTCTCTATCCCTTATCTCCTCTCGTCATTCTCCTCTATGTGTTAGAGATAGCGACGAGGGAAGTGCGTCAGTGTGCCGACTGCACGATATTAGTCACGGGTTAGTCCTGTGACGAGTATGGTCTGTATCTCTGGGGGAACTATCACCATAGTCCCTGGATTTGGAGTGTGGACCCTTGGAGTCGACTCTAGTAGTCGACTTTGTGACTCCGCGACGATTCACGGGTAGGGGTCGACTCTAGTAGCCGATCTTGTATCCGGATACTGCAGGTACACACACATTTTTATTTCTGTTTCTGTTGATACGTGTGTACATCTCATTTCCGCTACGAGGTACGTCCTCCTACTCTGAACTCGTTTGGTTATATATATTTGTTATATATATATCCTGTGAGGTTTTCCAACAGTGATATCAGAGCTCAGAGTTTTGTCGCGGTTTCATTTACAATGGATTTGTCAGCAGGTTTTGTATCCTCTTTTTCCTTGGGCTAACACGAGCATGTATGTATTGCTATGTTTATCCCTCGGACTGATAGATAAAGAGTTGATTGCCCTCTCTAGTGATAGTGACCACGGCAACGGAAAGTAGAGCTGTTGAGATGATTCGGCTGACGTCCTGTAAATCGTATCTCGGATGGTTTCCGATAATTCCAGTACACTATTTTATACAGCTATACGATGATTGTGGAATGTGTAATTCCACTATGCACCACTGCCATACCTTGTACTGAAAACCTCCAAGGTAATGAGAGTGGTGCTTTACTACTATTTCTGACTTTTTCTTGCTTTTGGGCAATTTAGACCATGATCAAGGTGTACTTTTAATATGTTTGAATTTACACTCTTGTAAGCATGGAGTCGGATTTAGATTTCAGTCATGAATATGTTTCATGATAATATATAATATTTACATTTATATATGTGCAAATTTATTTTGCATTTATACGTACAATCATGCATAGATGAGCATCTTAGCGCCACGTGGTTGTGTGCGATTGCGATGTGATTGCATTTATTTACAGTTTATTGATATGAGAATGTGTGTTTCTCTCTCAATAGAAAATTTGCTCAAAGTCGTTCTAATTCTATTCAATAATCTTCTGTGAGTGGGAGATAATTGTAGGTTGTCTAGCGTCTACTTTCGATGTCACCGCATAAGAAAGTTGAATGTGATGGGTTCAGATTTTTGGTAGCAAATTTGGACGATGTGTAACTATGATGTCCACTACTCTCATTAAAGAATGTAGTGATTTAATGTGATGACCACTGACAATTTGTTTGTCAATCTCACTATGGGTGACAACCAAAATTGGTTACGGCATTGGCACTGTTGAGATCCGATAAAATTAAGAATGGGTTGCTTATGTAATATTGGATCGTTATTGACGTAGATTGTCTCTTTTTCTTCTTTTTCTTATTTGACTTGTGTGTCGAAAATTGAGGACCTGAATTCTACCATGTGACTTGTGCTAGGGTCAATACCTGTGTGTGAATTGGGCTTGACTGATCTAGCATGTTGGAAGCCTTTTGGAAAAGGCTATGAGTCATGGAATCATTATTGCCAAGTTTCTTCCTTCTCTGATGAAGGAATGATGGTTATAGGAAGGAAAATTTTCTTGCCTTAGCTAATGGTGAGTCTTAATTCTCATTCGTTGGGACCATAATCTGATATCCTGCCATTTTCAGCAGGGGGGAGGGAATGTGTTTCTCACCACGTGCCTGATCACCACGTATCTGTCGAAACTAGTAGGACTAATTAGTCTAGTGGGAGTACGCCTATTGAGGAGTGCACACTCAATGGGGAGTGCACACTCAGTGGGAGTGTATTGGTGAAACCACTAGAAAAATTAAGACTCGAATGTAATGGCAAGCGTGGGTGTGTCCCTCGTCAATTTAAAATTTTTTTTGATGACCATGTGCTCATTTGTGAGCCTAAGAAATGATGAAAAGCCCAGGTTTGTCCAGGAGTTTTTTACATCATTGTCGGATTCCATGACGCAACAGTTTTGGGAGTTTGTAGATCCCTTACAGGTGCGCGAAAAGATTAAAAACTAGTGGGTTTTCAAACATGAGCGCAAGGCAGATGGGTCGATTGACAATACGAAGCACGACTTATGGCAAAAGATTACATCCAAGAGTGGATATAGTCTATGATGAGGTACTATCTCCGATGCTGAGATTTTCGTCCGTTCATCATTCGCTAGTAATTAGCTATCCTTAGTTTTTGACTACATTTTTCTATGGAAAACTAGATGAGAGAAATTATATGGCTCAGGCAGATGGCTTTGAAGCCAAAAAGGTAAGGGCGCAAAGCTTGCTGCCCCAAGCATAGAGCTTGAAATGATCGTCTAGACAGTGGAATAAGACGATTATCTCGTTTCGTTTCGAGAAAATCAATAATGGCCACTGTATGCATGTCAAGTGAGTGGGAGGAAAGCGTTTCTCCGTTTATCATTGTAAGTCAATGATTTCTAGATAGCTAATGATAATCTTCTGGAGTGTGATTCCCTGTATGGGTGAGACAAGCTATGTGCTTAGAGTGAAAATTGTGCACTATCACTAGTAAAGGATCCTGTGTTGTCTCAGGAGACCTTTAGTGATAATGCAATTAGATTGGCACAATTTGCCACCCATTCATACTCCATTTGCTAAAGACCGTGCTTGGTATTGAAAATAAAAAGGAAGAAATGTCAAGAGTGCCTTATGCTTGGAAGCTAGATACACATGGTGTTGTGTGCCCGTAGTGTATTAGTTTCACTGTGAGTCTAGCTGGTTGTCACTTGGGCAATAAAGGTCCCACACATCTTTTGTAGACTTGCGAGGGACACTTAGCCATGACTTGTGAGATACATGTGCCAAAGCTGATTGGTAGAGAATAAATGTGCATTGTTTTCTCCTCTGTAAAGGCACAATAAGTGGCTTGTTCCGCTACGTTCTTACGTAGTTGTGAAGCGTCCTGCTATATTTGGCGAATACATCTTGAGATAATGGTGTACAACTATATGTAGGCTACAGTGGGCATTGGCCTTCGCTAGGCGTCGTGCCGTCCTCTCAGGAGGCCGTCCCCCCCGCCTCAGCTTTGGTCCGACAGGCGCTCCCTGTAAACTCCACCCTTCACACTGGGCCTTCGATGGCTTCTTCTCCATCCCAGCATCTGCTTGACGGTCCGGTTGTAGTGCCGGGCCCGGGTGGCTCTGCCCCGGGCTCTGCTAGATGGCCAGGCGCCTCCTCTATGGGCCCCCGTCCCCCTCGCGGTCTCTGCCCCCTGGCTCTTTGGCGCTATCTGGTGTGCTTGGTGCTTCTGCTGTTCGCAAGTCCTCCTTGGTTGTCCCTACTGCTGGTGTCCGCAAGCCCTCTTTGGTCGTGCTTGCAACGGCTCCTCGCCCCTCCGAGCAAGCTCTGCTTCGAGCTTGCCTTCAGCTCCTGGTGGGCATGTTGGCTCCTCCTTTCCTCACTGCCGAGGTTATTGTTCCCCACTCGATATCTCGTCCGAAGGTCTGCGTGCCTTCGCCGCACCCTACTTCTACTGCTTCCTCAAGCCTGGCGGGTTGCCCAGCGTGCCCCGCGAGTGTCGCTTGCATCTCTGCCTCACCTTCGGTCGAGCTGGAGTCCCACCACGTCATCCTGGACTTGCGCGCCGACCGTCGAGAAGCGGATCCTCCTCCTCCTTCTGCTGCTGGGCCCCTGTGGTCCATCCCTGCTGTTGCTTCCTTCCAGCCTACCCTTGAAGATCCGGTTGGGGTGCAGGGCACCATGCTCGTCAGCCAAGTTGATGACCCTCATGGTTTGGTTGATGAACCGATCATGGAGTTCGATGACTTTGGCTTCCAGCCTGCCCGCTGGAGCAACCGTAGGAATCACCGACGGCCTAACCGCTTCAGCGATTTTGGGAGTCCCCGTCATTAGGTGCTGCTCCTAGGCAGGCTAGCTTGTTTGTGGTTCCTTGTTTTTGCCACGTGTTTGACTGTTGGTTGTGTTCTTCTTTTGATTTTTTAGGCTTTGCCGTTGTGTTGTATTGGCCCTCTTGTCATCCTTGGCAGGGTGTTGTCCCTCCCCCGGACCTTTCTCATCCTTTGTATCCCCCCCACGTTATATTCCTTTCTTTCTGCTCTTCTTAATGAAAAATCGCTTGCCTGGTGGCCGGGATGGCACGTCCTATCCCTTCTGCAATGAAGGGATGAACGGACTCCCTCGTTTCCCACCTTAAAAGTATTACATTTTAGTTAAAAAAAATGGCCTTCGCCAGGGACCTTAGATAGCAGAATATCATTACATCTAGTATGAGAATTAATCGAGCTTCGACTGATTTGTTCTAGTCGAAGTAGTTGATCTGACAGATTTGTTCTAGATAAAGATCATTATGGGACATCATTAAAAATATACTTAGATCATTCTCCAAAGGAGTGTCCTTGGATTGAATGGTTAATTTACACATCGTCAGAGTGTCACCAGGCTTGAATCGACCCTCTCACACGGGTGATTCACCTTGGTGCTACAGATAGCGTGCAAGATGAGAAATGTGATATTACGGCACCCTGGAAGTCTAGGTGCGAGCGTAATATCCCAAACAACATAGATATGCCGCCTTGGCTGAGGGTAAGATGAGATCTAACACAGATCGGCCATGAGGATTTGGCTGCAATCCCATGGAGCCTAAAAATTTGGATACGTGAATCGCAAGAAGGCGCTGAGTTGGAGCAACTGGTTTGCGAGACTCGGGTTAGCTGCGTAAGTCGCAACTAGACTTGTATCCGTGCGGTGTTTCATAATATTTTATCCAGTGACACGCCCATGAAAATGGAAGAACACCGCAGCATGCGTATCATACCGCATGTGTAATATGACCGCATATGAGAATGATGAATGGATCCCTCTTTGTCATTGTGTGAGCTCATGAATCACATTTGTGTGATTCCTTATGTATCCCTAGTGACCTGTAGCGCTGTGTCATGAAAAGGACGCTTGATGTCTCTACTTTCGCATGTTACTTAGGGCGATGATTGATACCGTCCAGCGGGAAATATCTAGGAAAGCGGTCAAGATGAATTGGATTGATATTAGCAGCATATGGAAGATATTTTATATTTCACCATGCTTAGTTGCTCATATCTGAGGAGGCTCTATTTCCTGTGTGGTGTTGAAAGAGTCATAGGCACTTAGCATTGGGGGGTTTGACACTGCCTGTTTTTGAGAGATCTGGAGTGTCCAGATGAATATTAAAAGTCTGAGATACATACTGAGCTATTCTGAGTATTCTGTTAGTTAGGTGATGGCTTAACGGAATACTCCCAATCTGTTTGGATAAATCTCACGGAGGTCACACGCTCCATTTCCTGTATGATCGAGAACTACAGACTTTTGAGATTGTACGTTGTGAGATGAAGGATATGCACGGCAGGCCCTAATGGGCAAGTGGGAGATGTTGATGGGCCGATGCCCATTGGGCCACCGGGCCCGCCACCACGGTGGCGACCGCCCCGCCAGCGGGGCTTGCCGCGGTGGCGGCGGGACGCGTCCGCTCGCGCGCGCCACCCGCGTGGGCATACAGGCGCCGTGTGGCACGCCCTCGGGATGCCACCGCCCCCTCTCCCGATTCCTCTTTATCCGCCGCGACCTCCTCCCTTATCCTCTCTCTCCCTCATCTAGTCTCTCCCTCATCTCCTCTCTCCCTCTCCCTCTATTGCTTCCCCTCTATAAATACCTCCTAAGGGGGTTAATAAAAGGAATGAGAAAAAGATAAGAAAAAGGGGAAGAAAATATAGAGAGAAAAGGCAAAGAGAGGAAAACACTATGTGTGTTCCTTAAAAGGAGACATGACACTATGTGTGCGAGACAAGGGAGATGGCTCGTCGTTGGACGATATCACGATGTCGAGTCGGTCCGTTGAGTACGAGGACGCCGGAAGACGTACCATAGTGGGAGCTTATCTCCATTGGCCAAGGTATGTTTGTGAGATAACGGATAAGTATGTAAGAGAGAGGGTCTCTGCATATGTGTGTAAAGAGAGAGATCTCGAGAGCATAGCGCCCGAGATAGCTATGGCAGGCTCGTCTCTCGATTCTCTCTATCCCTTCTTTCCTCTCGTCATTCTCCTCTATGTGTTAGAGATAGCGACGAGGGAAGTGCGTCGATGTGCCGACTGCACGATATTAGTCGCTGGTTAGTCCTATGACGAGTATGGTCTGCATCTCTGGGGGAACCATCACCATAGTCCCTGGATTTGGAGTGTGGACCCTTGGAGTCAACTCTAGTAGCTGGCTCTGTGACTCCACGATGATTTACAGGTAGGGGTCGACTCTAGTAGCCGATCTTGTATCCGGATACTGTAGATACGCACGCGTTTTTGTTTTCGTTTCCATTGATACGTGTGTGCATCTCGTTTCCGCTGCGAGATACGTCCTCTTACTCTGAACTCGTTTGGTTATATATATTTGTTATATATATATCCTGTGAGGTTTTCCAACAGAAGGGATTCTTAGCAAATTCTATTCTTCTGGGATGGATCACATGATAAACATCCCATGCACATGGTCAAATGGGAGAAAATTTGCAGACCCAAGGAAAAAGATGAGGACTAGGACTACTAAGAATAGTGGATTGGAACAAAGCCTGTTTGGTTAAAAAAATTGTGGGATGTTCTGAAGGGACAACCTTTGTCACGCCCCGAGCCTTTATTATAGCGGAAGACTCACTCGGGGAGTGCGAACAGCCGGCATGGTAAGTCTCTTGCAAGCAAGAATAACCAGAGCGCAAGACAATCACACTATTAAATGCAATTACACAAGATTTAATCAAACTTCAACTTTACTTCATAATGCTCAATATTCAAGATACAATCACTAATTTGATTTTCATTCTACTAGACTCAAGAAATAGGAAAATTACATTGACTCAATCTAGACATTATAGACTTCCTAAGTCTTCGCTCATCTTTAATCGCTCTCGGATCCGTTACTTGAATAATCCGAATCCGAACCCGACTCACTTTCATTTCTTGAAAAAGATTGGAAATAGGTAATGAGAACACTTGCCCAGTAGGTATCTTCGCATCAACATGAAGGCACTATTAAAGTGATTAACATTTTTGCTCTAAATAAATAAGGTAAAATCATGCAATGCGATGATCATGCGATTAAATCAAAGTAACAAGACTATCATATAAGATGGAATGAGAACAAGAATGAACTAGTAATAATATGACAAGAACACGATATTGGCCTTTCATGAACAAGAATATATCGAGAATGTACTAGCAAGTCACATATTCCTCACTTCAGCATCTTATGCTTATGAGCAAGTGCTTCGTGAATTTCTGTGGAATATCAAGCAAGAATGTCATGTCGTGTCGTGGATCTTCACTTATTTATAGAAATAGTACTCCCAGCGCAATGCGACGCTAGTAGCATCATACCCCATGGTTTATAAAATAGTATGTTTCCGGCAATCAGCCGAGGGGACTAGCATAGAGCCCTTGAACACAATGAGTGCTCGATCGCATCTTCAGTTATAAATTAAGCTTCTTCCACGCAGTATAACAGTAAAGTATGGCCAGGAATGTAATAAGTTCAATAATTCCATGATAACAATAATCAATGAATGAATGCTTTAATTTGAATATATGAGATCAAGAATGACATTTAAACTATGTTATGCTTATAGAATAAATCGGCAGCATAACGATATATTTCCTTAACTTTCATCCATTATATTAAGTCTATTAAGCAATATGATAAGTTCTAGATCATCAAGGTTTGTCTAGAATCATTGAAATATCAACCCTTGGTCAAACATTGGGTTAACATATACAATCTATGTAACAGTCGTTTACTGGGCCGTTACACCATGTAACGCGCCATTAATGGGCCATTAGAATGATCAGAGTCCAGAAAGATAAAAATAGACTCAGAGGAATGTGACGGTCTGGCACTGGACCGTTACGTGAGCCTGACTGTCCAGTTAAAGGCCGTTACATTTCAAGAATCAGAAACCATGATAGTGTATTCTAGTTATTGGGCTTTAATGGTACAACCAACTCGGCGTCCTAGTGGGAATCCCAGACTCGCGGAGAATTACGGAGGCCTTGAAACAATGATTTCCTAGTCCACTGGAAGGAATATCCAATAGAGAGGTCCTCATGTCCAAGATTGTGTTCCTATAGTGCAAAGTGTGAACTAATGACAACATACCGGAATATGTGCCATGTACTTATAGAATTGACTCTATTGACAGAGAGAGATATGTATACTCAAATTTGAAAATCATGATGAAAACTCCATCAATACAATGTTTAAAAAGTCATGCTTTATAATACAAAACTATATACTTTGGCTTCATTAACATAACACAGGTAAAAGTGAGATAACAAACCATGCAATACCTATCATGAATAGTCAAATAACCTTAAAATCACATGATCAGGATAAAACTTAGGTAACTAGGCTTAAGCAAAATTAGCAAGTTATATTCTGTCTAGGGTTGACAGAGGATATACTATAACGGTCTGGAGATGGGGCGTCATAGTGAATGTGACGGTCAAGATCCAGCCATTACATGAATGTAACGTGTATGTCCAAGCGCGTTAGAATCAACAGTGTAGTTCAAATATCACATAGTTTGTAACGGTCTGTCGTAGGGCCGTTACATGAAAGTGACGGTCCTTCTGTGATGCGTTACAGTATCTGCTAACAGAAACTAGATAAAACATAAAGAGATCGATTAAAATACCATGAATCCCTAGACATGATAACGTAGTGTAGGCCAACTACATGCATAAGTATTGATGGATTAGATGAATAGTCAAGTCTTAATCTTTAGTTAGGGCTAAGAGATACATGATATGCATAGAACCAATAAAACATGAAATTGATGATCTAGCATGCATGAAATCCAATCAAAACAGAGGCTCTTAGTCATATCAAGTTGTTTTTGCCGTTCATGAGATAACCTACCTCTTACTTAGACTGTAGTTCCTGAATTTGGTTGAGAACCTTGCCCTAGTTCTTCTCCTCCTCTTGTGACTTTTCCAGTAACTTCTTTAGGTTCTAACTCCACGACCTCTTGACCTAAAGATGTGAAATTTGGAGGGGAGTTAGTCTAAAGTATTGTAAACAATTACTTCTAAAGAACTTACCTAAGATAATGACTCCTTACCTTGCTTCTTTACATCCAAAAAGTAAGGGTCACACAGTTCAGAACTATGCCCTATTTATAGAGTTTAGACTAGGGTTTGAGGATTAGATCGAGTTTAGAGTCCTTATTTCATCAAATCCTAATCTTTAAGAGTCCTTAGCAATATTACAAGCCTTCCCAAGTTGATCCTTAGTGGATACGATCATCAAATTCTGATCTTTCTACTTGTTCTTTCTTTTACGGAACGAACAGTATGTAACGGTCATCATCCCGTGTGTTAGAGATATGTGACGGTCTCACGATAGACCGTTACATATCTTGTTTCCAGAGTTCAACATGCCTCAAACTCTTCAACTCACGGAGTACACATAGTGTAACGGTCTATCTCCCATGCGTTACAAGTATGTGACGGTCGGGCTGTAGACCGTTATATTCGTCGTGGACAGAGTTCAAATAAATTAAAACTCTTTTGATAATTATCCATTAACTTATCTTATTAAGTGATGTTTATCCTTAAAAATCTGAAAATAGGCTTAAATACCTTCTAGAATATGGGCCAAATTAATGGGCCTGGTTTAAAAACCCTTTAGACTTTAATTAAGTGAGTTGGGTTAATTGATTAACACCATTTGGCCTTATATTGATTTATAACTTCAAATTAGTCCATTTAATTGCTAATAATGCCATAAAATTATCAATAAATTCTGAGGCACTACACCCTCCCCCACTTAAAAGAATTTGGTCTCCAAATTCATTTCATGGATTGTGGAGAGTGTACTTACAGTTGAATAATTCTGGGAATATTTTCCGCATAGCCGTTTCGGTTTCCCATGTTGCTTCATATGTCATGTTTTCTTCCATTGGATCTTGACCATGGGAATAACTTTATTTCTTAATTGACGCACTTCCCGATCCAGAATCTTGATCGGTGTTTGCTCGTATGTCAAGTCTTTCTGAATCTCTATATTGTCATAGGTGATAATGTGGTCTGAATCATATACGTACTTTTTCAGCATAGAGACGTGAAATACGTCATGAACTCCTGCTAACTGTGGAGGTAAGGCCAATCTATAAGCCACTTCACCGACCCTTTCAAGAATTTCAAATGGGCCAATGAACCTTGGAGTTAGCTTTCCTTTGATGCCAAATCTTCGAATACCACGACCTGGAGAAACCTTCAAATACACATGATCTCCTACCTGAAACTCCAAGTCACGTCTTCGATTGTCAGCATAAGACTTTTGCCTATCTTGTGCCATTTTCATTCTTTCCTCGATGAGCTTTATTTTCTCTATAGAATCTCTGATAAGGTCGGGGCCTAGAAATTGCCTTTCCCCTATTTCATTCCAACATATTGGTGATCTACAACTTTTCCCATATAGAGCTTCAAAAGGTGCCATTTGTATGCTTGCTTGATAACTGTTGTTATATGCAAATTCTACCAGAGACAAGTGATCATGCCAACTTCCTCCAAAATCAATGACACAAGCCCTGAGCATATCTTCTACCACCTGATTAGTCCTTTCTGTCTGACCATCAGTTTGTGGATGAAAAGCTGTACTAAAATTCAATCTAGTCCCCAGTGAATGTTGTAAACTTTTCCAGAATTGTGATGTAAATCGTGGATCTCTATCTGATATAATAGAGATAGGGATACCATGTAGTTTAACAATTTCTTTGATGTATAATGCTGCTAGAATATCCACAGACCATCGACTTTTTATTGATATGAAATGTGCAGATTTAGTCAATCGGTCTATGATTACCCATATTCCATCATGTCCACCTCTTGTCTTAGGTAATCCCATAATGAAATCCATTCCTATACTTTCCCATTTCCATTCGAGAATATTTAAGGGATGTAATTTTCCTGCAGGTCTGAAATGTTCTGCCTTCACTTGTTGGCAAGTAAGACAGCGAGACACAAAGTCAGCTACTTCCCTCTTCATATTGGGCCACCAGAAGTTTCTTTTGAGATCTTGATACATCTTGGTACCTCCTGAATGGATGGAGTACTTTGATTTATGTGCTTCTTTTAAGATCAATTTCTTTGTATCCTCATGATCCGGTATACACATTCGGCCCTTGAATAGCAATCTTTCATCATTAGAAATAGAAAAATTCGGTCTTTGTTCAATATTGGCCTTAATTTACAGTAAAATTGGATCATCCTCTTGTAACTTGGCCAAATCCTCTATCAATGTAGGTTGAGCTCGGATATTAGCTATGAAGTAATCTTCTTCCTTAACGTCAACATCTAAATTCAACTGGACAAATTGAGGAATAAGGTTAGTCACACTAATCATGAGACTTGATAACATACCAATTGGTTTTCTGCTAAGTGCATCTGCTACAGCATTCGCCTTGCCAGGATGAGATTGAATAGCAAAATCAAAGTCCTTGAGATGTTCTAACCACCTCCTTTGCCTCATATTAAGCTCTTTTTGAGAAAATAAATATTTCAAACTCTTGTGGTCTGTGTAGATCGTGAACTTTTCTCCATAAAGATAATGACGTCAAATTTTCAAGGCGAAAATAACTGCTGCTAATTCCAAATCATGTACATGATAATTTTCTTCGTGACGTTTCAATTGTCTTGAAGAATAGCAAATCACCTTTCCATCTTGCATAAGGACACACCCTAAGTCAATTCCAGATGCATCCGTATATACTTCAAATCCAGCACCTTCCATTGGTAGTGACAAAACATGGGCTGTTGTAAGATGATTCTTAAGACTTTGAAAACTCTTTTCACAGTCCTTCGACCAGATAAAAGGATTTTCTTTTCTAGTAAGTCTAGTTAAAGGAACCGCGATATTTGAGAAGTCCTTTATGAATCTTCTATAATAACCTGCTAGACCCAAAATGCTTCTGACTTCAGATACAGTCGTTGGTCGGCTCCAATCTCTGACAGCTTCTACCTTAGAAGGATCCATAGCAATACCTTCTTTTGAAATGATGTGGCCTAGGAATGAGACTTCATTGAGCCAGAATTCACACTTATTGAGTTTGGCATATAGCTTGTGTTCTCTAAGTGTTTGCAAGGCTATCCTTAGATGTTCTTCATGTTCTTCTCTAGTCTTGGAGTATATCAGGATATCATCGATGAAGACGACGATGAACTTGTCTAAATATGGCTGGAAGACACTGTTCATAAGTTGCATAAATGCTGATGGGGCATTAGTTAAACCGAACGGCATCACCACGAATTCATAGTGGCCATAACGACTTCGAAAAGCCGATTTATAAATATCCTCTTCTTTAATTCTAAGTTGATGATAACCAGATCTGAGGTCAATCTTAGAAAAATATTCTGCTCCCGAAAGCTGATCGAAGAGCTCATCAATATGCGGCAATGGATATTTATTTTTGATTGTAAGCTGATTCAGTCGTCGGTAATCGATGCATAATCTGAGAGAACCATCCTTCTTCTTGACAAATAGAACAGGCGCACCCCAAGGGGATGTGCTAGGTCTAATGAAACCCTTGTCTAGAAGTTCCTGTAATTACTTCTTTAGTTCCTTAAGTTCCGTGGGGGACATCCTGTAAGGGGCTATAGAAACAGGTGCTGCACCTGGAATGAGTTCAATGGTACAGTTTACTTCCCTCTCGGGCGATAAACTAGGTAGTTCGGATGGGAACACGTCAGGGAATTCATTTGCAATAGGAATGTTTGCTAGGATAATTTCTTTAGATTCGGTGACAATGACTGAAGCAAGAAAAACTTCACATCCTTTCTAGATAAGTTTGCAGGCGTGAAGAGAAGATATAATGGTAGGATGCTTCTTGTATTTGATGCAAAGAAAAGAAAATCTTGGAAGACCGGGCTTTCGGAAAGATATAATTCTATTTCGGCAGTTGATGTAAGCATCATGGTCTACAAGCTAATCTATCCCTAAAATGGCATCAGAACCTTTCATATCGAGGCATACTAAGTTTGCGGGGAGATTGTGTCCTTCTACTACCACATCACAATCGGGATAATACTTGGTAAGCTTAGTTCCAGATCCTAAAGGTGTAGTAATAGCGAGATCTAAAGGTAGGGGAACTGATGAAGTTGGTAAGGTGTTTGCAAAAGTGGTGGAGATAAAAGAATGAGAAGCACCAGTATTGAATAGCACGAATGCAGGACGAGAACAAATTTGAAGAGTACCTTCCATGAGCCCATCATTTTGATCCCTGGGCGCTTCTTCTTCATCTATAACTGCATAGAGGCGAGCCTGCCTCCTACGTCCTCTGTTATTTGATTGATCTTTCATAAGGGGGCAATCTGGCACACGATGCTCCCTACTTCCACAGCGCAAATAAGCACCTAGGCGCTTCCAGCATTCTTCAGCCGAGTGGCCGAATTTCTCGTAAAAGGTGCACACCGAGGCGACTTGCTCCTTCTCTTCTTTAACATTTTTACTACTCTTTTGGGAGCTTCCACCGTTCCCGTTCCTTGATCTTTTCTTGTTATCACGGCTTTTGTAGGGTTCCGTGATGCTGAACTTCTCTTTCTTATAATGCCGATATGAGCGCCGGCTAGATTCTTCTCCCTTTCCTTTCAACCTTTCGACCTTCTCTAAGGTCCTCTCGCATAAATATGCTCTTTGAACCATCTCCGCATAAGTGCGGATATTCTGTGTCCCCAGTTGCTGAATGAAACCGGGCCGTAACCCGTCCATAAATCGGTTCGCCTTTAATAATTCCGTACTAATAAGGTGTGGTGCATATGGTGCTAGTCTTGAAAACTGCAACTCGTACTCTGCTACTGACATCATCCCTTGACGAAGGGAGGCAAACTCCATAGCCTTCCTTTCCTTCACATGTTCGGAGAAATACTTGGCACGAAATAAAGTGAGAAAAGCATTCCATGTATGTGGCGCATCGGCCGGAGGTGCCGGAACGGACTTCCACCAAGTACGGGCATCCTTATTCAATTGGAACGTTGCTAGACGGACTTTCTCCTGATCAGTGCATTGTATGACATCAAATATACGATTCATCTCATCGATCCAATTTTCTACTTCGTCTGGATTGGAAGATCCATAGAAACGCGGAGGATTTAGACTCCGGAAATTACGATGAAGGTCACCAGCCCTTGCCCCTGCACCACCTTGTGCTATAGTCTGCAATGCCTGGGTGAGGCCGGCAACAGTTTGTTGCATACCGTCCCAATCTACATGATGAGCCATTCGGAAAATAGGGTACCTGAGAGAAAATAACAACCTGTTATTTCTCATGAAATTGGAATGAACAAAATAATTCTTAAAGCCAATTAGTTATCTTATATCGGGTTCTACCCAATCCTCACATGGGTGTGGAATTTCTTCCTTAGTTCATAGGTATGGGTCCTTAAACCTTGGACTTATCCTATGACATGACTCTTTTCCCTAAGTCCTGAGACTTAGGCTCTGATACCAACTTAACTGTCACGCCCTGAGCCTTTATTACAGCGGAAGACTCGCTCGGGGAGCGCGAACAGCCGGCATGGTAAGCCTCTTACAAGCAAGAATAACCAGAGCGCAAGACAATCACACTATTAAATGCAATTGCACAAGATTTAATCAAACTTCAACTTTACTTCATAATGCTCAATATTCAAGATACAATCACTAATTTGATTTTCATTCTACTAGACTCAAGAAATAAGAAAATTACATTGACTCAATCTAGACATTATAGACTTCCTATGTCTTCGCTCATCTTTAATCGCTCTCGGATCCGCTACTTGAATAATCCGAATCTGAACCCGACTCACTTTCATTTCCTGAAAAAGATTGGAAATAGGTAATGAGCACACTTGCCCAGTAGGCATCTTCGCATCAACATGAAGGTACTATTAAAGTGATTAATATTTTTGCTCTAAATAAATAAGGTAAAATCATGCAATGCGATGATCATGCGATTAAGTCAAAGTAACAAGACTATCATATAAGATGGAATAAGAACAAGAATGAACTAGTAAGAATATGACAAGAACACGATATTGGCCTTTCATGAACAAGACTATGTCGAGAATGTACTAGCAAGCCACATATTCCTCACTTTAGCATCTTATGCTTATGAGCAAGTGCTTCGTGAATTTCTGTGGAATATCAAACAAGAATGTCATGTCGTGTCGTGGATCTTCACTTATTTATAGAAATAGTACTCCCAGCGCAATGCGACGCCAGTAGCATCATACCCCATGGTTTATAAAATAGTATGTTTCCGGCAATCAGCCGAGGGGACTAGCATAGAGCCCTTGAACACAATGAGTGCTCGATCGCATCTTCAGTTATAAATTAAGCTTCTTCCACGCAGTATAACTAATAAAGTATGGCCAAGAATGTAATAAGTTCAATAATTCCATGATAACAATAATCAATGAATGAATGCTTTAATTTGAATATATGAGATCAAGAATGACATTTAAACTATGTTATGCTTATAGAATAAATCGGCAGCATAACGGTATATTTCCTTAACTTTCATCCATTATATTAAGTCTATTAAACAATATGATAAGTTCTAGATCATCAAGGTTTGTCTAGAATCATTGAAATATCAACCCTTGGTCAAACCTTGGGTTAACATATACAATCTATGTAACGGTCGTTTACTGGGCCGTTACACCATGTAACGCGCCATTAATGGGCCGTTACAATGATCAGAGTCCAGAAAGATAAAAATAGACTCAGAGGAATGTGACGGTTTGGCACTGGACCGTTACGTGAGCCTGACGGTCCAGTTAAAGGCCGTTACATTTCAAGAATCAGAAACCATGATAGTGTATTCTAGTTATTGAGCTTTAATGGTACAACCAACTCGGCGTCCTAGTGGGAATCCCAGGCTCGCGGAGAATTACAGAGACCTTGAAACAATGATTTCCTAGTCCACTGGAAGGAATATCCAATAGAGAGGTCCTCATGTCCAAGATTGTGTTCCTATAGTGTAAAGTGTGAACTAATGACAACATACCGGAATATGTGCCATGTACTTATAGAATTGACTCTATTGACAGAGAGAGATATGTATACTCAAATTTGAAAATCATGATGAAAACTCCGTCAATACAATGTTTAAAAAGTCATGCTTTATAATACAAAACTATATACTTTGGCTTCATTAACATAACACAGGTAAAAGTGAGATAACAAACTATGTAATACCTATCATGAATAGTCAAATAACCTTAAAATCACATGATCAGGATAAAACTTAGGTAACTAGGCTTAAGCAAAATTAGCAAGTTATATTATGTCTAGGGTTGACAGAGCATAGACTATAACGGTCTGGAGATGGGGCGTCATAGTGAATGTGACGGTCAAGATCCAGCCGTTACATGAATGTAACGCGTCTGTCCAAGCGCGTTAGAATCAACAGTGTAGTTCAAATATCACATAGTTTGTAACGGTCTGTCGTAGGGCCGTTACATGAAAGTGACGGTCCTTCTGTGATGCGTTACAGTATCTGCTAACAGAAACTAGATAAAACATAAAGAGATCGATTAAAATACCATGAATCCCTAGACATGATAATGTAGTGTAGGCCAACTACATGCATAGGTATTGATGGATTAGATGAATAGTCAAGTCTTAATCTTTAGTTAGGGCTAAGAGATACATGATATGCATGAACCAATAAAATATGAAATTGATGATCTAGCATGCATGAAATCTAATCAAAACAGAGGCTCTTAGTCCTATCAAGTTGTTTTTGCCGTTCATGAGATAACCTACCTCTTACTTAGACTGTAGTTCCTGAATTTGGTTGAGAACCTTGCCCTAGTTCTTCTCCTCCTCTTGTGACTTTTCCAGCAACTTCTTTAGGTTCTAACTACACGACCTCTTGACTTAAAGATGTGAAATTTGGAGGGGAGTTAGTCTAAAGTATTGTAAACAATTACTTCTAAAGAACTTACCCGAGATAATGACTCCTTACCTTGCTTCTTTACGTCTAAAAAGTAAGGGTCGCACAGTTCAGAACTATGCCATATTTATAGAGTTTAGACTAGGGTTTGAGGATTAGATCGAGTTTAGAGTCCTTATTTCATCAAATCCTAATCTCTAAGAGTCCTTAGCAATATTACAAGCCTTCCCAAGTCGATCCTTAGTGGATAAGATCATCAAATTCTGATCTTTCTACTTGTTCTTTCTTTTACGGAACGAACAGTATGTAACGGTCATCATCCCGTGCGTTAGAGATATGTGACGATCTCACGATAGACCGTTACATATCTTGTTTCCAGAGTTCAACATGTCTCAAACTCTTCAACTCACGGAGTACACATAGTGTAACGGTCTATCTCCCATGCGTTACAAGTATGTGACGGTCGGGCTGTAGACCGTTATATTCGTCGTGGACAGAGTTCAAATAAATTAAAACTCTTTTAATAATTATCCATTAACTTATCTTATTAAGTGATGTTTATCCTTAAAAATTTGAAAATAGGCTTAAATACTTTCTAGAATATGGGACAAATTAATGGGCCTGGTTTAAAAACCCTTTAGACTTTAATTAAGTGAGTTGGGTTAATTGATTAACACAATTTGACCTTATATTGATTTATAACTTCAAATTAGTCCATTTAATTGCTAATAATGTCATAAAATTATCAAATAAATTCTGAGGCACTACATCCTTCCACGTGGACAGAATTGGTAGAAGGAAAATACTTGGCAAATGAAAACATTTGGATAGCAAAGAGCAGGTGATACCACTCAGCAACATGGAAAGGTATCCTAAAAGTAAGAAGCCAGCTAATCAACCACATAACATATTCCATACCTACAGGAAATTCCATTAACACATGGTTTGATCGATGGATCAATGAGAAAAGCATCTTTTCAACTTTATGGACATAGAATTAGACAAGATGTAATTTGGCCATTTGGGAGCACCAAAGACAATGGCAGCAGCTTCTTACATTGACAATAGAGCTTGGCATGTAGCCACTTCCAGCTCCCCATAAATGATAGCTTTGTGGCCAATGACCAGCAACATACCGATTGTGAGAGATGCATCAATTTGGAATCAAATCAGGGAGAAACACCAACAATGGGCAGTGCACAGTTGGATATGGGATAGGCCTACTTCTTAGAAATTCTCTTTGCAATCAATTTTGAAAAGACTACCTACTATGGATAGTTTGAAGAAAAAGGACTCTCACTGGTTAGTAGATGTGCCTTATGTCAGAGAGTAAAAGAGAGCACATATCATACTTTCTTTGCTTGTCCTTATTCTAAATGGGTATGGAAACAAATTCTTTGTGGGCGCCTTTGAAAACGGGTTACTACCGCCCGAATAACAAATTGATGTGAGAGAAAATTATGGACCCCACAGTTTTCTCTCAGACTCATCCCTCCCTAATTGGGCGGGGGTGGCTTATTCATCCGGTGGGGCACGATTAAGTCATCCCAACAGGTTTTCAAAGGCGCTCTGTAGGTTTGAGTTTATCAGGGATCCAACCCAAAGTATCATGCATGAGATAGAAATTCTGATGAAAAGCTTTCCTACGAAGGGCACACTCATCCAATTGGCTAGAATAGCTCTTAGAAGCTCTATTTGGTGGATTTGAAAAGAGAGATGCCTAAGAATCTTTGAGGGCAAGGCAAGGGAAGGAATTCATCTTCTGATATCCATTCTAGCTGATTTGAGGGATTGCATAGAGTCAAGGACAATGGGGGGCAGCTTACTAGAATGGAAAAAAAGAGTGGTGGCTCGATTCAATTTAAGAACTTGACACTTCACTGTTATTTATGAAGTCCGATTGTGGCCTGATGAGATTTTCTAGATTAAATGCATGGTTAGATTTTAATTTAGTTTCTACTATAATTGTGTTGTTTATGAAGGAAGTTGAATATCCCTTTCAATTCCCTACATGTATATGCCTTAACAAATGCCTCTGACCCTTCAAGCGAGTGTTTCGGGAATAATTACTGGTAATGGGCCTGTGTGCCATTTGGCCGCAGGGTCCAAGCGGCCCAACCGTGCCGCAGGCGCCCCACGCGGGACTGAAGAGGCACCGTGCCTCTTGCCCAGCCCTTTTACCCCTTGACCCCACAAAAAGGACCATCGTATATATATATATATATATGGAGAAGATGGCTCCATTTGATACGAATTGGCAATTTTTGTTTCTTCCATTGAGAGGTGTTAGAGAGGTGGGTGTGCTGTGTTTTTCTTAGGAGAACAGAAGAGGAGCCCCGGTGATTATCTTTTCACCTCTCCCTCTACCTCTTGACTATCTGAGGTCGTAATATATGGTGTAAAAATCTATGATGTGTAACATATGGTGTAAAAATCTATGATATGTAACGGAGATATTTCGTCGGCATTGATTCTGCGAACGATCGTCACCCATGTCTTTGGATTTGGAGTTCCGATTTGGAGCGTGGAGCGAGAAAGGTTACTCTAGTAGTCGTCTTATTAACTCTGTAGAAAAAAAAGTTTATTTTTACTTTGATAAGTGTTTAATTTTATATATTTATTTGTGTCACACGGATTATTTCTGGGCTTTAATAGGAATAATTATGTAATTTTTATATTTAATTTTAATCACACATTAAATTTGAGTTGTCATGAAATTAATCAATTTATGAGATATAAAATAAATATGTGAGATCATAAATACATAACAAAAAATTACATAATTATATTTTTATTATTAATGTCTTTACAAAAATAATTTTATGTAATTTGATTGCAGGAGAAATTGACGTCTTGGGGGCGGGACGCGAATTTTTAAATTGGCGATCTTTTAAAGGGACATCATTTTTAGCACATAATTTATGAAATAGCGTGTGGATCATTGACACTAATTTAATTTGACGACTTCGGCATCGACGCGAATTTAATGACAGAAATAAAGGAAAAATCACATGAGGACTCCATTGTTTGCGTCAAATATGAAAGAGTTATTTTGAGATGGACTTGGAAAGGAAGTGTTGAAGGGAGAAACTCTCTCGTATAAAAAGCCCATGGAGTGTTATGTTTGCTGATCCACGATGATACTAATTGTCGTGATGCACAGGAAGATCCAGAGGGGGGGGAATGGATCTAAGTGAGGAATTTTGCGGAATTAAAAATTAAAACAGTTCTAACTGATCTAAAGCGAGTATCAGAGATATGCTCACAAAATGAACTAGCAAATATCACTCTGGTGAACCAAAAGCTGAATCAACCAAGTGTGATGAAGCTCTCAGATCATTAGACTGTAATTGCTATCAGAATTAAGCACTTAAAGACAAGCGATCCTAGTCAGCATCTAGCGAAGTGAAACACAAACAAACACTCACATAGGATGCAATGAGATTTTTAGGTGGTTCGGTTTTCACCTACATACACCCCACACTCAGAACTGAGTGTGGCTTACTGCTGCCAAACAGCTTGAACTGCTGTGCACCACAGCTTGCGTCCGCTGCGCACCACAGCTTGCTTACAGACCGCTGAGCATCACAGCTTGCTGTTCGAGGAATCCACCTCGCCCGCTGAGCATTACAGCTTAGCTCTACTGCCACACAGCTTGAAAGAAGATGATAAAGAAAGAACATGAACGGAAAAATAAAAGATAGAAACCAGATCTGACTCGAAATACAATAAGCTCACAAAGGAGCAAATGATCCTAGATCTGATCTAGGGATCGTGACCACCAACCAGCTTTTCAACTCTCAATTTCTTCTTCAAAAATGATACTCTGCTTTTCTCTCTTTTTTGGAATTCTCTCTACAACTCTCTCTTCTTCTTCTCTTTTCGCACTGGCTCTCTTATTCAAACTCTCTAGATCACTCCCTATGCTCTCGCTCAAGCGTGCTCAATACCAAGATATCTATCTCTCTCAAATGATGGAGGTCTTCTATTTATAGGTCTTCTGAAAATCTGTGGTCCCCACAGAGTTGTCAATTTGGCGCGTGAAGAGAGCATTCCCGCCCAAACATTCAGCCCATAAAGTGCTTCGAGAAGCCACGTGTCAGATGCAGATGGACGATGATCCACATGGCAAAAATATCAGAATGATATCTACCTTGGATCACGTGCCAATCACTAGAGTCTTGGGTCACGTGCTCCACTTAAGTTTCTGCTACTCTCAGAGACGTAGTGATTAACCCTGCAATTCAGATGACAGACATTTAGTCAAACACTTAGAGTGCATACTTAATGCTCAGACCAATGATATAAATCTATATGCAAATGCCTCAGAGCATGGTTATGATGTACATACATATGGACGTTGATGCTCAGACCCTAAACATGCTCAGACTTATATGTGTACATACTTTACCTTGTGCACAGACCTTTAGATGCATGTGGGAAAATGTGCACCGACCTTCTATATGCATATGACTATATGCACCGACCTTATATATCATGAAGGGGAATGTGCACAGACCTTAGTTATGCAAGATGCAAATGTGCACTGACCTCAATTATGCAGGATGTCAATGTGCACTGACCTTATACAAGATATAGACACACTAGCATCGACCTTAAAGAGCATGTAATGAGCATGTGCTCTGACCTTGAAGTGTACATGTATGAGTGTGCGTAGACTTAGCTGCAGACCGAAACATATGTGCATCGACCTTCCACTGATATGCTCAGACCATGCATGTGCATGTGTTCCGACTTAGAGAAGGTGCTCTGCCCTTGTACCAGTGAGCGTGCGCGTGTGCACTGACTCGATATGCATTTGCTCCGACTTAGAATATGTGTGCTTAGACTTATATGAACAATGTGCTCTGACCTTGCCTAGTGTGCTCTGACTACAGTAAAGGTGCTCCGACTTTATGATACAAAAATGAACATATGCACCGACCTTGAGTCTGAATGTGCTCGAACTTGAGTGACTAACCTTTGTGCATGTGCACTGACTTACGTGAAAGTGCTCCGACCTTATGGGTAATGAGACAAAAACATGCATCGACATTATGAGGAAGCCATGAGAATGTGCACCGACTTTAGTTGAAGAGATCTTGAATATGCATCGACCTGAGGTGAAAGTGGCCCGAAAAAGCATTGACCCTTGTCTAACATTTAGACACAAATCAGGTATGTTAAATGTGAAGATGCTTATGCATTTCAGTCCAAATTATGAATTCATAGACTGTCATTATCAAAACCAGGGTTCCAACATGGAGGCCACCCATGAGACCATGAATCCTCTTTTTCTCTCTCCCTCTCTTCTTCTCTTATCCTCTCCTCCTTTTCTTTCCCCACGACAGATGCCCCCCTTCTTCTTCTCTTCTCACCCTCTCTTCTTCCCTCTCCCTTCTCTCCTCTCCCTATTCAACTCCCCCACCGTAGACACCTTCTCTACTCCCTCTCTCCTTCTTCTCCTTCTCTCTCCCCCTCTCCTACACCCTCTTTCTCTTCTGCTCTCCCCTCCGCCACGAGCTCCCTCTCCTCTCCTCTCTCCTTCTTCTCTCTTTCTCCTTCCCTGATGAGGGCATCTCACGACACTCCCTCTAGTTGGGGTCGCCTGCACACTCTTGATGTGGATTGATTATGGTCTACACTTGTTATCTTCATTTCCCAAGTTTCATCTTATGTATTTTCCCTTTTATTGAGTCTTATCTTATGTACTTTCTTTTATTGAGTCATGTTGTTCTAGTCTATTTCTCTTATTTTGTTTAATTGGGCCTTAGTACCTTAGTTTGGGCCTAATGGATTGAGTCTAGGACTTGTTGGGTCTTTTGTCTTAATGTCAGGGTCATTTTGGTCATGTAAAGAGTGGTTGCCTATAAATAGGCCCCATCTCTCTCCATGTAATCACCTTTTGATGAATATTGAAGAAATCCCTTTCAAGTCTCCCAATTTCTCCCCTCCTCTATCTCTCCTTCTCTCTCCCAACAAAGAAAGGGGCGAACTCCTCCCTCTCTCCTCCCCCCCTCCCAACCACTTCCAACCCCCACCTACCTCCATTAACTCCCCACAACTTTCCATAACCCCTCTTTACTCCTCACCTTGTCCCAAGGAAGTTCCACCAATCCAAGCCCCACCACCCAACTACCACCTACCCAACACCACTTCCTAAGCACCCCTTCCTCTCCCCAAGGTTGAAGGGGCTCTTCCCTAAGCCCAATTTCAAATTTCCCTCTCCCTAGGGCAGTACCCTTTCATCTCCCCACCTCCCTAACCACCCAAGGTCACCCCCCCTTCCCCATCTAGCCCAAGTTCGCCCCCCCTCTCCCTTGCTCTCCCCTTGCACACCAAGAGCTCCACCTTCCCTCCACTCATCTCACAGCCCTCTCCAACCATTTCACCCCCCAACCTTCATTCCCCCACAGCTCTCACAACCCTTAAACACCCCACATCTCCCTTCCATAGCCACTAGACACACACTCCACCCCATTTCCCCAACTACACCTTTCACCAATAGCCATTTGCATTTTCAGGTTCTAGCCAGGTCGCCGGTTGCAGATTAGCAGCGGGGTGCAGAGGGAACCACGGCGCCTCTAGGGGGCTCCTGGCGACCTATCTTATATCGTCGGAAGCGTCATCGAGCTAGCTTTCCAACGGTGGTGGTCTCGCATCCATCCGAGTCCGGAGCTGTTCGGAGTCGAGGATCTCGTCCAACTGCGCAATCTGCCCCTGTCTGAAGACCTGAAGCTGAAAGAAGAGGTTGCCACGGCCAGCTCGTGAAGGATCTGAGCGCCATTTTTGGAGGGAAGAAACTACGTCCAGTTAACTTTCATCTCCAAGAAGAAGGACCTCAATCGGCCACCGGAGCTACCAGTTACAATTTTCTTCGCCGGAGGGTGCAGTCTGCCACCTGTGGGTCCAGGTTTGACCTGTCCTCACTTATCCGGCCACCATTCTTTTCTCCGACATCCGATTGGGGCCCCGTCAACTCCTGCTCGAAGCTACTCCGACCACAATCGCGTCACCGCCAGTTTTGTCTGGATTGGAGTTCGGGAGAGTCCGCAGCGCCTTCTGAAACCGACTGCACCAACTCTGCACCAGTCTGAGACAAAACGTTGCTGTCCTGTTCCAGTCGCCGGCCCGATCAGCCCCGAGTTTCAGAGCCTTCCCAAAAAATCAGACATCACCCTCGGTCAGTTTTCTGGCTCTGCTTTCGATTCCGCTATATAAGAAAACAAAATATAATTAGTTTGGACTTCTAATAGTAAATTGGGACAATGTGTAAATTGATGTTGTTGTGTAGTGGACAGCGGATCTAGAGGAGAGGGGTGAATAGATCTGCCCCTCTTTTCGCAATGCAACCCTCTATATAGCTAGATAAGATAAATTGCAGTGGAATATAACTAGCTTATCGACGAACAATATGATTCACTTGGCACGATGAGCAATCCAATATATCGATTCGAACCTAAGCAAGCATCTAGAATGAGCAATCACATAAACAAACCACAACACACAATATTTTAAGGTGGTTCGGACTGAATCTCCAGTCCTATGTCCACCCCTCACCAAATCCGGTGAGGCTCCACTAGTGCTACGCACTGAACCGCAAATCGGAAAGACCTCCGATTGCCTTCCTACTAACCACAGGTAGGGACGTCAACACCGCAGATCGGACAACTTCCGATTGCCTTCATACTAACCACCGGTAGGGACGATCTTCAGTTTCAATCGTTTGTATGAAATGAAAAAGAACAAATATGAAAACACTCAATCATCAAACAAGATATAGAATATGCTTAAGAAGAAAAATCTTGTCTGAGATTGCTGGAGCTTGAGTTGGATGCTTCAATGGTGTCTTCTTCCTTGAGAGATGATCTTCCTTTAGTTGATGAAGAAGACTATGGATGTAGCTTTGATCTTCCTTGAAAACCTTGTGAAATCAGCTTCCTTGGATCACCTTGATAGCCTTGCTTGCTTCTACTCTTGCTTGGATGTTGATGGCTTCAGATCTTGGCTTGAATCACCTTGGATGGATGAAGAACTCCAGCCCGAAGTACTGTTCACGGAGGTGCTACAGTACCTGTGAATCTCCTCCTCTAGCCTCCCTTGATCTCCTTTGATCCAAATGAAGCATTAGGGTTTCTAACCCCTCATGTGTTGGTTTTATAGACTTTGAATGGTCCTTGGACATCCCCCAAACCAGATCCACAAATCATGGGAGATTAGGTGAGTTTTGATTAAACAAATCTATGGAAATGGGCTGGCCACGAGGATGAAATCGAAGTCAAACATGGCTGCATCGGGGCTGGCGGTCGACCTACAGCTTCTGGCGGTCGACCGCTACTGAGAAACTTGCAACCGGATGATCCCTGGGATTTTCGGTCGACCGCTGCTGGCTGGCGGTCGACCGCTATTGAAAGACATGCAGACTGGCGGATGCTGGCTGGGGCGGTCGATCGCCCCTGTGCTGGCGGTCGACCGCCAGCTGGGCAGAACCCGGGCTTGCCCGGGTCGGTCCGTTAACCTTCTTAGCTCCGTCGCTTGACTTCTTTAGCAGCCCGTTCATGTCTATGGCATCACCCTTGACTGTCTTGAAGATTTCTGTTGATTATATAGCTCCTATAATCAGAATTTTGTTCCGGGGGCTCCGCCCCTGGAAACCCCCGCAAGGGGCGCTGCCCCCTTGACTCCCGCGACCTGACCGGGTAGGTCGATCCCCGCGACCTGACCGCGCAAGTCGATCCGCGTGCGAGGGCACAACATTGAGCTTTCACCTTTGCCATTTCCACTGAATTCCTTGTCCATTTAATGGCGTATCTGTCATGAACAAAATATCACGTGTGTCAGTCACATGAGAGTGGAAAATATCAATGACTAATAGTGTTTAGCCATTATCAAAACCAAGAATACCACAGAACTCATATGACCATAGGATGATGTCGAATGACCCAAGTGACCACATGATGACTCAAATGACCATAGGGACACAACAGATGTCGATTAATTTCTTTATTTGATATACAGTGGTTCATAATGGCTGCCAATAACGTAATTGCGGATCTTACAAGAGGTGAAAAATTAAACAACACTAATTATGATATTTGGCACCGTAATATCTAATATTTGCTAGATGAGCATGACTTGCTCGACCATCTGACTGTGACTATGTCATCACCCCCTGAGGGCAATACTATCTAGTATCACCAGGACCAAGAAACCTATGTGACTTGGTTGAAAAGATATCGTAGTGTGCGCTTTACTATGTTGAGTGCTTTGGAAAACGATCTGATTGACGAGTTTGAGAACTATTCTTCTACCAAGGAAATGTGAGACCAGTTAATGTTTACTTTTGATGGAACTTCAGTGACCTGGTTAAGAGCTCTTGTGTTGAAATTTGAGACCTACGGGAAGGACTCGTTGTGGACGCACTTTTATTTAAATAGTTCTTTATTCATTTATTGGGTTTATTAAGTGCGTGGGCGTGCCAGTCACAAAGTGACGATTTGTTCGGGCTTCAAGGAAGTCCATGGTGCACTCGATCTGACTCAGTCAGATGATTGTGTGGTTCGTGTCAGGACTGAGACACCCTGTGCCATAAAGGTCACAACGTCATTTACATCCCCTCAAGAGGGGAACACCCTTGATTAATTGTCAGAAATAAGGGCTCCACGACCGAAAGAGTTACTAATTAATGCAGGAAGAGAAAGGGGATCATGCCCTACTGAAAGCCCGTGTCGGGAGTATAAATGCTCAGATTATGTCGGTCACTGGTGGACCATTCCTTGTTTAGACCAAAGTCTATACGGAAAACGAGGCAGTAACGAGGATAAATCTGTGCAAATGTCTGCCAAGAGATGGCAATTTTGATACAAGGATGGACCCAGATCCCGATGAGGAGAGGGGACTCCGTTGAGATATTGGCCCAAAACGAGGTCGGACAATGACCATAGTGGGAGAAGGATGACTCCTGAAGGTGGGGCCCGACCTACGAGGACATCATTAATGTTCTCAGATCCGGGGTCCAAGGGAGACAGAGGCCATGTCGTTTTATTCATAATTACTGTCATTGTTCACCATCATTATCTCTTTTCACCTATTATTATTTCTTTGTTGATTCCCACTTTTTATTATCACTCATGGGTCATGGACTCTTCCTTTGTTTACTATTACATCCTTTATTGTCCCCACCCTTTTGTTATGTATATGTTTTTTTATTATTATTCTTTCATCAAAATCTCTTTTTTATCATTATTATCATATAAATTTCTCTCCTTTTCTTTTTATTATTATACCCTCTTTCCTTTGGTGCGATGCTTTTGGATGCAGAGTGTGCCGGAATGAGTGTTAGAGAGTGCACCGCTGGAAAGGAGATGAGTCGGGGATGTACCACTGGGAGCAGGTGGGAGTAAGGAACGAGCGTGCCGTTGGAAGGCTGGGGAGTTTGGGAATGAGTGTGTCGTTGAAAGACTGGGGAGTTGAGGAGTGAGTGTGTCGTTGGAAGGCAGGGTAGCTGAGGAATGAGTGTGCCATTGGAGGGCTGGGTGGGTTGAGAAGTGAGTGTGCCGCTAGAAGGCCATGGGGATTGGGAAATGAGTGTGCCGCTGAAAGGTTGGGGAGTTGAGTGGTGAGTGTGCCACTGGAAGGCCATGGGGATTGGAGAATGAGTGCGCCGCTGAAAGGCTGGGGAGTTGAGTGGGGAATGAGTGTGCCGCTAGGAGAGGTGAATTGAGGGATGAGTGTGTCGGATGGAGAGTGAGGAGTGCACCACTGGAAGGTTGAGGAGTAGTGGGCAGTTGTTGCACGGGTTTTTATGTCGGTTAACCGGGGTGAAGGAAGGAATGCAGTGGGGAAGGAAAAATACGGGAGTTTGATGTATCTCAGGTATCCTCCTTACGGTTGCATGCCTCTCACGGCGGTACCGGGCACTCTCCTTTTACGGAAAGTCGAAAGGGGCGGAATGGCATGGGAATGTCAGGCTAAGGGTTAACCGGACAGGGTGCGGGTGTGCTAGTCGATCTCTCGACAATCACTCATGGAACCAAAGTTTGACCGGGGAAGCGCCACCAGGGCGCGGCACGTGGGCTCAGGTGATCGGGCGACACGTGGAGAGAAGGGGTTCCATGGGTGCGAGTGCATAGGCGATTGCGGGAATCGTGTACAGGACGTCTTCCCCACCGGCCGCAAGCAACCGATGTTTATTTACATCGGATTGAATCCGAATACTTTCGTTCCATGCTGAAGAAAAGTCTGTATATGTGTCTGAAGCCATGGGCGGAGGGCTGGGCGCATTCAGTAGCTAGGGGTACGTGTTAGACTGAGGGGCGTTCACTGGAGTTGGGGTATCGGGCAAGGATGCCGAGTGGTGTGGGTAGGAAGCTGGAGGCCCAAATACGGGCGTATGTATTTCACTTGTTTTACGATGAGCCACATGGGCTTTACAAATGGGTCGAGGAGGCTGAAGTACAACTGGCGCAAGCCACGGGACAATTCTGACACGTGAGTCGACCCCCGGGTCATTGCGTGACAAAGCGGGTGTCCGCATGTTCTACTGGAACTCTTTACAGAGGAGTTGGTGTAGGTCCGACTGCCTTGGTGGTCAGAATGGACATGCCTGGTGCCTGGCGGAGGTCGGACACGGCTCAAGGCGAGCGGTCGGGTCCGGGTCTCGGACGGCGAGTGTTGTCATGCTGGAGAGTCAAGGTCGGCCCCGGGACTATGATTCCCGGGCCAGAGGTCCGACTAGACTCGCTTCGTCAATCTGAGGGCCCGACGGCTGACTGGAGGATGAACGGTGGGCACGTGGATCCGTGTCGAGGGCCGACGCGGTCCTAACGCGGTACCCTTCGTCACCACGGTGAGTGCTGTAAGTCGACGTACACGGGCGGACCCGGGGCACAGGCGTATTCGCCGTTGGTACGGTCATCTTACACGAGGCGGGGATGGACTTGGCATGAGACGGCTAGGCACCGCGTGAGGGGAGTACATGAGACACACCCTCGGCGTGTGTGAGCCGACTAGCAAGTCAATCGCGCACGCACTTGTCTTCTCGCGTTCCCGACCCTTGCCGAAGGCCTCGGGAGTCCGAGGGCGCGGCAGTTAGGCCGGGGAAGTTAGCTCATCCGTGCGTTGCTTCCTTCCTTCATGCGTTGTATGCATTCTTTTTTTGGTTGGTAATGGGGGCAATTTATAGAAGTTGGAGGGGTGGGGCGTGGGGTTTAGGCGGACCAAGTTGAGGGTCCAACTTGGTCCGGGTAAACCCCCTAAATAGTGTTTTTATTTTTATTTTATTTGAATTTTTTATGTGTGTGTTTGTGCGTGTGTCGGAGTGGAAGGGGTGGGGTTTAGGCGGACTAGCTTGGGGGTCCAAGCTGGTCCGCCTAAACCCCCTCCCAAGGGGGTTTGGGCGGACCATGTTGGTCCCTTTTTTTTATTTTAAAATATTTTTTTTTGTTATACAAGGGTTTAGGCGGACCAGCCTGGGGGTCCAGGCTGGTCCGCCTAACCCCCCCCCCCCCCTTGGGGGTTTAGGCGGACCAGCTTGGAGGCCCAAGCTGGTCCGCCTAAACCCCTCCCCAAGGGGGGGTTTGGGCGGACCAGGTAGAGGGAGAGAGAGGGAGTGGTCCCCCTTCTATAAAAACCCAGGTTTTGTGTATTTAGCCCCACTTTGACTCAGTTTGAACGCTAGAAGACAAAGGATACGGGCTTGGACTGGCTGACAGGCTACTTGTGCGGGTAGACCGAGGGATTGACGTGTGCGACTCCACATATTCCTGGGACTTCGTCTTCGTGAATTCTTCCTCGTACGGATACGACGAACGAGCTTTACACGAACCTCGGACCGCATTTGCACGAACATGGATTGGGGAGGGCTGTCGGACCTCTGGGCTAAGGAGAGGCCCCCCCCCCCCCCCCCCCCCCGCCGGGGGGGAGTTCGCCCTCCCCAGGGGCGCGGCCACGCCCTGGGGCACACGGGCCCCGGGCAAAGCCGTAACCCCGAGGGATGGCCCCCGGGGATCTTCCTTCGTCGTCTGGGTATATCCCTTCACGGATATGAAGTTTCGGGGTATTGAAATGGCCCATGGGAACCATTGTTCTTCGAGTTGTAGTGGCCGCTCGCAAGGTGTTCGGGCGAAAGCCTGACACACCCCGGGTTGCCGAACGAGCCACGTAGGTGGCCGACGGGCCTCGGATTTGGCCAAGGGCCAAGGGTAGGAGTCCGTAGGGGCTGGAAGGAGGCACCTTGGGCCGATGGGCCTTGCATCGTGTTGCGTGCCACATTGTACGGCGGGTTGACAGGGTAGCCTCGGGTTGGCCTGAGAGCTAAAGTCGAGTGGCATGTTGCCACGTGTCTGAGGGTCAGGGGGTGGTCCCGACTTGCTGGGGGGTTGTTGTAGGACCCAATTGGTGTACTGGGACCATGGGGTGGCCCGCGGGTTGGTGTAGAAGGGTTGAAACACGTGCGCCCACAAGGTGTTCGGCAGAATGCCAAACACACGTGTGTGAGCCGTACACGCGTACTACGGGCCTCCTGAGCCTGTGGTTGAGCTATTTGGGTCTCCCTTTGACCTTGGTAGGTTGAGGGAAGGCGTTCCGGGGTAGGCCCCTAGCCTCTTCACTGAGTGCCATGTGGCATGGCTTGTAGTCAGAGTGTCCCCGGGGCGGCCCGGGTGACCGTGTAGAGTGCGGAGGAAATCCGCGACTTATGAATCGGGAGCGATCCCGATTGATTGCTAGGGCCGTCGTGCACCTCGGCCAACATGCTAGGGCTGTCGGTTGGGCCCACCGATTGTCGGAGGGGCCAGGTAGCCCATGCCTTGAAGGTGTTCGAGGAAATTCCCGAACCCCTATCTCTGGGTATTTGGCTGGGAAAATAGTCCGAGCACAACAAATGCCCCCCGCGGGTCGTGCGTCGGAGGCGGAGACGAGGGCGTATGGCCCGTGAACTTCTCCTTCTGAGTTGTTGTAGTTGCATTTTGACGCTTCATATATTTGTGATTTGCTGTATTGTATATATTGAATTTTTAGCATACTGACCATTTTTATGCTATGTCTTGCAGCTATGGCCCGATTTGGTAGGGATGAGAGGGTCCCGAGGCGTGTGGTCCGGGAGGAGGACCATTGGGTGAGGAGGACAGAGCGACCCATGCCCCCTTTGGGCCCGCCGGTTGTTACCGCGGCCAGCGTGGAGCAGCTTGATGGTGGGCAGGCCGTTGTGGCAGGGGGCCTCGTCGGCAAGCGCGGCAACGGGGTCGGGGTTGTGGAGCTAGCCCGCGTGTCAGAGGCGGGCGGAATTTACACTTATGATCGCAGCGGTGTCTATCCAATGGAGTTCCCTTTGGACCGTCACCTGTTTGAGTTTATCAGGCACTTTGTCCCACCAGGCATGGAGGAGAGTGACTCTCGGGTTGCTCGAGATAGTCACCGACTGGAGCGGGCGATCTTAGTGGGTCGAGATAGCTTACACGGGATTGTCCTTTGTGGCTTCCCGAGCTTCTCTGTGGATTACTGGAGGCAGAGTCAATTTCCCAGTGCTGAGTGCCTGGGCTTCTTCAGCAGAGTAGACCAGTTTGGAGTTCGTGCTGGAGTGATGGGTCCTGCCTCCTGGGATTTGCATGGACACCACCGAGCAGAGACAGAGGGCAGTCCAGGGTTAGTGCTGGAGCCATCAGGGCTGGAGTACGCTGGGGGGGGGCTACGACGACCACAGCCTCCTTTCCAGGATTTCGCGACAGAGTGCAGTTAGTTGGTATGGCCACTGGGCGGTGATTCCGTCACATAGGTACTGCCAGGGGGCGACAGAGTGGTTGATGGGCATAGTACACCACTACTGGGTGTTGCTAGACCGAGCCGACGTCAGATATGCTGTGACTGCGGCTCTATACGGGTACCCTTGCTACTCGGGGCTTTTGCAGGCGTTGGCGGAGCGCTTCAACCGTAGGTGGAACACCGTGGCAACGGCTGAGGGAGAGACCTCATTAGACTTGTGGTCTCTGTGGAGGATCTCTGGGTTGCCGATCAACGGCGAAGGATACGAGGAGGTAGTACTGGATGACCTCCATCGCAGCCATACTGACGGATATGGGAGATACCAGGTTCCTTACAGCTACCGATATTTATTGAAGACCTCGAGGGACCTGGCCCTGGCTGGGAGAGAGAAAGCAGTGCAGACTCCGAGAGTGCCGCTGAACGCATGGGTCCGTCATTTCTACAATAGGCCTTTCTATTTTCACCAGGAGTTCGCCAGAGACCAGACTCCCTGGGAGGAGTATACAGAGGTGGAGTTGCGATTCAGGACGCATCCGATGTATATCTATGCTCCACGGGAGGGGTGGAACCCCCGCCGACTGTCGGATGTGACGCACATGACCGCATACTTGGCGTACTGGCTGGCGACATTCGTGGTACCCCACGGGGAGGACGGCCTGCTGTGTAAGACCCCAAATTCTTTAGAAATTTATTTAGAAAGTTATTTGTAATTATTTAGAATTTATTTGAAGTTATTTGAATTAATGAGAATTATCCAAATTAATTAAATTAATTAATTAATTAATAGAATAAGTCATTTTTCAACTATTTTCTAAAAATCCCCAAAAATCACATCTTGTAGAATTAATTTTGTTTAGCAACTTTGTCTTCTACATTTAAGCCTAAGAAAATTATTTATTATGCCGAATTAGTGAACTTAGTTTTCCGAACTTAACATTTAACTATTTACGGAATAGTATAAGTAATAATCCGACTACCTTAGAAAAATCTGTAAAAATAGTAAATAGATTTAGGTCGATGTAGATAACAACTTTTCCTTCTGACATTAGGCCATTGTAAATCCATGGTAAGATCTATTTAGAGTTGAAACCCAAAAGTGCACACTTTTGACCCATACATAACCCTTAGTTTAAAACACGAAATTCGACCTCAATACTCGACCAAATGATCTGAAATCAAGGGCAAATGGAAGGCCACAATGTAAGGAACATTTACCCTCAATCAATTTGAGGTAAACCTAGCCCCAAAACGTGCTGCCGACATAGTTTGGTCAAGTCAAGGATTTCGGCGCCGTTTCTAAACATGTAGCTTGCAGCAGCGAATACTCCCAATTCCGAAGGCTCCAGAAGCTCTATGAGCTATCAAAATGAAGCCCTACGAGTCTTCTTTCATTTGGCTGCTGTGGGGTTCACTGAAGTTTCAGATCTGGAGAGATTTAGCTCGATTTGTGGAGGTGGGTCAGCAGGCCGTTGGCTTTCCTTCATCCTTCTTTGATCCATCGATTGAGGTAGAAATTCTCAACCAAATCTTGATCATGAGTATAGAAAATTGTTCCTCTCATCGAGCTCTATCCATTGGTGGCAAAAGCCCCAATTTTCATTAGGTGTCCGTGGAGAAATCGAGCTTTTTGTGAGGTGCTGTCCAAATGTTCTTCATCCTAGGGTTTGAGTTTTCTCTCTCCGATTTGAGGTAGGATCTAACAACCAAACTCTAATTAACTTACATGATGTAATCAGCATGTTGTTAGCTTTCATTTAACGTAGGAAGCCCCAAATTTCATTGAGCATACTTGGAGAATTTTGATTTTTAGTAAGAGCATGTCTAGAATTTGATGTATATTATGTTCTTCAAGTAGAAGCTTGATTTTCGGGCTGTTTTTGGATTAGATAACTTGATCCACATATGGCTTATAGTATATGGTTGGATTCATCATTAAGTTAGCTTTCTTTTGATATAAAAAGCCCCAAATTCCGTTGTGTATATTGAGAGAAATCTACGTTTTAGTAGACGCATGTCAAGAACTAGGTTCTTCATGTATTCATCATAAATAGGTTGTGATTCGATTGAGTTTTCAGCAAATTTCTTGTTTCAATCTCTTGTTTTATGACCTTAGTATGTATATTAAGAATCCTAGAGCATTTGGTTAAAATCCCAACTCATTTAGACCCCAAATCATTGAGTTTTCATGGTTTACGGAATCACCCGTCGCTTCTGGAAGTGTAGGGGTCGACCCATGGGGTCGACCCATGCACCCAGTGAAGGGGGTCGACCCAATGGGTCGACCCATGAAGCTTTTTTTTTGAGGGGTCGACCCAATGGGTCGACCCACACCCAGGAAGGCTCCTGGAATGCCAGGGGTTGACCCAATGGGTCGACCCATGCCCTGTATGACCCCATTAATGATGTTTTTGACCTGGGGATCAATCCGGATCATTGGGGAATCAATCCATTCAACCTAATCACATTGAAAACTACATTTTTGAGGAACTAATGACCTATTCATGTACCCTTTTTAGTTTCAATTAACATTGGTCCATACATGCAAACTTAGTGTAAAAACACACCGTTTATCATCTTCATTTCAATGCATATAAGATTAAATAGAAACCCACATAATTAGTGGTTAATGGTGTAACTAAATCTCTGTTAATGCATTCTATTTCACTCCTGTGGGAGTTGTTCTTTGCCTTATCATCTTAAATCAGCTTCTTGGCAATTGTCTTAATGCAAATGATAATGGTTAATCATGATATCTTAACTTGGTGATTAGGATTAATATGTTGATTAGCTTGTTTGATTGCTGCTGTTTTACAGTAGCGCAGCACGATTAACTCTTGTTGTGACTTGGTTTCGATCTCCTTGATGATTATACTTACCTTGAAATTCTGGAAATGAATCTCTTTCCTACGTGAAGTTGTTATTGCTACTTAGTTTAAACCTTGGAATTCTGGCCATAAACTGTGGAAGTCTAGATTCGTGGGATCTTTGATCCAAAGAAATCAATGCCTGACAAACAATTAAGGGCTCGGTCTGGTCCTGGGAAGAGCGCCCGAACACTACGTGTACCCTCGGGGAGGTGAATGACTAGGTGTGGCATTTGGCACCAGTACTTGACATGTGTTAAATCTAGGACTGTCCACTACTCTCTCCACTACTCTCTACATTACTTTCTACTACTTTTCACTTTCCACTCTTCACTGTTCTTTACTCTACTTGTGGTTACTTTACTTGCTTATTACTTAGACGTGGAAATGAAATTACATACGTGCTTGACATGACTTGAATTGTCTTGATATGGCCAACTTTTTATCGTTATCTCCTGTAGTAAATTCTTGTCTTACTATTCTATTCATTATATTTCTTGACCTTGCAAGATCTTTGAATTCTGTTTCGTGATATCACCGTTATCTTTTTATTATTTTTATCATTTGTAGCATGACATTTTAAAATGTAATTAAACTGTTAATCACTTATACCTGTCTGTTATTTCCTACTGAGCGTCAGCTCATAGTTGTGTTTTCCCCCCTTTCCAGCCTTTTCAGGTGACGCGCTTACCGATGGGGAAGGGCAGGAGTGATGTCTTGAGTGTATCAGTTCTAGTGTGTTAGTAGTGTGTTATCTTTCTTTAGTTGTGTTTTGGAGAGCTTTTAGTCTCAGTCATCTTATTGAGTTTTAGTGGTTGATTATTCTAGTTGTATTAAGTTGAACTTGAGGTTATTGTATCAGTTGTGGTTTGTTAATGATTAGCACTTGTGTATTATTTTAGATTAGTTCTCTCTCTTGCCAGCGTGTCCCTAACTGTACATCCCGATATTTCCGCCTTGTTCGGGACGTGACAGTTTAGTTGGTATCAGAGCCTAGGTTTCACATTCCTAGGTTTCCTAAGTTTTAGGTTTTCTTGCATTGCATCCCAATAATCGGTATATCAAAAGGTGTTGTCCGAACGTTAGGCTACGCCTATCGGGAAGGTCGCACACTTGCGCGAGTGGTCTTCGGACCGATTACCTCCGCCAGGTACCGAGTTTTTGGTCGTGTCTAGGTGCATTAGATCCCTAACCTTGTAAAAGTCTAGGACCTGACCTGGTAAGAATGGGTAGAAACTTGGGTTAAGATCGTTTCTTAATCGTGTAATTATTTATCTTGATTAAACCTAAGTAATCTATTTCTCGTGTAGATGGCAGCTGATCATGCTGAATGGAGGAACCTACAGCGTACGGTGCAAGGCCTTACTCAGGCCCTTCAGCAAGTAGCTCAGGCAGGAGTGGCACCGCATGGCATCGGTGATCTATACCGGAACTTCCGCAGAATGAACCCGCCTAGATTCGCTGGTTCGACTGACCCTGACCAAGCCGAGCACTGGCTAGATGAGATGGGGAGAATCTTTGAAGTTATGCAATGCACCAACCAGGAGCGTGTCCTTTTGTCCACATTTCAACTGGAACATGATGCACGTACTTGGTGGGATTCTATCAAGGCAACTCTCGGTGATCGACAAGTTATGTGGGAAGAGTTCGAAGAACTCTTCAACAGCAAGTATTTTTCTGATAGAGTGCAAGAGAAGAAAGCGGCAGAGTTCGCGGCCTTGAAATAGCGAGGTTTGTCCGTGGCAGAGTATGAGGCTCAATTTGCACGGCTTTCTCGTTATGCTACTCATCTCATTTCCACCGAGAAGATGAAGGCGAAGCGCTTTCTCAATGGATTGAAGCTTCATTATATCAACCAATTGGCACCGATGGAGATTTCCACTTATTCTGAGATGGTAAGGAAAGCGCAAGTTCTAGAGGATACTCTTGAGATGACGGAGAGAATCCGTGGGAAAGGCACCAAGAAAGAATTACCTACGGGTTCCGGGAGTGTCAAACCCGGGTATACCAAGAAGAGGCCTGTTAGTTGACCTGGTTCGTGGAGCGGGTCTGGATCGTGGAAGGGCAAGATGCCGAGGCATGAAGACAAGAAGCCTGGCCCTATTGTTCCATTCAAGGGCGTGTGCAACTATTGTGATCGTCCGGGTCACAAGATAGAGGAGTGCTGGCGCAAGCAAGACGCCTGTTTGCGATGTGGAAGCAAGGAGCACCGTATCCCCAATTGTCCTCTCATATCGGAACAAGCTACACCGGCAAAACCTCTAGTCTTCAAGAAACCACAAGGCAAGCTTCAAGCTTTACATGAAGATGAAACTGGGATTTCTGATGATGGCGGACTCATCGAAGGTACCCTTACTATAATCGATAAGCCCGCATTTGCTCTCTTTGATACTGGTGCAACACATTCATTTATTTCTCGGAGTTTTGCTAAGTCATTAGTTGTGGAACCTGTTTTGATGAATACTCCGTTAGAGATTTCAACCCCTATTGGCACTAGATCAACAATCTAGTATTTCTATCCTTCTAGTAAGGTTATGATTGGTGAACAGAACTTTCCAGCAGATTTGGTCTGCATGGACATGAAGGATTATGATGTAATCCTAGGAGCAGATTGGTTGGCTAAGTATGAGGCCAATGTTCACTGTAGTTCTAGCTCAGTGACTTTTACTGGACATTCTGGTTTATCTTTTACGGGAGTCAAGCACCATAACTCCGTACCGCTCATCTCGGCTCTTCGAGCTGATAAGCTTTTGAGGCATGGGTGTGAGGCTTTTCTAGCCTTTGTTTGTGCAACTCCTGAGCAGCAGATGGAGATCAAGGACATTCCTGTTGTCCGAGATTTTCCTGATGTCTTTCCAGAAGAACTACCAGGACTTCCGCCTGAGCGGGAAGTTATCTTTTCTATTGATCTTATTCCTGGCACAGCTCCTATTTCTAAGGCTCCTTATCGTATGTCTCCTGCGGAACTGAGGGAACTGAAGCAGCAACTGATGGAATTACTTGAGAAGGGTTTTATTCGTCCTAGTACTTCTCCGTGGGGAGCCCCTGTACTATTTGTCAAGAAGAAAGATGGTTCGATGAGGCTGTGCATTGATTATCGGCAATTAAACCAGCAGACTGTCAAGAACAAATATCCCTTGCCGAGGATTGACGAGTTATTTGACCAGATAGCGGGAGCTCAATATTTCTCTAAGATCGATCTTCGATCTGGATATCACCAGTTGCGGATTAAGGAAGAGGATATTTATAAAACGACTTTCCGCAGCAGGTATGGTCATTTTGAGTTTGTCGTTATGCCTTTTGGTCTAACGAATGCACCAGCGGCTTTCATGCAGTTGATGAACGATGCATTTCGGCCCTATCTTGATCAATGGGTCGTGGTCTTTATTGATGACATCCTGATTTATTCTAAGAATGAGGAGGAACATGCTGAACATCTGAGAATGGCATTGTAATTGTTGAGAGATTATCAACTATATGCTAAGTTCAGTAAGTGTGAATTCTGGATGCAAGAGGTGTCCTTTCTAGGACATATCATTACGAAGAATGATATTTCTGTTGATCCTTCGAAGGTTGAGGCAGTGAAGAATTGAGAATAGCCTACCAGTGTGACAGAAGTTAGAAGTTTTCTAGGCCTGGCAGGTTATTATCGAAGATTTATTCAAGATTTCTCCAAGATTACAGTACCTATGACAAGATTAACCCGCAAGGAGAATAAGTTTGATTGGTCAGATGATTGTCAGCGAAGCTTTCAGACTCTGAAGGAGTGTTTGACTACTGCACCTGTTTTGACTTTACCTTCTGGTGAAGGAGGATTTATTGTTTATACTGATGCATCAGGTATTGGCTTAGGCTGTGTACTTATGCAGCATGGGAAGGTGATTGCCTATTCCTCTAGACAGTTGAGGAAGCACGAAGATAATTATCCTGTTCATGATTTGGAACTTGCTGCAGTCGTGTTTGCTTTGAAGATATGGAGGCATTACTTGTATGGAGAAACCTTTACAGTGTTCTCAGATCATAAGAGTTTGAAGTATTTATTTTCTCAGAAGGAACTCAACATGAGGCAGCGGAGATGGTTGGAGTACTTGAAAGACTTCGACTTCTCGATTGAGTATCATCCTGGCAAAGGTAATGTTGTGGCAGATGCATTAAGCCGGAAGCCGGTAGCTAGATTGTCAAGTCTCATGTTACAAGAATGGAGGTTGTTGGAACAATTATCTAGTCTGGATCTTAATATTGACAATGATCGGATCTTGATTGCTCAGATTCAACTTAAACCTGAATTATTGATAGAGATCAAGTCCTTGCAAGATAATGACCACGAGTCGGTAGAGATCAAGGGAAGCTTGAGCAGCAGACCTGACTTCATGTTGGCCGATGATGGTAGATTATTATTTAAAGGCAGAACTTGTGTTCCGGATGAGGCTACAATAAAGAACAAAATTCTTGAGGAAGCTCATAGATCCAGATATACCATTCATCCTGGAGGCACTACGATGTACCGAGATTTGAAAAGGTCCTTTTGGTGGCCGAATATGAAAAGAGAAGTTGCAGATTTTGTGAGCAGATGTTTGGTATGTCAGCAAGTTAAGGCCGAACATTTCAGACCAGCAGGGAAATTGAAACCACTCGACATACCCCAATGGAAGTGGGAAAGTATTGGCATGGATTTCATTATGGGTCTACCTAGGACTCGTGGTGGATTTGATGCGATATGGGTGATTGTCGATCGATTGACAAAGTCGGCTCATTTCTTACCAATTAAGTCCAAGTGGACGATTGATGTATTGGCTGCCTTGTATATAAAGGAAGTGGTGAGATTGCATGGTATCCCAGTGAATATAGTATCTGATCGAGACCCCAGATTTACTTCACATTTCTGGAAGGGACTGCAAGAGTCTTTGGGTATTCGTCTGAATTTCAGTATTGCTTTTCATCCACAGACAGATGGACAGACTGAAAGAACCAATCAGATAGTGGAAGATATGTTGCGAGCTTGCATGATTGATTTCGGTAGTAATTGGAGTGAGCATTTGGCATTAATTGAATTCGCTTACAATAACAGCTATCAGTCTAGCATTCAGATGGCTCCTTTTGAAGCACTATATGGTAGAAGTTGTCGTTCCCCGTTGTGTTCGGACGAGGTAGGTGAGAAACAGTGGCTTGGACCAGATCTTGTTTCGGAATCATCACAGAACATCCGTGTTATCCGAGACTTGTTACAAGTAGTCCAGTCAAGACAGAAGAGTTATGCCGACAACAGGAGAAGAGCATTGGAATTTCAGGTTGGCGAGCATGTGTTCTTAAAGGTCTCTCCAACGAGAGGGATACGAAGATTTGGCATTCATGGCAAGCTGAGTCCGAGGTACATTGGTCCATTCGAGATTCTAGATAGAGTGGGAGAGGTGGCATACAGACTGGCTTTACCACCGCATTTGTCTGGCGTACATAATTTTTTCCATGTGTCTATGTTGCGGAAATATGTGTACGATCCCACTCATATCATTCAGCAGGTGGATTTTGAACTGAAGGAAGATTTGACCTATGAGGAAAGACCTGTCAAGATTCTGGACCGGAAGCAACAGCAACTCCGGAATCGTTCGATACCGATGGTCAAGATTCAGTGGAGTCGGCGTGGGACCGAAGAAGCTACATGGGAGTCTGAAGAGACTATGCGAAAGCGGTATCCCGATCTATTCTAGGTGAGCGATCTTTTTCTACTCTCAGTTTTAGTGCAGTGAATTTGGAGGACCAAATTCCTTTAAGTAGGGGAGGGTGTAAGACCCCAAATTCTTTAGAAATTTATTTAGAAAGTTATTTGTAATTATTTGAATTTATTTGAAGTTATTCGAATTAATGAGAATTATCCAAATTAATTAGATTAATTAATTAATTAATAGAATAAGTCATTTTTCAACTATTTTTTAAAAATCCCCAAAAATCACATCTTGTAGAATTAATTTTGTTTAGCAACTTTGTCTTCTACATTTAAGCCTAAGAAAATCATTTATTATGTCGAATTAGTGAACTTAGTTTTCCGAACTTAACATTTAACTATTTACGGAATAGTATAAGTAATAATCCGACTACCTTAGAAAAATCTGTAAAAATAGTAAATAGATTTAGGTCGATGTAGATAACAACTTTTCCTTCTGGCATTAGGCCATTGTAAATCCGTGGTAAGATCTATTTAGAGTTGAAACCCAAAAGTGCACACTTTTGACCCATACCTAACCCTTAGTTTAAAACACGAAATTCGACCTCAATACTCGACCAAATGATCTGAAATCAAGGGCAAATGGAAGGCCACAATGTAAGGAATATTTACCCTCAATCAATTTGAGGTAAACCTAGCCCCAAAACGTGCTGCCGACATAGTTTGGTCAAGTCAAGGATTTCGGCACCGTTTCTAAACACGTAGCTTGTAGCAGCGAATACTCCCAATTCCGAAGGCTCCAGAAGCTCTATGAGCTATCAAAATGAAGCCCTACGAGTCTTCTTTCATTTGGCTGCTGTGGGGTTCACTGAAATTTCAGATCTGGAGAGATCTAGCTCGATTTGTGGAGGTGGGTCAGCAGGCCGTTGGCTTTCCTTCATCCTTCTTTGATCCATCGATTGAGGTAGGAATTCTCAACCAAATCTTGATAATGAGTATAGCAAATTGTTCCTCTCATCGAGCTCTATCCATTGGTGGCAAAAGCCCCAATTTTCATTAGGTGTCCGTGGAGAAATCGAGCTTTTTGTGAGGTGCTGTCCAAGTGTTCTTCATCCTAGGGTTTGAGCTTTCTCTCTCCGATTTGAGGTAGGATCTAACAACCAAACTCTAATTAACTTACATGATGTAATCAACATGTTGTTAGCTTTCATTTAACGTAGGAAGTCCCAAATTTCATTGATCATACTTGGAGAATTTTGATTTTTAGTAAGAGCATGTCTAGAATTTGATGTATATTATGTTCTTCAAGTAGAAGCTTGATTTTCGGGCTATTTTTGGATTAGATAACTTGATCCACATATGGCTTATAGTATATGGTTGGATTCATCATTAAGTTAGCTTTCTTTTGATATAAAAAGCCCCAAATTCCGTTGTGTATATTGAGAGAAATCTACGTTTTAGTAGACGCATGTCAAGAACTAGGTTCTTCATGTATTCATCATAAATAGGTTGTGATTCGATTGAGTTTTCAGCAAATTTCTTGTTTCAATCTCTTGTTTTATGACCTTAGTATGTATATTAATAACCCTAGAGCATTTGGTTAAAATCCCAACTCATTTAGACCCCAAATCATTGAGTTTTCATGGTTTACGGAATCACCCGTCGCTTCTGGAAGTGTAGGGGTCGACCCATGGGGTCGACCCATGCACCCAGTGAAGGGGGTCGACCCAATGGGTCGACCCATGAAGCTTTTTTTTTTGAGGGGTCGACCCAATGGGTCGACCCACACCCAGGAAGGCTCCTGGAATGCCAGGGGTTGACCCAATGGGTCGACCCATGCCCTGTATGACCCCATTAATGATGTTTTTGACCCGGGGATCAATCCGGATCATTGGGGAATCAATCCATTCAACCTAATCACATTGAAAACTACATTTTTGAGGAACTAATGACCTATTCATGTACCCTTTTTAGTTTCAATTAACATTGGTCCATACATGCAAACTTAGTGTAAAAACACACAGTTTATCATCTTCATTTCAATGCATACAAGATTAAATAGAAACCCACATAATTAGTGGTTAATGGTGTAACTAAATCTCTGTTAATGCATTCTATTTCACTCCTATGGGAGTTGTTCTTTGCCTTATCATCTTGAATCAGCTTCTTGGCAATTGTCTTAATGCAAATGATAATGGTTAATCATGATATCTTAACTTGGTGATTAGGATTAATATGTTGATTAGCTTGTTTGATTGCTGCTATTTTACAGTAGCGCAGCATGATTAACTCTTGTTGTGACTTGGTTTCGATCTCCTTGATGATTATACTTACCTTGAAATTCTGGAAATGAATCTCTTTCCTACGTGAAGTTGTTATTGCTACTTAGTTTAAACCTTGGAATTCTGGCCACAAACTGTGGAAGTCTAGATTCGTGGGATCTTTGATCCAAAGAAATCAATGCCTGGCAAACAATTAAGGGCTCGGTCTGGTCCTGGGAAGAGCGCCCGAACACTACGTGTACCCCCGGCGAGGTGAATGACTAGGTGTGGCATTTGGCACCAGTACTTGACATGTGTTAAATCTAGGACTGTCCACTACTCTCTCCACTACTCTCTACATTACTTTCTACTACTTTTCACTTTCCACTCTTCACTGTTCTATACTCTACTTGTGGTTACTTTACTTGCTTATTACTTGGACGTGGAAATGAAATTACATACGTGCTTGACATGACTTGAATTGTCTTGATATGGCCAACTTTTTATCGTTATCTCCTATAGTAAATTCTTGTCTTACTATTCTATTCATTATATTTCTTGACCTTGCAAGATCTTTGAATTCTGTTTCGTGATATCACCGTTATCTTTTTATTGTTTTTATCATTTATAGCATGACATTTTAAAATGTAATTAAACTGTTAATCACTTATACCTGTCTGTTATTTCCTACTGAGCGTCAGCTCATAGTTGTGTTTTCCCCCCTTTCCAGGCTTTTCAGGTGACGCGCTTACCGATGGGGAAGGGCAGGAGTGATGTCTTGAGTGTATCAGTTCTAGTGTGTTAGTAGTGTGTTATCTTTCTTTAGTTGTGTTTTGGAGAGCTTTTAGTCTCAGTCATCTTATTGAGTTTTAGTGGTTGATTATTCCAGTTGTATTAAGTTGAACTTGAGATTATTGTATCAATTGTGGTTTGTTAATGATCATTTAGTATTTCCATCTTGTAGCACTTGTGTATTATTTTAGATTAGTTCTCTCTCTTGCCAGCGTGTCCCTAACTGTACGTCCCGATATTTCCGCCTTGTTCGGGGCGTGACAGTTTAATTGGTATCAGAGCCTAGGTTTCACATTCCTAGGTTTCCTAAGTTTTAGGTTTTCTTACATTGCATCCCAATAATCGGTATATCAAAAGGTGTTGTCCGAACGTTAGGCTACGCCTATCGGGAAGGTCGCACACTTGCGCGAGTGGTCTTCGGACCGATTACCTCCGCCAGGTATCGAGTTTTTGGTCGTGTCTAGGTGCATTAGATCCCTAACCTTGTAAAAGTCTAGGACCTGACCTGGTGAAAATGGGTAGAAACTTGGGTTAAGATCGTTTCTTAATCGTGTAATTATTTATCTTGATTAAACCTAAGTAATCTATTTCTCGTGTAGATGGCAGCTGATCGTGCTGAATGGAGGAACCTATAGCTTACGGTGCAAGGCCTTACTCAGGCCCTTCAGCAAGTAGCTCAGGCAGGAGTGACACCGCATGGCACCAGTGATCTATACCGGAACTTCCGCGGAATGAACCCGCCTAGATTCGCTGGTTCGACTAACCCTGACCAAGCCGAGCACTGGCTAGATGAGATGGGGAGAATCTTTGAAGTTATGCAATGCACCAACCAGGAGCGTGTCCTTTTGTCCACATTTCAACTGGAACATGATGCACGTACTTGGTGGGATTCTATCAAGGCAACTCTCGGTGATCGGCAAGTTATGTGGGAAGAGTTCGAAGAACTCTTCAACAGCAAGTATTTTTCTGATAGAGTGCAAGAGAAGAAAGCGGCAGAGTTCGCGGCCTTGAAATAGCGAGGTTTGTCCATGGCAGAGTATGAGGCTCAATTTGCACGGCTTTCTCGTTATGCTACTCATCTCATTTCCACCGAGAAGATGAAGGCGAAGCGCTTTCTCAATGGATTGAAGCTTCATTATATCAACCAATTGGCACCGATGGAGATTTTCACTTATTCTGAGATGGTAAGGAAAGCGCAAGTTCTAGAGGATACTCTTGAGATGACGGAGAGAATCCGTGGGAAAGACACCAAGAAAGAATTACCTACGGGTTCCGGGAGTGTCAAACCCGGGTATACCAAGAAGAGGCCTGTTAGTGGACCTGGTTCGTGGAGCGGGTCCGGATCGTGGAAGGGCAAGATGCCGAGGCATGAAGACAAGAAGCCTGGCCCTATTGTTCCATTCAAGGGCGTGTGCAACTATTGTGATCGTCCGGGTCACAAGATAGAGGAGTGCTGGCGCAAGCAAGGCGCCTGTTTGCGATGTGGAAGCAAGGAGCACCGTATCCCCAATTGTCCTCTCATATCGGAACAAGCTACACCGGCAAAACCTCTAGTCTTCAAGAAACCACAAGGCAAGCTTCAAGCTTTACATGAAGATGAAACTGGGATTTCTGAATAAAACTAATTCAATTGAACTTATGAACAAACACATGGAGTGCGTCTATCCAATCATCTAGCGGAAGCAATCAACCAGACAAACCACTGCTCAAGAGATTTTTAGGTGGTTCGGTCCACAGACCTACGTCCACCCCTCACTCCAAACCGGAGTGAGGCTTCCACTAGCACAAGCTAGAAAACTGCAGACTCAGTCTGCGAACAAGATGCTGCCACACAGCTTGACCAGGGGAACAATCTCCCCTCTTCCTCCCAACCGGAGGGACACCCCAAGTGACTCCCAGCCACTTGGAAACCAGAGACACACAGTCTCTCTTCCTCCAGACCAGGAGATAACACACCAGTGACTCCCCGTCATCAGCAAACCAGAGGTCGCAGACCTCTCTTCCTCCAGACCAGGAGGGACCCCTGGACTTGCAACCCACAAGCCTAGAATGGAGATGAATCTCCCTTCTCCTGAGTCCACAGGAGGAACCCGACCTCAGTACTGAGAATCGGAAGAACAAGATGAATAGATGGAAGAACAAAATAAAATGCAAGCACAAAGAAAAACACAGCAGACGTAAAGCTGGAAATGAGATACACTAGTAGCTCTCGTAGGAGCAAATCTGGTTTGGATTTGATCCAATGCAAGATAGACGAATCTTCAATGAAGGCTTCTTATCTCTCGATCTCTCTTCTTCTTACTCTTCTTTTTCTTCTCTGCTTCTTTCTCTCACTGTCTACCCTTCTTCTTTCCATCCTCACAAGCTCTCTCTCTCTTTTTCTTTTTCTTCTGCTGCTCTCTTCTTCTTTCACTCTCTGCTGCACCTCTTCTTCTTTACTCACTGTCTCGATCAGCCCTCTTCTCTTCTGATCTGTATTCTTCTTGTGGAAGAAGCTCTGTATTTATACCAGCCGCAGCTAGGTCGTGTGAAGGGCTTGTGCCCTCTTGTCCTCGAATCACGTGCCAGGTGCCAACCTCAGATCACGTGCCCAGCCATCTTTCTTCTCGAAGTGTATACTTGTGACACAGTCATAAGAAGGTATCAGATGGATGTATAGACTTGGTGAAGGCTTTTAACAAAGCGTGTATAGACATGAATGATGCATGTAGGCAAGTATGTACAGCGTGAGAATGTATAGACTTGAGACCCTTCAAGCGACCTCAGTGTACAGACTTACAGAGTGATGCATTAACGTAATAGAGTGGAATGTGTAGACTTCTGTGTAAAGCATGAAGCAATCGAATGTGTAGACTTTAGAGTAAAGCATGAAGAAGCCTAACCAATGTATAGACTTTGATGTAAAGGCTTGAGTAACACAAACAATGTATAGACTTCACGATGAACAACCCTATCCAATGTATAGACTTTATGAAGCAGGACTATTGCGTTATACAGACTATGCGAAGACAAAGCTGTAGCGATGTATAGACTTCATGAATCAGAGCTGAAGCAGTGTATAGAGTTGCTGAAGTGTAATGCAATATGTAGACATTGTTCAATGTATGGACTTTACAATGCAAACAGCAATGTATATACATTTCAATCGACAGTCAGACAATGTACAGACTTGTACATGCTTTAGGACAAAGTATGGACTTGAATGAGCGAGCATGCAATGTATAGACTTGCTCAGCCTGAAGCAATGTGTAGACTTCAGCTCAAAGCCAATGTATAGACTTCAAAGTATGCAATTTACAGACTCTGAAGAACAGCAGCCAGTGTATGGACTTAGGCAGGCTTCAACTCAATGGAAGCACGATGTACAGACTTGAATTCAAGTGATGCACAATGTACAGACTTCATAAAATGATGTATGCAATGCACTGGATAATGTATAGACTTCATACATGAAGCTACACGATGTACAGACTTCATATGTGAAACAGCCGCTGTACAGACTTAAGCAATATGAAGACTTGACAAACAACTGACGATGTATGAACTTCAAGTGTGAAGACGTTGTGAATGCAAATGCAATGTACAGACTTCACATATGCATGAGACTCTAAGAGAGATGGGCGCTGTATAGACTTCACCAGACTTCACTCGATGTACAGACAATTTCATCAGTTGAAGAGGCAACAATATCAAACACTGAGATAATGTCAGTGCGTCGACTCCACGCTATTGCAGCGTCAACTCATCAGAATAAAAAGCAGAGACATTCAATGTATGGACTTGCCAAAAGAAACTCTGTACATACTAGATCAAAGCAAAGCAGTTGACTGTATGGACTTCCAGTGTGTAGACATGCCAAAGACAACTGGTCGATGTACAGACTTGAACAAGGTAAAGTCTGTACAGACTTGGAAGTTCACAGTGTGTAGACTTTGGCAAGGCAACGTCAGTAAAGTTCCTAGTGTACAGACTTACTGAACTGAGCGTAGGTAAAAGATATGAGGAATGTATAGACTTACTCAGTTCAGTTCAGAACGTAGGTAAAAGTCCCAATGTATAGACTTTACCTGAGAATGCAACCGCTATACAGACTTGCTCAACCAGTCCGATTTACAGACTTGGAATTTCAACAGAAGAATGTACAGACTTGAAAAAACTAATGCCAATGTACAGACTTCACCTCGTGCAAGCTACAGTGAATGAGTGTATAGACTTAATGGTCTCCCTGGCTGTACAGACTTGATCCCAGGCTGAACAGTCGAATGTATAGACTTGCTTCCACCGACCAGTGTATAGACTTTGTAAGCGTGAGACGTTGAATGAGACGGTGGCTGAGACGATGCACAGACTTCAGGTGAAACGATGCAGCTATAGTGCAGTGTAGACTGCCAGACTCGTTTTGAACAATGCACGCTGTATAGACTTGCAGTGCAAAGGCTGATGTATAGACTTGGTAGTCTGGAGGGTCGACGCATCAAAGAAAGGGGTCAACCCTTGATGCATGGATGTATGGACTTGTACAGTGACTAGAGGCTGTACAGACTTTGGGTCATGATGTGTGAGACGAGGGACAGTGTATTGACTTTGAAATGGCAGACGATGTATAGACTTGGGGTTCAACTGAGGGTGTATAGACTTGGAGTTCAACTGGATGTATAGACTTGGAAGATGAAGGGCGATGTGTAGACTTTGGGGTTCAACTGGGTGTACAGACTTGGAAGATGGAAGGCGATGTGTAGACTCTGAAATGAATGGGAGAATGTATAGACTTGACCCCTTGAAAGGATGTATAGACTTCAGATGTAAGCTTCAGTGTCGTTGTATGGACTTGAAAAGCATAGGGGTCGTCGACCCATCAGAAGGGGGGCGTCGACCCATCACTGTTCAGACTATGCAGATAGTGTGTAGACATGATCAAGAAATGCATGTGGCAATGTACACACTTGAAAAACCGATGTGAAGACTATGCATGAGACGGTGAGCCATGTACAGACTTTGAAGCTTAATAGAGACACAGGATGTACAGACTCCATGAAATGCATGCTATTCAATGTACACACTTTGAATTCATGCAAGCTGATGTATAGACTTCAGTTGAAGCCAACCGAAGAACTACACTTATCTGGGGAGTCGACCCATCTAGAAAGGGGGGTCGACCCACACTAAGCTGACTGTGATGATGCAATGATGTTTAGCCTGAACAGAATTCAATAAGCAGAATAAAACAACTGATGTATATGCATGTGAATACTTTATGCAGCAGATAACATGACTGAACATCAAATGCAATGCTTTATGATCTGATAAATTAACTGAACAGCAATGCAATGCTTTGATAAACAGACTGAACATCAAATGCAATGCTTTATGATCTGATAAACTAACTGAACAGCAATGCGATGCTTTGATAAACAGACTGAACATCAGAATGACTAAACATATGAAGATGACTCATACATCAGGATAACTCACAGTGATTAACTCACAACATAAACCAATCATCAAATGATTAACTCACATCAAAGTCAATCATCAAAACCACAGTGGCACAACAATCTCTCCCTTTTTGATGATGGCAACACTACACTATGAGTAATTCTGATGACACAAACTATTCTCCCCCTTTGACTTCATCAAAAAGAAAATAGTTTGAGAGGTTAAAGCATGTTTAAAATACAGTCAATTTCTCCTCCTTGCAATAAACAAGATGAACCATAGAGAGGTATGAATGCAGAAATGCAGATGCAACTAGAAGATCAATACCTCCCCCTAAATATATGAATGCAAAGACACAATTGTTACCAATTGAGATGAACATGATTCAATATTACAAGGAAGCTCCCCCTGAGTAGATGCCAATTGATATGCATCTGTTGTATTTCTCCCAATTGATATGGGTGAGAGGGAGACCACAGAGGCATTCAAGGATAAGTTCAGGTCAATGAATCAAGGACAGTGAGCAGAAGAGTTTCAAATTACAGATCTTCAAAGAAGCTCAAAGCACAAAAAGTTCAACAAGATTTTGAAGGAGATATCAATCTCATAAATCCAAAATATAATTTTTCAAGGTCTTCCATTATAAGGGCTTATGAATGAAGTTTATTGATCATCATGGTTTAAACATGATGTATGCAGAGTTTATCAATAAAATTCTGTATTGATATCTAAAACCATGGTTTAATAAAAATGAACCAAGCCCTCATTTTTATCTTGATTAACCTCCCTTTCTCTTACACAATCAAATTTATTGACTTCAATCGGAATTACATGCACTAGAATTGAGATCAAGCATTTATGAAGTCATGTGAATTTGTCTAGGGTTATAGCAATTTGATTTTAGCATCAATATTCAGATATTTCAATTTGTTCAACAATTTTCATGCTACAAATTTTACGAGCACTCTAGTTCAGTGCACACCTTGTAACTAGAGGATATATCTTGATCAGAGGCCAATATCCCTAAGCACTTAGTGTGACTCACAATCATGTTTTATATAAACAGAGGTAGCATTTACACATCATGACACACTACAAATCATTTCTTGATGAGTGAGTTGTATTTCTCAGTGTGCATGCCATTGCTCTGCCTGATTAACACTCATTCTTAAGCAGAGTTAACTATGGCACCTCATGACACAGTCCTTTGACATGTGTTTCTCAGTGACCAAAGTCATTGCTCTGACAGAAATTACCCTTTAGACATTTCAGAAAAATTCATTTGCTTCAAATCAATAATAGTTTCATGTACTTAACCAAATAAAGCCATGTATTCAATAGAGCAGATTTCAGAAGTTTTTACAAGACACATCATGAAACATTTGGTTAAAGTTTATTAAACATGTTTCAGATATTTTTTAAGAAATTTTAAAGTCAAACTCAATGAATACATTAAACTTAAACCACATGAGTTATTTCAGACATTCATAAAATCGTATAACAGAAGATTCCTAATTCAAAAGTTTTCAGATTTATGATCGAGATAGCCCCATTGAGATCTTCATGAAAAACTGATCGAATTCAGATACCAAATGATAGAAGAGATTTTGAAGCCCAGTGTTTTCAGAATATGATCAAGGTTTGTCAATAAAATCAATAAGGAAGGATATGCAATGAATTTTGACAAATGTATGCATTTGACAATCTGTATGCAATGCATTGACTCCCCCTGACACTTTGCATTCAATTACTCTTTTTGGTATTTTTCAATAAAATGCAATGCAATTAACTACATGTATGCAAAGACATGCAAAGACTCAACATTGATGGCTATGCAAAGACATGCAATTAACTACTCCGAAATACATGCAATGATTTGCACTGAAGACTGAACATATGACAATGTGACTTATACTCAATCAGACTGCCCTATTAAGCAAGATGACCCATGGTACCAGGCGGAGCACTTGGTCTAAAAGACCACCTCACACATAGCAAGAACCTCCAGACAGATTTCCCTGCCTTTTGGTAGCTTACCATTTATATACCATAGAGGTCAATCATGATAATTCAACATGCAGTCCTATATGCAATCCAGATTTTCAGTGAGCTATGCAACAGACAAATTTCAAACCACATTCATATGCAGTTCAGATTTTTTAGAAATTTCAGAATGTAATTTGTTTTCAGAGATTATGCATAACAACAATTATCAAACAATTGCAATTGGCATATGTATGCATCAGATGCAGACAACCCTTTTTAATCTGATATTTGCACAGAACACTCAGCAAGTGTATGATCAGAAAATGATGCAAATGGCAGATGATGAATGAAAATGCAAAATCAGATCTAATGTGCTATGCAATAAGACTAAGAACAGGAAGTGTAAGAAATTTACCTGAAAGATTCAGGAGGGGTTTTCTTCTTGAGTGCCTTGGATTGTTACCCCTCTTTATTCTTCAGCTTCCAAGGCATACCTGTAACACAAAGCTTATTTTACACAAACAGGTACTCAAGAGGTCTTGGGTCCTGAATTGACAATATCACTCCTAGCAGGTTTTCTCAGCACATTTTTAACTTGATGATCATTAAATTTCATCAAAGGATAACCATCCATCAAATGTCCAGATTTGCCAAAATGATGGCAAGAAGCAGCAGTTTTCAGATCTGATTTATGCACATTCTTATGAATATGAATTTTATGTGCATTGGCATGGAAATTTCTATTATTTGCATCACCAAACTGTTTTCCATAAGCAAAACATTCAAAGTTTTTCTTTTTAAAAATAACTTTGTTCTTTCTGAGAGCATTTGTACTTGCAGGGAATTTAAACCTTTCAGAGATGAAAATTTTCCCTCAAGCATGTCAACAGTCCTTGACTGTGTGGCCATGCTTTCCACAGTGAGAGCAATTGAGAGAGTTTCTTCTATAAGAACCTGACCAGCATTCAGAGGCCTTGTGACCAGTTCTGTTGCAATTAAAGCAGATGATGAGCTGGTTCTTTGAAACAGATTTGTTCTTATTAAAAACATGCTAATTTGAAAAGTATTTTGTATGATTTGAACATGATTTTTCCTTACCACTTGCAAATCAGCAATGAGCAGTAGTGTGTCCTACTTTATCACAATTAGAACATGTGACATTCTTTTTCTGAGGGATAGGGAACTTGATCTGCGAATCCCTACCATGCTTTTCTCTAGCTTTCAGATCATCTGATTTCATTAAGTTACATTCATGCATCAAGTGGCCAATCTTGTGACAGTAATGACATTTCATGATTTATCTTTTATGTGCATGTCTAGGTGTATCAGTGTGTTTTACAGCATGCACATTTTCAATTTGATTCAATCCCTTCTTCACATGACTGACCTTTTCCATTTTTTCAGTTTGTTTCTGATTCTTCTAAACATTTGGTTGTTTATTTTCTGAGGTGGTGGCTACATCTGATGCTTTGATAAAAGATGTCATTAGCTTATTTTTTAAAGCCTTTTTATTGACATTGTTGTAGCCTAACCCTTTCTTTTGAGTATTGACCTTAACACCTAACAACCTGTCCAGATTTTCTTGTCCATCAACAAATTTAGACTGAGATTTCCTCAAGTCTAGGATTTCATATTCTAGAGAGGCAATATGTAACTCATAACTTGCAATCTCTTGTTCACTGCAATTGACAGCTTCACTCAAAACCTTGTTGGCAATTTTGTATTCTTCGATCTCCTTTCTCAGATCATCTTCTTTTTCAGTTTCATTTGTACAGATGACTTTTCCTTTCTCCAATGTAAGAAGTCTTTCAGACATGCCACTGTTTAACAGCTTCAATTTTTCAATTTCTTCTTTAAGCTTATCATTCTGAACCAATTCATTTATTAGAAGCTGGTCTTCTGAATTGACTTCATATTTTCTTCCATTTTCAATTTCCTTCATTTCTCTTTGTTGTTTTTCAAAATCTTTCTGTAATTCTATATTTACAGATTTTATGGCATTCAATTTTTCAGCAACCAAATTCTTCTCTTGCTCAAGTTTCTCAAATTTTTCTTCATTATCTTTAACAGATTATTTCAGAGAGCCATTTTCAGATTCTAGCCTACTTAGTTCAGACTTAACACATTCAAATTTTTCCAGCAAATTCTTACTCTGAACAGAATCATTACAAGTTAGGCTAAGCTTCTTCTCAAGTTCAGAGATCTCTTTTACATGATCTTGATTCTCAATCTTCAGCAACGAAATTTGCTTTTTCAACATTTGAATATCAGAGATAAAAGCATCATGAACATTTTTCAGTTCAGCACAGTTTTTACATGGAGAATTGAAACTGTCTGACCTACTATTCTTCTTTAATTTTTTGTATTGTTTTCTTAACTGTTCATGAGACTCTAATAATTCAGCATATGAATTTTCCCAGTCATCCAAGGTATAGTTCTCAAAGAGATTTACCTCATCATCATCATCTTCTTCATTTTGGCTGCCACTTTGATTGCTTCTGTCAGCCATCATGCAGCTGTCCTCATTTCCCTTCTGAGTTCACTTCAGCATGTCCAGAATATCTTTAGCAGAGCTGCAATCTAAGAAACATGAATGAAAAGCTCTATCAGTAGCTGCCTTCATTAGATTTATAGCTATCTGATTCTCTTCATGCATTGATTTATGAATGTCAGTCCATTTGGACTTTTTCTTTGGTAGTTCATGAGGACCGTGTGAAATCACTTTCCACAGGTCTGGATTAACAGATTTAGCATAATTTTTCAGACTAGTAAACCATACACTAAAATTGGAACCGTTGAAAACTGGTGGTTCACCCAAGGAAACAGATCAGATATAATGCAACAGGAATATTGATGCACCAAAAGCAAATAAGCACCTAAGACTGCAGGATCAGATCTGCAGGTCGCTGGACCTTCTATGCAGACACCGCTCTGATACCAATTGATAGAGTGCTAGGCCCGGATACAGAGGGGGGTGAATGTATCCCTCTAGAAATAATGCCCAAATTAAAACTCAGAAGCTAAACACAGTTCCAGAATAAAACTAATTCAATTGAACTTATAAACAAACACATGGAGTGCGCCTATCCAATCATCTAGCGGAAGCAATCAACCAGACAAACCACTACTCAAGAGATTTTTAGGTGGTTCGGTCCACAGACCTACGTCCACCCCTCACTCCAAACCGGAGTGAGGCTTCCACTAGCACAAGCTAGAAAATTGCAGACTCAGCCTGCGAACAAGATGCTACCACACAGCTTGACCAGGGGAACAATCTCCCCTCTTCCTCCCAATCGGAGGAACACCAAAAGTGACTCCCAGCCACTTGAAAACCAGAGACACACAGTCTCTCTTCCTCCAGACCAGGAGGGAACACACCAGTGACTCCCCATCACCAGCAAACCAGAGGTTGCAGACCTCTCTTCCTCCAGACCAGGAGGGACCCCTGGACTTGCAACCCACAAGCCCAGAACCGGAGATGAATCTCCCTTCTCCTGAGTCCACAGGAGGAACCCGACCTCAGTACTGAGAATCGGAAGAACAAGATGAATAGATGGAAGAACAAAATAAAATGCAAGCACAAAGAAAAACACAGCAGACGTAAAGCTGGAAATGAGATACACTAGTAGTTCTCGCAGGAGCAAAGCTGGTTTGGATTTGATCCAATGCCAGACAGACGAATCTTCAATGAAGGCTTCTTATCTCTCGATCTATCTTCTTCTTACTCTTCTTTTTCTTCTCTGCTTCTTTCTCTCACTGTCTACCCTTCTTCTTTCGATCCTCACTAGCTCTCTCTCTCTCTTTTTCTTTTTCTTCTGCTGCTCTCTTCTTCTTTCACTCTCTGCTGCACCTCTTCTTCTTTACTCATTGTCTCGATCAGCCCTCTTCTCTTCTGATCTGTATTCTTCTTGTGGAAGAAGCTCTGTATTTATACCAACCGCAGCTAGGTCGTGTGAAGGGATTGTGCCCTCTTGTCCTCGAATCACGTGCCAGGTGCCAACCTCGTATCACGTGCCCAACCATCTTTCTTCTCGAAGTGTATACCTGTGACACAGTCATAAGAAGGTATCAGATGGATGTATAGACTTGGTGAAGGCTTTTAACAAAGCGTGTATAGACATGAATGCTGCATGTAGGCAAGTATGTACAGCGTGAGAATGTATAGACTTGAGACCCTTCAAGCGACCTCAGTGTACAGACTTGCAGAGTGATGCATTAACGTAATAGAGTGGAATGTGTAGACTTCTGTGTAAAGCATGAAGCAATCGAATGTGTAGACTTTAGAGTAAAGCATGAAGAAGCCTAACCAATGTATAGACTTTGATGTAAAGGCTTGAGTCACACAAACAATGTATAGATTTCACGATGAACAACCCTATCCAATGTATAGACTTTATGAAGCAGGACTATTGTGTTGTACAGACTATGCGAAGACAAAGCTGTAGCGATGTATAGACTTCATGAATCAGAGCTGAAGCAGTGTATAGAGTTGCTGAAGTGTAATGCAATGTGCAGACATTGTTCAATGTATGGACTTTACAATGCAAACAGCAATGCATAGACATTTCAATCGACAGTCAGACAATGTACAGACTTGTACATGCTTCAAGACAAAGTATGGACTTGAATGAGCGAGCATGCAATGTATAGACTTGCTCAGCCTGAAGCAATGTGTAGACTTCAGCTCAAAGCCAATGTATAGACTTCAAAGTATGCAATTTACAGACTCTGAAGAATAGCAGCCAGTGTATGGACTTAGGCAGGCTTCAACTCAATGGAAGCACGATGTACAGACTTGAATTCAAGTGATGCACAATGTACAGACTTCATAAAATGATGTATGCAATGCACTGGACAATATATAGACTTCATACATGAAGCTACACGATGTACAGACTTCATATGTGAAACAGCCGCTGTATAGACTTAAGCAATATGAAGACTTGACAAACAACTGATGATGTATGAACTTCAAGTGTGAAGACGTTGTGAATGTAAATGCAATGTACAGACTTCACATATGCATGAGACTCTAAGAGAGATGGGCGCTGTATAGACTTCACCAGACTTCACTCGATGTGCAGACAATTTCATCAGTTGAAGAGGCAACAATATCAAACACTGAGATAATGTCAGTGCGTCGACTCCACGCTATTGCAGCGTCAACTCATCAGAATAAAATACAGAGACATTCAATGTATGGACTTGCCAAAAGAAACTCTGTACATACTAGATCAAAGCAAAGCAGTTGACGGTATGGACTTCCAGTGTGTAGACATGCCAAAGACAACTGGTCGATGTACAGACTTGAACAAGGTAAAGTCTGTACAGACTTGGAAGTTCACAGTGTGTAGACTTTGGCAAGGCAACATCAGTAAAGTTCCCAGTGTACAGACTTACTGAACTGAGCGTAGGTAAAAGATATGCGGAATGTATAGACTTACTCAGTTCAGTTCAGAACGTAGGTAAAAGTCCCAATGTATAGACTTTACCTGAGAATGCAACCGCTGTACAGACTTGCTCAACCAGTCCGATGTATAGACTTGGAATTTCAACAGAAGGATGTACAGACTTGAAAAAACTAATGCCAATGTACAGACTTCACCTCGTGCGAGCTACAGTGAATGAGTGTATAGACTTAATGGTCTCCCTGGCTGTATAGACTTGATCCCAGGCTGAACAGTCGAATGTATAGACTTGCTTCCACCGACCAGTGTATAGACTTTATAAGCGTGAGACGCTGAATGAGACGGTGGCTGAGACGATGCACAGACTTCAGGTGAAACGATGCAGCTACAGTGCAGTGTAGACTGCCAGACTCGTTTTGAACAATGCACGCTGTATAGACTTGCAGTGCAAAGGCTGATGTATAGACTTGGTAGTCTGGAGGGTCGAGGCATCAAAGAAAGGGGTCGACCCTTGATGCATGGATGTATGGACTTGTACACTGACTAGAGGCTGTACAGACTTTGGGTCATGATGTGTGAGACGAGGGACAGTGTATTGACTTTGAAATGGCAGACGATGTATAGACTTGGGGTTCAACTGAGGGTGTATAGACTTGGAGTTCAACTGGATGTATAGACTTGGAAGATGAAGGGCGATGTGTAGACTTTGGGGTTCAACTGCGTGTACAGACTTGGAAGATGGAAGGCGATGTGTAGACTCTGAAATGAACGGGAGAATGTATAGACTTGACCCCTTGAAAGGATGTATAGACTTCAGATGCAAGCTTCAGTGTCGTTGTATGGACTTGAAAATCAAAGGGGGCGTCGACCCATCAGAAGGGGGGCGTCGACCCATCACTGTTCAGACTATGCAGACAGTGTGTAGACATGATCAAGAAATGCATGTGCCAATGTACACACTTGAAAAACCAATGTGAAGACTATGCATGAGACGGTGAGCCATGTACAGACTTTGAAGCTTAACAGAGACACAGGATGTACAGACTTCATGAAATGCATGCTATTCAATGTACACACTTTAATTTGAATTCATGCAAGCTGATGTATAGACTTCAGTTGAAGCCAACCGAAGAGTGTATAGACTACACTTATCTGGGGAGTCGACCCATCTAGAAAGGGGGGTCGACCCACACTAAGCTGACTGTGATGATGCAAGGATGTTTAGCCTGAACAGAATTCAATAAGCAGAATAAAACAACTGATGTATAGGCATGTGAATACTTTATGCAGCAGATAACATGACTGAACATCAAATGCAATGCTTTATGATCTGATAAACTAACTGAACAACAATGCAATGCTTTGATAAACAGACTGAACATCAAATGCAATGCTTTATGATCTGATAAACTAACTGAACAGCAATGCGATGCTTTGATAAACAGACTGAACATCAGAATGACTGAACATATGAAGATGACTCACACATCAGGATAACTCACAGTGATTAACTCACAACATAAACCAATCATCAAATGATTAACTCACATCAAAGCCAATCATCAAAACCACAGGGGCACAACAGGAGGTAGAGAGGCTGGTGTAGCAGGCGCCCCGGGGGAGCCGAGGCTCTTAGTCGACGGGGTGAGGTGGCAACGGGTCACTGAAGCCCCTCAGGCAGGCGCGGGCGATGCCTGGAGGTACCAGAGTCAGGGCACCTCGACCCGAGGCGTCGAGGACATGGTGGACCCAGTTTCTGGCGGACTGCGGGTTTGAGCAGCAGGGTTCGCTGGACCGAGCGCTCCCTGAGGGGAGCTTTGCAGATACGACAGTCGATGACTGGAGGCGTCACATCGCCCATGCGATCGGGTCAGCCGGGCCCGTAGAGCTGGTGTCCCTTATCGAGTGTGCCTACACCCTGAGGGACGTGAAGGAGGCGGTTGCGAAGGCCGGACGGGTCGTGGGCTTGAACCCGGAGCAGCTAGTTTCTCTGCCGCTGACCCCCTTCGTGACTTCAGGTAAGACCTCTTCATTAGCATGCTAGCCCTGCTTCATAGTTTTCTAGGGCAGATGGTTGAGAGATCCTGTGTGGTTGTGTTTATTGGCAGGTCCCATGGCGGACATGGGTCATCCTTCCACAGGGACATCTTCTGGGGATAGTGACGGGGCCCTTCAACCCCGAAGGAAGCGCCCCCGGGTGGAGACCGGAGTCAGGGAGGTTGGTGAGTCCTCTAGGGGACCCGCTGCCAGGGAGGATATTGAGGCGGAGCCGGCTCTGAGTAAGTGCAACATTCACCTACTTGCTTTGCGTTGATTCAGCCTTGATGATTGGCTAACCTTGTGCAATTGGATTTACTTTTCATAGCGCCGCTGGAGGCCGGGGTTGATGCGGCCTTCTCGCCACCTCAGGAGGTTGACCCACTTCCTGACGACGGGGTCGATCACAAGATAGATATGGAGGGGCTCCTTCGTATGATGGACGAGACCGCCCCCAATGTTGAGGCCTTCCCTGATTTTGAGCCATGGAAGGCTTCAAAGGATGCTCAGTCAGGTAAATAATTCTGGAATCGAGCATGTTATGTTGACGGTTGTAATTGATTCTGGCAGTTGACATCGTTGTTGGTGTCATGCAGAGGTGGCTGGGACATCAGAGACCGCGGCTTCTCCTGAGATGCCAGGCGAGGTGCCCCCATCCGTTGACGGGCAAGAGCCCGGTGTGACGCAGGATGGCTCGGGTGAGCACTGAATTGCTGCGGAGGGCATTTCCCTTCCATTGTATAGTCGCAGGGATGCTGATACTGACTGACTTTATGATGTCATTTGTCAGATGAGGATCCAGCCGCTACTCTGGAGATGATTCAAGAGCTGGTCTGTATCGGCCCTTCAGTGTCTCTTCCCTCCTTTGAAGGGGAGCCTGAGGGGAGGAGTACTTCGATGCCGCCCGCGACCGAGGAAGTGTCTAGCTTGTTGCCGCAGCTATTGGCAGGGGTGGAGAGAGCTTCCCTACCGGCTGTGGTGTCGGCCTACACTGTGGGGCTAGTCGGGTCCTCGAGCATGGGACCCTCAGGTGCGTAGCTGGAGACTTAACCACTTATGTTAGGCCTTTTTATGTTGACCGTCTTCTAGTGCTGAGGTCCTGTCGGTATTGTTTGCAGGTGTACCTTCGCCTCTAGAAGAAGGTGAGCTGCCCCGCGACGGGGTCGAGATGGTGGAGGAGGGGCCTACAAAAGTGGCCCCTGCTGTGGGCGACGAGGATATCATTGATATCGAGAAGGTTTCGGAGGGGAGCGCTCTGGCCGGTGAGTTTTCTGTTTGTAACCCTTAGCTGGAGAGGCCTCCTTATGTAGAGATGGTTCTTGTGATGACCTTGTTTGCTGCGCTGGCTTGCAGGAGCTTCAGGTTCGGCCACCTCCGAGAGTCCATCGGGGACCTCGTCGAGCTCTTCAGACGACGGCGTCTTGGAGATGGAGACATAGGAGAGCTCGAGCTTGAGCTCCTCGTCCTCCGGGGCCTCTGCTGGTAGGGAGGTTTCGATAGGGACCCCTTCTAGAGGTATGCAGTGGTCCTCTCCGTCCTTATCTGGTGCTTGTCAGCTCTACAAAGCAGGGTGCTGGCGTTCTTGAGTTATTTGCAGCGTCAGATTCTGGGGAGGAGCACGTGTCGGCTCTTGGTGAGGGCCAGCAGGAGGAGCCTCCTGTCCCACCCGTGACTGCTGGAGATGATCGGATGGTGGAGGAACCATTGCCCTCTCCAACCCCAGTAGGTGATGCTGTGGAGGCGGAGGTGCAGTTACCTTCCCCGACCCTGACAGATGATGTCACAGAGTTGGCGGACTTGCTCCAGGTAAGGAGTCAAGACTTGTCTCCTTATTTTTGTCAGGTTTTTCACCTTGTTTGTCGAAGGAAGTCTTTTATGTATTGCTTACTCCCTTTGGAGTTTGTTGGAACTATGTAGGATCTACTGGAGTGTTGGCTGCGTCTGGAGACCTCTCCCTAGATTTAGGGGTCGAGTGGCCTTCATTCGCCTCTCCGCCAGAGCCGTTGCTAGAGGCGAGTGCAGGTGCCGCCCTACTCCAGCGGGCGCGAGGCTACTCACAGAGCAAGCCCCTCCTTTTTACGGAGGACCTGAGGCAGCGGCTGAGGGAGTGCACCCAGGGCTATCACGCGCTCAGATTCCCACATGAGCTCTGGATGTCCGGGTTGGCTTGGATCTGGGCCGAGTACCTACGACTCCGTGAGGTGCAGGAGCAGAGGCCTAAGAGGCTGGCGACGATCCGAGAGGCACAGGAGCAGCGGGCTCGGCTCATGTCAGCCGTAGTCGAGCAGAGGAGTCACGCCAAGGTGATCGCGTCAGCATCTCAGGAGCGAGCCGCACAGCTGAGGGAGGTGGAGAGCTAGGCCGAGGCCTTGAGGAAGGCCTGGGAGGAGCGGCAGGCAGTCGTCGAGCACATCTGAGCCCAGTGGCAGGCGGCTGAGGCTACAGCCAAAGCCAGTGCCCAGCTCTTGTCCACCCTAGAGGCGGAGCTTGCAGCAGCAGACTCTCACCTTGCGATGCTAGAGGAGATTGAGCAGGCACCCTGATTGTATCTTCCCCCTTTGTTTTTCGGATGTTTGGAGTGTACGAATTTTGTTACCCCAAGGGCATGTCTTGGGCTCCTTTTACAGAGTATTAATGAACTCCAGATCCTTTGTTTACTAGGCTGTTCCATCTTTTCTTTGATGGAATGGAATGATGCGCACGAACTTACGACCACTTAGTGTTTGTCGTACTTGCGTGTCCTATGACGCATCGCCATGAGTGATAACAGGAACCGGGTTTAAGGAACTCGGTATCAAAAGCTGGAGGTTGAGTATTGGGTAGTAGAGGAAAGAAGGGCTATATGTGGGGGCCAATCCTCCTGGGGGATGAAAGCCCACATACCAGGGAACCAATGTAGGCCCGTAAGAACGGGGCAACTTGCGTGATTTAGGGTTGTAGAGGTGATTCTGGAGGGTGTATATTGACCCTGAGCTGGATGGTGGAACATTGGCTAACATTGTGCCGTCGGCCAAAGAAAATGGGACTTGTACGTGTCTGGGCAACTGGGATTGAACTAGCAGGATGGCCTAGGCGGACATGGCAACCAAGACCGGAACTGGGAGAGGGACTGGAAATTGAAGCTGGGACTGTGACTGGGAAGAGGGGCTTGAGCTGAAGCCAGCTGGGTGACCTAGAAAGGTGCAATGGTTGGGAACTGAAATTAAGCCAGATGGCTAGCCTGAAAAGGCGTTATAACCAGGACTGGAATTGGGGGCTGGGCGGCTAGACTGTAAAGGTGTCGTAGCCGAGGCTGGAGTTGAAAACTGGCGGCTGGGCCTGTGAAGGTGTTGTAGCCGAGGCTGGGACTGGGAGTTGAAGGCTGGCCTGTGAAGGCGTTGTAGCCGAGACTGGAAGCTGGAGACTGGCGGCTGGCCTGTGAAGGCGTTGTAGCCGAAACTGGAATTGGAAACTAGCGGCTGGCATGTGAAGGCGTTGTAGCTGAGACTGGAAACTGTAGTCGAGACTAGAAGCTGGAGACTGGCGGCTGGCCTGTGAAGGCGTTGTAGCCGAAATTGGAATTGAAAACTGGCGGCTGGCCTGTGAAGGCGTTGTAGCCAAAGTTGGAAACTAGAGACTGGCGGCTGGCCTATGAAGACGTTGTAGCCAAAACTGGAAACTGGAGACTGGCGGCTGGCCTGTGAAGGCGTTGTAGCTGAAACTGGAATTAAAAACTGGCGATGACCGACCCGCGGGGGTGTAGTGGCCACCATTGTCGTGAAGTGATGTTGAACTCGCCATCGGGAGGTGTCATGGCTGATGGCTTTATAAGTGAAAAGTGGAGAGGGAGAAAGCTTTTTTTCTCTTTACCTGCTCTACCGCCCTTGCGGGTTTTCGCCAGAGCTGGCCCCCTTTAGCTTTTTCCGGTGCGCCCTTGCGGGTTTTCGCACCGAGGGGTTACCTGATTTTGCATGGGGCGCCCTTTCAGGTTTTCACCTCAGCTGGGTTGGTGGCAATTTTTGCCCTCAGTCATCTCGTAGAGGGAGTTGACTGAGGCCGTCGGGGTATCTCTATTTTTAACCCCATTTTTTTTGTTTCTTTCTTTTTTCCTTTGAGACTATCGTCCATAGCCTATTGCTCTCAGGGGACGTAACCTGAGACTGGAAGGTGTGAGTGGCCGAATATTGTTCGACCGCTCTTAAGGGTTTTTTGAAATCCTTAAGCTATGGTGGCGAAAGGCCACTTTGCCATGTCAAGGTATGACTGGGGTTGTGACTAGTGAATCTGGGGTTGTATGGGGAACTGGGATTCTAATGAACTGGAAGGCTCTGGATTTACTGGATACGTGGGATGTGGGGGTAGGGAATAGTAAATGTTTGGGAATGTGTCAGGATGCAAGTTTACCGAGACGGTGACTGGAAGTTTGACTATTACAGGGACTGGTTGAACCGCGACATTGAGGTGAGGGCCAGAGGTTGGCCAAGCTGAGCGGGAGTAATGCAGGGTTAACTGGGGGATTGAAGGGCTTACGCCGTAGCAGTGCGAGGGGATTGGGGACTGGTTCTGGGTGAGGCTAGCGGCCCACCAAAGGACAGGTGGAAGGCCGTGTTGACTGGTAGGGAGAAGAATATTTTCTCGTTATCGGCTCTACCACCCTTTCGGGTTTTCGCTAGAGCCGACCCCCTTTAGCTTTTTCCGACGCGCCCTTGTGGGTTTTCACGTCGAGGGGTTTCCCAATTTTACCTGAGGTGCCCTTTCGGGTTTCCACCTCAGCCGGGTTGTTGGCCTTTTTGCCCCCAGCCACCCCATTGTGGTGAGGATGACTGGGTCTGCTGGGGCATCTCTATTTTTAACCCCATTTTTTTTGTTGTGTTATTTTTTTTTTGACTTACCTGAGAGCCTGGCGGCTAGACTGGTGTCGGTGTAGAGGTGCTCGTGCTCCCATAGTGACGGGAACGAGGGCAGGAGACCGGTTCCCGCAGATGCCTGGCGGAGATTCCGAGGAGCCGAGCTAGTTGGTTGACTGGGAATTGTAGACTGGAAGGACTGGCCGGTGGGATCCTCCACGGGGGATGATCGGCCTTATTGGTAGTAGCTGGGACGTGCGCCTCAGTCTGGCTGGAGCGCGAACTCATGCTCTGGAGCGTAATATAACTTCATGTGTTTGCCATTGAGAGACGGGAACGGTATGTGACCCTTGTGATCAACAACAGTGTAGGCCCCACCCTCATAGACATTCTGGATGATGTACGAACATCGCCAATTTGGCTGTAGTTTTCCACTGGAGCGCCCCGCCATGACCTCTTTTTCCTTGATCAAGACGACGTCGCCTTGCTTGAAAGCTCGCTGCCTAATGAGCTTATCATAGGCCCAGGTCATGCAGGCCTGGTATGCTTGTAGGTGTTTGTAGGCTTCGAGTCGCTTGCCTTCTAGGTCGGTGAGCTCTTCTAACCTTCTCTGGTACTCGTTTTCATCAGAACTGGCGAGGCCGGTGTGGACTGCCACGCGATAAGAGGCTAATTGGATTTCGATGGGGATAACCGCCTCTAACCCGTAGGCAAGGGAAAATGGCGAGCACCCCGTAGGGGTTTTGTAGACCATCCGGTAGGCCCACAATGCCTCAAAGACCTTTTCACCCCAGTCACATTTCCGGTGGCTAACCACCTTAGCCAGGAGCTTACAGAGGGTTTTGTTGAAGGCTTCTGCTAAGCCATTGGCCTGGGGGTTGTAGATCGAAGAGGTTCTCCAGTAGATTTGGAATTTGGCCGCTAACTGGTATACAGCCTTATTCTTGAAGGGTGTCCCGTTGTTGGACACTATGCGGCTGGGAGTACCGAATCGGTATATGATGTTGTACCGGACGAATCTGGCAACGACTTCGTCGGTGACCTCTCGCAAGGGTAGAGCCTCCGCCCAACGAGGGAAGTAGTCAGTGGCGGCCAAGATGTATTTATGGCCCTTAGAAGATGGCGGGAAAGGCCCCACGATGTCCATGCCCCACTCAGCGAATGGCCAAGTGGGGGCCGTAGGACGCAGTGGGTTAGGAGGTTTTCTGGGTACTGGGCCAAAGGCTTGGCACTGATGGCATGCACGGGAATACTGGATGCAATCCGCATACATGGTCGGCCAGTAGAAACTTTTGAGCTTGATGTTGTGCTTCATCTGATCTCCGGCCTGGTGTGCACCGCACAATCCGGAGTGGACCTCCTGCATGATGGCTCGAGCTTCCGCCAGAGAGACACATCTCAGGAGAACCGACTTGTCCTTCTCATGGACGAGCCGATACAAAGAGTCGCCAATCAACTCGTAAGAGGTTGCTTGGTGAAATAGCTGGACTCTTTGAGCTCGATCAGGGGGAAGCCACCCTTTCTTGAATTTGATGATAGGCGCACGCCAATCATCTTCTTCTGGAGGTGGGCTCTGGTCAAGGTCGTAGACCTCGTAGATGGTGAGACCGGTGTCACCTTCTAGTGAGCTCGGCATCAGTCTTCTGTGCTTGACAATGATGTCGACATCGCCCTCGGGCGGGAGCTTGATGGCCGCGGCCAATTTTGCTAAAGCATCCGCCTGGGCGTTGCTGCTTCTGGGAATGTGATCTATTTCGAAGAAATAGAACTTTTGGGTTAATCTGGTGACGGCGGTGTGGTATGGAACCAATTCTGGCTTCTGCACGTCATAGATGCCGAGGACCTGCTGGACTATCAGCTGGGAGTCCCCGTAGGCTTTAAGGCATTTAATGCCCATGTGGAGAGCCATCTGGAGCCCGATAAGTAGAGCGTCATATTCAGCTTCATTGTTGGTCAGGGACTTCATGAGGGCGCAGGAGTTGTACAGAACTCCGCCCTGAGGAGTCAGGAAAATAATGCCGGCACCTGCCGTGGTGGCTGGATCCTGGTTGCTCCGGGGGTGATCCCTCCAGAAGCACCGTCGAAGTAGAGCTCCCAGCAAGGTACGCTAGTTGTGAGAGCGGTTTGCTGCCAATAATGCAAGACATCTCCGCTCTGTTCAACCGGTTGTTGTGATTGAGTAGCTAGGGACTCCTCGTCCGGGAGCTCCGAGTTGAAGGGTGAATCATCTGGCACTGGATGGGCTGCCAAGAATTCAGCCATACCCTGTCCTTTGATTGCTTTTCTGGGGACATAGGTAATGTCGTACTCCATCAATAGGAGAGCCCACCTCCCCAATCTGCCTGAGAGGACAGGCCGTCAAAGGAGATACTTCAGAGGGTCATGCTTGGAGATAAGCTCGACCCGGTGAGACAGGAGGTAATGCCGTAGCTTTTTAACTACGAACACTAGTGCTAAGCAGACCTTCTCCATGGGGGAGTAGCGGTACTCGGCACCAATGAGCTTCCGACTGAGGTAATAGAGGGACTGCTCTTTACCTTCTTCATTGATCTGCGCCAACAGAGCTCCTAGCGAAGGGTCCATGGCAGCAATATAAAGGATGAGGGGTTTACCCTTGACTGGTGCTCCCAAAACTGGGGGAGTAAGGAGGTACTCCTTGATTTGCTCGAAAGTCGCTTGGCATTCCGAGTCCCATGTGAATGGGGTGTCTTTCTTCATTATCTTGCTGAAAGGCGCGCATCGACCGGAGAGGTTAGAACTAAACCTCCGAATGTAGGTCAGCCTCCCTTGGAAGGACTAAGTTCGGTGATGTTACTGGGCGGTGGAAGCTCCCGGATCGCTTTGATCTTGCTGGGGTCCACCTCGATTCCTCGGTACCTGACGATGAAGCCGAGAAATTTGCCGCTGAATACGCCAAAGGCGCATTTCATGGGGTTCATCTTGAGCCCATATTGCCGGAGACGCTCGAAGACTTGGCGAAGGTCGAGCAAATGGTCTTCTCGCCTTTTGGTCTTGACGACGAGGTCGTCGACGTAGCATTCGACGGTGTTGTGTAGCATCTCGTCGAATATTTTAGTCATAGCCCTTTGGTAAGTAGCACCGGCATTCTTCAAACCGAAGGGCATGCGTTTGTAATTGAAAATCCCCTTGGGGGATCTGAAGGCTGTGTGATTCTTGTCTTTGAGGGACATCCGGATTTGATTATAATCGGACGACCCGTCCATGAACGACAGGGCTTCATGACCGGTGGTCATATCGACCATCGTTTCAGTAATTGGAACTAGGAAGTCATCCTTGGGACATGCTTTGTTGAGGTCTCGAAAGTCGACGCAGATGCAGACTTGACCATTCTTCTTCTTGACTGGGACTATATTGGCGAGCCAGATCGGGTAGATGCATGGCTCGATGAAGTCGACCTCCGCCATTTTGTGGACTTCGGTCGAGACCTAGAGCTCCAACTCGTGACGCATGCGTCGCTGTGGTTGCTTGACCAGAGCGATTGAGGAAGAAATGGCCAGATCGTGCTCCACTACGGAGGGGTCTAGCCCTGGCATCTCCTTGTAGGTCCAGGCGAAGCAGTCCTTGAACTCGAGCAGGAGTTGCTTGTAGCTCTGCTTCTCTGCCTCGGTGAGGAGGGCACTGACGAATGTAGGCTGAGGGGCTTCATCGTTACCCAGGTTGATCTGCACGAGATCGCAAACGATCGCCTGGCCGTCGTCCTCCAGCTCAGGAGGAGCGGGTTGGAGGTCGATGAAATCGTCATCATCAGTGTCGGCTTCGTGTATCTCTTGGTTCTCAAAGCCACCGATTGATGCGGAAGGGACCGGAGAGTGGTTGTCACTGGAATCCACCGGGGATTGATCTGGGCCGCCGGCCTTAGGCCGGTAGTCATCAACTGGAGTTGCTGAGGTCTCCTCAGGATTGCCTGGTGAAGCTGACAATCCCTCGCAGCTAGGATGGACGAGATCCCCCCCCCCTCAGGAGGGTTTATTGTACTGGGTTCCTCGAGTGGTTGAGAGACCGGAGATGCTTCTTCTGCTCCTTTGTCTCGGTAGGGAGGCGAAGAAAGCTCCCCAACATCTTGAGTCGGGGTTCCGGCTTTGGCGAAGGTCGGGGTCAAGATTTCCTCTCCCTCATCTCCGGAGCTGTCGAATTTAGTTTCGACTCTTGCTTGGTCGTCGGCTGGTAGTGCCAAGCCTACCACGTTAATTGCGTAGTGGACGCGGAAGTCCGAGTTCTGGTTGTAGCCAAGCCCCCTGGTATCCTTATGGAAGGACGGGAGTTGTCCCTGGCCCTGGGAAGGGTCCCACAGTCGTCGGAAGTATCTTTGTTGGGCAGAGGTCTGCCACAGGGGAATGTGTTGTTTCAAACACATCTCTTGAATATGCGGCGATAGGTCGCCCCACACCTGAACTGCTTCAGGGGTATCATCGGCTCGCCTAGACCAGCCGAAGTCATCATCTGGCGGGGATTGAGGGGCCATGTCTCCTTTGTAGAAAAAAATAGGTTTGTCCCTGTTAGCCTTCTTCTTGTTCCAGCGTTGTCGCTTGAGGGTGACAATGAATGTTGTCAGCGACTCGACGCTGTGCTCCTCGGATGCACACGGAAGCTGGATGCAATATGGTGGCAGGCATATACTCTTGCTAATAGCCCGACTGATGAGATTAGCCTCGAAGTTGATCTGGCGCCTTTCAGGGCGATCTAGGGCTAACTTGGAGCCGAGACATAGCCGGTGAAGGTTGGCCTTTTCCTCGTCAACAGAGAAGAGATCATCATCATCTTCCTCTAAGAGCCAACCGTTGCTTTTGCTCTTGATCATGGGGTACAGACTAATCCCCTTGAAGTAGAGTGCAGCGTCGGCTAGGTTGTATTCTGCTGGTGTAAACGGCGACAGGTCTGCAAAGACCTTATGTTGCTCTCCGTCCTTGGCATATTTGATGCATTGGTGGAAAGTTGACGGGACGACCTAGTTTTCATGGAGCTAGGGTCTGCCCAACAACATCTTATAAGACGTGTTGGAGTCGATGATGTATAATGTTGCCTTGGAGGCAAAATCATCGAGCACCAGATCGACGTCTACCCGGCCGAGGACGTCCTTGGTGTTCTGGTTGAAGCCGGATATCTTGACCGCCTGGACCTTCTGGAGGTATGGGGTCAGATATAGAGACTTGAATGTCTTGAGCGGCATGATGTTAACAGCGGCATCGGCATCCACCAGGATCCGGTTCACATCATGTCCGTTGATCTTCCCCTTCATATAGAGAGGACGGTTGTGGCACGGAGGAGAAAGCAGCATGTCTTTCTCCGTGAAGGTGATGGTGGTTGCGAAGGCTCCATAGGCAGCCGCCTTCATTTCCGCGGCATGCGCTTCATAAAATTCTGGCTCTTGGAGTATTTTGATAAGGGTCTACCTCAGCTCCTTACTCCAAACGATGGCTTCCCAAATTGAGATACTGGCGGGGAAACGCTTCATCTGGTGGAGGACCTTCCGGTCAGCTCGGGCTCGAGCATCCTCCAGAGAAGGTTGTATGTCAGGTTGAACCTTCTGTGAGGTACCGTGCTGTTCCCCATTGGGAAGTTGCACTGCCTTGCCCTTATCACCGGGACCAGATTGACCTCGATCACCAGCGGGCTCTTGGAACAGGGATGCCAATGACGACTCTTCTGGGGGTGATTGACGGGTTGGCTCATCCTTGTCGAACGGTCCCGCTTGCTCCGTTGCGGAAGTTGGTACTGGTGCAGGGACTGGGAGGCTGGAAGTAGCCTCTTTGCTGCCGGAAGGATCGAAGATGCTGGGTCCCCCCCGAATTCCTACTTCCAGAATGGGAGCTGGTTTCTCTCCTCGAAAGAGGATAACTCGCTCCTGATCGAAGGTGGACGGAGAGAGGGGTGTTGACACCCGTTTTAGCCCACAAGTTGTGTCATTTCTCTTATTCATCATTTTTGATGTCCCGAATTAGCCATTATTTTGGAGCTTCCTTGGATGAATTTCAAGTCCATTTTTACCATTTCATATCCTTTGAGTCTTGGAGATCATGATTTCTTATAGCCCCGGAGCTTATCTTGTCAAATTCCGGCTTCCAAGTCAACTTTCGGCCCATTTAGGCCGGCTTCCCTCAAGTAATCGGCTCTCTCTCACTGCGCAGTCCTGAAAGTGGTTCTTTTTCACCTCTTCCAATCCTCTTTTCAAAAAGTTGTCTTCATCAAAGTTGTGCGTCTTTCAAAGATCTACAATTTCTTCTTCTACACCGTTGGCCGGTTCTGCCCCGATTGTGAGCTATTCACATTTTTCTGGCATGCCGTGCTGTTCACCTACATTCCAGAATTTTCCTCTCTCTTCCAGCCCTATTTTCACCCTCTTCCAATCATTTTCTCAAATTTATTTCTTCATGAAAGTTGTTCCTCTCTCAGTTATCTACAACTTCTATGTTTATCACTTTGTCTAATTCTCCACCGTTTGAGAGATACGCTTCGATTTCTAAAGTCGCGCGCAGTCTGCCCAGAATCTGCCTTCATCCAAGTGAAGGTCGTTTGCAGGTGCGTTACTTCATTGAAGTGACGGCCCAGTGAAGACCGTTACTTCAGTGTGACGGTCCTACGATAGACCGTCACACCAAAACTTGCCCAAAACAGCCCGGTTCAACCCCTAGAGTGTGGCGGTCCTATCCTTGACCGTTAGACCAAGTGACGGCCCTGTTTAGGTGCGTTACATCCAATCTCATCCGAAAACGTCTCGTTCGACCTCCAGAGTGTGACGGACCTACCCTAGTCCGTTACATCATATGTGACGGTCCTACGATAGACCGTTACATGCACCAGAGAGTCCAATTCGTGCTGGACTCTGCTCCGTTTTTGTGCGCCGTGGCCCTCTTGAAGAGTCCATAACTTCTTGAATTCTTATCCAAATTGATCCCCGTTTTTTCCTACTTCTAGCCCTTGGTATTATCTTGAATTTGGTTCATAGGAATCAAATTTTCATTGGCAATATCTCTTGGGATCTGGGTCGCAAGATCAGGATTTATGTTTCCTAGTTCAACTCAAACTCTGCAGATAAGGCTCCGGGGCTGCCTTCCAAAAGACATATCTTCTAGAATCCTCCTCTGAATTGATCCCCGTTTGTTCCTATCTCTTATCCTTAGTATTATCTCGAGTTTGATCAGAGAACTCGATTTATCTTGGACTCTATCTCTGGAGTCGTGATAAGAGATGAGGTTTTCTTGCAAAACTCTATAAAAACTGCCCAGTTCGCAGTCGCGACGGGGGGCTCTTTTCGGACGTGGGGCGAAGCCATGCTGCACCGCTGACTCAATCCTTCGACCCCATCTTGAAGAGGGAAGTATTAACTTTCAATTTCATCCTTCTGGGCTTGATTTCATGGTCTACACTCTTAGTTCTAGTCTCCTCAAAATCACAAATCATCACAGTTTCCTGCACTTTCTGTTACACATGCGTTTTTCTCCGTTTTGCATCATCGTTTTCTCTCTATTCTCTCAATCAAATTCTATGATTTCAAATCTCATGCATGCACAACACACCCACCTATCTTTTCCACCCTTCCACAGGGGTTAAAAACCTCCCCCCGGTGCGTTCTCCCCCTTTTATTCATGCTATTTTATCACTGCGGGATTGATACTACACATGCATGTTCTAATGGGTTTTTTATCCTTGTTTTGGCTTTGTTTTGCAGGAGAGCATGAACACCACGTGAGGCCCTCTTCCTCTAGCCGGCTGGAAGGAGAGGAGGTTTGAATCCACAAGTTCCCCGCACCCCGTTTCAAGCGCGATCAAGTTTTCTTTCCAAGGTATACGACGCCGTTGCACTCACGTCTTCATCCTTTGGCGTTGTTAATCCTTGGTGGCGATCACGGTTAGTATTTCCATCCTTTCATCCCCTTGTCCTTCATTCACATGTTTATGCATGTATGTATTTAAAAGGGGCGGGATAGGAATCTAATCTAATTAAAAAACAAATCAACAGTTTTTTGGCGATCACGGTGGGACACCAATGCCCATCACGCTTGTTTTCATGCTCTTTTGTAGGTTGGGTGGGTGCATGTTCATGTTTAGGTGATATTTCTTCCATTGTCCAACTATTTTTGGTGTTTTAAGGGCTTTGGTTGTGTGACGGTCCTGCAGTAGACCGTCACATGCATGTAACGGTCCTTTGGTAGACCGTTACACGGCTTCTGGCAATCTTGCGTGCATGCTCACAGGGCCGTGTTCATCGAGGCATAACTTTTGATCCCGGATTCCGATTGAGCTGATTCTTGTTGCGTTGGATAGCCCTTTGTATTGTCTTTCCATCCATATATCAGTTGCATCATTTGGTTAACATTTGCATATTCTAATCTTGTCCATCTTTTTGAGTTTTGTGCATAAGTTCTGCAGGCAGGCTCAGGGACAGGTTCACAGGTACATCTTTAATGAGTGATTTGACTGCCTTCCCGATGTCTGATTACACTGATTTTTGATCCATTGGATAGTCCTTTGTATTGTCTTTCCATCCATAGCTTATTTGCATCATTTGGGTCTCATTTGCTTAGTTAAAAATTATCATCATTTTAGCATTTTGTCCATAAAATCTGCATGTGGTCTGCGCATAGGTTCACGGGGGCATCTTTGCTTAGTGATTTGATTGACCTCCCGGGGTCAGATTGATCTGTTCTTGGGGCCGTTGTGCAGATCTTTGTATTGTCTTCCCATCCATATACTATTTGTTTTTGTTGGATCATGTTTGCATAGTTTAAACTAGTCTTGATTTTCTAATTTTAAGCTAGAATTTGCATGCACTCCGGTGCACATAGGGCCATACATTGCATATCATAGTTGCATTTCCTACCTTGGTGCGTGGACCTCTCGTCTCCATATTCCTTGGAGCCGACCAGGAAAACACATCAAGGACCTCCATAAGTCCCCGTGAGCCGTGGATTCCCACACGGACGCCGGGCCGGTTGTACCTTTCCACCCCTTTAGGCTTGCATTTGCATAAGTGTGAGGGAGTTAGCCTTAGTCAACCCAAAGTTTGGACCTTATTCCCATGGGATTCCTATCTCGAGGGAATTATTATTAATTCAAATCATTAAAAGGTCTATTGAAACCCCTAAAAGATTTCCCATCATATTAACTTATTTGACTTGGGTGAAGACTCTCACATTGCATTGTTCGTGTTGATTGGGCTTGTCCAAGCTCATTAGTGATTTTTGTGTTGCATTCTTTCATCATCCACATGTTTTGTTATTGTTAGGCCCATTTAGCTTAGGCCATTTTGTGTGTCCATTGTCTAGTCCATTGTCCCGTGGTCCGTTGTCCATTCATCTTTGCATTAGTGGGTCGGCCCCCCTTGTTCTCAAGCCCATTAAGCCATTGCTTCCCCATTTGTATTGTCCTTGATCTCCATGTATTAAGTCTCCATTTGCCCTCATGGAGCAGTATTCTAACCCCTTGTATCATTCTTTTTCCCAATCTGCTTCCTATTCCCACGTGGAATCCTCTTCCTGCTTGGGTCCATCTTCTCGTGGTCCCCCTGACCCATCTGAGGAACAAGCTAATCTCATGGCCCGTATTTCAAGCCTTGTTTGCCAAATGGACCCGGCCCAGGCCCAACGTCTTATTGCATCTCATCTTAATGGGCCTTCTTCTCATAATGGGCCATCTCCTATTCATGGGCCTCCTCCTTCTCCTTCATATGTTGCTGGCCCAATTGCTAATGGGCATTATTCTCTTAATGGGCCTCATCCTTCTGCCCATGTTGCTGCCAGCCCATTCAACCCATATGCTCATGCCTCTTCCAGGCCCACATATCCTTCCATTCCCGGAATGGGCCCGTCTTCTTCTCAGCCCGGATCCTCTTATTCGTCCCAATACCATACTCCTGGTCCTAATTCACACCCTCTTGCTCAAGTTGGCCCATATTCTTCTCGATCTCTCCCTACCCAGGAGATGATTGCTCAAACCCAACGCCAGCTTGATGAGCTTCAACGCCGGATCGATCCCAAATCCTCCTTGAGTATCCCATTCGCATTTCAAGGTCTTCGGCTTCCGCCATCTTCACAAATTCCCGCATATCGCCGTTATAGTGGAGTTGGTGACCCATATGTGCACTTGAAGGAGTTCATTTATGAGTCGGCCCAATTTCGACATGACCAACACTTGATGGCTTATCTGTTTGGTCTGTCATTGGAAGGCCCGGCTCGGGATTGGTTCTTCTCTCTTCCGCAAGAGCAAGTTGTGAGTTTTCATGCCGTTCAAGAAAAGTTTATTCAGCAGTATCAAGACCAGGTTGGGCCCAAGTATTCTATCGCGGATCTGGCCCAAGAGATGATGAAGCCCGAAGAGGATTTCTGCACCTTTGCCGACCGCTGGCGTCACCTTGCCGCGCAAGTCTCGGGACACATTCCGGAGGGAGAACAAATCAAGATGCTGATATCCAATGCAACGCCCGAGTACCGGTTCATCTTAGCCCTCAACAACATCACCTCCTGGCAACAATTATACAGCCGAGCCCGCTTCATTCGCCAACAAATCCAAGATTCCCTTGACCTCGATTCTCCACCATCCACCTCCACATATCAACCTTCACCCTCCACATGTCAACCCTATGCTCCCATGAGTCGGCCCGCCATGAGTCAGTCTTCCGCCACATATCCCTCCACGAGCCAACCTCCTGCCTCTACATACCTATACGCCTCAGCATATCAACCTTCCATGAGTCAGCCTCCCGCATCCACATACCCGTCTCCATCTCCACTTCCGGTCAAGGGAACACCACATCCCGAGCAAGTAGATGCCGTCTACATACCACCTCATCCTGTTCCACACATGCCTTCACCAAAGCCCTCCACCACTAGCCACGCACTCCTGCCTATGCAACCTCCACTTCCGTCTCCACAACCTTCTCCACCATTACATATCCCTCGGCATCCACCTTGCCCGAAGCAGGCTCCTCATCTTCCTTTGCCGGAGTGTTTCACCGATATATTTCGGGCTTTGATGGCCACTCACGCGTTGCCGTTATCTCCGGTTGTGCCTTACCGACCCGCGGTCGGGGATATGCTTCAGTTCTGTGATTTCCACCGTCAGCAGGGGCATTTGGTTGAGGATTGCCCCGAGTTCCAGGATTATGTTTATGATCTGGAAGCTAAGAAAAGGATTGATTGGGCTGCCATGCATAAAGTTATTTTACATCTTCACAACCAACAACAGCAGCAAGAAGTGCCACCCGGGCAGCCGTCTCTGTTACTTCAAGGTCAGGGGCACCCCTATTATTCCTCGTCTAGTGATGCACTCGCTCCATCACCTACTCCGTTACCTCCACCATCTCTTACCCCGGCTCCATCGCCGCCACAAACCCAAGCCTCTACTCAGGCTAGTGCCTCCCCTTCTTCTCCCGCCACCACTACCACTACTCCTATTCCTAACACCGCTCGATGCGTTATGTCGACACGTCGACGGTGGACACCACAACCTCCCTCTTCACCCTCTCCACCTCCATGTCCACTACCCCCATCACCTTCATCACTATCCTCACCATCTCCATTGCCATCACCATCATCTCCATCTCAACCACCAGTGCTTCCATCACCACCTCCATCTCCACCATCTCTGCCATCACCTTTGCCCGAGCCTGAGCAAGCCAAACCTTCTCCTTTATCTCTACCCTCAGCCACGCCTTTGCCGTCACCTTTATCGCCACCCGAGCCTATCATCGGCACATCACCTACGCCTTCACTTTCCATCACCACTCCCGTTGGAGCCTCCATGCCTTCCAAACCTTCACACGTACCACCCAAACATATTCCCTTTACTTCTCCAACCACTTCCACCCCACGGAGCGGGTGTGCGCTTCCTTTGGTGCCCCTTGGGTCTAATCCTCAGGGAGATAATAAGTCAAGTCAGGATGATTCAGTGCCGGCCGTACATTTCAAGATTCAAGATTTTATCTGTCGGATGCCGGTTCGTGTCCTCGTCCCTGGTTATTTTGGGGATGATCCGCCTCTACTTTCAAAGATGAGAGTTGCTAAGAAGAGTTCCCTTGAGTTGGTGCCAGTTTCTTCCCGAGCAAGGTCGGTGGCAATCTCATTTCTCGTCGGAGAGTTCACTATTGATGCTATTATTTCTCCTCGCTCTATTGCTGTTCAGATGACATGCCAAGAAGGGTTCTCTACCCGTGTTTTGCTAACGCAGACGGCCGCCAAGCAGATTATGGATTCTATGTTCAAGGGGCAATTGGATGTATCTTCTACACTTTCCAAGGATATTCTGCACTTGTTATGCAATCTTCCTCAGTTTATTAGCAAACCGGCCATGTCAACGCCGTGTATTACTCTCCCTCAGCTTCACCTTTTACCAAGGGAGTTGTGCTTCAAGGCTGAGTTCCGAGTGGAGTTGCCGAATCTCATGCTACTTGTGCCAAGTAACAAGACTCCATGGTTTTATGATATTCAGTATTATGAGGAGTTAGTTGTTCAAGAATGTCCTACTATTGTTAGCTTTGGGAGTCTAGGGGCAACCGCCCCGATGAAACTGCATGTCCACAGTCGGGCAAGGCCATCTGCTAGATGGGCTCGCTATTTGAGAAGATATTGCAAGGCAAGGTACCCAAGGGTCCTAGTCCGCGCCAGGCGAGTCCATGTTCAAGAAGTATCAGCTAAGAAGAGGCGACGGCGTAAGCTTAAAGGCCGTCAGTTGTGCACTCAGGGGTCCACTTCTCTTCCTTCTTCTTCATTTCACTCATCATTTCTTCTGCTCGGTTCCCACCCCTGGGTGGTGTATCTGCCCTCTCCTAGTTCTTCCCCCATGATTCTCTCCTCCCATCTCATATCCGCGAATCCCCGCTCTTCCTTTTCCTATCCGGAACCTCCGGACTTTCCCTCCTCTCATGATTCTAGGCCTCGGCCTGTGTCTTTTCATCCCGATCTCAGGACATCTCCCAGTTCTTCTCCTCCGGTATCTCCGGGTTCTCCTTCTTATTCCCCGACCTTGTCGGGTGACTCTCATTCTCCTTCCCCGACTCTGTCGGGTGGTCCTAGTTCCTTTTCTCCGACCACGTCGGATGATCACTCTTCTTCCCCCTTACCTTTTTCACATTCTTCTTATCATCTTTCTACTCATTCTTCTTCACCCTTTCAGGGTCTCCACCCTTTCTCGTGCTGTTTTCGAGGCTTTAGCCCGCCTTGATCTCAGCTAATATGGTTTCTTCTATATTTGGTTCCTTGTTATCAGGGTCTTGGCACCTTAACGAGGGAGTTCTAGCCCTCGTCTCTCTTCCTTTTTATCCTCCTTCGTCCAGTTTGATGTCTGCCACTCCTCCGTGTCAAGGAATCTTTAATCCTTTGTTATCCTCTCCCTTTCGTCCTGTCAAGCAAGGAATATGAAGCTCGTGCTGCGCGAAGCTCGATGATCACAATTGCTTCAGAATGCTAGTTTCATTCCGTGGATTTGCAAGGTATCTTTATTTTGTGCAAAGAACATGCTATTATTATCACTTATTTACTCCTGCACATTGTTAAGATAAATGTTGGTTCCTCACATGGTTAAGTGGCTTTTAGAATTTTGCTTAGTTCATTTAGTCAAATGAGTTTGCTTCTGCAGCATCCTTAGGCTGGTGATAGCTCCGCGCTGGGAGTCTAGTTTCTCTCCCCGATCGTTGAGGGTGACCTTTGAGTATGGGTTTTTTCACACACTACACGGTGAGCCATAGCCGATCTCTCTGAGGCACACCGTTGCTGCTTTGGCCATACTTTGGGTATGCACAAAGGTCATTTTCTCTTCTCTGCTCGGCCAAGTGTAGGGGAAAGAGATTGATGGATGAGATGACCGACCTAGGTACTCCCTAATACGAGAGAGGTCTCAAATAGGGGCAGTCTTGACCGTCGAAAGTGAGCTTTCATGCAATATCTAGCCAATAAGGGCTGTCAAAATCATATATGGATGAATCAATGATGAATCAATGCAACATTATGAATCAAAGGCATGGCAAGAGTGGCAGTACAGTTCCCCGCGGGACGTCATGAGCCCGGTCGCATGCATGCCTGATAAATATGGGTCTCAAAATCAAAGACACAAAGCCCCAGCGCAACAGACCTACTCTTTGAGGGGTGGTGCCGTGGAAGGAATTCAAGTCATGATATCTCCCATCCTGCATAAAGCTTGTCTCCAATTTTCTTCTATCTCCCTCTTAGGCTGGGTTGTATCCCGGGTATGGCCTTAGTAGGGGCACCGTTCTTTTGAGGCGGTTGGTTATGGTAAGCCATCCTCACATGCACGCCTTGCTTAAGGGAAGCCTTTAATGAGAGGGGAGGGACGGCGATCCCTGGCCAGTAGTTCGAGCCCGTCTTTGGGTGCTACAGATTGCTATATCAAAATCCAAAAAAATGAAATATAGTTCAAAATCTAAAAACAACAAATATTTTCAAAATCCAAAAAAATGAAATATAGTTCAAAATCTAAAAAAATCAAATATGTCAAAATTCTGAAAAGAAAAAAAATGAAATATTTCAAAATTCTGAAAAAATCGAATATGTCAAAAAAATCCCAAAAATTTGAATATGGCAAAAAAAAATCAGAAATACAAAAATCCAAAAATACTTCCCTTTTGTTCCTTTTATTTTTATCTTGAGGACATATACGTAATATGTTTGCTAAGTGTGCAGGCTGCAGGTTGCAGGATCAAGCTTTCCTTGCTCTATCATTCGCTCTGTCTCATGCTCATATTCTTCGATATGTTCTCATCTCTTCAATCCTATCTCTGGATCTATTCTGAAGCTCATGGCCTTCTCAGCTTTCGCTTATCTGCTTAATCATGTCTCCATGAGAGGGCATTGTCCCATGATTTTGAACCTGGCGGTTCCGCTTCATCTGATCTTGGGCTTTGATTGAAGAATATGTTTGTTGTCTTTATCATGTCTATGGTCCTCCATGTCTTTTGTCCCGCCGTGTCATTCATCACGCACATATCCCTATCCCGCCGTGTCATTCATCACACGTGTCTTTGTCCTCCGTGGTATTGTCATCCCACGTGTCTTTGTCCCACCATGTCCTTATACCACTGCGTGTGCTGTCCCACCATGTGCGTGTTGTCTTGTCCCGCCATGCCTTTAGTCGCATGTATGTTTGCCATTTGTTTGTTTGTTATGTTTCATCCATCTTCGTTATGTTATGTTGTGCCGTGTTTCGTTCATATTTCTCTTATTATGTTATGTTCATGTCATGCTTGTTCATATTCGTTCATGTTCATATCATGTCCTGTGGTTGTGTCTTATTTGAAAATCCATAAAAAGCAAAAATCTAAAATCTAAAAAATGCCGTTTCGCTTGGCAGGTAAGTCAGGTATGGCTCTCTATCCCTTCTCATTGTTGCATTACTATATGATATCTACCTTATTATAGCCTCTCAAGGACCGGCTGGTTGCCCGTGTGCTCTAGGATCTGATGTTCCCCTTTAACAAAAACGATGATGATCTAGGAGCATACGGTTAATCATTGGATAAGCCGCTCGGTTGAGTCGGGTGGGGGACGATAGACTCTGTCTCGCACGCTGTGGTTGCAAGAAGACTCTTAACCCCATTTTGCTTAGTCTAGCAATAGTATCCTTGAGTACTTTCTATTTTATCTTTCTTTGCATTCATTTTAATGATTTCTTTATTTTAGCCCAGCATGCATCATGTCATTTTGAGCATTCATGTCTCGTGATCCGTTCAAGGATTTCTCCTCAGCAATGGTTGATTGCACTCAGCTCTCTTGGATAAGAGATTCCTCATTCCACTCCGAATTTGAACGATTTCTCTGATCTTGCCGCTTGGTCTAGTTGGCCAGTGTGATTCCTGTCTGGATTTTATCTCAGTCTTATCTCTCCTTTCCAGCTCTTATGCTGTGTTCCTTCCGACCCACTCATTGTCCGTGGATTGTGTCCCCGATGAGGCTGGTCGTGTTTCCTTTTCCTCCTTTAGTTTAGTTCTCCAGACATGTCTCATCCTTGTCAATCATTTCAGGTGGTTAGTTTGGCGTTTTCGGGAGAATTCCTGTCGCTTGTTGGTTGTAACGGGTGTCTTTTTTGGCCTTGATGCCCGCTTATCAGTTCCTCCGCTTCATCTCCGCTTCATCTCCATTTCACGTCGCTGTCGCTTTCACTCCACCTCCTTTCCATTTTGCCTCCACGTCCACTTTCGCTCGTTCCCTTGCAAAGCGGACATCAAGGAGGGGCATCTGTTGACACCCGTTTTAGCCCACAAGTTGTGTCATTTCTCTTATTCATCATTTTTGATGTCCCGAATTAGCCATTATTTTGGAGCTTCCTTGGATGAATTTCAAGTCCATTTTTACCATTCCATATCCTTTGAGTCTTGGAGATCATGATTTCTTAGAGCCCCGGAGTTTATCTTGTCAAATTCCGGCTTCCAAGTCGACTTTCGGCCCATTTAGGCCGGCTTCCCCAAGTAATCGGCTCTCTCTCACTGCGCAGTCCTGAAAGTGGTTCTTTTTCACCTTCTTCCAATCCTCTTTTCAAAAAGTTGTCTTCATCAAAGTTGTGCGTCTTTCAAAGATCTACAATTTCTTCTTCTACACCGTTGGCCGGTTCTGCCCCGATTGTGAGCTATTCACATTTTTCTGGCATGCCGTGCTGTTCACCTACATTCCAGAATTTTCCTCTCTCTTCCAGCCCTATTTTCACCCTCTTCCAATCATTTTCTCAAATTTATTTCTTCATGAAAGTTGTTCCTCTCTCAGTTATCTACAACTTCTATGTTTATCACTTTGTCTAATTCTCCACCGTTTGAGAGATACGCTTCGATTTCTAAAGTCGCGCGTAGTCTGCCCAGAATCTGCCTTCATCCAAGTGAAGGTCGTTTGCAGGTGCGTTACTTCATTGAAGTGACGGCCCAGTGAAGACCGTTACTTCAGTGTGACGGTCCTACGATAGACCGTCACACCAAAACTTGCCCAAAACAGCCCGGTTCAACCCCTAGAGTGTGGCGGTCCTATCCTTGACCGTTAGACCAAGTGACGGCCCTGTTTAGGTGCGTTACATCCAATCTCATCCGAAAACGTCTCGTTCGACCTCCAGAGTGTGACGGACCTACCCTAGTCCGTTACATCATATGTGACGGTGCTACGATAGACCGTTACATGCACCAGAGAGTCCAATTCGTGCTGGACTCTGCTCCGTTTTTGTGCGCCGTGGCCCTCTTGAAGAGTCCATAACTTCTTGAATTCTTATCCAAATTGATCCCCGTTTTTTCCTACTTCTAGCCCTTGGTATTATCTTGAATTTGGTTCATAGGAATCAAATTTTCATTGGCAATATCTCTTGGGATCTGGGTCGCAAGATCAGGATTTATGTTTCCTAGTTCAACTCAAACTCTGCAGATAAGGCTCCGGGGCTGCCTTCCAAAGACATATCTTCTAGAATCCTCCTCTGAATTGATCCCCGTTTGTTCCTATCTCTTATCCTTAGTATTATCTCGAGTTTGATCCAGAGAACTCGATTTATCTTGGACTCTATCTCTGGGAGTCGTGATAAGGAGATGAGGTTTTCTTGCAAAACTCTATAAAAACTGCCCAGTTCGCAGTCGCGACGGGGGGCTCTTTTCGGACGTGGGGCGAAGCCATGCTGCACCGCTGACTCAATCCTTCGACCCCATCTTGAAGAGGGAAGTATTAACTTTCAATTTCATCCTTCTGGGCTTGATTTCATGGTCTACACTCTTAGTTCTAGTCTCCTCAAAATCACAAATCATCACAGTTTCCTGCACTTTCTGTTACACATGCGTTTTTCTCCGTTTTGCATCATCGTTTTCTCTCTATTCTCTCAATCAAATTCTATGATTTCAAATCTCATGCATGCACAACACACCCACCTATCTTTTCCACCCTTCCACAGGGGTTAAAAACCTCCCCCCGGTGCGTTCTCCCCCTTTTATTCATGCTATTTTATCACTGCGGGATTGATACTACACATGCATGTTCTAATGGGTTTTTTTATCCTTGTTTTGGCTTTGTTTTGCAGGAGAGCATGAACACCACGTGAGGCCCTCTTCCTCTAGCCGGCTGGAAGGAGAGGAGGTTTGAATCCACAAGTTCCCCGCACCCCGTTTCAAGCGCGATCAAGTTTTCTTTCCAAGGTATACGACGCCGTTGCACTCACGTCTTCATCCTTTGGCGTTGTTAATCCTTGGTGGCGATCACGGTTAGTATTTCCATCCTTTCATCCCCTTGTCCTTCATTCACATGTTTATGCATGTATGTATTTAAAAGGGGCGGGATAGGAATCTAATCTAATTAAAAAACAAATCAACAAGGGGTAACTCAGGAGTTCTCCCATGACCTCTACCACGTCCCCGGCCACGGCCATGTCCGGTGTGTTCTGGAGCTGACTGTATCCCAAGAGGGGCGGTAGCCCTTTGTCTTGTCCGGGAGGCCACTGGCTCGCCCCGCCGAGAAGTATTGATATTGTCGGGCGGTGGGATGGCCACCATGCTGCAGGTGCAGCGTCGGAGCATTTCTTCCAGCTGCTCTGTGGTGATCTCCTCGTCTTTATAGCACAAGGAGAGCTCGTCAGGGATCACGAGTCTTTTGCCGTTCGTGAGCTTTTGGATCATCTCTTGGACCCAATTTCTGAGGCGGGCTCGTTTTTGCATTTCTTCCCACGGGATGTAACTATCGAGTGGGAGAGCCTCGGTAGGATGAGGGGGAACGTATTCCTCCAGGTCATCAATGAGCCACTGGAGCCTTTGGAGAGGCGTTGGCTCGACCGGGAATTGTAGGGTGGCTACTTGTTCAGCCTATTTCTTGAGCCGCCTTCTGAAGTTCTTCCTCCTATTTTTCTCTTGCCTCTTGGCGATAGCCGTCTCCAAGGGAGTAGGAGGGAGAGGTGCCAGGGCCGGAGTTGACAAATCCTGGTGAGGATATCTCCGAGCTGATGTCTTTGGAGGGCGAGGTCGTTGACTCTTCCTCGCCCGGATTTCGATCCAGGCGCCTTCCGCTTGTTGTATCTGGAAGGTGGCATTAATTTCCTACTCGATCACTTCGGGCGGCAATTCCTGGTATGTCAGAATGCTGGGACTGGCGTCCGAAGACGTGTTCATGATTTGGTGCCTTACCCGCGGTGGCAGCGGGAGCCTACGAGGAGTCGGTAGGCTGGTACTGGCGTCTGAAGACATGTGCGCGGTTTGATGCCTTAACTGCGGTGGCGATAGAGATGTCTTCCGCTGAGCCGGTACGTTGGGACCGATGTTGGAGGACATATGCGCGGTTTGATGCCTTACCCGCGGTGGCGGCGGCTTCTGTTGAGAAGCGGGCAGAGAGGGACACTGGTCGTCCTGCTCCTTAGTCTTGCCTTTGCAACCATGCTGAGAGCTGGGCTTGGCGACCATTGACAGTGTCGTGGGACATTGTCGCTCTACACAGTTATCCCGACTTTGCGGAATGGTGGAACCTTGTGGCGGTGAGTCCACCACTTGAATCGAAGCCGCTGAAGACTCCGAAGATGTCTTCTTTGTACTCCGGAATGTGTCAATAGGTAGGTGAAGAGGAGCGGACGGCCCCTCCACTAGGGAGGTGTCACGAGGCTGAGGTGGGGCCTCACCCTATTTTTGCTTTCCCTTCCTATCCGCGGCTGTCGATGGCGGGGATAGGACATGAGGGGGACCAGGAAGAGCTACAGAGCCTGCCGTCGTCTCTCCCACTAAAACGTCCTCCCGGTCGAGGAGTACCCGGAGGAGCCTAGCAGTGTCTTCTTCAGGAAAAGGGAGAGACTTTAGCTCCCGCCAGGGCCGTCATTGCACGGCAGAAGTGGCCGGGGTTGGCTGGCTAGATGTGGATGTCTGGGAGCCCTCGAGGGTCGGAGGAGCAGGGGAATGGATGACGTTGACCGAGAAGTTGGTCGGCTCCGTCTCTTGACTGGCCTCCTGCTCTCTACGCCTTCGCAATCCCTCAAGCGCTTCTTGGTTGTCAGTCTGGAACTCGAGCCATTCTGGAGGATGCTGGTAAGGTAGCCCGTGCCCATTCTCTTGAGGAGAGTCTGGCCGCTCCGGTGCATCCTTGGCGATGCTCAGGGTCTATTCGACTGCTTACCGAAGCCTGACGAGCGACATGGAGTTTCCTTCCGCATCGATCTGCTCCCATTGGATCTGTTCCTGGATGAGGTATTGGACTTCCTCACAGGACTCGATCGGGTGGCAGATTCTGGCGTGGAAGGGGCAATACTGGGGGTGACTACGATCCCAATGGGTGTAGCCAGGAGGCGAGTTGCGGGGCATGATTTGCCCAGTCTCGACGAGGATATCAAAGAGTCACCGGGTTCTCTCCCTGGAGAAGGAGAGAGGTCTCCGATCATGCCAAGGCCTCCACCCTGGATACCAGATCGAACGTTCCCTTCGACTGGCGCTGGGCTCCTCTGATTCATCGTCAGAAAGAGAGAATGCGGCCATCATGTGGATGACATTGGCCGAGGGGTGAGCCACGCGTGCTGCTTTAGCTGGCCTAGCCCACGTATGTGGCTGCGGGGGATCGACGAGTCCGCTCTTCATCTTGACGAGGCCGTCTCGGATCAGCTTCTGTGCCTGAGTCTTGAAGACGTAGCAATCTTCAATTGAATGACCCAGCATGCGATGGTACAGGCAGTAACTGGGATAGTCGGTCTTCAGGGCCTCGTCCAGCTTGCAGATTTCTGGTAGTTCGACAATCTTCTGAGCCATGTAGAGGTCAAAGAGCATCTTCGTATGTTTCTCCTTGAAGGAGAATGGTGTCTTCATACGCTCTGAGAAAGAAGGAGCAGCCGGCTTGTCCGCTGGCTTTTTGTTAGAGCCACTGGATTCGGCCGCTTTACTGGCCTTAGCGGCAGGGGTGAACTCTATGATATTCACCTCCTTACCGGGCTGGCATTCTCGCGCTTGTTTACCCTTTGCTGCAGTATAGCTTGGGTTATCGGCGAAGAACATCTCTATCTCGGCGACCGCCGAATTGAGCTGGTCGAAGCCTTTGATATTGGTGCCGAGAAGCTTTTCGCTGACCTCGGCTGCCAGACCTCGACGACATATAGTGATAGCGTCCTCCTGGACGGGTGGATTGACGCACCTCATGCTGAGGTCTCGCCACTTCTTGATGAAGTCGAGGGCACTCTCGCCTTTTTTCTGCCGAAGGGACCAGAGTTCGGCTAGGGAGACCCTTCGCTCGGCCGTTTGAAATCGGTCGAGGAATTTCTTCTGGAGATCGGCCCAGTCGATGACTGAGTTGGGCTTCAGACGGGAGTACCATTGGAAGGCCGTTCCCGTGAGCGAAGTGGCAAAGTAGCAGAGGAGATAAGATTCATCCAACGCTAACTCACCCATGGCCGTAACATAGTAGGCCAAGTGTTCATGTGGCGACCCCTGCCCATCGAACTTTTGCAGCTTCGGGGGCTTGGAGTATTCTGGAGGAAGCTTCTTCAACTGGTGGTGAAGCGGGTAGGGTACACTGTAGAGGTCCACCGTGACCGTCCCTTCACCACACTGGGCGAGCTTTGTCTCGACAATGCGCTCGATCATCTGGCGTTGTGCCAAGAGATTTTCTGGCACTGGCGTGTTGGAGGCTCGTGGTTGAGCCTCAACCGGGGGCGTGCCAAACCCAGTTGCCAACGGGGTTCGGGTGATCACCGCTGAGGTGTTGGCAGCATCGCGGGCCGCCGAGGGTACCAGTGCCTTAGCCTGAGGCCTAGCAGGTTGCTGAGGGTGAAGGTCTCGCTCTTGGAGGAGGTCTTGCAGGAGGGCCTTCAGATGCTGGTTCTCCTTCATTAGGGTGTCGAGGGTCACTTCCTGAACCTCGTTCGCAGGCGGGTCATTGTTGACTGGCTCTGCATTGATAGGAGGGTCGCGGTCTTCCACCGGGACCTCTTCCGCGCGTTCCGACGCTTGCGGTCCGGCAGAAGTGCCGATATGACCTGTTGAAGGAGGTGGCGGAGCCTGATGGCGCGGCCTCCTGAAGTGAGACAGGGGCTGGTTCAAATCGTCAGACTGGGTGTCTGGCTGGTGTCCGGTGGTGTAACACGCGAACACTCGAACAACATCATTGATAAACTGGGCCGTCCGCTTCTTCCGCGGGTGTCGCTCGGGGTGGACAGGCGTCCCTAGTCTGTCAAAGTCTGAGATGCGTTGTAGAGGGGGCTCATTCCCGATGTTAGCCAGAGGAGAACCCTGGACAGGTTGCTGGATGGCCCGAGGACGGGCTCGCCTTTGCCTCCGCTTGCTTGCGCGAGGGACATTGGACGACTGGGCATCGTCAGACTGTGCTACTGTAAGGCCAGCCGCATCCCGTCTGATGCCGCGTCTGAGTGCTCGCAGGGGGTTGGTGATACGCGCCCTTCGAACAGCTTGAGCTTCTTCTGGGGTGACCCAGATTCTTCTCAGGTCTGATTGCTGGTCTCCCTTGTCGCCGTTTTTCCGACGAGTCATCTTGGGAGGCCGTGTGTCTAGCTGCGGTGGGTGCCCCCGAGCTGCCGCCGAGGAACCCGCTCCTTTGAGCTTCGCCCCGTCCTCTCGTGTTTGACGTAAGAGGTCAAAACGATTGGAAGTGGGGATGGTGGGAACAGTCCATTCTTGGGGGTATAATTGGCTCACCCCTGTCGAGACGGATCTGCAGGTCACCAACAAGGATCGTCTTGCCGGAGTTGCTGGTTGCAGCAGTGAGTCGCCTGCTTCTATGGCCATGGCGACGCTTCTTCTGAGGAGCTGAGGAAGACTCCGCCCCAAGATGGTAGAGCAAGAAGACATGGCCTGGAACGACCGGCAACATGAAGCTGTCAGTCCGAAGTGCCGGGATCGGCCCCCGGGGTAAGTATCCCGCACCGGTAGTCGATGGCTGGGTGACTCGAGTGTAAGCCTTCGCCCGCGCTGATAAGAGTGTTGCCGATGCTCGAGATGACACTCCTTCGTCGGAAGGCGTAGCCGTTGGAAGTGCCGGGGTACCGACGACCCTGGGTCGAGGACCCGTGGTAGGTGCCAGCGTAGTCTGGGCTCGGGTCGAAGGACCCGAGGAAGGTGCTGAGGAGCGCTGCCCCCTGGGTAGGAGACCCACGGGGAGAGCCGGTTCAACTGGAGCTCGGGACCGGGGTCCCGAGTGCACTACCGGGGAGCCGCGAACTCGGGGATGGGAGCCCGTGTCGAGTGGGGGCCTTGTCGGGATTTCGGATGGGAGACCCAATGCAGATGCCGGGGAGCCGTAGACCCGGGGCTGAAAGCCCGTGTTGGGTGCTGGCTTTGCTGGGGCTAGGGGTTGAAGACCCGAGGCGGATGCTGAGAAGCCGTGGACCCGGGGCTGGGAGCCCGTGTTGGGTGCTGGCTTGGCTGTGGCTCGGGGTTGAGGACCCGAGGAAGATACTGGGAAGCCGTAGACCTGGGGCTGAAAGCCCATGTTGGGTGCTGGCTTGGCTGCGGCTCGGGGTTGAGGACCCGAGGAAGACGCTGGGAAGCCGTGGACCCGGGGCAGGGAGCCCGTGTTGGGTGTCGGCTTGGCTGGGGCTCGGGGCTCAGGACCCAAGGAAGATGCTGGGATGGTGACCGAAGTTCGAGGCATGGGGCCCGTGTTGGAGATCGGACGGGGCTGGCATCGGGAGCTGATGTTCACCCGGACCGGCGTTGATTTGGGGGCCCTGTAGGGGTCGGTAGTGGTAGTCCGACGCCCAGCACTCGGGCGGGACACTGGAGCTGGAGATGCGCATGGCGCATTGACCGCAGGGGCCACTGGAGAGACTGGAGTTGGCTGAAAAGCAGCCACGGGGATCACACCCAGAAAGTAGGGCGATCCGATAACCGGGGCGACGCTACCGAAAGCGATCGACGTTGCCAAGTAGCCCACCCGGGCGTGGGTGGCGATGACGTTGGGACCGTAGGTGACGGCCGCCATAGTTGCCAGAGTGTTGAGTGCTGCAGAGGTGACGGTCGCTGACAGTCACTGAGAGTGGCCTGACGATCGGAACACGGACCGGAGGCTGCTGGAGAATGCGCACGAGTACCCTCCTCTTCCTCTCCTGCAAGGACAGGGAAAGGGCACCGGGCTTCAGGGCTGGCACAAACTTTTCTTCAGTAAAAAGAAGGAAGGCGGGAGACGTCCCACCGGGCGTGCCATCCTCTCGGTTGCACGGGTTTTTATGCCGATTAACCGGGGTGAAGGAAGGAATGCAGCGGAGAAGGAAAAATATGGGAGTTTGATGTATCTCAGGTATCCTCCTTACGGTTGAAAGCCTCTCACGGTGGTACCGAGCACTCTCCTTTTACGGAAAGTCGAAAGGGGCGGAATGGCACGGGAATGTCAGGCTAAGGGTTAATCGGACAGGGTGCGGGCGTGCCAGTCGATCTCTCGACAATCACTCATGGAACCAAAGTTTGACCAGGGAAGTGCCACCAGGGCACGGCACGTGGGCTCAGGTGATCGGGCGACACGTGGAGAGAAGGGGTTCCATGGGTGCGAGTGCGTAGGCGATTGCAGGAATCGTGTACAGGACATCTTTCCCCACCGGCCGCAAGCAACCGGTGTTTATTTACATCGGATTGAATCCGAATACCTTCATTCCATGCTGAAGAAAAGTCTGTATATGTGTCTGAAGCCATGGGCGGAGGGCTGGGCGCATTCAGTAGCTAGGGGTATGTGATAGACTGAGGGGCGTTCACTAGAGTTGGGGTATCGGGCACAGATGCCGAGTGGTGTGGGTAGGAAGCTGGAGGCCCGAATACGGGCGTATGTATTTCACTGGTTTTACGATGAGCCACATGGGCTTTACAAATGGGCCGAGGAGGCCGAAGTACAACTGGCGCAAGCCACGGGACAATTCCGACATGTGAGTCGGCCCCCGGGTCATTGCGTGACAAAGCGGGTGTCCGCATGTTCTACTGGAACTCTTTACAGAGGAGTTGGTGTAGGTCCGGCTACCTTGGTGGTCAGAACGGACATGGCTGGGGCCTGGCGGAGGTCGGACACGGCTCAAGGCGAGCGGTTGGGTCCGGGTCTCGGACGGCGAGTGTTGTCATGTTGGAGAGTCAAGGTCGGCCCCGGAACTATGATTCCCGGGCTGGAGGTCTGACTAGACCCGCTTCATCAATCTGAGGGGCCGACGGCCGACTGGAGGATGAACGGTGGGCACGCGGATCCATGTCGAGGGCCGACGCGGTCGTTACGGGGTACCCTTCGTCACCGCGGTGAGTGCCGTAAGTCAACGTACATGGGCGGACCCGGGGCACGGGCGTATTCACCGTTGGTACGGTCATCTTACACGAGGCGGGGATGGACTTGGCATGAGACGGCTAGGCACCGCATGAGGGGAGTACGTGATACATACCCTCGGCGTGTGTGAGCCGACTAGCAAGTCAATCGCACGCGCACTTGTCTTCTCGCGTTCCCGACCCTTGTCGAAGGCCTCGGGAGTCCGAGGGCGCGGCAATTAGGCCGGGGAAGTTAGCTCGTCCGTGCGTTGCTTCCTTCCTTCACGCGTTGTATGCATTCTTTTTTTGGTTGGTAAGGGGGGCAATTTATAGAAGTTGAAGGGGTGGGGTTTAGGCGGACCAAGTTGAGTGTCCAACTTGGTCCGGGTAAACCCCCCAAATAGTGTTTTTATTTTTATTTTATTTAAAGTTTTATGTGTGTGTGTCGGAGTGGAAGGGGTGGGGTTTAGGCGGACCAGCTTGGGGGTCCAAGCTGGTCCGCCTAAACCCCCTCCCAAGGGGGTTTGGGCGGACCATGTTGGTCCCTTTTTGTTTGTTTTAAAATCTTTTTTTTTGTTATACAAGGGTTTAGGCGGACCAGCCTGGACCCCCAGGCTGGTCCGCCTAAACCCCTCCCCAAGGGGGGGTTTGGGCGGACCAGGTAGAGGGAGAGAGAGGGAGTGGTCCCCCTTCTATAAAAACCCGGTTTTTGTGTATTTAGCCCCACTTTGACTCAGTTTGAATACTAGAAGACAAAGGATACGGGCTTGGACTGGCTGACTGGCTGCTTGTGCGCGTAGACCGAGAGATTGTCGTGTGCGACTCCACGTATTCCCGGGACTTCATCTTCGCAAATTCTTCCATGTACGGGTATGACGAAAGAGCTTTACACGAACCTCGGACCGCATCTGCACGAACAGGGACTGGGGAGGGCTGTCGGACCTCCGGGCTGAGGAGAGGGTGCGGCCCCTCGGGGAGTTCGCCCTCCCCGGGGGCGCCGCCACGCCCTGGGGCACACAGGCCCCAGCAAAGCCGTAACCCCGAGGGATGGCCCCCGTGGATCTTCCTTCATCGTCTAGGGATATCCCTTGGGGTATATGAAGTTTCGGGGTATTGAAATGGCCCATGGGAGCCATTGTTCTTCGAGTTGTAGTGGCTGCTCGCAAGGTGTTCGGGCGAATGCCCGACACACCCCGGGTTGCCGAACGAGCCACGTAGGTGGCCGACGGACCTCAGATTTGGCCAAGGGCCAAGGGTAGGAGTCCGTAGGGGCTGGAAGGAGGCACCTTGGGCTGATGGGCCTTGCCTCATGCTACGTGCCACATTGTACAATGGTTTGGCAGGGTAGCCTCGGGTTGGCCCGAGAGCTAAAGTCGAGTGGCATGTTGCCACATGTCTGAGGGTCGGGGGTGGCCCCGGCTTGTTGGGGGGTCGTTGTAGGACCCAATTGGTGTACTGGGACCATGGGGTGGCCCGCGGGTTGGTGTAGAAGGGTTGAAGCACGTGCGCCCACAAGGTGTTCGGCAGAATGCTGAACACACGTGTGTGAGCCGTACACGCGTACTATGGGCCTCCTGAGCCTGTGGTTGGCCTATTTGGGTCTCCCTTTGACCTTGGAGGGTTGAGGGAAGGCGTTCCGGGGTAGGCCCCAAGCGTCTTCACTGAGTGCCATGTGGCATGGCTTGTACTCGGAGTGTCCCCGGGGTGGCCCGGGTGACTGTGTAGAGTGCGGAGGAAATCCGTGACTTATGAATCGGGAGCGATCCCGATTGATTGCTAGGGCCGTCGTGCACCTCGGCCAACGTGCTAGGGCCATCGGTCGGGCCCACTGGGTTGTCGGAGGGGCCGGGTAGCCCATGCCTTGAAGGTGTTGGGGGAAATTCCTGAACCCCTATCTCTGGGTATTTGGCTCGGAAAATAGTCCGAGCACAACAGCAGTGTACCGCTGAAATAGGGGAAAGTGTACCGCTGGAGGGTGTACCGGGCTAGGGTGCAAAGAGGGTGCACCACTGGGGAAGAGGTGGGAGTGAAGAATCAAAGGGCCCAGCTGGGTGGAGTAGAGTTTGAAAGAAGGCCCCTTCTTCATGCAATTCTGATGGAGGATCTCGAACAACCAAGCTTTCCATTCCCTGCCATGTAATTAAGTCCATGATCATGTTCAGTAGTCCAATGCTCTGAGTCTCACATAGTTCCCTTGTCTTGATTAAAATATTTTATTGTTGCTTTATTCCATTTGTTTGTTACTTTCTTTTGTCTTTTAACATGTTGTTATTTCTGACAAAAATTCGGCAGCATCTCCCCTTGACCCGAGATGGAAGGGGATAACAAGGGACATGCCCAGAAGGAGTGGCATGAACCAACAATTTAAGGTGTGTGCCTTGGCAGCCACCTTTGAGAAAACTTCGAAAAACTCGGAGGAAAGCGCCGAATAGGAAATCACTTAGGCTGGCGCAAATCACAAATGCACCAGAGAAGCAATGGCTAGAGTGTGCCGGGCGGGCAGGCCAGGGGTGTACCGCTGAAGGCAGGCCATGAGTGTACCGCTGAAGGCATGCCGGGAAGTGTACCGCTGGGCAAGCAAATGGGGAGAGTGTGCCGTTGGAGCGCGGTCAGGGGTGTGCCGGTGAGGGTATGGCTGAGGGGTAATGACTAGGAAATATGAGTGGGTGTGTGCACACTGTGGACTTTGGAGGAAAGGCTGAGGAGCCTCCTGGCCAATGGATGAATCCCAACAGCTGGGTAGGGGTAGTGGGTGTTAATAAACCCATAGATGGAGAAAGTGGGGTAATCAGGCTATGGAGAAACTCTAAGAGGAAGAGGAGGCCAACCTCTCGCTATCAGTCCAGGAATAGTACCCACTAGCTACGCATGTCAATGCCATGGGAGGCCAGGTAGAATAGAGGGAGGAAAGGCTAGGGAAGGTTACCAAATCACAGGCCAAAGATGGGAAGAAAACAACAAACGCAACGAGAGATAAAACTCCAAAAAAAGACACTTTTGTATTTATGGAAGACCCCAAATAACAAAAATCATGGTCCGAAGGCCAACTGCAATACAATGCATTCCAAAACGAAGGGGAAGAGAGAGGAACTAAGAAAGAGAAAAAGAACAGAGAACTGTGTTGCGGGAGAGTTGGAACGAGGGAGGTTGTCTCCCTTCACCCCATTCCTTCCCCCCTTCTACATCTAGCTCACTCCCTCTCCATCTCTCCACTCTCTTCTACCTTCTTTTTTTCTTCTTCTTCTTCCTTGTGTTGCTGCCTTCGTGTGTGTCTTCGCCTCTGTGTCTTCGCATCCTCCTCTTTTCTCCTCTCCGTGAGAGGCTTTTTATAAGTGTGGCATTGACGGGGGGATCTCATGATGGCACTGCCATCCGAGGTTGACCCGAGTCTCATCTTCGTCAGGTGGGGATCTCCTTCGTCCAACCATAAGGTGACACCAAGGCAGGACGCTAGCTGGCGTCGAAGTGGCCGAGTTGCGTGTCAAGGGCCCCCCCTAGTGACCGTTGTGCATTCTGCCGGCTTGTGCCGTCCTCGAGGATTTAGTGCTGTGCCGCTGGAAAGGCCAAGGGGTTGTGCCGTTGAGAAGGCAGAACGCCTGTGCCGCTGGAGGACATGGCGATTGTGCCACTGACGGGGCACAACTATTGTGCCATTGGAAGGGCATTGGGGCGTTGTGCCATCGAAAGGGGCTTCCAAGGGGTGTGCCGCTGGAAGGCACCAAAGGGTGTGCCGTTGGGAGCACCTCCATAGAGTGTGCCACCGGGGCAACTGGCAGTGTGCCGCTGGGGCACTTCAGGGGGTGTGCCTCTGGGGGTAGAGAGACTGTGCCGTTGGGGGGCACGATTGGGTGTGCCGCTGGGGCAACCGGTAGTGTGCCGCTGGGGCACTTTAGGGGGTGTGCCACTGGGGCCCCCTGAGTAGTGTGCCGTTGAAGAGGCACAGAGTGTGCCGTTTGGAAGGGGCTTCTGCCTTTGCTTTAGGGACTTACAGTTATGTACTCTTTGGGATATTTCTTCACCGTTAAGGACTCGAGGGTGGGTCCATAGTAGTGCGTAGGTTCAGGAGGGGTTTTCTGTGTTTTCTTTGCTATTTAATGCGCCCGTGCAAATGTGAGGATCTGCCGGATGGTAATATTCTCCGGGAGCTCTGGATGGCCAGTCTTTCTAGGTCTTCTCGCTTTTGACTCAGACATCAATACGGGAGCTTGGTGGGACATATGGCCGCATTGTGCCTCATATTCAAGACGCTGGGGGACGTTAGTGTTCATCAATTCCTGCGCCAGGCTCGCTTCATCGGTCCGCTGCACTTTTTCAATGGCTGGGTCTGTTCTCTCTTCCCAGAGTACGCCCCACGTGCCATACAATCCTGGGGATTGTTTCCGCGTATGTTGGAGTTCACGAATGCTGAGGCGGGCTCGACAACAATGCAGTTATTCAATATTCGGGGGAGGCTTACAACCGTTCCATAGGACTCACCCGGCGGCATTCACTTCTGGACATTGGCTGCCCATTCTAGTCCCTTGGTCAATAGCAAGAGGTAATGCCGGGACAACCAAGTGGAGAAGTATCCTCATCCCATTAGCCAGTAGACCGTGGTTCGCCCGCTGATAAAGCCGGAGCTTCGCGGCTGGGCGTTGTCCATCCACCCAAGCGTGCTGGTTTTCAGGAAAGGGGACACCTTATTACTGGAGCCCTACTACCCTTTCCGCTTCGGGCACAACTTTGGATATGATCAGCACATCCCTACTCACAATGCCCAGTTTCCTTTGCCCGTACAGAGTCTTCGGGGCAGCCCGGTCGTCGAGCACGCCCAGTCCTGGTGGGACTATTTCCATCGAGTTGATGAGTCTGCGTTCAGAGTGCCAGTGCCCGGACGAGTCCCACGGGTGACAGCGGACTATGTCAAGTGGTGGAATGCCAGGACGGGCTTCTATTGGTTGTGCAGAACCGATTGCTAGGATGGCACCGAGAGGAAATTCTTGAGCAAACAGTCGGCGGCCGTTCTTGATATTGATTCAGAGCATCTGCTCCGGCTAAAGCATGGCAAGAAGAAGGAGGTGGTTGCGTACTTGGCCGCTCGCAAGGAAGCCCGGGAGGCCAGACCGACCCCGCAGCCCAAGCTGCCACCCGTGGCCAAGGATGAGTTCAAAAAGACTCTTACTCATCTGTGCAAGATCGGGGGAGAGCGTCTAGATCTCATTAACTACCCCTTTCCGATAGAAGAAGAGGGCACACTAGCTCGCACTTGGCGCCCGGAGACGGACCCGACATGCCCCTACCGCACCTTCTTGAGGTGGGAAGAACGAAGGCCAGAAAATTACAAAGAAACTACATGGCTATATGTTCTCTTTCAGGCGCACGGACTGAAAGTGGAGGACCAGGCGGCCGTCATCCTAGACAAGTGCCTGAACATTTCTTTTCACTATGCCGATGGGTGGGGCATGGACCACTTCAGCCTCTACTGTCACCTTGCACACAAGCAGCACGCGGACCTGGCTCATCTCACAGACCGATGTGTGAAAATTGCGGACGTTCTTTGGCTAGTCCGAGAGGCAGCCCGTCGAGATAAAGAACCCTCCCTGACTTACTGGCTGTTAACTTTGCGGCTGTACACCGGGCCTCATGGTATGGTGTTTCTTTATCTCGGCTTTTCACAGCTGCGGCCTTTTGCGAGACTGGGTGCTAATCGACTTCCTTCCTTTTTTTGTTTTGACAAACCATCCTTCCAGCACCCAGCTGGCGACTTATCGGAACCTCCTACGATTTGTGCAGAAGCCCTCCCATTTCGAGGAGGTGCCGCCAGCCCCCACTACTACGCCTCTGCTGAAGGCGAGCAAACGGTCCTTGGCAAAATCATCGGTTAAGAAAGCTTTGGATGCTGCTAAGGAGGCCGAACGGCAGAGGGCGAAGCGGAGGAAGAAGGAAGCTACCTCGGCCTCAGTGGTCCTTTCAATTCCTCTTTCTCCATCCTTTGAAGAGTTTGTCGCTGTTCGGGCTGAGCCGAGCCGACCTGCAGGTTAGGCCTTTCTGGCCTTTGAGGCTCTTCGAGGTTTATTTGGATGCCAAGAGGGACGTTTCTTGTAACACGTGTGTTTTTTTTGTTTCAGCTGTCGTAGAGAGGCCCACGTCCGTATCTATCCCCGGCATGGGTGAAGCTGTGACTCACGGGGCAGTGGAGTCCGTTGAAGAGACCTTCTTCGCCCCAACTCCTGTCGACGAAGTCGAAGGAGGTATATTATTTCCCTTTTTGGTTACTTTGATTGATTTTCTCCATTCCTTGAAACCTTACGGGCCCGGCTGAACCTAGATCTCGCTTTGCTTGGCAGGAGGTGGTGCAGCGGTCCCTCAGCCGGAGGTGGGCACCGAGACATTCAGGTTCGAACAGACATACCGGAGAAAGGGGTGGCGGTCAGGGAAGTCGTGGTGGTCGATCCCGCGTGATGATGTGCCAACCCCGGATGTTGAGGTGGGGGCTCCCTTGACGGCAAAAGAGGTGCCTACTCGCACTAAGTCTTCGTCAGGGGAAAAGGTTGACTATGGTTATTCCTTCGACGAAGCACTTTCAGCCGAGGGTATCCCCGGGGAGCCCGGCTTTCAAGTTCCTGCCTGGAAAGCCCCGGTATTGTCTGCTTCTCTTAGCTTGGTGGAGCAGACTCCCGTAAGTGTGGACTCGTTTATTCAGGCTTTTTTCTCGAGGCCGTTGACTAATCTCTTTGATATCGTCATCTTTGACTTCAAATAGGAACAGGCTCCGCCAGAAGGTACAGAACTCCATGCCCTGGGTTTAGCAACCACCAGGCAGGAGAAGACCACCACTGCTTTGGACAAGTTAGCATCCATAATTGAGGCATTACGGAAGGAGGAGGCCGCGGCGAGTTTAGATGCCACCGCTCCGACGGTCGAAGTACTGCTACAAGAGGGGGCAGTAGTGGCTGTGAGTGTGGAATTTCTCTTTTCTCTTCCTTTCTCCTCTTCTCCCTTTTTTAAGTCTTCCCTCGGGGTTGCTGATATATTTGAAGCCGTGTAGGATCATGTCTCCCAAGAAGTCGTGGAGACCCCTATTCCTACAGCCGAGGCCCTTGAGGAAGGGGAGATAGCGTCGGAGCCCGAGGCCCGAGAGTTCGTAATGCCCGAAGCCGAAATTCAGGAAGAGGGAGAGGTGGTGCCGGAGACTGAGACTCGAGAGGAGACAGTACCCGAAGCCGACACCCGGGAAGAGATGACACCGGAGAGCAGCATAGTGCCGGCTGGCGAGGTGAGCATGAGGACCCTTCAGCTTCTTTGAGAATTCAGCAATTTGCTTCACATGGTAGGTGTGGACGCACTTTTCGTTAAGATCTTTGTTTTATTTGTTTGTTGGGTTTATTAAGTGTGTGGGCGTGCCAGTCACCGAAGTGACAATTTGTTCGGGCTTCGAAGAGTCCATGGTGCGCTCGATCTGACTCGGTCAGACGATTGTGTGGTTCGAGTCGGGACTAAAACCCGCCGCGCCGTAAAGGTCACGACGTCATTTACATCCCCCATATGAGGGAACAGCCTTGATTAATCACTGGGAATCAGGGCCTCATGGCCAGGAAGTTAATTGCACAAAAATCTATTAAGAAATGCTGAAGTCCGCGTATGAGGGTGTAAAGGAAGCGTTTGAGATAATGTCGGTCATGTGCTGACCATTTAATGTTCGGACGAATATCCGGCTTGAGAAAATCACAATCGTCACGGGAAAACTAGAATATATGTATGCCGGGGTGCGGCAAATTTATTGTTCAGAGAAACGAGAAATATTCAGTTAAATCCCGGTTAAAGCGGTCGGAAACCAACAAGTTTGTCGGCTCGGTGCAAGATCAAGCCGCGACCATACTGCGGTGGGCCCCCCGCGGTCGAAACAAGACTTGCATGAGCGTCATTAATATTTCCGGTGCCAAGGGGCAACGGGGGAGTGTCCCAGGATCAGATCACAGAACCAATATGTATTCATAGGGAGCGGACTGTAGGGCCGAGGATACGGGTCGGACGATGATCATAATCGGGATGGACCCGAGGTCTAAGCGTGACCCATGAAGGCCTTATCAATATCCCCATGTGAAGGGTCCGAGGATGACGAGGACCACCTCATTCTATTCAGATTTTGTCGGTCATTCACAGACCTTTTCATGTTTGGACGCAGGTCCATAATAGAAATACGATGAAAATCGAGGTGAACCCGTTCGAATGTCTGCTGAATGCACGGCAATTTTAGTAGTGGCTCGGAAGGGATCCGGCCTGAGAAGCGGGTCCGGTGTAATCAGAATGTCGACCCAAGGTAACGTCGGGTCATAGCCACTTCGGGATAACTCCCAAGACACAGGCCCGGCCTGCAAGGGCGGCATTGTTGTTCCTTCAGCACTGGGTCACGGGAGAGACGGGGCTGCAATGTAGATCTTTACTATTTTTTTTATCTGGGATTCTTACCATATAATCTTGCGTTGTTTATTCCCTTTTATGCATTTGTTCTGGATAATTTTTTTTATTCGTTTACTTATTATTATTATTATTTACACATTTTTTGTTTATTTATGATGCGTTCAGATTTATGTATTTATCATGACTTTTGTTATATATATATTTTTTATTAGTATTAGTATTATTATCATTATCATTACATATTTATATATATATTTTATTTTGGAAGGAAGAGTGGGCCGTTGGGGGCGAAAAGGGGTGTACCGGCGAAGGCAGGGAGAGCATGCCGGAGAGGGGGTTGGAGGGTGTACCAGGTAGGCTAGGGTGTGCCGGAGAAGCGCCAAGAGAGTGTGCCGGGGAGGGGTTGAAAGGGGCTAGAGTGTGCCGGCATGGGCTCCAAAGGGGTGTACCGGGCTGGGAGGTTGGAGGTGTGCCGGGGAGAGGTGGATTGAGGGTGTACCGTTGGAAGCAGTAGAAGGGTGTACCGCTGAGGGAGGTGAGACTGTGCCAGATAGAGGCACACGAAGTGTGCCGGAGGAGGAGGCGGAGTGTGCCGGATAGGGCGAAGGCGGAGTGTGCCGGGCGAGGAGGCACGAGTGTGCCGGTGAAGGAGCAGGGTCTGCCAAGGTCTATGCACATTAGGGATGTGTAGAGGGCAAGGTTTGCCAAGGTCAATGCAGCTGAGGCTGGGTTGGGGAAGTTCCCTCTGTTCATGAGACGCATGTGAGGAGTTTTGACTTGATTTTCTTTTATTCATGAAATGCATGTGAGGAATTTCTTTTATTCATGAAATGCATGTGAGGAATTTCTTTTATTCATAGGATGCATGTGAGGAATTTCTTTTATTCATGGTTTTATTTTTATTCATGGAATGCATGGCTTTATGTTTAATTTGCTTAGACTAAATGTAGAGGTTGCACACACGAATTCAGGCATGCATGCGACTTAGTTGGGTTTATGGGTCAATTCGTGGTACGTAAGCACAAATCAGATACATGAGAGGGTTTTCTTTTATTTATTTGTTGCTTCCTTTCATCTTTTAATGGGTTCATTAGTTTTGACGAAAATGCGGTAGCATCTCCCCTTTGACCCGGACGGTAAGGGAGATACATGGAACACGCCCACATGGAGTGACGGAACCCGACAATTGGAGGTGGGCGCCCGGGAGCGGCAACACCTTTAATAAAACTTCAAAAAACTCAGAGGGAACGGCGAATGGAAGACTATTCTAGGACTGGCTAGGGGGTGCACCGGGCAAGAAGGAGGGACCGGTGTGCCGGCCAGAGGGGCTCAAGAGGGTGTACCGGGCTGGCTGGCCAGGGCATGCCGGGCTGAGGCACAGATGGGGTGTGCCGGAGAAGGCACGGGCAAGTGTCCCGGAGGGGAGCGGCCAGTGGAGAAAAGGTGTGTCAGATGGGCCACGCTAGAACGTGCCGGGCAAGGCACACTGGGGTGTGCCGGACTGGGGCAACTGGGAGGCGTGCCGGAGTGGGCGCAGGCGGGTGTGTCGGCCAAGGGGCGTGCCGGAGAGGGGCAAAGGTAGATGTGCCACTGGAGCAGAAAGGGGGGGTTAGATGGGGAGATCAGGCCCTTGGGAAAAGCCCAAAGGGACCATGCAACGCCCTTGAGCAACCTAGGCCTGTGGCCATGAGGGAGGACTCCAAGCTCACAGAAGCACCACTCATTGGTCAAGTGAGCTCTGAGGGGACCTCAAGGAGCGGACAATCATACAGAAAACCGTCAAAGCACTGAAAGGGAAAGGGGGTGGATTAAGAACACGCAAGCAAGTGGACAAAGCAAACATACAGTTTATTTATGAAGAAACCGTGAGGGGGTTACATGCTCTAGGAAAACAAAGAGAGAAAGAAAGAAAACAAAGCAACGAGACAGTGGGGGGCAAATGTAGTCCCTCCTGCTACATTGGAACCTCTCTCCCCCTCTCTTCTTCTCTTCTACTTTCTTCTTTTACTCAGACAGTGGCCGGGCTCTCTTCGCCTCTTCTCCCTTCGTCTCTTCTCTCTTCCCACATGGGTGGCGGTCGGAGCAGCTGGGGAGGGTAGCCCCTTTTCTCTTCTTCTCTTCTTCTCTCTCTTCGCACCGACGGCGGTGGTCAGAGCGGTGGGGGGGAAGCAGGAGCCTCCCCTCCTCTTCCTCTTCTTTTCCTCTTCTTCTCTTCTCCGTCCGTCTCTCCCCTCGTATCTGTCTTATTTTTTTTTCTTCTCTTCGTGAAGGCTTTTATACGTGTGTCATTGGAAGGGAGGACCTCATGATGGCATTGCCATATGAGGTTGACTCCGGTCTCCTCATTGTCAGGTGGGGATCTCCCTCATCCAACCAGAGGGCGACACCAAGGCAGGGCGCTAGCTGGCGTTGAAGTGGCCATGCTGCGCGCCAAGGGGCCCACCTAATGACCGTTGTACATTCTGCCGGATTGTGCCATTGTGGTGGTCACAACGCTGTGCAGTTGGAGGCTGCTTGAAGTGTGCCGTTGAATGGGCTGGTTGAAGCGTGCTGTTGAGAGGGCCTTGATGATGTGCCGCTGGAGGGCAACAGGAGGTGTGCCGCTGAGAGGGCAACCAGAGTGTGACGCTGGGGGCATTTAAGGGTGTTTTTTCTTTTCTTCTTTTCTTCTTTTCATTTTCTCTTCTCTCTTCTTCTCTTCTTTATTCCCCTGCATGCAAACATGGGGTGAGAATTTTTAGTGTCCACAAATGCCGCCCAGCCGCAGATGGCGCGAGAGAGGGATGAGAGAGCGGGGCCTGCGGGTGCAGACCGACTGAGAGATTCATCAACATGATGGGGAGAGTGGGTCCGCGGACCGAAGTTAAGGTCGAGAAATCAGGCCACGTGGGCCGGAACCCGGGAAGTGGGCTATGAAAGCCGAAGCTATTGGAAAGCGGGCTATAGAAGCCGAGGTTGTGGATAGCGGGCTACGAGGGCCGAAGAGGAGGGTTTCTTTCTTTAAAGGTCTGGACGGCAAGTCAAAATCAAAAAGGGGTATTCGTCACCCGAAAGGGACGGAGGGAAGAGTTTGTTGATTCAATGACTTGGGCGGAAGGCCCGAATCGAAAAAGGGATATTCGTCACCCGAAGGGACGGAGAGAGGAGTTTGTTGATTCATGACCTGGACGGAAGGTCCAAGTCAAAGGGATATTCGTCACCCGAGGGGACGGAGAGGAGGGTTTGTTGATTCGATGACCTGGACGGCAGGTCCAAGTCAAAGGGGTATTCGTCACCCGAAAGGGACGGAGGGAAGAGTTTGTTGATTCAAAAGGGATATTTGTCACCCGAAGGGACGGGGAGAAGGGTTTATTCATTTAGTGACCCAGACGAAAGGTCCGAATCAAAAGGGATGTTCGTCACCCGAAGGGATAGAGAGAGAAGTCTGTTCATTCAATGACCTGGACGACAGGTCCAAGTCAAATGGGTATTCGTCACCCGAAAGGGACAAAGAGAAGGGTTTATTGATTCCATGACCTGGACGGAAGGTCCAAGTCAAAGAGGGTATTCGTCACCCGAAGGGACGGAGATAAGAGTTTGTTGATTCTATGACCTAGACGGCAGGTCCACGTCAAAGGAGTATTCGTCACCCGAAGGGACGGAGAGAAAAGTCTGTTGATTCGATGACCTGGATGGCAGGTCTAAATCAAAGGGATATTCGTCACCCGAAGGGACGGAGAGAAAGTCTATTGATTCGATGACCTGGACGGCAGGTCCAAATTAAAGGGATATTCATCGCCCGAGGGGACGGAGAGAAGAGTTTGTTGATTCCATGATCTGGACGGAAGGTCCAAATCAAAAGGGATATTCGTCACCCAAAGGGACGGAGAGAGGGTCAAGTCGCTGACACGGGCTAGTGTTAGCGCAAGTAAAAGGGGATGATTCCTTACCCGAACGGCAGGCTCGGGCCAGGGTGAAAGGTTGTTTTGTTCTTTAACACGCCGGGGGAACCGGCCAAGAAAGGTCTTTTAGTTCTCCAATTGGACGGAAAGTCTACAAGCCAGATTAGAGAAAGAGAGTCCCTTATTCTTCGGATGTATGGAGAGTCCGGGCTGAAGTGACAAGGATATGTTTATTCTCTAACCAGACGGAAGGTCCGATCTAGAGTGGAAGGATCTTTTTATTCTCTAGTCGGGCGAAAGGTCCGATCTGGAATGGAGTGGTTTGTTTGATCTCTAGCTGGGCGACAGGCCCGAACTAAAGTGAGAGGGATCTTTTGATTCTCTAGCCGGACGGAAGGTCCGATCTAGAGTGGAAATAATCTTTTGTTCTCTGGCTGGACGGCGGGTCTGAACCAAAGTGAAAGGAATCTTTTTATTCTCCAGCCAGACGGAAGGTCCGATCTAGAGTGAAAGGATCTTTTTATTCTCTAGCCGAATGGGAGGTTCGATCTGGAGTGGAAAGAATCGTTTTGTTCTCTGGCTGGCCGGTTGGTCCGAACCAAAGTGAAAGGAATCTTTTTGTTCTCTAGCCGGGGAGAAGGTCCGATCTAGAGTGGAGAGAATCTTTTTATTCTCCGGCTGGACGGCAGGTCCAAACCAAAGTGGAAGGATCTTTCTGTTCTCCAGTCGGACGGAAGGTCCGATCTAGAGTGAAGAGTCTTTTCATTCTCTAGCCGGACAGAAGGTCCGATCTAGAGTGAAAGGATTTGATGTTCTTTAATGCGCCGGGGGCACCGGCTGTGAAATCCGAACTCGGGAAAGTGGACTGCAAGGGCCAGAATCGGTGTTGCGGAAGTAGGCCGTGAAGGCTGAAATCGGGGAAGCGGACTACGAGAGCCGCAATCGGGAAGCTGGCTACGAAAGCCGCATCGGGGAAGCAAGCTGCCAGAGCCAAAATTGGGAAAGCGGGCTACGGGGGCCGAAGGATACTCAAAAGTAGGCTACGAGAGCCGAAGGGAAGCAGGCTACGAGAGCCAAACTTGGGAAGCAGGCTACGAGGGCCAAGGGGAAGCAGGCTGTAAAAGCCAAAATTGGGAAGCAAGTCGGAAAGACCAAAGGGAAGCAGGCTACGAGAGCCAGAGTTGAGAAAGCAGGCCGTAAGAGCCGAAGGATACTGAAAAGCGGGCTACGAGAGCTGAAGGGAAGCAGGCTACGAGAGTCGAAGTCGGGAAGTAGGCCATGAGGGCCAAAGGGAAGCAGGCTGTAAAAGCTAAAATTGGGAAGCAGGCCGCAGGAGTCGAAATTGAGAGAGCAGGCTACAGAAGCCAAAGTATGGGAAGCGGGCTGCGAGAGCCGAAGTTGGGAAGCAGGCTATGAAAGCCGAAGGGGAGCATGCTATAAAGGCCAAAATTGGGAAGCAAACTACGAGAGCCAGAGTTGGGGAAGCAGGCTACAAGAGACAAAGATTGGGAAGCGGGCCGTCAAGGCCGAAATCAGGAAAGCGGGCTGCGAAAGTTGAAATTAGGAAGCAGGCAACAAATGCCAAAGTCTGAGAAGCAGGCTATAAAGCCAAAGATTGGGAAGCGGGACGTGAAGAACGAAATCAGGAAAGCGGGCTGCGAAGGCCGAACTTTGAGAAGTAGACTATAGAAGCCAAAGTTAAGAGATTGGCGAGTCGTGAGGGCGGGAGGTAGGTCGTAAGGGACAAGATTGGGCTCTACGAGTCAGAGCTGGGAAAGTAGACTGCGATAGCTGAAATTGAGTTTATTGTATACACATATTTTTTATTATTTATTATTTTTTTATTCAAGCATGCAGGCATTCACTAGCAGGCGTAACATAAATATACGAATGAGGTAGCTCCCTCTATAAGGGACGGGATAGGAACATCGCCCATAATTCACAGACACGCCGCGGGCCACGAGGCACAATTGAGGTGTGGTGCACCCGTCAAGAGGATATCGCACGTCTTACATGCATAGGCTAAATTCATGCATTTCACTCGAGGCAATTCTCTGTGGCGTGGCGGTGCAAATGTGTGAATCAAAGAACCCTAACCATAGGGATACACATGTTTTCCTAGCGACACTCGAGGATTACTCTAGTGCCTACACATGAGCTTCAGGCTTTTGACTTTTGGTAGCTTCACACAGCCCCCAATTGTTTATTATTTGTAGTGGATTTCACCGTTCGGCACGAGTTTCCTCATATGTCTCAATGGGGATTCCCGGCTACCCGGCTTCATCCTTATTGTAACTCGCTTCACCATTTCGCGCGAGTCTTCTCATTTATTTCAGTGGAGATTCCCGACTACTCGGATTCACATTTTTTTTTACAGTGGGGGTAGGCAGCTTTTTCCTCATGATTACCTTTCACGCAAGTGTAGGAATTCAAGTCTCCGTAGAGTGCTAAGAAGGAATTCGGGCAATCCCTATGGTTGAAAGCTATTGAACACATTAAGTGCGAAGTGTGGGAGCATTGTCTCAAGTTTATTTTGTGAGTTGGGCTTAGCAATTCGGCCATTACTCTTCCCCTTGACGTGTGCACCCGCCATGATCGGGCTCCCATCGAGCGTATGCCGTGACGCGCCTGCATCCAGAATCGAGGCGATATTATTTAGCAAGGAAGCACGGTCCTAGAAAATTCCAAGGAGGTGTATTATTCTATATTAATCAAGTAGGGTAGCCAAGCAATTCTTATTTTTTTCTCTTTTTTTCTCTTTTTTTTTGCATAAGAACATACTATCGTTACGGATATGTATCTTGTATGTGCATATAGAATCAAAGCAGGAGCCAAGGTGCTGAGGAAGGAGACTGCGAAGGGCCGAAAGGACATTGGGGAAGCGGGCTATAAAAGCCGAAGTTGATATTGGAAGTAGGCCACAATAGCCAAAAATCGAGGAGAGCGGGCTGCGAGAGCCAAATTATGGGAAGCAGGCTACGGAAGCCAAATCGGGGGAAAGCGGGCCGTGAAGGCCAAATTATGGGAAGCAAGCCGTGAAGGCCGAATTCTGGGAAGCAAGCCGTGAAGGCCGAATTCTGGGAAGCAGGCTGCAAGAGATAAAGATATTGGGAAGTAGGCTAAAAAGCCAAAGGATATTGGGAGCAGGATGACAAGCCGAGAGATGTTAGAAGTAGGCTATAAAGCCGAAGAGATATCAGAGAGCGCGGTGGGGCGGATGGATTGATCCTGATAGTGGGCCTTGGCCGAAATGGCTGAGCCGAAGGGCGTCGGGTAGCAAGATACGAGAGACGAAGAGAAGGGTCTTTTTTGTTCTCTGGCTGGGGAGGGGTCCAGACCAAAGTAAAAGGTCTATTCTTTTGTTCTCTGGCCGGGGAAGGATCCAAACCAGAGCGGAAGGGTCTCTTTTTAATTCTCTGGCCGGGGAAGGATCCGAACCAAAGTGTGTGGATTTCTTCTTTGATTCTCTGGCCGGGGAAGGGTCCGAGCCAAAGTGGAAGGCTTATTCTTCGATTCTCTGGTCGAGGAAGGATCCGAACCAAAGTGGAAGGTTTATTCTTTGATTCTCTGGTCGGAGAAGGATCCGAGCCAAGGTGGATGGATTTCTTCTTTGATTCTCTGGCTGGGGAAGGGTCCAAGCCAAAGTGGAAGGTTTATTCTTTGATTCTCTGGTCGGGAAAGGATTCGAACCAAAGTGAAAGGTTTATTCTTTAATTCTCTGGCCAGAGAAGGATCCGATCGAAAGTGGATGGATTTCTTCTTTGATTCTCTAGCCGGGGAAGGGTCCGAGCCAAAGTGGAAGGCTTATTCTTTGATTCTCTGGTCGGGGAAGGATCCGAACCAAAGTGGAAGGTTGATTCTTTGATTCTCTGGCCGGGAAAGGATCCGAACCAAAGTGAAAGGTTGATTCTTTGATTCTCTGGTCGGGAAAAGGATACGAACCAGAGTGAAGGGTTGATTCTTTGATTCTCTGGCCGGGAAAGGATCTGAGCCAAAGTGAAAGGTTGATTCTTTGATTCTCTGGCCGGGAAAGGATCCGAGCCAAAGTGAAAGGTTGATTCTTTGATTCTCTGGCCGGGAAAAGGATATGAACTAGAGTGAAAGGTTGATTCTTTAATTCCCTGGCTGTAAAAAAGATCCGAGCCAAAGTGAAAGGTTGATTCCCTTTTTTTTTAGTGGCCCAAAGGCCGAAGGTGAGATATTTGTCAGCTTAGATGGCGAGAGTGCCACCAGCAATGGATTTATGCGCCAACCTAGACGAAGGAGTCATGATGCTGGCAATTGTGTTGATGCATCGGCCTAGGCGGAAGGTCATGGTGCAGACAATAGGAAAGGTCTCTTGATTTTGTTGGGTGGCCAAAGGCCGAAGGTGGAGGGTGAAAGACCATGTTTGCCTCGAGGCTCACTTCCTTTTCTTCTCTTCTTCTTTTATGAAAAGAGGCGGGTTCGAAGATCACGTATGCCTCATGTGTCTTTTCTCTCTTTTCTTCTCTTCTTCTTTTATGTGAAGAGGCGGGTTCGAAGACCACGTCTGCCTCATGTCTCCTTTCTTTTTATTTTTGCTCTTCTTTTCGTCGTGAAGAGGCGGGTTCAAAGACCATGTCCACCTCATGGCTGTCCTTTTGTTCCGCTCTTCCTTTCTCATTAATGCCCTCGGACGGGGGTGTATTTCTCTTGATGTGCCCCCAGCTTGGGGTGTAACTTTTCTTCTGTGCCCCCAAGCGGGGTGTGTTTCTCATGGCTTCTATGCCCCTAGATGAGGTGTAAATTCCTTGTTTCTTATGCCCCCGAGTGGGGTATGTTTCTGTTCGAGTGCCCCTAAATCGGGGTGCAACTTTACGCTTCTTGTGCCCCCAGGCCCGAGGGATATTTCTTTTCACATGCCCCTAACTCGGGATATAGTTTTCTTCGTATGCCCCCTAGGTTGGGTGTATTTTTTTTGCTTCTATGCTCCCAGGCCGGGGTGTACTCTTTACGGCTTCAATGCCCCTAGGTGGGGTGTATGTTTCTTCTTCAGATTCCCCTAAGCCGGGGTGTATTCTTGATGGCTTCTATGCCCCCAGGCCGGGGTGTACTCTTTACGGCTTCAATGCCCCTAGGCGGGGTGTATGTTTCTTCTTCAGATTCCCCTAAGCCGGGGTGTATTCTTGATGGCTTCTGTGCCCCCAGGCAGGGTGTGTCTTCTACTTCTTATGCCCCCATGCAGGGCAGATTTGCACGGGGTAGAGTCTTTGCCTCTTACGCCCCCACGGTGGGGTGGAGTCTTGGCTCCTTATGCCTCCATGGCGGAGGTGGGTTCTGCTACTTCTTATGCCCCATAGCGAGGTAAACTTCTCTTCATATGCTCCCGACACGGGGTGGATTCTTTGCCTCTTATGCCCCCAGGGCAGGGTGGATTCTTCTGCTTCTTATGCCCCTGGATCGGGGTGTAGCTTACTTCAAGCGCCCCCCATGAGGGGTGTCTTTCGCCTCTTGTGCACCCAAGGCAGGATGTGTCTTTTCTTCACGTGCCCTTAGATCAGGGTATAACTATGTTGCTTGTCGTGTCCCCAGGCGGGGTGAGTTCTTTATGGCTTCTATGTCCCCGTGGCGGGGTAGCGTCTTTACTTCTGATGCCTCCCGAGCGGGGGTGAATTCTTATGCTTCTTATGTCCCCACGGCGGGGGTGTGTCTCTTTACGGCTTCTGTGCCCCCGAAGCAGGGTATGTTGTTTCTTCAAATGCCTCTTGGGCGGAGTATATCTTTCTTCATATGCTCCCAGATCAGGATGTATGTCTCTTTGCTTCTGTGCCCCGGGTCGGGGTAGATGCTTCTGCTCCTTATGCGCCAAGGGCGGAGTGTGTCTCTTTTTGTGCCCCCAGAGCGGGGTAGGTGCTTCTGCTTCTTATGCACCAAGGGCAGAGTGTATTTCTTTTTTTTTTGTGCCCCCAGGCTGGGGTACATTCTTCATGTTTCTTATACCCCTTCGCAGGGGGTATTCTTTTACTTATTATGTCCCTGGATCGGGGTGGATTCTGCTTCTTCTACCGCTTTCGGGGCATGGCGTATTTCTCATCATATGTCCCCCCCGGAGCGGGATGTCTGTCTCTTTGCTTCTGTGCCCCCACAAGGTGGCGTGCATTCTTTATGACTTCTATGCCCTTGGACGGGGTGTGTTTCTTCTTAAAATGTCCCCAAGCTGGGGTGTATTCTTTTGTTCTTTATGCCCCCAGATCGGGGTGAATTCTTCGTCAAATGCCCCGAAGTCGGGGTGTATTCTCTTCATGTGCCCCTGAGCGGGGTGTGTCTTTTATGGCTTCTATGCCCCCAGACGGGGTGTAGCTTCTGCTTCTTATGCTCCCCACGGTGGGGCGTATGTTTCTTGCTTCTTATGCCCCCATGACGGGGTAAATTCCTTGTTTCTTATGCCCCAGGGCCTGGGTGTATTCTGCTTCTAATGCCCCCAGGGTGGGGTGTATTGCTGCTTCCAATGCCCCCAAGGCGGGGTATGTTTTTTCTTCAAATGCCCCTACGCCGGGGTGTATTCTTCATGGCTTTTGTGCCCCCGTGGCGGGGTATGTTTCTTCTTCAAATGCCCCTAAGACAGGGGTGTAATTCTTGGCTTCATATGCCCCCAAGGCGGGGTGTGTTCTGCTTCTTGTGCCCCGGAGGTGGGGCGGATTCTTGCTTCTTATGCCCCCAGACCAGGGTGGATTCTACTTCTTCTACCCCTCAAGGCAGGGCGTATTTCTCTTCATATGTCCCCCGGAGCGGGGTGTAGTTTCTTTCTTTATGTGCCCTTAGGCAGGGTATAGTTTTTTTGCTTCTCATGCCCCCAAACCGGGGTGTATTCTTTTACTTCTTATGCGCCCAGCCCGGGGTGTAGCTTTATTTCACGCGCCACCATGAGGGGTGTGTTGCTTCTTCAAATGCCCCTTAGGAGGGGTGGATCTTCATGTTTTTTATGCCCCCATGGCGGGGTATAGTCTTTGCCTCTTATGCCCCAGAGCAGGGGTGAATTCTTATGCTTCTCATGCCCCGGAGCGGGGTATATTCTTCGTCTCATGTATCCCTCGGAGTCGGGGTGTGTTTTGCTTCTTGTGCACTCTGAGCGGAGCGCGTATTTCTCTTCATACGCCCCTAAGCCGGGGCTTGTCTTCTGCTTCTTATGCCTCCATGATGGGGTATATTTCTTCTTCAAAAGCCCCTAAGCCGGAGCGTGTTCTTTATGGCTTCTATGCCCCTCCGACGTGGTATGTTTCTTCTTCAAATGCCCCTGAGCCGGGGTGTATTCTTCTCTTTCTTATGCTCCCGAGGCGGGATGTAACTTCTTCAAATGCCCCTAAGCCGGGGCGTATTCTTCATGGCTTCTATGCCCCCTAGCGGGGTGTGTTTCTTCTTCAAATACCCCTAGGCCGGGGTGTATCCTTTGTCTCACATGTCCCCCGAGTCGGGGTGCAGCTCTGTTTCTTCTTATGTCCCCAGGTCGAGGTAGATTCTTCTCACGTGCCCCCAGGGCGGGGGTGTATTTCTCTTCATGTGCCCCTCAGTCGGGGTACATTTCTTCTTCAAATATCCCTAAGCTGGGGTGCATTCTTGCTGCTACTTATGCCCCAGGGCGGGGTATATCTCTTCTTCTTATCCCCCATGGTGGGGTATGTGCATGCTCTCTTCGGGAGTGGTGGCCGTGCTTGGCCTCATTGCTATAAAGCATTCCCCAGAGCGGGTAGCAATTCATCAAGCTACAATTGTAGTTTGTTGGATCTTCTAGCGGCCACTTGCGGGGCCATCTTATGCCTGATAGGGGTAGCAGGAAGGTGGAACGGACTAGGGCGTTGCACCATGGAGTTGGACCCTCCTAGAGTCGGGCGGGATGTCGGGTTTCTTCTTGTTCTTTTGGTCAGCAATGCTTGCCAACTTTTCTTTTCGTCCTTTCTTTTCTTCTCTTTCTTTTGTGTAATAGACCAAGGTGGGTGTGCAGGAGAGCACTCACCCCCTTAAGGAGGGGATGAGTGGTTCGCTCCACCGCACCACTCCCATAATGGCAATCTTTGTTCAGCACGGGTCTCGACGGACGTGGCCGTACAACCCTCTCTTACCAATTCTTTCTCTTCCCTTTTTTGTTTCTTTCTTCTTTCTTCCTTTTGGTTTCTTCTTTTCTTCTCTTTCTTATTACGAAAAGGGGGGTATGATTTCCCCTCCCTTCTTTTCTCTTTCTCTTCTCTCCTTTTTTATAACAGCCCCCATGATTCCTGGAAGCTGCATATGCTTCGGAGCAACGTCCTCGAGGCCACAAGGGCAGTTGCACCTAGTCGGGCTTTTCTCCCTATAAGGCTGGCGAAGACAACACCTGCAATTCATCAAAGCAGGCAAACATCATTTATTAGGAGGCCATGAGGCCCTGAATCCCGGCGAAGAGATGAAGGGTGGTTTAGGTTCCACCGGGCGTGCTAGAGTTGTGGACGAACTTTTTGTTAAGATATTTATTTTATTTGTTTGTTGGGTTTATTAAGTGCGTGGGCGTGCCAGTCACCGAAGTGACAATTTGTTTGGGCTCCGAAGAGCCCATGGTGCGCTCGATCTGACTCGATCAGACAATTGTGTGGATCGGGTCGGGACCAAAACCCGCCGCACCGTAAAGGTCACGACGTCATTTACATCCTCCATACAAGGGAACACCCTTGATTAATCGTCGGGAATCAGGGCCTCATGGCCAGGAAGTTAATTGCACAAAAATCTATTAAGAAATGCTAAAGTCCGCGTATGAGGGCCTAAAGGAAGCGTTCGAGATCATGTCGGTCATGTGCTGACCATTTAATGTTTGGACGAATGTCCGGCTTGAGAAAATCACAATCGTCACGGGAAAACCAGAACATATGTATGCCAGGGTGCGACAAATTTATTGTTCAGAGAAATGAGAAATATTCAGTTAAATCCCAGTTAAAGCGGTCGGAAACCAAGAAGTTTGTCGGCTCGGCGCAAGATCAAGCCGCGACCATACTGCGGTGGGCCCCCTGCGGTCGAAACAAGACTTACATGAGAGTCATTAATATTTCCAGTGCCAAGGGGAAACGGGGGAGTGTCCCGGGATCAGATCCAAGAACAAATATGTATTCAGAGGGAGCGGACTGTAGGCCGAGGATACGGGTCGGAAGATGATCATAATCGGGACGGACCCGAGGTCTAAGCGTGACTCATGAAGGCCTTATCAATATCCCCATGCAAAGGGTCCGAGGATGACGAGGACCACCTCATTCTATTCAGATTTTGTCGGTCATTCACAGACCTTTTCATGTTCGGACACAGGTCCGTAATAGAAATGCGACGGAAATCGAGGTGAACCCGTTCGAATGTCTGCCGAACGCGAGACAATTTTAGTAGTGGCTCGGAAAGGATCCGACCTGAGAAGCGGGTCCGGTGTAATCGAAATGTCAGCCTAAGGTAAGGTCGAGTCATAGCCATTTCGGGATAACTCTCAAGACTCAGACCCGACCTGCAAGGGCGGCATTGTTGTTCCTTCAGCACCGGGTCACGGGAGAGACGGGGCTGCAATGTAGATTTTTACTATTTTTTTTATCTGGGATTCTTACCATATAATCTTGCATTGTTTATTCCCTTATATGCATTTGTTCTGGATAACTTTTTTTATTTGTTTACTTATTATTGTTATTGTTATTTTATTATTATTATTATTATTATTTACACATTTTTTTGTTTATTTATGATGCGTTTAGATTTATGTATTTATCATGACTTTTGTTATATATATATTTTATTAGTATTATTATCATTATCATTACATATTTATATATTTTTCTTTATTTTGGAAGGAAGAGTGGGCCGTTGGGGGCGAAAAGGGGCGTACCGGCGAAGGCAGGGAGAGCGTGCCGGAGAGGGGGTTGGAGGGTGTATCGGTTAGGCTAGGGTGTGCTGAAGAAGCGCCAAGAGAGTGTGCCGGGGAGGGGTTGAAAGGGGCTAGAGTGTGCCGGCCTGGGCTCCAAAGGGGTGTACCGGGCTGGGAGGTTGGAGGTGTGCCGGGGAGAGGTGGATTGAGGGTGTACCGCTGGAAGCAGTAGAAGGGTGTACCGCTGAGGGAGGTGAGACTATGCCGGATAGAGGCACACGAAGTGTTCCGGAGGAGGAGGCGGAGTGTGCCAAACAGGGCGAAGGCGGAGTATGCCGGGCGAGGAGGCACGAGTGTGTCGGTGAAGGAGCAGGGTCTGCCAAGGTCTATGCACATTAGGGATGTGTAGAGGGCAAGGTTTGCCAAGGTCAATGCAGCTGAGGTTGGGTTGGGGAAGTTCCCTCTGTTCATGAGACGCTTGTGAGGAGTTTTGACTTGATTTTCTTTTATTCATGAAATGAATGTGGGGGGGGGGGGTTTGAGTTGGATTTCTTTTATTCATGAAATGCATATGAGGAATTTCTTTTATTCATAGGATGCATGTGAGGAGTTTCTTTTATTCGTGGTTTTCTTTTTATTCATGGAATGCATGACTTTATGTTTAATTTGCTTAGGCTAAATGTAGAGGTTGCACACACGAATTCAGGCATGCAAGCGGCTTAGTTGGGTTTATGGGTCAATTCGCAGTACGTAAGCACAAATTAGATACATGAGGGGGTTTTCTTTTATTTATTTGTTGCTTCCTTTCGTCTTTTAATGGGTTCATTAGTTTTGATGAAAATTCGGCAGCATCTCCCCTTTGACCCGGACGGTAAGGGAGATACAGGGAACGCGCCCACATGGCGTGGCGGAACCCGATAATTGGAGGCGGGCGTCCAGGAGCGGCAACACCTTTAATAAAACCTCAAAAAACTTGGAGGGAACGGCGAATGGAAGACTATTCTAGGACTGGCTAGGGGTTGCACCGGGCAAGAAGGAGGGACCGGTGTGCCGGCCAGAGGGGCTCAAGAGGGTGTACCCGGCTGGCTGGCCTGGGCGTGCCGGGCTGAGGCACATATGGGGTGTGCCGGAGAAGGCACGGGCAGGTGTGTCGGAGGGGAGCGGCCAGCGAAGAAAAGGTGTGTCGGATGGGCCACGCTAGGTCGTGCCGGGGAAGGCACACTGGGGGTGTGCCGGACTGGGGCAGCTGGGAGGTGTGCCGGAGTGGGCGCAGGCGGGTGTGTCGGCCAAGGGGCATGCCAGAGAGGGGCAAATGTTGATGTGCCGCTGGAGCAGAAAGGGGGGGTTAGATGGGGAGATCAGGCCCTTGGGAAAAGCCCAAAGGGACCATGCAACGCCCTCGAGCAACCTGGGCCTGTGGCCATGAGGGAGGACTCCAAGCTCACAGAAGCACCACTCATTGGTCAAGTGAGCTCTGAGGGGACCTCAAGGAGTGGACACTCATACAGGAAACCGTCAATGCACTGAAAGGGAAAGGGGGTGGATTAAGAACACGCAAGCATGTGGACAAAGCAAACAGACAGTTTATTCATGAAGAAACCGTGAGGGGCTTACATGCTCAAGAAAAACAAAGAGAGAAAGAAAGAAAACAAAGCAACGAGATAGTGGGGGGACAAATGTAGTCCCTCGTGCTACATTGGAACCTCTCTCTCCCTCTCTTCTTCTCTTCTACTTTCTTTTTTCACTCAGACAGTGGCCGGGCTCTCTTCGTCTCTTCTCCCTTCGTCTCTTCTCTCTTCCCACATGGGTGGCGGTCGGAGCAGCCGGGGAGGGTAGCCCCTTTTCTCTTCTTCTCTTCTTCTCTTTCTTCGCACCGACGGCAGTGGTCGGAGCGGCGGGGGGGTGGGGGGCGGGGAAGCACGAGCCTCCCCTGCTCTTCTTCTTCTTTTCCTCTTCTCTTCTCCGTCCGTCTCTCCCTTCGTATCTGTCTTATTTTTTTTCTTTTCTTCATGAAGGCTTTTATACGTGTGTCGTTGGAAGGGGGGGGGGATGTAAGGACCCGAGAATCCGATTACCGGGAAGGCCCGATAACCTGAGACTCGAACCACAACCCACGAGTCGGGAGGGCTCGGAAGGGCTGAAAGGAGTGTGGAGGCACAAAGAAATAGAAAATAAAATAGGACAATTCAACAATTAACAAAAATAAATAAATAACTATAGCTACAACAGAGTCCAGTCCAACAGAAAGTACAGTCTAAAGCAGTAAAAACGTTTCACATGCCGAGTGAACACTCGGCCCGACGAGCTGGCAACTAAGAACCTCCGCACCGCGCCCTCGAACCTCGAGGAAGAAGAACTGCCACACCTGAAAAGCAGGGAATAAGTCTCCAAAACCGAGACTCAACAGGGATCCCGCGGAACCCCAACCGGAAACAACGGCGGTAGCGGAAAGGAGAGCTACAACTACAGCAGGCACAGCGAACCGGTGGTCGGTCAAAACTCGGCACTACAGCTACTCCTACTGTACCAGAAACACACCCCGGACTCACGGTCGGGGGCTACCGAACTACACTAGTACCGCTTACCGAAGTAAAAACCCACGGTAACCACGCCGTAGAGGCCTGTCTCCCAGGACACGGCCAACCAGGACACACTGTCCAAGGTGCAACCCCGACCATCCGGTCGTGGGTACCGCACAACAAGACGCAACCTCGGTAAAGTCACTAGCACTAGTCTCACGGCTCGAAAACCGACACGCGCGCCACGGTGAAACAACCGAAACTCAACGGTCAAAATGACCGAAAACCCAATGGCCAAAGTCATAGAAACTGACATTCCGACACTCCCGACTCGACAGGAGTACCTCCCACTAGAAGTAAGGCCGAATGCATCCACTAACGTCTTAGTCCGCACCTCAGGTGTCTCCCTCCGGCCCAGCGGGAACAGAGACACCGTACAAGTAACCACAAACAAGTGACTAGCTGGGGTCACGCCTGTCGACGTGGGTCCAACTGCCCCCAACCATGTGTGAACACACCGGCCATATGCTCTAGGTCGGGTCCTCTACCTGGTTTTCCCCCATACCAGACTCTGGTGGCAAAGGCAAGGGGCCCTCCGGAAACTAGCCTAAAAACTATCCTCAGGGTAGCCTCTCCCCCACTCCCTGGTGGGTCCACTCGCGTGCAGGCAGGCTATGACTAGTGGAGGGTCAAGGAGTAGACTCTCAAGTCAACAGAAAATAATGTCCGAACCCGATGAAGTACGGGAACCGTCCCACGTACCGGCACCGTCGCACGGTGACCACAGTCGGAGAAGAAACGGGACTCACAGTCCACGGGCCACACGCCCGGCCACGCAGAAATGCGGAAACACAGTTCCCAAGGCAGCTCACGGGCCGCCAAACCAAATCCCACTCTCAGGGAAAGGCGGGAACCCTCCAGCCCCAGGCTGGGCAACTGGACTCGCAGTCCAAGGCCATACGCATGGCCTACGCGGAAAGCACAGAAGCATGATTCCCAGGGCAACGCACAAGCTGCCACGCCGATAACTGGACTCACAGTCCAAGGCCAAACACATGGCCCACTCGGGAATCATCTTCCAGGAAAACTCACGGCATGTGGGGGGGACCCCACCGCACCCCCATCGACACACGGTGACTCGGTCTAGCGTAACACGAAAGCCTGACACGCGAGAAGTCACCCGTACTCTCAAACCCATGGGCACGCTAAACGAGATAACACGGTCCTCCCAACACCCTAAAAATACGGACACAGAATCCCACGGGTGTCTAGGGCACTCACAAGACCGCAAGTCGACCACTGGGTCACGACCGGGTCAACTAGGGACCGACATAATGTGAAACGACCGCGGAGAACACGAAAACTCATCTCGGCACCACACAGAGCCTGCCGGTCTAACCTTGAGCCGTCACAGTCTGTAACGGTCCAAGCCTCGACCGTCACAACCATTCTGACGCACCAACAAAGGGCCGTCAGACGCTTGGTGCAAAGTTGGGTGTGCCTACCCTGGTGCGTCACAGTCTCTGACGCGTCAGCCCTGGTGCGTCATAGTCTGTGACGCGCCAGCCCTGATGCGTGACAAGACAAGATGGAACCAACTGTGACGCGTCCCGCTCGGTTCGTCACAGGATGTACGGACCAACTCTGGTGCGTTACAAGGTGGGTACGCATCCACTCTGACGCACCCACACAGGGGCGTTACAAGGCTGTGACGCACCAACCGTGGTGCGTCACAGCCCTTAACCCCAAATGGTCAAAACCAACGAACGGAAGCCAACGGTCAGATCGTCCCTGATGGTCCAACCCAGGCGCGTCACAGCGCCGTGGCGGTCTATCGTGGGACCGTCACACCTACAGACCACCAAAAGGCTAACGGGCCCTATGACGCACCCACCCCGGGCGTCACAGGCTGTGACGGTCACTGGAAGGACCGTCACACCCGTCTGAGCGCGAAACGGCGGGAAACTGCCCAAAAATCCGATCCACGCCCCGATCACCCCTGGGTGATGGGGAAATAAAGGGGAATCCATCCCCAAGTCCCTAGGCATGCATCTAAACCCCTGGATCGGCCAAAAATGCCGTAAAACGAGAGATCTGGCTCACTCCCCCAAAACATGGATTTTCCCCAAAATGTGAAAATAAACCTGCTTGGCTCACCACGGCCTACAAAACTCGCGGGAAAGAGAAAGCACGAGCTGGGGGTCCATCTCCCTACCTCCACCGAAGATTTCGGGCCCCGAGCTCGCCGATCCAAGAAGAAAACGCCGTGAAACCCTCACCGCTTCACGAACCCGCGGCCGAGCTTCCACGCGCCACCGGCCCTCGATCCTCGACCCGTTCCCCATTCCTCTCCTCCCCCCATCACCGCCTCGCCCTCCTCCACCACCGTCGGCCGCCCGGGGAGAGGGGGAGAGAAAGAGATGAGAGAGAGTGAGAAAGAGAGAATGATAGGGGGAGAGAGAAAAGGGTTAATATATATAGAAAAACCCGAAAATTACAGAAATTCAGAAAATTACAAAAAATTACCTCCGTGATCCTCGGAAGGAACACAACGCAGTGGTACTGTCTCGGAGTAGGAGAACGCCATGGTTTGCCCTGCACAGAGTTCCGAAGGCACATCGGGGAAAAACACGTGTAAAGCACAAAATACACTCCGAGACCCACTAAAATGATCCGAAAGAAAATTTGGGGCATTACAGCGGACCTCATGATGGCACTGCCATCCGAGGTTGACTCTGGTCTCCTCATTGTCAGGTGGGGATCTCCCTCATCCAACCAGAGGGTGACACCAAGGCAGGGCGCTAGCTGGCGTTGAAGTGGCCATGCTGCGTGCCAAGGGGCCCACCTAATGACCGTTGTACATTCTGCCGGATTGTGCCATTCTGATGGTCGCAACGCTGTGCCGTTGGAGGCTGCTTGAAGTGTGCCGTTGAATGGGCTGGTTGAAGCGTGCCATTGAGAGGGCCTTGATGATGTGCCGCTGGAGGGCAACGGGAGGTGTGCCGCTGGGGGCTTAAAGAGGGTGTGTCGCTGGGGGGCACCTGGGGGTGTGCCGTTGAAGGCACCTGGGGGTGTGCCGTTGAAGGCACTAGTGTGTGTGTGCCGCTGGGGGCAACTGGGAGTGTGCCGCTGAGGGGGCAACCAGAGTGTGCCGCTGGGGGTATTTCAGGGTGTTTTTTCTTTTCTTCTTTTCTTCTTTTCATCTTCTCTTCTCTCTTCTTCTCTTCTTTATTCCCCTGCATGCAAACATGGGGTGAGAATTTTTAGTGTCCATAGTAGGTGGCTAACCTTTCTTCACATGGTCAGACAATAACAACACCCCGCAGAGCGCGTGCACCTCGAGCTCGTATGACCGTCCCCAGGTGGAGCTCATCTTTTCGCTCGCATGCGGCGAGAAGGTTGAAGTTACTTCTGGGACCGGACACGGGATCCTTGATGTCTCTTCTGCGGACGGGAGCCATCCCACGACTCACGATCCCGCTTCCGCCGATCCCAAAGCTGGTCCTGCCTGAGGAGGCCCGACTCATGGGGAGGATCCTGACAATCATCACTACCCCCTCAGGAGAGTCCCTGGCAGAAAGGGGTGAAGCTCCTTCTGAAGCGACGTTGAGCCCGACTGCGGTTGATACCCCCTCTCCTGGCTGAGGTCGCGACTCCTGCGCTCCTGACCTATGGGGCGACAGCGGGCCCGGACCATGTTGAGGAGGCGGAGGCCGAAGCAAATCTGTCAGCTGTAGTGCCGGGTTCATCCCCTGCAGTCGTCCATTCTTCGGACGAGACCAAAGCTCCCGTCCCTGTAGTGGAAGCGTCGTCGTCGGGCGTAAGCCTTGCCCAGATAGTGGAGATGGAGCAGCCGCTCATCATGGCGGTGTCGGACGCTTTGGTCGCAGCCCCATCTCTGCCACTCGCGGTGATCGGCCAGGAATTATCCTCCGAGCCAGAAGGGTCCAGCCGCTCGGCGTTAACTTTCCTGTCGCCATCAGTAGTGGTATATGCCGAACTGTGGGCCGCGGTGGATAGCGTTGTTGAGTTCAACCCGCTGACCGTCCCTTCCATAGGTCATGTTAGTTCGGACTTGTCGGTCCGCCAGACCTTATTAACTCTACGAGCCATGATGCTCGCCAACCCCCACCCCACGTACCGAGGAGTGCATACTGTGGTCATGCAGCTGACCGGGGCTCTGCAGACAATGGGTTGTCCTTTGGAGGAATGGTCGCGGCAGGTTCTACTATTGTTGAAGTTTGTCCACCGCCGTGAGTTCCTCGAGACACAGGCTCCCACCGAATTCACAGTGATCGGTGCCCAAAGGGATGAGTACCTGTAGGCCTTGGAAGCCCGGAGGGATGGCAGGGAGCAACGTAGGAGGGCCTTGGACGAGTGCCGCGCCAACATCCACGCCTTAGAGAACAAGATAGAGAAGCTCAAGGGCTGGCTTGCTAAGGCTGAGTCCTACCTTGTCGAGGTAGAGGTGGCCGAGGTCAGAGGGGCCAAGGAGCTAAGGTTTGCTGAGGTTGAGGTAGCCTCTGTGAGAGCAGAGCTGGAGCTCCTCGACGCATAGGAGGGCCGCCTGCGTGAGATGGTGAACTTCCCCTGTGTTGGGATCCTCCCTCTTGAGGAAATCTTCCTGGGAATAGACTAATCGTCGGCCTTCCTCCAATTATCCCTTTTTTGCATGTAACACCGGGGTATGCCCCGAGGCCTATGTAACCTTTCCAAAAGAAAAAGAATACAATGCAATTGTTCCATGTGGCTCTCGTATGTGTATGGTGTTGGGAAATCTCTGCCTCCCCCTTTTTTTCTTTTTTTTTTTGCTATGTGATGGAATGCGGGTTTGTACTAATAGCTCATTCGGGGAAAACCCGGTGGGATTCACGTAGGAGCATAGGAGAGTGCTCGTCCTTCCAGAGGAGGGACGAGGGAACCACTCCACCATGTCCGTCGTGCGATTAACCAAACAATATCACTGGTATGTTTGACCCGAACAGGTCGATCCGACCGTGGAGGGGCGGAGAGAAGAGTTTGTTCGTTCAACGACCTACACAGGAGGTCTTGGTCAAAAGGGGTCGTTTGTCACCCGAAGGGGCGGAGAGAGGAGTTTGTTCATTCAATGACCTAGACGGGAGGTCTTGGTCAAAAGGCGGTTGTTCGTCTATGCCGATAGGGTGCTGGGGGCAGCTGTGGTTTGTTTGTCTTTTGATGTATTCGTTGGTACGGGGTCGGTGCCAACGCAAGGAGGTAGGTTAATTCCCCAACCCCGAGCGAAAGGTCCGAGTGGGGTGTTCTTCGTCAGTGCCGACGGAACATCAAGGGTTGACAGGGGTTGATTCATTTATTGAAATATTCGTTGGTACGGGTTCGTGCCAACGCAAGGAGAAGGGTTGATTCCCCAATCTCGGACGAGAGGTCTGGGTGGGGTATTCTTCGTCAGTGCCGACAGAACGTCAAGAGCTGACATGGTTGATTCGTCTATTGAAATATTCGTTGGTATGGGCTGGTGCCAACGCAAGGAGAAGGGTTGATTCCCCAACCTTGGAGGAAAGGTACGGGTGGGGAGTTCTTTGTCAGTGCCGACAGAATGTCAAGGGCTGACATGGTTGATTCGTCTATTAAAATATTCGCTGGTACGGGCTGGTGCCAACGCAAGGAGAAGGGTCGATTCCCCAACCGCGGACGAAAGGTCCGGGTGGGGTGTTCTTCGTCAGTGCCGACAGAATGTCAAGGGCTGACATGGTTGATTCGTCTATTAAAATATTCGTTGGTACGGGCTGGTGCCAATGCAAGGAGAAGGCTCGATTTCCCAACATCGGACGAAAGGTCCGGGTGGCGTGTTCTTCGTCAGTGTCGACAGAATGTCAAGGGCTGACATGGTTGATTCGTCTATTAAAACATTCCCGAGGATGAGAGTGAGGGTTAATAAAGGAGGGCTGGTTCCTCCTGCTTCTTTCTTTCTTCGTTCTTTTCTTCTTTCTTTTCTTTTCTCTTTTTTCCTTTTTTTCTTTTTTATTATTATTATTTCTTTCCTTCTCTCTTCTTCTTTTCTCTCTTTTTTTTTATTCTTTTCTCTTCTTTTTTTCTCTTCTTCTTTTTTTTCTTTTTTTTGTTCTCTTTTTTCCTTCTTATTTTTTTTTGTCGCTTCTCTTGTAATGCATAGTAGATAGTGACCAAACCATCCAGACAATTGAAATGCAAATTCGCCCGCTGTGGGGCGAGAGAACGTATTATTCATTGAATGGAGGAATTGGAGTGTGATACAATCTCAGATGCCTACCATTAAGGGGTGAAAATTGAACCTCCCCCCGATGATCGACTATTACATACGCTCCACCCTTGTAGACTTTTTGGATTACATAGGGTCCAAGCCAATTCTCATTCAACTTGCCCTTGGGATTGGAAGTCATGACTTCTCTTCTCTTCACCATGATGAGGTCACCCTTCTTGAATTCGCGCTCCTTGACGAGCTTCTCAAAGGCGTGAGCTATCCGAGCCTGATAGACCTGGATGTTCTGTTGGGGTTGGAGTCGTTTCCCCTCCAAGCTGGAGAGCTCTTCGAGGCTCTGCTCGACATTTGTTTGCTCTTCCCGGACCAACCCGTGTTGGATTGCGACCCGAAGGGAGGGTATCTCCAGCTCGATGGGGACAATTGCCTCTAAGCCATATACCAGGGAAAAGGGTGAACAACCCATCGGAGTTTTGTAAACAGTTCGATATGCCCATAGGGCCTCATACATTCTTTCTTCCCAGTCCCTTTTGTTGGAATTAACAATTTTGGAGAGGAGAGTATGAAGGGTTTTATTGAAAGCTTCGGCCAAACCATTGGCTTGTGGTTTGTAGGGGGTCGACATCCTCCAATCGATCTTGTACTTCTCTGCCAGCCGGTAGACTTTCTGCTTGCGGAAGTGGCTTCCATTATATGAGATAATTTGGTTTGGAGTGCCAAACCAGAATATGATATTGCCACGGACAAGTCTGGCAACGATCTCCCCAGTCACTTCTTTCAAAGCAACGGCTTCCGCCCAGTGGGAGAAGTAATCAGTTGCCACCAAAATGTATTTGCACCCAGCGGATGACGCGGGTAATGGGCCCACCACGTCTGTTCCCCATTGGGCGAAAGGCCAACTGGGTAGTGTCGAACGCAGCGGCAAGGGCGGTCTCCTGGGCTCCGTGGCATGCTCCAGGCACTTCTGACAAGACCTGGCGTACTTGCAGCAGTCATCAAACATTATCAGCCAGTAGTAGCCAAGCTTCTTTATTTCAATTTTCATCTTCGGCCCCGCCTGGTGTGCACTAATTGTTCCGACGTGGATTTCCTTCATGACTTTCCAAGCTTCTTCGGTGGATAGGCATCGGAGGAGCACCTTCCGTTTGGCGTCCGCCATGATTCAGAATAGGATCCCGTTCTGGACCTCGTAAGAGTCCTTTGTTCTGATCAGCCTGATCTTTTCTTCTCTCTGCTTGGGCAATTGCTGGTGTTTGAACCATTGCACAAGGGGGTCCCTCCAGTCGGGTAAGCTGACGGCTTCTGCTGTGGCGACCTCCAACTTTTCTTCTTTTGGTTCTTCTATCATGCTAGGCACTTGGCGCTGATTCACCACCCGGATGCTAAGGGACCCATCTGGCGGGACTGCCAGTGAACTTGCCAATTTTGCCAGTGCATCGGCTTGTGCATTTTCTCCCCTGGCAACGTGGCCTATCTCAATGAGGTAGAATTTCTCCATGAGCCACTTCGCCTTAGCATGGTAAGGGAGCAACTCGGGTTTTCGGACGTCAAACTGTCCCTGGATTTGCTTGACGACTAGTAATGAATCACCAAATACTTGTAGCATTTTAATCTCCATTTGCAAAGCGACTTAGAGACCGATGCTCAGAGCCTCATACTCCGCCTCATTGTTTGTACATGGTTTATTGATGGAATAGGATGTATGCAATACTTCTCCCTCAGGGGATTTAAGGATGATGCTGGCCCCTTCCCGTACTTTTGTATGTCCGGACGGGGTTGTTTCTGTTCTTGAAGCTCCATCAAAGTGTAGCTGCCAGGCGATCTGTTGGACTTGGTCCACCTCCAGTGTTTCATCTTCATGCAACTTTGTAGCCAATGGGGAATCTTCAGGCACAGGATGTGCTGCAAAGAATTCGGCCATGGCTTGACCCTTAATGGCCTTCTGTGGCACGTAGGTGATGTCAAACTCTATTAATAGTATGGCGCACTTGCCGAGACGTCCCTTCAGGGCTGGTTGGGAGAGAATGTGTTTAACTGGATCGGCCTTGGAGATCAGGCTTATCTCATGCCAGAGCATGTAATGCCTTAGCTTCTTGACTGCGAAGACCAAGACGAGACAGACCTTCTCAATCGGGGTGTATTTTGCTTCTGCCCCCACTAGTCTTCGGCTGAGGTAATAGAGAGCTTGCTCCTTCTCCTCATCATTGCTCTGGGTGAGCATTGCCTCCAGCGAACATTCGGTGGCAGCTATGTATAAAATAAGCGGCCTCCCCTTGACAGGTGCCCCCAGCACGGGCGGAGTCTTCAAGTAATCTTTCAGCCAATCGAAGGCCCTCTGACATTCTTGGTTCCAGTCAAAAGGTGCATTTTTCAGCATCAATTATGGAATGGCTGACAGCGTCCTGACAAATTGGAGATAAATCTTCGGATGCAAGCCAGCCGGCCTTGCAGGGATCTTAACTCTCCCAGATCCTTTGGAGGAGGTAGCTCCTGAATGGCTTTTATTTTAAAAGGGTCGATCTCGATCCCTCTATATCGGACAACGAAGCCGAGGAACTTCCCATTGGAGACGTTGAAGGCACACTTCATCGGGTTCATTTTCAGCTCATACTGCCGGAGTCTTTCGAAGATGACCTTGAGGTCCTTGAGGTGATCTTCCCTTTTCTTTGTCTTGACGACCAAATCATCAATGTAGCATTCGACTTTACTGTATAGCAGTTCGTCAAATATCTTGGTCATCGCCTGGTGGTAACTAGCGCCGGCGTTCTTGAGGCCGAAGGGCATTCTTTTGTAGTGAAATATCCCTTTGGGTGACCGGAAGGCCGTATGAATTCGGTCATGCTCAGCTATCCAGATTTGGTTATAGCCAGATGATCCGTCCATGAAGGACAAGGTGATGCGGGATGGACACGCGACTCGACTCCAAATGGATATGCGATCCTCGGACTCTAAGCAAGATCGCGATCGTCCCTAACGAGGGAAGCGTACGGACGTGCATGGTTGAGAAACCGGCAAAGAGCTAGGGTGGTCAACTCACAAATTCATGCCCGGATCGGGTCACGGGACGGTCTCGCTCTCTCTTGCAGCAGCGGTGAAATAAATATATCGAGCTAATGGCCCTAACACATGCTCTCTAGTAGCGGCATATAAAAGCATATACAAGAATAGCAAATGCCGAGTAATGGAGCGAACACGATACCTTCACGCGCCTGGCGTGGGGAAGACGATCCCGGTCGATCTCGTACTTCTGGAACAAGTACTACACAATAATTACAGCAATGCAATTTCACTGCCCACTCCATGCAGGGAGGTAAGGGGCTACACAGTGGGACCTGGGAGCAACGGGTTCGGGTTGACGGGCAGCTTCTTGTGTAGCTTCGACGGCACAGGTACTCACGATCGTGGGACCCACGTGCTGGTCAGTGGGGCCGTGTGGGCCCGGAGTGGCATCACTATGACGGGGACGTCCGGAGGGTGCTCCCTAGGAAGGCTGCGCGCTGGTTCACCTCACGGAAGGCAAGGAGGCTCCGATCGGTGCGAGTTGGAGTTGCTGCCCACGGATCTGAATTCTATTTCAGATCTGCTCATCCTGAAAAAAACTGATGCTGCGATCCGCCCCGACGTCGTATCGATGCACAAGAGGCACCGCTGGAAAGCTCTTTCGAAACCCTTCGATCTATGGCCAGTGAAAAAAAAATTCCCTATTCCATATCTGGCCTCGACCGAATTTCCAAGCTGCTGGTTGACATGACTCGAAATCTCAGGATAGAAGGGCCTTTTCCTAAGAGTTGGCATTGACCACATTGTAGACCTCCAATTCAGCTATTGAGCTCTTCATAAAAGTGGTAGAGGGAGAAGAGAGTAAAACGGGGATATATTTTATGAAAGGTTTGGTGGAGATTTGACGGGGAAAAAGTATTTTTTAGTACCGGGTGGTCGGATCTGGACAGCAGAGATAGAACTGAATTTTGGGGAAAGACACAATTTCTAAAAATAGGTAGAGGGCTTTTAAAATTCGACGAAAATTTGTGGAGGATGGGGATGGTGGAAAGAACATCCAGGAAAATTGGGGGTTCAAAAAAAAATCAAGAACGGGAGAAAAATGGTGAAACTCAGGGCTGCTGTGAAACTGGACAGACTGCAGGCAGAACTGGTGGATTGGGAAGCACAAAAATGAAAAAATATAAAACTGGAGCTGGAATTTTTTTCAATTTTTATGGGATGTGGTGATGACCTCTAGAACTTATCCTGAAAATATCAGCTCCATATGATGTCGGAGTTGGGAGCTAACATTCTCAGAGTGAACCCATGTCCAGCAAAATAGAACTTGGACAGCACTTCAGAAGGATGCTCGCGGTGGCTCGTTGGCGGCACGAACGGCGGCGGCGCCAGCAGAGATAGAAATCAGAGGTAGAGGGGCTAAGATAGAAGAGTTCTATATCCTGAAATACTGAAGGAGGAGGGAGGAACCAGAGGGAGAGAGTAGGGGGCGTAGGTTGCTCTTGGCATACACAAATTTTTCTTCTTCATTAATTCACACAAAATGTGGAAATACAAGCATTTATATGAAATGAAAAAAGACTCTTAATACCCTCAGATCTAGGGTTAGGGAGGGCAAACTAGGGAGGTCAAAACTAATTATCCGATGTGGTTTGGAACCACATTAAACAAAGATTAAGGAGGGGGGCGCCCCCTTGACCAAGAGAGAGGAATATTAGACTTTTTGGTCCATTTGTCTCCCATGTGTTCAATTGAATGTCAAACCTTCTAGATGCCACCTAGGATGGTTGACCAGTCCCACATGGCTTAGGTGGACCAATGGGGGAAGGACTGGGGGCCCCCTTGCAGGACCTACTGATATTTTGCAGATAAACCCACCAAGACTTACAATTGTGTACCCATATAACACAAGGGTATAAATACAAATATAAAAGGACATAAATGCAAACAAAATGTGAGCGGTCTTGCTTCGATGTCCCCATCAATTCTCCCCGGGTGGGAAGAACTCGACCCCGTCGAGTAAGGGGTGTGATGGCTCGAGTACACCGGCGGATCCGTCACCGTACCCAGTAGCACTGATATGCTCTACTCCAAGTGATCGTCACCTGCTCATTCCGTATATACTCGATATGCGCATACTGCTATGGGGAAGGAGGCTAGTGGTGGAACACTCCGGGGTGGAGTCACTCTCAAGGGGAGGAGGCGGCTCGAAGACTTACTAGGAATCACCGCTGGATCCCTGTAAGTGACTAGATCAGGGTATAGATGTAGAGCTGATCCCATACTCCTCGAACGAGTGACATCAACAAGCTTGCACAAGACGTATACAGACTCCTAACAAATCATAAACCACACAAACAAGCCACACAAAACAAACCATACAAAGAAGAAACTGACTCATGCATGACTCTAGGCAAACTTGAACATTCTTAGTACTACTATGACTGATGACACGGAGACACAACACAAGGGACACACGAAGGACGACTCGGTAAGGATGACGGTGGCCGTCTACATACACTACATGTAAAGAGAGACTAACCCACAACTTAATGCCATGAGTTCCATCCTTTGTCAACCGTCTCTGGTTCGAGAAGACTCGTCCTCGGGTATGAAAGTGTGGGAGGATTAGGGGATGGGTGACGGGAATGTAATCCGGACGTCTAGTGTGAAGCACGACAAAAATGAAGTCCGGATACTGTCTCTCGTACGCATGGTAGAAATCAAACCATACCGTGTCAACATAGGGTGTCGACAGTGGTACGGTAGTCACTAGTGGCTGCACTACCGTAGGAGAGACGGGCAAAAGTGGGATGGCGGGGTCCACCGAGGACAAGGTGGGCGAAATAGATGGGTCCGGGATGATCGGTGTGAGTGGGGTGACTAACAGTCCCTGGCGCTCTATTGGCTCACTCTCTAACCCCCAAACATCAGCGTGGTACTCCTCAACCAACTCTTGGTCAGCCTCATAATCCACTAGAATAAGCATGTGTGGGACATCCTCGGTATGTGTCCTCTAGGGTAGGGGAATGTGAAGGACACAGATCGGAGAAGTGGCTAGGGGCCACATGGTTGGGCTCCGGGGGAGGTAGTGGACATGAGTCCGTAGGCGGAGCGGACTGATAGGGGTGGGTGGTTGGTGACACAAAGGTGGTCGGCTGAATGTCGTCGTGGAAGACGAACTCGTCGGGTAGGTGAGGTGGATATAAGGTGCATGTCCTCCTATCCCGGTCAAAGATCACTCTCCTCTCTTCCAACCATGGTCGCCCTAATATAATGCATGGTCCTGCTAGCGTACCAATATTGCACCATGCACCATCGTAGTAAAAATCAGAGCCGATCATCCTTTCGAATTCGAAAAAAGTAAAATCACCATCATGGATAATCTCGCTCGTCTTGGAGAGGGACTCCACGATATCAAGAGAAACCCAATTATCCGACTCCCTATCGGTGAAATGGAGTTCCGTTGTGGACCCATTGGGTAGAGTGGCTTTAGTAATGAGATGGGTGAAATCCAAGGGTCGGGCCATGAAGGCATTGAATCGGGCCACCAGGGATGACCACTCAGACGCATGGTCTTGGGGAACAGTCATGGGGGTGGCGGATAGTGGACATGCAGACACACGGTGACAAGACCGGACTCTCGTGGACTAGACACGACCCTACTATGCGATGCAAGTTGGAATGCAGACTCGACTACACACCTAGACTTAGCCAATATCCGATACGTGGCGGAGTTAATCGATCCGAAGATCACTCGCGCAAGTGTGCGGCCTTCCCGATAGGTGTAGCCAAACGTTCGGACAACATCTTTTGATATACCGATTAATGGGATGTAAATGCAACCTAGACCGACTTAGACGATGACTAGACGTAAATGACACCTTTTTTTTTGATTTTAGACACCCTAGACTCAACTGGCGCTCTGATACCAAATTGATGGGGGACGGACACACGACTCGACTCGAAATGGATATGCGATCCTCGGACTCTAAGCAAGCTCGTGATCATCCCTAACGAGGGAAGCGTACAGACGTGCACGATTGAGAAACTGGTAAAGAGTTAGGGTGGTCAACTCACAAATTCATGCCCGGATCGGGTCACGGGACGGTCTCGCTCTCTCTCACAGCAGCGGTGAAATAAATATATCGAGGTAATGGCCCTAACACATGCTCTCTAGTAGCGACATATAAAAGCATATACAAGAATAGCAAATGCCGAGTAATGGAGCGAACACGATACCTCCACGCGCCTGGCATGGGGAAGACAATCCCGGTTGATCTCGTACTCCCGGAACAACTACTACACAATAATTACAGCAATGCAATTTCACTGGCCACTCCATGCAGGGAGGTAAGGGGCTACACAATGGGACCCGGGAGCAACAGGTTTGGGTTGACGGGCAGCTTCTTGTGTAGCTTCGGTGGCACATGTACTCACGATCGTGGGACCCACGTGCTGGTCAGTGGGGCCGTGTGGGCCCGGAGTGGCATCCCTGTGATGGAGACGTTCGGAGGGCACTCCCTGGGAAGGCGACGCACTGGTTCGCCTCACGGAAGGCGAGGATGCTCCGATCGGTGCGAGTTGGAGTTGCTGCCCACGGATCTGAATTCTATTTCAAATCTGCGCGTCCTGAGGAAAACTGATACTAGGATCCACCCCAACGTCGTATCGACGCACAAGAGGTACCGCTGGAAAGCTCTTTCGAAACCCTTCGATCTATGGCCAGAGAAAAAAAATTCGCTATTCTATATCTGGCCTCGACCGAATTTCCAAGCTGCTGGTTGACAGGACTCGAAATCTCAGGATAGAAGGGCCTTTTCCTAAGAGTTGGCATTGACCACATTGTAGACCTCCGATTCAGCTATTGAGCTCTTCATGAAAGTGGTAGAGGGCGAAGAGAGTAAAACGGGGATATATTTTATGAGAGGTTTGGTGGAGATTGGACGGGGAAAAAGTATTTTGTAGTACCGGGTGGTCGGATCTGGACAGCAGAGATAGAACTAAATTTTGGGGAAAGACACAATTTCTAAAAATAGGTAAAGGGCTTTTAAAATTCGACGAAAATTTGTGGAGGATGGGGATGGTGGAAAGAACATCCAGTAAAATTGGGGGTTCAAAAACAAATCAAGAAGGCGAGAAAAATGGTGAAACTCAGGGCTGCTATGAAACTGGACAGACTACAGGCAGAACTGGTGGATTGGGAAGCACAAAAATGGAAAAATATAAAACTGGGGTTGGAAGTTTTTTCAATTTTTCTGGGATGTGGTGATGACCTCTAGAACTCACCCTGAAAATATGAGCTCCAGATGATGTCGGAGTTGGGAGCTAACATTCTCAAAGTGAACCCATGTCCAGCAAAATAGAACTTGGACAGCACTTCAGAAGGATGCTCGCGGTGGCTCGTTGGCGGCACGAACGGCGGCGGCGCCAGCAGAGATAGAAATCAGAGGTAGAGGGGCTAAGATAGAAGGGTTCTATATCCTGAAATACTGAAGGAGGAAGGAGGAACCAGAGGGAGAGAGTAGGGGGCGTAGGTTGCTCTTGGCATACACAAATTTTTCTTCTTCATTAATTCACACAAAATGTGGAAATACAAGCATTTATATGAAATGAAAAAAGACTCTTAATACCCTCAGATCTAGGGTTAGGGAGAGCAAACTAGGGAGGTCAAAACTAATTATCCCATGTGGTTTGGAACCACATTAAATAAAGATTAAGGAGGGGGGCGCCCCCTTGACCAAGAGAGAGGAATATTGGACTTTTTGGTCCATTTGTCTCCCATGTGTCCAATTGAATGTCAAACCTTCTAGATGCCACCTGGGATGGTTGACCAGCCCCACATGGCTTAGGTGGACCAATGGGGGAAGGACTGGGGGCCCCCTTGCTGGACCTATTGATATTTTGCAGATAAACCCACTAAGACTTACAATTGTGTACCCATATAACACAAGGGTATACATACAAATATAAAAGGACATAAATGCAAACAAAATGTGAGCGGTCTTGCTTCGATGTCCCCATCACAAGGCCTCATGGTCGGTAGTTGCATCAATCATTACTTCAGTAATGGTTACCGAGAAATCATCTTTTGGGCAAGCTTTATTCAGGTCGCGGAAGTCCACGCAGATTGTAATGTCCCAGATCTTTATTGGGTCTTTCGGATCCTTTTCGGAGAGTTTCGGATTGCTTTTGTAGCTCCCGAGTTAAGTTTTACGATCTGTGTGGGTTTTTCTCTCGTACTAGTTACGGAACCCTGCGGTGAGTTTATTTCTCAAGTCATCGACTCGTGGACGCTACAACGACGATGTGCTCTTCGAACCGGTCGTTTTGGCTATTTTTGTGTATTTTTCTGAGTTCGGGTTAAAAATCAGATTTTTTGAAAATTTGGAAAATTTCCTAATTTCTTTCTATAAATTCAATTCCACTATCTCTCCTGCTCATTTTCAACTTCACGCTATCTCACACCGTTCTCTCCCGTCTCTGGTCCGTTCGGCGCGGGGCGCGCACCGTTGCGGAGCTGGCTGAGGCGTGGACGTGCTCGAGTGATCGGTTCGCGGGAAGGAGCAGCGGATGGAGCGTGGCTGGCGCGATCCCTTGGTGGATTCCGAGTGGGCGTCGTTCGTGATTCGCTGGTTTTCGGCATGATTTAGTCCCTTCGGGGCACGGTTTCTTCGGTGGAGGTAGGGAGATGGACCGCCACTTCCTTCTGCACGTTTTCCCTGCTTCTGTGCGTTGTTTGGTGCTCGATCGGGGGAGATCGGGCCGGTTTAGTGAAAATCGTAGTTTTTGGGGTTTTCAGGGTTCGCCGGAAAATGGCAACCATTTGTGATGAGGTTAGTGTCAAACTGACCGTTGGGATGTCTGGATCCCATTCACGTAAGTTTCCTGTCGATCGGTTGTCATTCGAGGCCGGTAGGAGTCCGGGAACCTCGGTGACCCATTTAGGGTCGATTTTATCTAAATCACCCTGATCTCTCGTTTTAGGGCTTGCATGTGGGCTTTTGAGCCTCCTAGAGTTGTTTTTCGTCGTCTAGATATGTTTCCCCTGCGCTTCGGCGTGAATGGGGCGTGGAACGGCCCGATTTGGCGTTTCCACTATTTTTCCGCCGTGACCGGTGTAGCAGTTGTTTCAGAGACCGTCACATGTCCTTGACGGCCCTACGACAGACCGTCACAGCGTCTGGGCGGTTTTAGTTCTTCGTGGTTTTGGGAGTGTGACAGCCCAGGGGAGGCGCGTCACAGCTCTCTGACGCGTCTGGGGTGATGCGTCACGCCTGTTTTATCGTCTAGCATTTTGGGTGAGTCGGTTCCCCTGACGAGCCTGCCCTGGTGCGTCAGGTTTGTGTAACACGACAGCCCCAGGCGGTTACACTCTGTTTTAGTTGTGTTGGGTGGCTGTGTCGGCTATCTCTAACGGCCCTGCCCCCTTGCGTCACAGTGCCGTAACGCGTCCGCCGTGGACCGTTACGTGCTGTTTGTCCGAGTTTCAGGTTTTGGGTCGGTTGGCATAACGCGCCTATCCTCACGCGTTATGTGGGCGTAACACGTCTACGCTCGTGCGTTAGGCCGCCGTAACGCACCTGCGCTGGTGCGTTACGTGGTTCGTGTTCTGTCTTCATGCCCATTGTTTCTGACGCACCTGCCCCGGTGCGTTAGGCCCGTGTAACGCGCCTGTGCTAGGCCGTTACAGTCCTGTTGTGGCCGTGATTGCCGTTGGGCTATTTGGTGTGTGGTCGTGTGTTGTGGGTCTGTCTTAGGTGACGTTAGGGGTTGTTTTGTGGCGTGTCTGTGTGTGTGTCTGTCTATGTTAGGGTGATGTCTGTCGCTCCCGTGGTCTGGCCGCTTTCCCCGTGGACATCGGTCAATACTCCTATGAAGGCTAAGACTACATTTCTGAGTCTGTCGGTAGTTTCTTGTGCTGCCTTTGGTGTTTGAGGTACGGATGACAGTGCATGTTCGACTATCTGTACTTCAGCGCCGCGTTTCGAGCTTCTTCCTTGCGTCGCCCTAGACGTCCAGCAGTCGAAAGGTGACCCCGATATACGGTTTGTAAGCTAGTTTCCGTCGGCTTCTGCGGTTACCGTAGCGTCCTACGGGGGGGAGAAAACTAGCTAGAGGCCTGGCTCTAGGCAGGAGCCGGTGTGTGCACACGTGGTCAGGGGCTGAGGACTGACGCCGACGGGCGTGACCCTGACTAGTACTTGTACCTGTGTTTCCACGTGGGTCAGTGACTCGGCCTTGTCCGTGTTGGTCGCGCTTGGCGGGTGGTCAGGACACTTGTGGTGGGTGTTCTGGTGCAGTGTAAGACGTCAGTGGACGCATCTGGCCGTTCTCCCGGTGCGGGGGTTTTCCGCCGTGTGGCGCGTGACTCCCGTGCTCTTCCTGTGTTGTGACCTGTCCGGGTTGGCCTTTCCGTGGCTGTACTCGAGGTCTGTGCCTGTCTAGGTCTTTTCTAGATTTTCTTTTGCATGCATGTTGTAGGTGTAGGTTGGGGCGTTTGTGCGTGGTTTTTCCCCTTTTTTCCTCGTTGCTCCTAACTCCTCTTTCCCTTTCTAGGCCTGCTTGCCTGTTCGGGTTATTCCCCTCGTCCTTACCTGTTCCCTACTCCTGCTTCCTTTTCTTTTACAGCTTTCTAGTGTTGTTTCTTGCTGTTGTTTCGTGTTATTGCGTGTTTTTCAGTGGGGATCCGCGTGACCCCTACTGAGCCAGTGACACGAGGCTCACCCCTACTTTTCAGGTGGGGTGATGTGTTCATTCTGCTTCCGTGGATCCTGGAGTTCGAGTCGTAGCTGCCAGCTGGTACCTCCGTCGGGCTTCCCTCGATCCCTCGGTACGTCTTTTCTTTCTGTCGACTGTACTGCTAGACTGCTGTCTTTAGCTTTGGACTTGACTCTGGTATATAATTCTTTAAAATCTGTTGATTAAAATGTAATTTTATTTCTGCTACTTTAGCAGCCCATTCTAATGAAATTTAATTGCTTGCTGTTATATCTGTCAGTTCAATGTACTACACGACAATCCTTTTTCCCTTCGGAGCTTTATCGCTCTTGGGAGGCATCGCGGGTTCCAAGTGGTATCACGTGCATTCGGTATGTTGGGTTCGGTGCGGTGTATTCAGAGGGGGGGTGAATGAATCAACCCTTTTAAAAGTTTCGCTCAAAGAAAATTTCGCTCTCTTAACAAATTAAAACACTCAAAAAAAAAAACTGATCAAGTCATCTACTGAACCTGTAAGCAAACACTTGGAGCGCACCTATGCATTCATTTAGCGGAAGCAGAAATAAATAAATCAAACCACAATGCAATAGGAGTTTTTAGGTGGTTCGGTCCTCCAGACCTACGTCCACCCCACACTCAACCCGAGTGTGGATTACTGCTGACTCACAGCTTAAACAGCTGGGCATCACAGCTTGCCATACAACCGCTGATACACAGCTTCGCTGTCCGAGGTATCCACCTCGCCCGCTGAGCAATACAGCTTGCTGTCCAGTGGAATCCACCACTGCAACCGCTGGGGATTACAGCTTGACCCGTCCAGAGGCAGCACCTCTGCAAACGCTGACTAACAGCTTGAAGAAAGGTATAAAATGAAAACAAAAACAGGAACCAAACAGCAACGGAAAGCTGAAAATAAAGCACAAGAAATATAGCTCTCGAAGGAGCAGTTCTGGCTTGGATTTGATCCAAATGCCAGACAACCACTATCTCTCTCTCTTTCTCTTTTTCTTCTTTGCTCTTCTCTTCTCTCTCTTTCTCTTTTCTTCTCTTCACACTGGATCGTGCAGGCTCTCTGCTCTTCTGCTTTTCCTTCAGGACTTCTGCATTCGATCAGTCTACTTCTGTGGAAGAAGGCTTCCTTATATAAGCAGTCACAGCAGGAGCAGCACTGGGCGCGTGTCTTCCACAGTTCCCGCCCAATTGTTTTGGCCACGTGTCATCATCCTGTCAGCCCTTCCTACCTCGGATCACGTGCCATTAAGCTTCACGAACAGTACCTGTCAGACAGAGAGAATTATCAGTTTAATGTCGACACCTTGTACAGACTTCGTTCGAAGCAATGTATAGACTCTGCAATGCGAAGACAATGTATAGACTTTGCAGTGCGAAGACAAAGCATGTACAGACTATGCGTTATGAATGCAAAGCAAAGTATGTACATCAAGAATGAATGCACAATGGCTGTATGGACTTTGCTTTCTGAACAATGTACATACTTACCACTTGAAGCGTGTACAGACTTCATGTTCACTATGCAAACTTTGTATAATGTATGGACTTAGTGTGTGCGAGCATGCTAACATGCAATGTGTAGACTTTGAATCAAAAGGATGCACAGGCTGTACAGACATTGGCTAATGCTGCAAGTGAACGATGTATAGACTTCAACTCGTGCAAGCAAAGCCAATGTATAGACTAGGCGTTTGTGCAAGCAGAACAATGTACAGACCTTGTGTTGTGAACACAGGCTGTACAGACTTGAATGATGCATGCACAAGACACTGATGTATAGACTTAGTCTATGCAGCACTGTATAGACTTCGTGTGTGTGCTACAGAATAATGTCTAGACTTTGAAAGCTTGAACACGAACATGCTGATGTATAGACTTTAAGTGATAGCCCAATGTACAGACTTGCATGAGATGCCCGATGTATAGACTTGACGAATGAGACGCAACATGAGACGCTCAATGTACAGACTTTATGAATGAGGCGCCCGATGTACAGACTTCAACTCTCAACTGAGACGGTGGATGAGACGCTAGACACTGTACATACTTGAAGACAATGCATGCTGCAATGTGTAGACTTAGCCTATGCATAAGACGATGGACTCTGTACAGACTTGACGACAATGCATAAGACGATGCATGAGATGACGGACGCTGTACAGACTTGAGTGCTCTGACTATGCTCATGCAATGTATAGACTTGCCTTAAGCAAGGGCTGTACAGACTTGCTGCCTAGCCGATGTACAGACTTCCTATATGTTCAAGTCCAATGTATAGACTTGCTGAGATATGCACCTGAAGAATGTACAGACTTTATGTAGACTGACTTCGATGGATGTATAGACTTAACCGATGCAGACTAGTCCGATGTACAGACTTGCTCGTCTGTTATACTGAATGCATGCTGGTCTGTTATACTGAATGCACTTAAACAAGGTATGCACATAGCAGATATTGAACTGAAGCAATGGATGTATAGACTTGATATCTGACATAATGCAATGTATCGACCAAGTGTTTGCATATGCAGTAACTAGCAGTAATGCATGTATACTAAACACAATGAATGGCTCACTGTGAAACTTTCACTGTGTTGCTATCATCAAAACAAAATATCATAAGCTTGTGCCTGAGGGGCACAACATTCTCCCCCTTTTAGATGATGGCAACAAAGTGACAGTGAGTCACCAACCAAAAATTTCTCCCCCTTTGACATGATCAAAAAGAAAGAAGAACATGAAGATATGAGTTAACTCCCCCTGAATTGATTCTCCCCCTTTGAGAAAGCAATATGAAGATAGGAGGGAAAGAATATGAATGAGGAAGGGGTCACTACACAACAGCTGAAGCAATGGTTCAGAAGGTGAGCATGATTATAAACAACTGTTAAAGTATAAGAGTCAACAATATGCAGTCTTGAAAGAAAAAAAAATTCAGGTTTAACAGTGATAAAAATAGCGTAAAGCAGCTGACCACTGAAAACGAGTTATAGACTCCATTTATAGCAATGAATCTAAGGCACATGGTTTTAATAGATGAGTCAGAAAATAATACCCTTTGTGATTAAACATGGAAGATCAAGAAAGGCAACTTGAATATGTATTGAGAAAAATAATTTTCACTCAATGACTTTTAATTTCAAAGGGTTACAACAGTTTGTTTTTCACTTTTTAATTTTCAGAAATTGAACTAAGTGAATAGACCAGTGGCATTTATGCTGTTGACATTAGGTGTACACCTTGATCAGAGGCAGGTACCCCTAGTTACTAGGCATAAACTACTAGATCTATTTCCGATCAAGACCTACAAGGAACAATCTTCACCTTTGACATTAAGGGTACACCTTGATTAGAGACCAGTATCCCCAGTTACTTGGTGAGGACTCCTCCTATAGATTTGACCCTATGAACAGAGGTAGTCTGAAGCACTTCATGACTTATGAATTCTTCTGCTTCTTTGGAGGAGATCACAGTTTCTTAGTGCAATTCAGCCATTGCTCTATCACTGTGTTCAGCTCTTTGCATTGATGATCTTATTTACTGCTGCCCTTATTTATTTTAGAGTGATTATTTTTTTTAAAAAAAACACACTCTATTTACCTTTTCTAGACATTTCCAGATTAACACATTCAGGTATATAAAAAAAACTTTTTCTACTCTAACCATGAGACAGAGATTAAGAGCTATAAAAGTTTTCTTTTATCTCAAGTTCTGAAGTACAGACACTTAACTCTTCAATTTATAAAGGTTAAACCTTTAGTTCCTTCCAATTTGCAAGTGTAATTCTTATAAATGAACAATTGCAATAACCACAGCTCAATGTACTAAACCAGAAGCAATGCTGTTGTTCAGTGAAGGTTAGGGAAATGATGGCAATTGTTAAACAGTGATAGCAATAAGCAATAAGATCCAAGAGCATCTGATGTCCAAGACTATGAAGGAATTGAGTGGGGACTATAAGGAGTGAAAAAGATTCAATGTCGAGAACAGAACTCTCAGCTCCCCCTGACACCATGATGCAAGAAATATGCTATGCAATGATCATTTCTTTTCAGATTTTTTAATTTAATGATATGCAGTGCAAAATAGTCCTATATACATTGAACAATTTTCTTGATAGTCATGCAGATAATATATGCAGACATTAGACACATGCATTGACTATATGCACTAAATGACCCATTTAAACTCAGTACAAGGTATGCATCGACTACAAACATGGTTGTGCAGTGCATCTAGCATCTTATGTACACAGTGCAATAAGTGCATGAGAAGAGCATCAGACATGTGCAGAGTAAATTCAGTAGCTAAGTATGGAATGCAGACTGATCAGCTAGACAAGAAGAGAACATCAGAAATCAAACAAACACATCATCATGAAATTCACATCTTTCATACTCACAAATTCAGATGATGGAATTTAAGCACAGAGTTTTGGAACTGACCTGAAATGGTGCAATCATGGGGTTTTCGTACTATGGTGCCTTGGTTTGTTTACCCCTCTTTATTCCTCAGCCCCAAGGCACACCTGCAACAGCTGAATTATATTGATCCTGCAGGGACCCAAGTAGCTTTGGATCCTGCGTTAACCCTGACAGGGGTTCTAAATAGTTTCTTAGCAGAATGATCATCAAATTCCATCAGACAACAATCAAACATAGAATGTCCAAATTTTCCACAATGATAACATGAAGCCACAGAATTAGTAGGAGCATGATTGTTTCTTTTATTAACATGAAAATTTTCTTTTCCATAATCAGCCAGCCAACAATTGGCAGCTTTATGGCCTAGCTTACCACATTCAAAACATGCAAAGGATTTTTCTTTAAAAATAGATTTGTTTCTATCAGCATCATAATGAGCAGGGAATTTTACAGATTTAGAATTCAATCTATTTCCCTGAGCATGCCAGCAGTCCTTGACTGTATGGCCATGCTTTCCACATTCGAAGCACCCAGTGTGCTTTTTCTTAGAACCAAAATTATTTCTTTCAAAAATATTTCTGTTATAATGGAAATTAACAAATTCAGAATGAAATTTCTTCCCATGAATGTGCCAACATTGAGCAGCAATGTGGCCCAGTTTGCCACAATGAAAGCATTGAATGTTCTTCTTATGATTTGCATGATTTTTAACATGAACATTCCTATCATGCATTTTTCCAGCAGAAAGGTCATCATGTTTCATTAACCTGCATTCATGCATGAGATGACCTTCTTTGTGACAGTAAAAACATTTTATCCTTCTATTTTGATCATGAGAATGTTTCTTCATTTTAGAATTCCTAGCATGAATTCTATCAGATTTCAAATCATCCTTTCTCATGACAAAGCAAACATCCATCTCATGGCCAGATTTACCACAGTAGAAACATTTCGCATTCTTTCTTTTAACATGAGGCAGTTTGGCCTCAGAAATTTCAGCATACAGATTTTTATTCTGTTTTGTTTTCTTTCTCTCAGTTTTCTTTTATTTTTCTATCTGATTAGCAGGCAGACGTGAAGGAGAAGCTGAAGTGCTAGCTAACTCAGAGCTACGCACACAGGTTGTGTACAGTCTTTTTCTCACTTCCTGTTTACTCCTTCCATTAGCAATTTTCGAAGTTTCTTCATTCTTGAAAGACTTAGATAGAGATTTGTTCAATTCAGTGATTTCATTTTTGAGAGAGGAAATGAGCATTTCAGAATCTGTGATCTTTTCATTAAGTAAGACATTAATGGCTTTGTAGCTATCGATCTCTTCTATTAATGTACTCACTCTCTCACATTCATTTTCAATTGAACTCTTCCCTTTTTCCAGCATTAAAAACCTCTCAGACATGGCAGAATTTAGAAGCTTCAGCTCTTCATTCTCCTTTCTTATTTGTTCATTCTGAACTAGTTCATTAGTTAAGATTTGATCATTTCCTAATGAATTCAGCTTATTTTCTAGTTCAGAAATCTTGGCAGTAAGTTCATTATTTTCAATTTTCATTAAATTATTCAGCTCCTTGTGTTTGCAAGCATCCATCAAACATGCATCAGAAGATTCTTTCAGTTTTGAACAATTTTCACAGGGAGCTTTTAAATTTATCTGATCACATTTCTTTTTCAACATTTTATTCTCAGATTTTAATTTCTTGGACACTTTTAACAAATCTTCATACATTACTACCAATTCATCAAAAGAGGGTCCATCTGATCCGGAGCTTACCTGAGATGAGGTCTCATCATCATCATTTCCCCGGTTGGCCATCAAGCATCGATCCTCTTGTTCGTTATGAGCAGAGATGACTCTGTCATATATCTCCTTTCCAGAAGTGCACCTTAGAGCAAAAGGATATATATCAGTATTAATCGCAGCTCTCAAGATATTAAGAATTATGACATTGTCACGGTTCTTCATTCTGTCCTCTCTAGACCACTTGGTCTCTTCATGAGGTAATTTGTGTGGGCCTTTAGATAGTAGACTCCATAGTTTGGGATCAATAGAGTCTACATACACACATAGGCCTCCTAGCCAACTATTGAGGTTAGAACCATCATAAACCGGAGGACGACCCATTTGGACAGATGGCAAACAGATTCAATGCGCAAAACAATAGACAAGAAATGTACCAAAACCAGATAAGCAAGATAAGGCACAAGTCAATGAAACAAAACACCGAGCACGAGAAGCCCACTCTGAAATGCATCACGAACGATGTAGGATCTGCTGCGGATTGTTAGATCCTATGCACAGCAACCAGCTCTGATACAAAGTGTTGGGTTCGGTGCGGTGTATTCAGAGGGGGGGGGGGGTGAATGAATCAACCCTTTTAAAAGTTTCGCTCAAATAAAATTTCGCTCTCTTAACAAATTAAAACACTCAAAACAAAAACTGATCAAGTCATCTACTGAACCTGTAAGCAAACACTTGGAGCGCACCTATGCATTCATCTAGCGGAAGCAGAAATAAACAAATCGAACCACAATGCAATAGGAGTTTTTAGGTGGTTCGGTCCTCCAGACCTACGTCCACCCGACACTCAACCCGAGTGTGGATTACTGCTGACTCACAGCTTGAACCGCTGGGCATCACAGTTTGCCTACAAACCGCTGAGCCTCATAGCTTGCTGTCCAGTGGAATCCTCCACTGCAACCGCTGGGGATTACAGCTTGACCCGTCCAGAGGCAGCACCTCTGCAAACGCTGACTAACAGCTTGATGAAAGGTATAAAAAGAAAACACAAAATGAGAGATAACAGCAACAGAAAGTTGGAAATAAAGCACAAGAAATATAGCTCTCGAAGGAGCAGTTCTGGCTTGGATTTGATCCAAATGCCAGACAACCACTATCTTTCTCTCTTTCTCTTCTCGAGCTCTCTATCTCTCTCTATCTCTTCTTTCTCTTCTGCTCTTCTTCTCTTTCTCTTCTCTTTCTCTTTTCTCTGGATCGAACAGGCTCTCTATTCTTTCTCTCTGCTTCTGCTCTTCTGCTTCTATCCTTCTGCTTCGATCAGTCTCCTTCAGACAAAGGAGTCTTCCTTATATATCAGTTCAGCAGGAGCAGCACTGGGCGCGTGTCTTCCACAGTTCCCGCCCAATTGTTTTGGCCACGTGTCATCATCCTGTCAGCCCTTCCTGCCTCGGATCATGTGCCATTAAGCTTCACGAACAGTACCCGTCAGACAGAGAGAATTATCAGTTTAATGTCGACACCTTGTACAGACTTCATTCGAAGCAATGCATAGACTCTGCAATGCGAAGACAATGTATAGACTTTGCAGTGCAAAGACAAAGCATGTACAGACTATGCGTTATGAATGCAAAGCAAAGTATGTACATCAAGAACGAATGCACAATAGCTGTATGGACTTTGCGTTCTGAACAATGTACATACTTACCACTTGAAGTGTGTACAGACTTCATGTTCACTATGCAAACTTTGTATAATGTATGGACTTAGTGTGTGCGAGCATGGTAACATGCAATGTGTAGACTTTGAATCAAAAGGATGCACATGCTGTACAGACATTGGCTAATGCTGCAAGTGAACGATGTATAGACTTCAGCTCGTGCAAGCAAAGCCAATGTATAGACTTGGCGTTTGTGCAAGCAGAACGATGTACAGACCTTGTGTTGTGAACACAGGCTGTACAGACTTGAATGATGCATGCACAAGACACTGATGTATAGACTTAGTCTATGCAGCACTGTATAGACTTCGTGTGTGTGCTATAGAACAATGTCTAGACTTTGAAAGCTTGAACACGAACAGGCTGATGTATAGACTTTAAGTGATAGCCCAATGTACAGACTTGCATGAGACGCTCGATGTATAGACTTGACGAATGAGACGCAACATGAGACGCTCAATGTACAGACTTTACGAATGAGGCGCCCGATGTACAGACTTCAACTCTCAACTGAGACGGTGGATGAGACGCTAGACGCTGTACATACTTGAAGACAATGCATGCTGCAATGTGTAGACTTAGCCTATGCATAAGACGATGGACTCTGTACAGACTTGACGACAATGCATAAGACGATGCATGAGACGACGGACGCTGTACAGACTTGAGTGCTCTGACTATGCTCATGCAATGTATAGACTTGCCTTAAGCAAGGGCTGTACAGACTTGCTGCCAAGCCGATGTACAAACTTCCTATATGTTCAAGTCCAATGTATAGACTTGCTGAGATATGCACCTGAAGAATGTACAGACTTTATGCAGACTGACTTTGATGGATGTATAGACTTAACCGATGCAGATTAGTTCGATGTACAGAGTTGCTCGTCTGTTATACTGAATGCATGCTGGTCTATTATACTGAATGCACTTAAACAAGGTATGCACATAGCAGATATTGAACTGAAGCAATGGATGTATAGACTTGATATCTGACATAATGCAATACATCGACCAAGTGTTTACATATGCAGTAACTAGCAGTAATGCATGTATACTAAACATAATGAATGGCTCAATGGGAAACTTTCACTGTGTTGCTATCATCAAAACAAAATATCATAAGCTTGTGCCTAAGGGGCACAACACAGTAGTCCTACCGGGTATACCTGGTATCCGGGATCCGGGTCGCCACAGTTGGTATCAGAGCCAAGTTGTGTGAAGTACATGGGAATCTCAGATATACAGTGTCCAGAGTTGCTAAGTCCAGTACAGTCTTCAGCTGGCATTAGGTCGTTTTGTGGTTGTGTTGTCGGGTTGTTCTTCCCTGCTTACCCTTGCTAGTCCTTAAATTTCGAGGAAGAAATTTCTTAAAGGAGGGGAGGATGTAATGTCCCGGATCTTTATTGGGTCTTTTGGATCCTTTTCGGAGAGTTTCAGATCACTTTTGTAGCTCCCGAGTTGAGTTTTACGATCTGTGTGAGTTTTTCTCTCGTACTAGTTACGGAACCCTGCGATGAGTTTATTTCTCAAGTCATCGACTCGTGGACGCTACAGCGACGATGTGCTCTTCGAGTCGGTCGTTTTGGCTATTTTTGTGTATTTTTCTAAGTTCAGGCTAAAAATCAAAAATTTCAAAAATTAAGAAAATTTCCTAATTTCTTTCTATAAATTCAATTACACTATCTCTCCTGCTCATTTTCAACTTCATGCTATCTCACTCCGTTCTCTCCTGTCTCTGGTCCGTTCGGCGCGGGGCGCGCACCGTTGCGGAGCTGGCTGAGGCGTGGACGTGCTCGAGTGATCGGTTAGCGGGAAGGAGCAGCGGATGGAGCGTGGCTGGCGCGATCCCTCGGTGGATTTCGAGTGGGCGTTGTTCATGATTCGATGGTTTTTGACATGGTTTAGTCCCTTCGGGGCACGGTTTCTTCGGTGGAGGTAGGGAGATGGACCCCCACTTCCTTCTGCACGTTTTCCCTGCTTCTGTGCGTTGTTTGGTGCTCGATCGGGGGAGATCGGGCCAGTTTAGTGAAAATCGTAGTTTTTGGAGTTTTCAGGGTTCGTCGAAAAATGGCAACCATTTGTGATGTGGTTAGTGTCAAATTGACCATTGGGATGTCTGGATCCTATTCACGTAAGTTTCGTGTCGATCGGTTGTCATTCGAGGCCGGTAGGAGTCCGGGAACCTCGGTGACCCATTTAGGGTCGATTTGTCTAAATCACCCCGATCCCTCGTTTTAGGGCTTGCATGTGGGCTTTTGAGCCTCCTAGAGTTATTTTTCGTCGTCTAAATCTGTTTCCGCTGCGCTTCGGCGTGAATGGGGCGTGGAACGGCCCGATTTGGCATTTCCACTGTTTCCCCGCCGTGACCGGTGTAGCAGTCATTTCAGAGACCGTCACATGTCCCTGACGGCCCTACGATAGACCGTCACAACGTCTGGGTATTTTTAGTTCTTCGTGGTTTTGGGAGTGTGACGGCCCAGGGGAGGCGCGTCACAGCTCTCTGACGCGTCCGGGGTGATGCGTCACGTCTGTTTTGTCGTCTAGCATTTTGGGTGAGTCGGTTCCCCTGACGCGCCTGACCTGGTGCATCAGGTTTGTGTAACGCGCATGCCCCAGGCCGTTACACTCTGTTTTAGTTGTGTTGGGTGGCTGTGTCGGCTATCTCTAACGGCCCTGCCCCCTTGCGTCACAGTGCTGTAACACGTCCGCTGTGGACCGTTACGTGCTGTTTGTCCGAGTTTCAGGTTTTGGGCCAGTTGGCGTAACGCGCCTGTCCGCACACATTAGGTGGGTGTAACGCTTCTGCGCTCGTGCGTTAGGCCGCCGTAATGCGCCTGCCCTGGTGCGTTACGTGGTTCGTGTTCTGTCTTCGTGCCCGTTGTCTCTGACGCGCCCGCCCCGATGCGTTAGGCCCGTGTAACGCGCCTGTGCTAGGCCATTACAGTCCTGTTGTGGCCGTGATGGCCGTTGGGGTTTTGGTGTATGGTCGTGTGTTGTGGGTCTGTCTTAGGTGATGTTAGGGGTTGTTTTGTGGCGTGTCTGTGTGTGTGTCTGTCTATGTTAGGGTGATGTCTGTCGCTCCCGTGGTCTGGCCGCTTTCCCCGTGGACATCGGTCAATACTCCTATGAAGGCTAAGACTACATTTCTGAGTCTGTCGGCAGTTTCTTGTGCTGCCTTTGGTGTTTGAGGTACGGATGACAGTGCATGTTCGACTATCTGTACTTCAGCGCCGCGTTTCGAGCTTCTTCCTTGCGTCTCCCTAGACGTCCAGCAGTCGAAAGGTGACCCCGATATACGGTTTATAAGCTAGTTTCCGTCGGCTTCTGCGGTTACCGTAGCGTCCTAGGGGGGGGGGGAGAAAACTAGCTAGAGGCCTGGCTCTAGGCAGGAGCCGGTGTGTGCACACATGGTCAGGGGCTGAGGACTGACGCCGACGGGCGTGACCCTGACTAGTATTTGTACCTGTGTTTCCACGTGGGTCTGCGACTCGGCCTTGTCCGTGTTGGTCGCGCTTGGTGGGTGGTCGGGACACTTGTGGTGGGTGTTCTGGTGCAGTGTAAGACGTCAGTGGACGCATCTGGCCGTTCTCCCGGTGCGGGGGTTTTCCATCGCATGGCGCGCGACTCCCGTGCTCTTCCTGTGTTGTGACCTGTCGGGGTTGGCCTTTCCGTGGCTGTACTCGAGGTCTGTGCCTGTCTAGGTCTTTTCTAGACTTTCTTTTGCATGCCTGTTGTAGGTGTAGGTTGGGGCGTTTATGCGTGGTTTTTCCCCTTTTTTTCTCGTTGCTTCTTACTCCTCTTTCCCTTTCTAGGCCTGCTTGCCTGTTAGGGTTATTCCCCTCGTCCTTACCTGTTCCCTACTCCTGCTTCCTTTTCTTTTACAGCTTTCTAGTGTTGTTTCTTGCTGTTGTTTTGTGTTACTGCGTGTTTTTCAGTGGGGATCCGCGTGACCCCTACTGAGCCAGTGACACGAGACTCACCCCTGCTTTTCAGGTGGGGTGATGTGTTCATTCTGCTTCCGTGGATCTTGGAGTTCGAGTCGTAGCTGCCAGCTGGTACCTCCGTCGGGCTTCCCCCGATCCCTCGGTACGTCTTTTCTTTCTGTCGACTGTACTGCTAGACTGCTATCTTTAGCTTTGGACTTGACTCTGGTATATAATTGTTTAAAATATGTTGATTAAAATGTAATTTTATTTCTGCTACTTTAGCAGCCCGTTCTAATGAAATTTAATTGCTTGCTGTTATATTTGTCAGTTCAATGTACTACACGACAATCCTTTTTCCCTTCGGAGCTTTACCGCTCTTGGGAGGCCTCGCGGGTTCCAAGTGGTATCACGTGTATTCGGTAGTCCTACCGGGTATACCTGGTATCAGGGATCCGGGTCGCCACACAGATCCTGATCTGTCCATTCTTCTTCTTCACCGGAACAATGTTGGCCAACCAAGTGGTATACTGGTTTTCAGCCACAAAATCGACATCTATGAGCTTGTCGACTTCTTTGCAAATCTGGTTTATTAATTCCGACCTCATGCGCCGGGGGGTCTGCTTTACCGGCTCCACCTTGGGATCAATAGCCAGAATATGTTGGGTCACACCGAGACTTAGGCCAGGCATCTCCTTGTAGTTTCAGGCAAAATAATCCCGGAATTCTCGCAACAGCTTGATATATTGTTCCCTCTCCTGTAGAGGAAGAGGGGCACTTAGAAAGGTCGGCCTGGGGTCGCTTTCCGTGCCCAAGTTAATTTCAATAAGTTCATCCACTGTGGCCTGACCACCATCTTCAATTTCTAGCGACACTGGCAGTAGGTCGATGAAATCGTGGTCTTCGCCATCTTCAGCTTCAAGGACACCATAGGTGTCACCTTGCTCCACCTCGTTGGGCAATGAGGCTTTGCTTGTATCCCTCTCCTCCGAGCTCGCTGGTTACTGCTTCGAGGGCTCCTCCAGCGCGGAGAAACAGAGGATTTCTCCGGGGTCTTCTTGGTAATTATCATAGACAGCTCCAGCAGGGGCCGAAGTGGTTGGCTGCCATACTGAGGGCTGGTCCCCTGCCAACGGTAGGGGTTGTTCGTGCTCGGCTGCTTCTTCAAGGATCTGGTGCTGAACTGACACCATATAGATACCCCTTTCGTGGCTGCATGTTACGTGGGGGCGTGGCGGAGCCACCACATAATCTTTCATTATGAGCTCATCTGTCTCAATCAGATCCTGAGCAATATCCTTGAAGACGTAGCAGTCTTCGATAGAGTGGCCCAGTATTTGGTAATAAGGGCAAAACAAGGGGTCACCACTTTTGTGAGCATCTTGCGGCCTCTTGGACCTTGGGAGGGAGACCTTACCGTAGTAGCAAGCCCAATCAAAAATTTCTCGGGTCTTATTCCTTGGGAAAGAGTAGGGCCTCTGCATCCTCTCTTGCAGTGTAGGGTTTCGCTCGGCTGGCCGTCTGACTGGGGAAACAACCATATCCCTAGCCTCCCTTTTCAGATGCATGGGGGCATTCGGGAAGATGCTCGGGGACTGGTGCGTGCCTATGTTCTGTTGGCGGAGGATCCCTCCGATTAAGTCAGACGCGAGCGCAGTCACTTCGGCCAGTCGGGCCTTCAACATCTCAATTTCACACTGTTGCTGATAGCACAGGGCAAACAGGGCAGAGTCGCACAGAGGGAGGCTCGGAGTCCGGCTCGCTTCCCCATCTTTTGCATTAGCCTCAGATGAGGGCAATGGCTTCCCATTGTTGTAGTTATCCGAGGTCGGTCCCTCAGATGAGGACGGGGCCTTCCCCTTGTTCCTGCAGGGAGGTGGATTTCATAGGAATATTTCTTCATCCTGATCTTCGTTAGTTGAAGACTTAAGGTGCTGGCGACCTTAAGCTTCTTGTGGGCCTGCGGCGCCTGTGGGGCTATTTTCGCTTGGAGCCGAGACTGATATCACATCGGCTTCATAAGAGTCTTCAAGTGAAAAGCCCAACCCTGGATGCTGGGTGATCTGCAATAGTCTCCGATCCAGGTTTGGCGGGTTCCACATTTTCTTGAACATTTCTTTCCGACTGGAGAGTTGGCAAAGGGGAATCCCTTGTTTTCTAGTCATTTTGGCTACACGGCCGGATATGTCAGGAAGTCCCATGATCGGGACGAGTGGGTCATGTAGATCACTGGGGAGGCTACAATCATCATCCCCTTTGACCGGGTGCTCTTCTGCTACATAGAAAATGGTGGATGGGCCTCCGGGGTTAGGCACCTCGAAGGTCCTTAATGGCTCGGCCACCTGGCAATCAATCTCCGCGAGAGGCTTGATGATCCCGGGCGGGACCCTGATGTCCTCTAGCAAGTCTTCGAGGTATGGCATCCCCGGTGCAGGGTGGATGGAAAGGGGAGTGGCTTTGAACACTCCTTCTGCCTCAGAGACAAATGACACCTGAGGGGGAGCCACATGGCCTGGCGGTGGTGGAGGGAACCAGCTGTCGGGCTCTGCCTTCTTCTTTCCCTTTTCTTGGGTGACTTGGGGAGCTTGCTTCAGCTTCTCTAAATACAAATTAGCGTCTGAGAGATGACATTCGAACACCTCAAAAGGGTGGAGGTCAACAAAGATTCTCTCCTCCTTCCCGTTGCTGGGGTACTTGATGCATTGGTGCAGAGTGGACGGCACCACCCTATTTTGGTGTAGCCACGGCTGGCCAAGCAACGCCTTGTAGGAGGTGTTGGAGTTGATCACATGAAACTAGACCTTAGTTGTGAAATCACCGAGGGAGAGGTTAAACTCTGCAACCTCCATGGGGACCTCGCACTTCTGGTTTAAGCCAACAATCTTAACATTCTTGACCTCAATCAGGTGTACATTAAAGTAATGTTTCTGGTACACCCGATAGAGGAGTATGTTCACCGCTGCCCCGGGGTCAATCAATACTCTGTTGATGGGATGTCCATTCAACTGCCCCTTCATATAGAGTGGCATGTTGTGACTGCAAGTAGGTAGGAGCATATCTTCTTCTGTAAAGGCCACAGCTACTTCGGGTGACATTTCTGCACGGCAAGCTTCCACATATGCCGGCGTCTGGAGCGCCGCGATGATGGCTTGCCGTGTCTCTTCATCTAGAGATAGAATCTCCAAGATGGTGAATCTGGCTGGGATCTTCTTCAGGTGCTTGACTATTCTATTGCTAGCTCGGACCTCGAGCAACTTCATTTCTTCGGCTCTACTGTGCCTTCCTCCAATCTGGGCCTGAGAAGCTGGCTCAGCGGGTGCCTCCTCCACCGGGTTAGGTGTCACTTGAGCCTGCGGAGCCTGTTGGGTCACTTCCTTCTCTTGCATGAACTCGACAAGGTTCAGGATGTTGTCGGGTTCTTCCCTTGACTGAGGAGGAATTGCTACCAACGGGGCCGAGGGGCTGCCTGACTCTTTGGTCTACTGGGACTCGCGGGGGCATGACTGCCTTCCCCTTTGAGTCGTGAGGAATTCAATAAATGAAGGGGTGCCCTGGCCGACCGGCTCTCCGGGGTAGAGACCCGAAGGAGGGGGAATCTCCATGCCTTAGACCCTAGGCTCAAGGATGTGATATGGTTGTTCTCCCCTAAGTAGGATGTTGTGGTTCGCCTGAGGAGGGCGTCCCCACTTCCTTCCCGACCGGGTGGCATGCTGAGAGGTGGATGCTTCAGCCTGATTCACTTCTGACGGCTCGACGGGCATTTCTTGGTCTTCTTCTTCTAGGGAGAGGGCAGTGCCAAATAATGCTGAGAGGGTGTTGCAAGAAAGGATAATCCCGCTCTTCTTCTTGTTTCTGGGCCTTCTCTTCTTCTTTTTCTTCTTCTCTTCTGTGGCTGGCAGCTGCCCTTGGGGAGGCTCACCCCACAAGAGAGGCTCTTCCTTCGTCTCAGCTCCTACTTCTGGGCTATCTCGAGTGGCTCGAACTCCTCCCAAGGGACATACTCATTCAACTCCACAGGCTGGATATCGGGCTGTTCATAATCTTCAAGCCCATCAATAATGGCCTGGAGTCTTTCCACCGCAGGACTGGTCTCTTTGTGCACCTGCATCGGGATATGCTTTTTCTTGTTGTGAGTAGGGCGCCTCATGACTAGCCGGGGGGCTGTGTCATGCCAAACGGGTGTCGCCGGTGGCGGGGCTGGTTGGGGCGTAACGCCCCTTATGTGAACCTCTGGCGTGGGTCGGGGAGCTTGTCTTCTTCTTCTGTTCCTCGCTGGCACAGCTTGCCAACCTCCTTGATCTTGAGCCGACGCCATGACGAAGGCTTCATAAGTGGCCTTTGTGCTAGCCTCCGCCCATTCTTCAGGTAGTTGCTGATACAGAGACACCATGTTGACACTAGTACCGAGGCTCGGCATCTCGTGCGGTTGCGGAGGGTCTATCTTGTGCTCCCCCATGTCCAACTCTCCCTTCTTGATCAAGGATTCGATGACATCCTTGAAGATATAACATTCCTCGATAGTGTGCCCGGGCATCTGGTGGTACGGGCAGAAACGGGGGTCGTCCTTCTTCTTCACATCACCAGGCCTCTTTGGTTCTGGCAATGTGATTTTATTGTATCTGGTGGCCCATTCAAATAGGATTCGGGACTTATCTCGAGGAAAAGAATACAACTTATTCCTCATCTTCTCCCGCAGGGAAGGACCTTCCCGCCGTTCAGTAGACCTGGGTGGAGGAGGACTGGCCGTCTCCTTGGCTTTCTCTTTCTGTTTCTCGAAAGCTTCGAAGTCCAATGTTTGGACTTCCGACGGTACCGGCCTCTTCTCGGCCTGCCTGGCCCTCTGGCTTGATGCAGTTGGAGTAGAAGAGTATCAAGTAAGGAACGCTTCGATCTCCGCTACTATGTTGTTTAGACGGTCGAATGATCGCACCTCGGCGCCAATCATCCTCACAAGGATTTCCTTCTTCATGTTCTGTTTACAAATTTGCACTACGTCCTCTTGATGCGGGGGACGTCTGCATCTCATGCTGAGATTCCTCCACCTCTTTATGTAGTCGAGAGCCGACTAATCATTTCTTTGTCTCATGGCGTAGAGTTTTGCCACGGTTACCTCCCGTTCAGCTATGTAGAACCTTTCTTTGAATTTCTTCTGCATGTCGGGCCAGTCTGCAATGGACCCGGCGGACAAGCTCGAATACCACTCAAAAGCAAGCCCGGTAAGTGTCGAACCGAAGAATTTGAGGAGGTAAGCTTCATCTGTAGCTAGGTCTCCCATGACATTCACATAGTAGGCGATGTGCTCCCTGGGAGACCCTTGCCCATTAAATTTCTTAAACTTCGGCGGCTTGGTGATACTGGCTGGGAGCCTCCTGGCAGCATAGTGCGCCGGGTAGGGTACCTGATACACATCGAATGGCGTGTGATCGCCATCGCTCCTCTCTGCTAACTTCATGTCTATCATTTGTTCAAGCATCAGTCTGTTCACCGTCGCTGGGTCAACCGGGTTCGGGTAGAAATGAGCCGGTTGCGCCAGCGGCGTTGTCAACACTGTCGCCTGAGGTGCAATGGTGGACCCCTGGAATGGCAGATTCTGTGGCATGGCCGGTGTGGTGTGTTGTGGCTGGTGCAGGGGCATGCCCATGGTGTAGGTAGGCATCGGGGGAGACACCGTCTCCTGCGGAGAAGCTTTCGATGTCTGACCGTTGCCCCCAGGAGTGTCTGGCAACGCCTCAGTCTGCCCGGATGTCAAGGGCTGAGTAGCTCTGTCAGTCAGCTGTTTCCTCAACGACTTGATCTCCCGCTGATATTACTGCATCATAAGTAAAACTGCGGGGTCACTCATGGAAGGGCTAAGGGTGCCCCCCCTTTCTTCAGTCGGCGTCTCCTCGGACGACGTGAATGGTCCTCCCGTGGTGCCTTAAGTAATGACATTGGCAGCCAGGGCCATTGACGGTTCCCCATAGTCAGTTTCTCCAGTGTGAGCTTGTGTCTTCTTAGTTGCTGGTTTCCCTCTTCTGGTGAGAGGTCCTGGCCTTTCTGCAAGTCTGGCCATTTCTTTAGGCTCGGTCGGTAAGGCCCCATACCGACCAAATACTTCCGCCATGTTGTAGGTATAGACCCTTAGGCTACCTCTTCTTGCCGCTCTTCTTGCCGGCCTACACGGGAAGACCAATATGTCAAAGACCGATCTCCGTTGCCTCATATCTTCCCTTAGCGGGGACTGATAATGCTCCTCAGAGCAATTCCTTGACTCAGCGCTAGGCACGGGTCGGGTTTCTTCTTCTTCAAATGCGGAGGCTACTGTTGTGCCCCTGTGGTTTTGATGATAGCAAACACTATAAGTCACCATATGTATATGTGCATGAAAGACCTTGCTGATTCATTTAAGTGCATTCATATGTGTTCATGTATTTGTGAATGCGTGCTTATTAATGACATTCCATTATATCTGTCTGACATCTGGTCGATGCATTCATGTAACAGAGTCTGCACATTGCCTGTAGACTGCACAAAGTCTGCACATTCGTTGCTGCATAGTCTGCACATCGCTGCATAGTCTACACATCCTTGGCTGCTGCACTTGCAAATCTTTACATTGAAGTCTGTACAGCCCTTGCATTGCATATACATTGAAGTCTATACATTCATGCACAACAAGTCTGCATGCATTACTTTAACAAGTCTATACATCACTGTACATGCCTTCCACGAAGTCTGTACATCCCAAGCATAACATAGTAAGTGCATGCCTTCTTCGAAGTCTGTACATTCTTCAAGGGAATAGTACATGCATTGTCAAGTCTATACATTGGACTTGAGCATATAGGAAGTCTGTACATCGTCAGTGCATTTCTCATTGAACTCTCAAGTCTATACATTGGTATCTTTACCTACGTTGCACTTGCAAGTCTGTACTGCCTGTGAGGTCCGTCTCACTTAGTGTCTCATATGGACATAAAGTCTGTACATCCACCGTCTCAGTTGAGCTTTAAAGTCTATACATCCACAGTCTCACTTGAGCTTTAAAGTCTATACATCATCTAGCGTCTCATGTTGCGTCTCTTTCAGCGTCTCATGCAAGTATGTACGTCGCATGCATTTCACACAACAAGTCTGTACACTATCATGGTTGCTTTGATGCCGTAGCAAGTCTGTACATCCGTGTTCTTGTGCACACTTCGTGCATCAAGTCTGCACATTGTTTGCACTCGCTCAAGTCTATATAGCCAGTGTCTATACGTTGTTGCACACTGCTCGCACATAGAAGTCTGCACATTCCTTTCTGATATGTTCATACATCATTTGCCAAGTGTGTACATTGAGGTCGCATGAAGGCATTCAAAGTCTACACATTCTCACAATGTACATACTTTCCTATATGCTGCATCTGAAGTCTGTACACTACTTTCTCATATGCATTCAGAACTTCACGCCATCAAGTCTGTACATTGCATGTGTCACAGACATAGAAAGTCTGCACTTCACAGATAAGTCTGTACATTCGCCACCATGCATTAAGTCTTAAAGTCTGTACAGCCTTTTACATTGGACTTAAAGTCTATACATTGGCAAGTCTGTACATCGGCCTGTTCATGCATTCATCTCAAAGTCTATACATCCGATTTTTCAGCTCATGGCTAAGTCTGTACATATAGTGCATATGTTAAGTCTATACATTCCTTAGCTTTACCTACGTTCAGAACACTAAGTCTGTACATCGGTAAAGTCTGCACATGGTTGCTTTGAAGCACGCTAAGTCTATACAGTCTTTGCATTGCGCTAAGTCCATACACTGCATTTGGGCATTGTTCTTCACAGCAAGTCTGTACACTTCTTTCTCATGCACGCAATCAAAGTGTGTACAGCCTGTGTTCGCATCAGTTAAGTCTATACATTTGCTACGGCTTGTTCATGCATCATCTTCAAAGTCCATACAACGTCTGGTAGCATGCATACAAAGTCTACACATCCCCCCATAGCAAGCCTGCACATCGTTTGCACAGCACAAACAAAGTCCATACATTTTGTTGCATTGCATGCACGCAGAGTCTTCACATTCCTCCTCAGCAAGCACAGCAGGTCTATACAACGTCTGGTAGCATGCACGCAAAGTCTGTACACTGCATGCACACTGCATCTGTTAAGTCTAAACATTGCTGCTTGATATGAAGTATATACAGCCTATGTTCTCTTGATCGACTGAAGTAACTCTGTCTTTAACTTGTAGATATCTGAGCACGTGATCCGAGGTTGGCACCTGGCATGTGATCCGAGGTGTACTCTAGACAAAGGGGGCACAAGCCCTACACACGCCCAAGCTGCTGCTGATATAAATAGAAGCGATCAAGTGAGAAGAGATCGAGACTGTGATAGAAGAAGGTGAGAGCAGCAGAGAAGCAGAAGAAGAAGAAGAAGAAAGAAGAAGAGTGAGCCTGAGCAGAAGAATAGAAAGAGCAGAAGAGAGATCGAGAAAGAGAAGCTGAGAGCCAGAGTGAGAGAGCAGAAGAAGAAAAAGAAAAAGAGAAAGAGAGAGAGAGGGTTCGTGAAGAAGAAGAAAAAGGATTCTTCAGAAGATCTGTTCACTGGCATTTGGATCAAATCCAAGCCAGACTTGCTCCTGCGAGAGCTACATTTTACATTGCGTTTCCAGCTTTCCGATTGCTTTATTTTCATTTCTTGTTTTCCTTTTATTTGATCACTGTGCTTTCCGATTCTCTGGTTAGAGATCGGTGTTCCTCTTGTGGTCTCAAGAGAAGGGAGACTTGTCTCCAGTTTGCAAGTGACAGGTTGTCACTTGTGGGTTCCCCTCCAGTTTAGAGGAAGGTAGATTCGTCTCCGGTTCTGGTCTTGTGGGTTGCAAGTCCAGGTGTTCCCTCTGGGTTTCAGAGGAAGAGAGACCTCGGTCTCTGGTTTGCTAGTGACTGGGTGTCACTAGTGGTTCCCTCCTGTTTGGAGGAAGAGGGGAGGTTGTTCCCCTGGTCAAGCTGTTTGGCAGCAAGTGTTTGCAGACTGAGTCTGATGTTCTAGCGTTAGCTAGTGGAAGCCTCACTCCGGTTTGGAGTGAGGGGTGGACATAGGTCTTGGTGATCGAACCACCTAAAAATTGTATGTGCAGTGTGGTTGGGTTTGTGCGCTTGTTCCTTGTCTTCTACCTCCTTCACAGGTTGTCTGAGCATTCTTGTTTCTACCTGTGCAGTGGGTTGATTGCTCTCCTTTGCTTCCGCTAGTTGATTGTTTAGGCGCGCCTTATATATTTGCTCATTGGTTTAAAAGAGAATTTAACTTGTTCTTCAGATTGTCTATTTTGCCTTGATAGTGTTCTAGTCTTTTATTGAGCGAAAAGTTTTTAAGGGTGGGATTCATTCACCCCCCCTCTCAATCCATCGCACCAATCTTATCATTTGGTATCAGAGCCGGTGTCTGCATAGTAGGTCCAGCGACCTGCAGATCCGATCCTGCTGTCTTCGGTGCATTTTTGTTAGAGTTGGTTTATCGGTTTGAATCCACTGTTTTGAATTAGTTTTGATCTGCTTCAATGGCTCATCCACCCATCTTTAGTGGTTCTGATTTCAACCAGTGGCATAGTACTTTCCGTGCTCATGTTAAATCTGTTGATCCAGACCTGTGGAAAGTGATTTCACATGGTCCACATAGACTACCAAAAGATCAGTCCAAATGGACTAACAAGTATCGATCTATGTGTGCAGAAAATCAGAAAGCACTGGAGTTAATGAAGGCCGCGACTAATCAAGCTCTTCATTCATGTTTCCTTGGTTGCAGATCTGCAAGGGATATATTGAAGATGATAAAGAGAGCCGAGAAAGAAAATCAAACGAGCTGCATGATGGCTCGAGGAAGTAAACAAAGCAGCAATCAAGAAGAGGACGATAATGATGAGGAGGTAAACCCTTTTGAGAACTATACTTTAGATGATTGGGAGAATTCGTATGCTGAGTTGCTTGAGTCTCATGATCAGTTAAGAAAACAATACAAAAAATTGAAGAAGAGTAGTAGGTCAGACAGTTTGAATTCTGATTGTAAAAATTGTGCTGAACTGAAAAATATTCATGATGCTTTTATGTCTGATATTCAAATGTTGAAAAAACAAATTTCGTTACTGAAAATTGAGAATCAAGATCATGTAAATGAGATATCTGAACTCAAAGAGAAACTCAGTTCAAATAATGATAATCAGACTCTTGTTAACTATCATGACCAGTATGAAAAATTGCTGAAAAATTTCGAAAGTGTGAACTTAGATTTAAACAAGCTGAGGTCTGAAAAAGATTCTCTCAGAAAATTCTCCAAAGAAAATGAAGAAAAATTAGAGAAACTTAAACGAGAGAATGATTTGCTGATTGAAAAATTTGATGCCATCAAATCTATAAATATGGAATTGCATAAAGATTTTGAAAAATAACAAAAAGAATTGAAGGAGTTTGAAGCTGGGAGAGAAAGCAAGGTTAACTCAGAAGATCAGAGTCTAATAAATGAGTTAATTCAAAATGATAAGCTTAAGGAAGAAAATGAGAAGTTAAAACAGATGAACTCCACTATGTCTGAGAGACTTCTAGCTTTAGAAAGAGGAAAGTCTGTTTACATAGAAGAGCCTGATAAACTGAGCAATCTGGAACAGAAAGTTGAGAAATATAAAACCGCTAACAAGGTGCTAAGTGAATGTGTGAATTGCAGTGATCAAAAGATTGCCAGTTACGAGTTACACATTACCTCTCTCGAAAATGAAATTCAAGATTTGAAGAGTTCTCTGTCTAAGTTTGTGAGTGGGCAAGAAAACCTAGACAAGCTACTAGGTGTAAAAGTCAATATCAAAAAGGAAGGGTTAGGCTACAATAATCTAAATAAAAAGGCTTTTCAGAATAAAGTAATGACATCATTTGTAAATGCTTCAAATGTAGCCACAACATCACAGGTCAAACAGCCCATTGTTCAGAAAATAGAAAAATAGGATAAAAATCCGAAAAAGACTGGAAAATAGAAAATAATCAAAAAGGGCTCATCCGTGCATGTTGATCACAGTCCTCACACACACTCACATGCATCTAAAAAAAAAATGATCTGTCATTACTGTCATAGATTCGGTCATTTGATGCAAGAGTGTAAATTGATGGATAAGGATGATATGAGGGCCGGCATAATGAATGCTAGGAAATTTCATGATAAAAATTCTTCACCTCAGAAAAAGAAAACTGAATGTCTGCACTGTGGTAAACTAGGACACAACATTACACAATGCTGGTTTTCAAATGGTAAGAAAATATCTTTTTCACATCATGCTAAATTCCCTGCAAGCCAACATGGTCTTAATAAGAATAAAGTTGTTGACAATAGAAAATATTCTACATGTTTCAATTGTGGAAAGATAGGCCACAGGGCCATTGAATGCTGGGACACTCGGGGTAGAAATGGTTTTAAAGGTAAGCATATCAGATGCTTCGAGTGTGGGAAGAATGGCCATACAATCAAGGACTGTTGGCATGTTCAGAAGAATTCTGCTAAACCCCATGTTGCAAAATTTACATGCCATAACTGTGGGAAGCCAGGCCATAGAGCTGCTGACTGTTGGATGGCTTATTTTGGTAAACAGAATTTCAATTCCGTTAACAAAAATTTTCATGCATATGCACATAGAATTCATGCTAATAAGAATGTGCATAAATCAAATCTGAAATATGCTGCATCTTGCTACTATTATGGTACATATGGTCATTCAATGAATAATTACTATTTGATGAAATCTGATGACCTTCATGCACAAAAATTGTTGAGAAAACCTGCTAGGAATGTCACTGTTAATTCAGGACCCAAGACCTCTTGGGTACCTGCTTGTGCAAGGTGAACATTGTTTTGCAGGTGTGCCTTGGGACTGAGGAATAAAGAGGGGTAAATAAGCCAAGGCACTCAAAAGAAAACCCCTTTCTGAATTTTTCAGGTAAACTCTCTGCATTTCCTGTTTTGAAATTCATTGCATATCATCTGAATTGAAAAATCCAAAAAGTGATAAATCATTGCATCTGCTAAAAGGAGTCAGTGCTTTTGCACACTTGTGCTCATGCATTATGCTTTAGAAGTGGTCACTGCATATGCATGCATATAGTTAACCGCACTGGATTTATTTTGGAAAATTCAAAAACAAGTGATTTTCTGTGCATATAGTCAGGGGCAACAAAATGCATATGTCTAGTCAACCGAAGCTCTCTAATTTAGATTGTGGTGTATGGACATCAATGCATTTAGTTAGGGGGAGTGTTTATTGCATATTTGACTTCTTGAGCCCTGATAAATTCTGATTGATTGGCTATTATTCCTCCTGAACAATCATGAGATGGGAATAAAACTTGCAATTTCTGAAAATCTGAACTGCATATGAATGTTGTTTGAAATCTGTCTATTGCATAGCTCTCTGAAAATCTAGATTGCATATAGGACTGCATGTTGAATTATCATGATTGACCACTATGGTATATTAAATAGTAAGCTACATAAAGGCAGGTGAAATCTGTCTGGAGGCTCTTACTATGTGTGAGATGGTCTTTTAGTACCATGGGTCATATTACTTGATAGGGCAGTCTGAATGTGCATGAGTCACAAAGATATATGTTCTGTTCTCATGGCAAAACATTGCATGTTTTCAGGGGAAGTTTGTTGAAGTCTTTGCATGTCTTTGCATACATGTAGTTAATTACATTGCATCTCATTACATTGAAAATGCCAAAAAGATTGATTGAATGCATATTGTCAGGGGGAGTCAATGCATTGCATGCAGATTTTTGTCAAATGCATACACTTGTCAGAATTCATTGCATGTTATCCTTGAAAATCCTGAAACTTGCCAGACCTCCTATTATCTTGCTTAATGTGCATATCCTCTTTATTGATTCTATTGATAAACCTTGATCATATCAGAAAACATTGAGCTTCAAAATCACTTATTCTTGCTGAACCTCTTCTATTAGCCATTCATGAAGATTTCAATGGGGCATGTCTAAATCACAAATCTGAAAACACTTGAACTAGGAATCTTCTATTATACGATTTTATGAATGTCTGAAATAACTCAGGTGGTTTAAGTTTATTGTATTCATTGAGTTTGACTTTAAAATCTCTTAAAAAATATCTGAATCATGTTTAATAAACTTTAACCAACTGTTTCATGCTGTGTCTTGTAAAAACTTCTGAAATCTGCACTATTAAATACATGGCTTTATTTGGTTAAGTACATGAAATTAGTATTGATTTGAAGCAAATGAGTTTTTCTGAAATGTCTAAAGGGTAAATTGTCAGAGCAATGACTTTGGTCACTGAGAAACCATGTCCAAAGGACTGTGTCATGAGGTGCCATAGTTAACTCTGCTTAAGAATGATTGATAATCAGGCAGAGCAATGGCATGCACACTGAGAAATACATCTCACTCATCAAAGAAATGATTTGTAGTGTGTCATGATGTGTAAATGCTATCTCTGTTCATATAAAGCATGACTGTTAGTTACACTAAGTGCTTAGGGATATTGGCGTCTGATCAACGTATATCCTCTAGTTACAAGGTGTACACTGAACTAGAGTGCTCGTAAAATTTGTAGCATGAAAATTTGTTGAACAAATTGTAATATTTGAATATTGATGCAAAAATCAAATTGCTATAATCCTAGATAAAATCACATGACTTCATAATTGCTTGATCTCAATACTAGTGTTTGTTATTCTGAAAGAAGTCAGTAAATTTGATGGTGTAAGAGAAAGGGAGGCTAATCAAGATATAACTATGAGGGCTTGGTTCATTTTTATTAAACCGTGACTTTAGATATAAATATAGAATTTTATTGACAAACTTAGCATACATCATGTTTAAACCATGCTGATCAATAAAATCCATTCATAAGCCCTTATAATGGAAGACTTTGAAAAATTATGTTTTGGATTTATGAGATTGATATCTCCTTGAAAATCTTGTTGAATTCCTTGTATTTGGAGCTTAGTCAAATTCTTTTCCTCACTGTCATTGATTCATCATGACCTGAACTTATCCTTGATTGCCCCTGTGGTCTCCTTCTCATTCATTGAGGGGGAGCTTCCTTGTCATATGAATCATGCTGCATAAAAATTCTTAAAGGGGGAGAATTGTCTTGCATTCATAAATTTAGGGGGAGTTCTTGCATTTCTTGTTGCATCTACATCTCTGCATTCATACCTCTTCCATGATTTTTTTTTAAAAAACAAAGGGAAAGAAATTGGTATGAGTCATATTGCTCTTTGGGGAAGAATGTGCTTTCATGTAGTTAAAGGGAAAAATGTTATATCAATCGTTTCATACCTGCTTAATTTTACTCTCTCTAACTAATGTCTTTTTGCTGAAGTCAAAGGGGGAGAATATTTTTGACTTGAGTCAGTGTGACTCATAGTGTTGCCATCATCAAAAAGGGGGAGATTGTTGTGCCCCTGTGGCTTTGATGATAGCAAACACTATAAGTCACCATATGTATGTGTGCATGAAAGACCTTGCTGATTCATTTAAGTGCATTCATATGTGTTCATGTATTTGTGAATGTATGCTTGTGAATGACATTCCCTTATATCGGTCTGACATCTGGTCGATGCATTCATGTAACAGAGTCTGCACATTGCCTGTAGACTGCACAAAGTCTGCACATTCGTTGCTGCATAGTCTCCACATCGCTGTATAGTCTACACATCCTTGGCTGCTGCACTCGCAAGTCTTTACATTGAAGTCTGTGCAGCCCTTGTATTGCATATACATTGAAGTCTATACATTCATGCACAGCAAGTCTGCATGCATTACTTTAACAAGTCTATACATCACTGCACATGCCTTCCACGAAGTCTGTACATCCCAAGCATGACATAGTAAGTGCATGCCTTCTTCGAAGTCTATACATTCTTCAAGGGAATAGTCCATGCATTGTCAAGTCTATACATTGGACTTGAGCATATAGGAAGTTTGTACATCGTCAGTGCATTTCTCGTTGAACTCTCAAGTCTATACATTGGTATCTTTACCTACGTTGCACTTGCAAGTCTGTACAACCTGTGAGGTCCGTCTCACTTAGCGTCTCATTTGGACATAAAGTCTGTACATCCACCGTCTCAGTTGAGCTTTAAAGTCTGTACATCTACAGTCTCACTTGAGCTTTAAAGTCTATACATCGTCTAACGTCTCATGTTGTGTATCTTTCAGCGTCTCATGCAAGTATGTACGTCGCATGCATTTCACACAACAAGTCTGTACACTGTCATGGTTGCTTTGATGCCGTAGCAAGTCTGTACATCCGTGCTCTTGTGCACACTTCGTGCATCAAGTCTGCACATTGTTTGCACTCGCTCAAGTCTATACAGCCAGTGTCTATACGTTGTTTGCATACTGCTTGCACACAAAAGTCTGCACATTCCTTTCTGATATGTTCATACATCATTTGTCAAGTGTGTACATTGAGGTCGCATGAAGGCATTCAAAGTCTACACATTCTCACAATGTACATACTTGCCTATATGCTGCATCTGAAGTATGTACACTACTTTCTCATATGCATTCAGAACTTCACGCCATCAAGTCTGTACATTGCATGTGTCGCAGACATAGCAAGTCTGCACTTCACAGATAAAGTCTGTACATTCGCCACCATGCATTAAGTCTCAAAGTCTGTACAGCCTTTTACATTGGACTTAAAGTCTATACATTGGCAAGTCTGTACATCGGCCTGTTCATGCATTCATCTCAAAGTCTATACATCCGATTGTTCAGCTCATGGCTAAGTCTGTACAGACAGTGCATATGTTAAGTCTATACATTCCTTAGCTTTACCTACGTTCAGAACACTAAGTCTGTACATCGGTAAAGTCTGCACATTGTTGCTTTGAAGCACGCTAAGTCTATACAGTCTTTGCATTGCGCTAACTCCATACACTACATTTGGGCATTGTTCTTCACAGCAAGTCTGTACACTGCTTTCTCATGCACGCAATCAAAGTGTGTACAGCCTGTGTTCGCATCAGTTAAGCCTATACATTTGCTAAGGCTTGTTCATGCATCATCTTCAAAGTCCATACAACGTCTGGTAGCATGCATACAAAGTCTACACATCCCCCCATAGCAAGCCTGCACATCGTTTACATAGCACAAACAAAGTCCATACAATTTGTTGCATTGCATGCACGTAGAGTCTTCACATTCCTCCTCAGCAAGCACAGCAGGTCTATACAACATCTGGTAGCCTGCACATAAAGTATGTACACTGCATGCACACTGCATCTGTTAAGTCTAAACATTGCTGCTTGATATGAAGTATATACAGCCTGTGTTCTCTTGATCGACTGAAGTAACTCTGTCTTTAACTTACAGATATCTAAGCACGTGATCCGAGGTTGGCACCTGGCACGTGATCCAAGGTGTACTCTGGACAAAGGGGGCACAAGCCCTACACACGCCCTAGCTGCTGCTGATATAAATAGAAGCGATCAAGCGAGAAGAGATTGAGACTGTGATAGAAGAAGGTAAGAGCAGCAGAGAAGCAGAAGAAGAAGAAGAAGAAGAAGAAAGAAGAAGAGTGAGCCTGAGCAGAAGAATAGAGAGAGCAGAAGAGAGATCGAGAAAGAGAAGCTGAGAGCCAGAGTGAGAGAGCAGAAGAAGAAAAAGAAAAAGAGAAAGAGAGAGAGAGGGTTCGTGAAGAAGAAGAAAAAGGATTCTTAAGAAGATCTGTTCACTGGCATTTGGATCAAATCCAAGCCAGACTTGCTCCTGCGAGAGCTACATTTTACATTGCGTTTCCAACTTTTCGATTGCTGTATTTTCATTTCTTGTTTTCCACTTATTTGATCACTGTGCTTTCTGATTCTCTGGTTAGAGATCGGTGTTCCTCTTGTGGTCTCAAGAGAAGGGAGACTTGTCTCCGGTTTGCAAGTGACAGGTTGTCACTTGTGGGTTCCCCTCCAGTTTAGAGGAAGGGAGATTCGTCTCTGGTTCTGGTCTTGTGGGTTGCAAGTCCAGGTGTTCCCTCTGGGTTTCAGAGGAAGAGAGACCCTCTGGGTTTGCTAGTGACTGGGTGTCACTAGTGGTTCCCTCCGGTTTGGAGAAAGAGGGGAGGTTGTTCCCCTGGTCAAGCTATTTGGCAGCAAGTGTTTGCAGACTGAGTCTGCTGTTCTAGCGTTAGCTAGTGGAAGCCTCACTCCGGTTTGGAGTGAGGGGTGGACGTAGGTCTTGGTGACCGAACCACCTAAAAATTGTCTGTGCAGTGTGGTTGGGTTTGTGCGCTTGTTCCTTGTCTTCTACCTCCTTCACAGGTTGTCTGAGCATTCTTATTTCTACCTGTGCAGTGGGTTGATTGCTCTCCTTTGCTTCCGCTAGTTAATTGTTTAGGCGCGCCTTATATATTTGCTCATTGGTTTAAAAGAGAATTTAACTTGTTCTTCATATTGTCTATTTTGCCTTGATAGTGTTCTAGTCTTTTATTGAGCGAAAAGTTTTTAAGGGTGGGATTCATTCACCCCCCCTCTGAATCCATTGCACCGATCCTATCAGCTACTGCCCCCAGCAGTCTTTGGCGACCCAGGGGAGTGCTCCCCGGACACCACAAGTAGTTTCTCATGGCTTGATCCACTCCTTCCCAGTCTTGATTAGGAGGAGAGGCTGGTGATACTGCCCTATCGACAACAATGGGCACATGGGTTGCAGGCTTCGCACGGGCAGCATGATAGTGACGTCGGTGGTGTCGATGGCGGGTGTTCTCCGGTGGGGCCAATGTGGCCAGTTTTGGCTGGCAGACTGGGGCCGATGTCTTGACCCGGTCTGCCTGTTGAGCCCTTGCCGGGCGAAAGGTGCTGGGCCCTGCCTGGGTTGGTGAAGTGAACCGGGCTGCCTTGGGAACCCATGCCTGCTTGGCTTTGGTCGGCCTAGAGGCCGGTTGATGCTGTGGGGCTGTGGCCGGAGTTGTGGGCGTCATGCTGCCCTTCATCTTCTCCAGTGGCTGGAAAGAGTTGCGCACTGGTACGGCGGGGATGACGTGCTCTGGGATCATCTCGGAGCGTGGTTCGGTGAGGTGCACTCGGACGGTCTTGATAACAGCAAACTTGCGGTACTGGAGAACCGACCTCGGGGTGATGTAGTGGCGTGGCCCCTCCGGAGCCTCCTCTGATGAGAGGTCGAGCCCTGGCGAGACGGGCCGACAGTTTGGTGCACATGGTGCACATTGTAGCTCAGCGTCCTCGCGGGGACGATCTCGGGTGATCCAGCCACTGGTCGGGCGGCATCAGCTTTGATGGCCCCCAGGATGGGGGAGTTGCTTTCGATCCCGTCAGACGCCTCCACGTGTAGCAGGTTCGTGAAGGCCACTCCCAAAACGTTGGGGAAGCCTATCGCGGGAGGGAAGTTCTCGAAGGTGAGGGGGATGGCCAAGTAGCCATTCCAAACATGACTTTCAACGGGCTACTGGCTGAAAGCGAGGGCCATCCTGACGTCCAGAATGCAACCTGCATTTGCAAATTGAGGAATTAGTATTACAGGAAGGGGGCCGTGGAGCCCTTAGTTCCGACAAAGAGATGAAGACTGATATCGTCCCACAGGGCATGCCAGACTTGTGGACACACTTTTATTTAAATAGTTGTTTATTCGTTTATTGGGTTTATTAGGTGCGTGGCGTGCCAGTCACAAAGTGACGATTTGTTAGGGCTTCAAAGAAACCCATGGTGCGCTCGATCTGACTTAGTCAGATGATTGTGTGGTTCATGTCGGGACTGAGACCCCCTGTGCTATAAAGGTCACATCGTCATTTACATCCCCTCAAGAGGGGAATACCCTTGATTAATTACCAGAAATAAGGGCTCCACGAACGAAAGATTACTAATTAATGCAGGAAGAGAAAGGGGATCAGGCCCTACTGAAAGCCCGTGTCGGGGGTATAAATGCTCAGATTATGTCGGTCACTGGTGGACCATTCCTTGTTTGGACCAAAGTCCATACGGAAAATGAGACGGTAACGGGGATAAATCTGTGCAAATGTCTGCCAAGAGACGACAATTTTGATACAAGGATGGACCCAGATCCCGATGAGGAGAGGGGACTCCGTTGAGATATTGGCCCAAAATGAGGTCAGACAATGACCATAGTGGGAGAAGGATGACTCCTGAAGGTGGGGCCCGACCTATGAGGACATCATTAATGTTGCTGGATCCGGGGTCCAAGGGAGACAGAGGCCATGTCGTTTTATTCATAATTACTGTCATTGTTCACCATCATTATCTCTTTTCACCTATTATTATTTCTTTGTTGATTCCCCCTTTTTATTATCACTCATGGGTCATGGACTCTTCCTTTGTTTACTATTACATCCTTTATTGTCCCCACGCTTTTGTTCTGTATATGTTTTTTTATTATTATTCTTTCATCAAAATATCTTTTTTTATCATTATTATCATATAAATTTCTCTCCTTTTATTTTTATTATTATACCCTCTTTCCTTTGGTGTGATGCTTCTGGATGCAGAATGTGCCGGAATGAGTGTTAGAGAGTGCACCGCTGGAAGGGAGATGAGTCGGGGGTGTACCACTGGGAGCAGGTGGGAGTAAGGAATGAGTGTGCCGTTGGAAGGCTGTGGAGTTGGGGAATGAATGTGCCGCTGAAAGGCTGGGGAGTTGAGGAGTGAGTGTGCCGCTGGAAGGCTGGGTAGCTGAGGAATGAGTGTGCCGTTGGAGGGCTGGGTGGGTTGAGAAGTGAGTGTGTGTTGTGTAGTGGACAGCGGATCTAGAGGGGAGGGATGAATAGATCTGCCCCTCTTTTCGCAATGCAACCCTCTATATAGCTAGTTAAAAATAATTACAGCGAAATACAACTAGCTTAGCGACGTATAAAATGATTTGCTTAGAAATATGATTTCACAATATGGATATTGAACCTAAGCATGCATCTAAAATAAATCAATCACACAATCAAACAACAACACAAATGATTTTAAGGTGGTTCGGACTGAATCCCCAGTCCTACGTCCACCCCTCACCAAATCCGATGAGGCTCCACTATTGCCACGTACTGAACCGTAAATCAGAAAGACCTCCGATTGCCTTCCTACTAACCACAGGTAGGGATGTCAACACCGCAGATCGGACAACTTCCGATTGCCTTCCTACTAACCACCGGTAGGGACGATCTTCAGTTTCAATCGTTTGTATGAAATGAAAAAGAACAAATATGAAAACACTCAATCATCAAACAAGATATAGAATATGCTCAAGAAGAAAAATCTTGTCTGAGATTGCTGGAGCTTGAGTTGGATGCTTTAATGGTGTCTTCTTCCTTGAGAGATGATCTTCCTTGAGTTGATGAAGAAGACTATGGATGAGGCTATGATCTTCCTTTTGATCTCCTTGAGTTGATGAAGAGTTTGATGCAGTTTAGATCACCCTTGAGAGCCTTGATTGCTTCTTGCTTCCTTGGAGGTTGAGATGGCTTCAGATCTAAGCTTGAATCCCTTGAATGGATGAAGAACTTCTTCCCGGAGTACTGTTCACAGCTATAGTACTCGAACTCCTCTCACCCTTGTAGCCTCCTTTTATCTCTCTTGGATTCACAAATGATCAACTAGGGTTTCTAACCCTCTTGCATGTGTTTTATAACCTTTGAATGGTCCTTAGACATCCCCCAGACCAGATCCACAATCTATGGAAGATTGGGTGGCTTTGGGGTTAAACAAATACAAGGAAAGGGGCTAGCCTCGAGGTGGAAATCGAAGTCAAACATGGCTGCATCGGGGCTGGCGGTCGACCGGAGGTAGGTGGCGGTCGACCGCTACTGAAAAACTTGCAAACAGATGATCCCTGGGAATTCCGGTCGACCGCTACTGGCTGGTGGTCGACCGCCACTGAGACTCGTGCAGACTGGGAGCTACTGGCTGGGGCGGTCGATCGCCCCTGTGCTGGGGGTCGACCGCCAGCTGGGCAGACCCCGGTTCATCCCGGGTCGGTCCGTTAACCGCTTTAGCTCCATCGCTTGAGTGCTTTAGCAGCTCGTTCATATCTGTGGCATCTCCCTTGATAATCTAAAAGGTATCAACTGAGTCTCTGACCTTGGATTCTCTTGGCTGTACTTCTTTGTGCATTGACCTTGGATGTGTGACGAGCCGAATATCACGTGTCAACTTTTGTTTGTGTTCGCATCCTTGCTTGGGCACGATCAATGAGCTTTCACTTTTGCCATCCTCACTGAATGCCTTGTCCATTCATTGGCATATCTGTCATGAACAGAACATCACATATGTTAGTCACATGAGAGTGGAAACATCAATGACTAATAGTGTTTAGCCATTATCAAAACTAAGAATACCCCAGAACTCATATGACCATAGGATGATGTCGAATGACCCCAGTGACCATAGGATAACTCAAATGACCACAGGGGCACAACATTCTCCCCCTTTTTGATGATGGCAACACTGTGAGTCATTATGTGGCAGTAATATCAAGAATGGCAATATTTATAGCAAATGCAACATATGCGACTCAAGATCCATGATAATGAGAATATGAGAATGCAGATATGAATGCGATGTAATTATGCAAACCCCATCACATACACATATGAAGACTCCCTCATCACTCATACACAAAAGTGCACAAAGGTTTCTCCCCCGTACACAATTCACTCATCCCCCAATGATAACTCACAAAGCAAGGGATGACTCACAACAAAATATTCTCTCCCCTTTGACAACGTGATAACGCAAAACTCTTACAAAGGACTCACACAAAGAATTCTCCCCCTTTGACAACATCAAAAAGAGAGGTATAAGGTAGAGAAGGGGACTAATATCTGAGAGACCAGAGCTAAATGAGAGTGGAGAGCAAGCCATTATATGCAAACCTGAAACATACCGTGAGCAACATAGATGGTTCAAAGCTAATGAAATCCGAGATCATCAACAGAGTTCCAAAAGTAGCTACATCCAAGATTTAATAGAAATGAACTAAAGGTGCATATCATGGCAGTGTTTAACCTTCCCTTGTCTTATATATCCATATTCAATAACTACAAAGGAAATAACACAAAAACTAGTATTGAGGCTAAACAATCATGACTAAAGCATAGAATTTTATGAGTGCAGCAAATTGGATTTTCAATATCTTTTAAATTTAAAGGCACATGACTCATATTTTACGAGGAATCAAGTCTAGTACATGCCTCTTAGCCGTAAGAATACACGTTGTTTAGACGCCAATATCCCTAGGTATTTAGCAAGACTGACGGTTATGCTTCAGAATGAACAGAGATAGCAAAGTCACGTCATGACATATCCAAACTCATTTCTGTGATGAGAAGATATATTTCTCCGTAATTATGCCATTGCTCTGCCTAGAGTCCAAATGAATTAAGACAGAGATAACATGGGCACATCATGACATATCATTCGTCACTTGATTTGATGACGTGACATATTTCTCCGTGCAACAATATCATTGCTCTGTCAAATTATTTTTCAGAAATTCCAGCTCATCAAGATGTTTAAAAATAATATTTAGCTCTAGAGTATTACCAAGATGGTCATGAATTTTGAATTTTCAGATATCAGGATAGTCATTCAAAGCACAATATGCAATCTCTCATTAAGGTCTATTAAAACCACAGAACATAGATGATTTCAAACAAAATATATCAGAACTACAAGGAAATCATTAAATCTGAACCATTTTCATTGAATAGACAATCATCAGTTCATATAATAGAAAGCTCTCACACCATATGTTTATCAGTCTCATGATCTCACATTCAGACTGTAAGCCATGTAAGCACAAGAAATTAAGAAAAGCACCAAGACTCCCCCTAAGGATATGCAATGAATGCACTCAAAGAGTTATGTGTGCAAGCAAGTGTAATGATAACTGTCAAGAGGAGAATGACCTGAAACATGCAGGGGTTGACATGAATTTGGCAGACATGAGATGCATAACCCAACACATGGTTGTACACTTATTTAATGTAACAGAATGAAGATAAAACATATGCATGAATGCTGCACAAGGATAACTCTCCCTTACTATATGGCCTATATTCGACAGTGACGCATGGTACTTGGCGGAGGTGAAACCTCACGCATATTGAGTGCTTCTAAGCAAGCATAACATGCCTTTCCATACATCAACATTTGATATACCATGGCCATACAAGAATGATGCTACACAAATCATGCAAGGCATCGTGAACATGCAATGCGACACCATATGCAAAATGACATATATATATATATATATATATATATATATATATATATATATAAACAATGCATGGACACAAATCTGTAAAAACACACAACTAAATTGAATAAAATCACCACTTCAATTTTTATTGGCTTGAGGTCGGCAAAGACCAAGCTCCCTTCTGAGTGTTGAAAATCTGTCATTACACAAGGGCTTGGTGAAAATATCAGCAATTTGATTTAGAGTATCAACAAAATGTAGTTCAAAATTTTTCTTACCGACCTCATCTCTAATGAAGTGATGCCTAATCTCAATATGCTTAGTCCTAGAGTGCTGGACTGGAAATTTTGCAAGGTTGATAGCACTAGTGTTATCACACAGAATCGGGACACAACCAAGATCCACTAGGTAGTCTTGGAGTTGGTGTTTAATCCACAACACTTGGGTGCCACAGCTCCCCGCAGTAACATATTCTGCCTCTGCGGTTGAGAGGGCAACCGAGTGTTGTTTCTTGGAGGCCCAAGAAACTAAACACCCGCCTAGAAACTGGCAATAGCCACTAGTACTCTTACGATCCAGCTTGCAGCCAGCGTAGTCCGCATCAGAATAAGATATAAGAGATAAATCACATGATGACGGATACCATAATCCCAAATCTTGAGTGCCGGCAAGATATCTAAGGATACGTTTGATGGCAGTCAAGTGAGATTCTCTAGGACTAGCTTGAAATCTAGCACAAAGACATACACTAAACTGGATATCTGGTCGGGATGCAGTCAAGTAAAGCAAAGAGCCGATCATACCTCTATAGATCTTTGCATCCACTAATTTACCATTTTCATCCGAATCCAGTGATGTTGTGGTGCTCATAGGAGTTGCAATAATTTTGCTGTTTGCCATGTCAAATCTTTTCAGCAGCTCTATGATGTATTTGGCTTGACTTATGAAGCAACCATCTTATCTTTGGTTGACCTGCAAACCGAGAAAGAATTGGAGTTCTCCCATTAGGCTTATCTCAAATTCGCTAGTCATGAGGTTAGCAAATTCCTCACACATTTTAGATTTAGTAGAACGAAACACAATATCATCAATATAAATTTGAACAATCAAGATGTTCTTACTTTGCTTCTTGGTGAAAAGTGTTTGATCTACCTTACCTCGTGTGTACCCTTTTTCAATGAGGAATGAGCTTAGTCTCTCATACTAAGCTCTTGATGCTTGCTTAAGTCCATAGAGTGCCCTGTCTAGCTTGTATACAAAATCTGTATGGTTAGAATTCTCAAAGTCAGGGGGCTGTTATGTTAGATGGACGCAGTCTATTACCACGGAGAGTGGATCTAGAGGGGGGTGAATAGATCTAATGTCTAATTTTATAACACAGTTGACTCTAATGCGGAATTAAAACAAGCAACTATATAGCAGTAGAAGGAACACATTGAAATCACACAACCACAGGCAATCACACAGTAGACACCGATCTTTAAGGTGGTTCGATCTCAATCCAGAGATCTACGTCCACCCCACACTCCAACTGAAATGTGGATCCTGCTGACTAACAGCTTGAACAGCTGGACTTCACAGCTTGCCAACAACTGCTGATACACAGCTTCGCTGGGCTTAACAGCTTGCCGACCAGAGGAACAGATCCTTTGCAACCGCTGGGCAATACAGCTTAGCCGTCCGAGACCTGGTCTCGCCTGCTGAGGATTACAACTTCACCTGTCTAGTGGAAACCTCCACTGCAATTGCTGCCTCACAGCATGATAACAAAAGTGTATCGAAAGCAAGAAAGACAGAAACAAACGAAATGTAAAAACAAGACGAATGTAGCTCAAGTATGAGCAGAATCAGCTCTGGTATCGGAACCAAGAGTCTGACTTACAAGATCTCTCGAAAGCTCTCTCAACTCAACTCTCTCAATCTTCTCTTCTCTCTTTCTCTTCTTCTCTCTGAATCTTCTTCTCTCTTTTTCTTCTTCTCTCTTTGGATCGTGCAGGTGCTCACTGTCTGTACTTCTCTTTTAGCTCTGGCTTCTGCTCTTTCGATCTATCTTCTTCTGAAGCAGAAGAATTCCTTTTATACCAATAGCTATTCGAAGGGCGTGTGGCATTTGAATTCCCGCCCAATGATTTGGACCACGTGGCAGCATCTCGTCTTGTTGCTGTACACGTGTCGCACTCTGAGCACCTCGTCTAGCCTTGGATCACGAGCCAAGTCATCAGTCTCTGCACATAGTCCCTGTCAGACATTTGAAAGGAATTATCAGTTTAAGGGTTAACTGATGTACAGACTATACATAGACAGAGCTGAAGCAATGTATAGACTTCATGAAGCAGGACAATTGCGTTGTACAGACTATGTGAAGACAAAGCTGAAGCAATGTATAGACTTCATGAAGCAGAGCTGAAGCAGTATAGACTCAGTGAATGCGAAGCAATGCAGTGTTCAAACTCTATGAATGCGAGGCTATGCATTGTACAGACTATGTGAATACAGTGCTATGGCCTGTACAGACTCTACGCATGCAGGGCTTATGCCATGTTCAGACTTTGTGAATACAATGCTGTGCAATGTATAGACTCTGTATATGCAGAGCTTAAGCCCTGTACAGACATCAAATATGCAGAAGTAAACGTGCATCAATGTGTAGACTTAGCAAAACAAAGTGTGAACAAAGCAACACAATGTGCAGACTTCGTGCAGTGCATGAATACAGTGTATAGAGTTATGAGTGCAATGAGTGTTCAAGTGATGTACAGACTTTGAGTTGAACAATGCATAATGCCTATGGGAATGTATAGACTTAGACGTAGGTAAAGATACTGATGTTCAGACTTTGTGCAATGTATGGACTTAGTGTGTGCGAGCCTGCTGCAGCCAGTGTACAGACTTTGAGTGCTGTGCAATCATGCTAAGATGCAGTGTATAGACTTTATGCGAGCATGATGCAGCCAGTGTACATACTTAGACCTGCGTGCATGCAATGCGTTGTATAGACTTGCCCATGGCTGTCTAGACTTTACATGCGTGCTTATAGCAACGTGCAGACTTTACAGACACTGCGTTGTGCAGACTTTGCGTGCCACAATGTATAGACTTGGTGGCGAGAGACTTACACAAAGACGCTAAGTGAGACGGTCCAGTGTATAGACTTAGTGTTCACTTGAGACGCTGACTGAGACGATCTCATAGGCTGTACAGACTTGTGCTGTGCTGTAAGATGCCATTGTACACACTTGGTGTCTGTAGATTCTAAGAAATCCACTTAGAACAATTAAAAGGAAAAGAAAATGAATAGAAGAATGGGAAAAGAGGGAGAAAAGGGGAGCATGAGAGGATGCTAAGGGGAATGTGATCGCCAGAGACGCGAGGGCCTCAAAGGATATAACAAATAATCAATGGAGGGATCGCGATATAAATACCTTAAATGTGGGGGAGATTGTGAGTGCACCTTCTCTTTCTATCGGCCGGCCGATGAAGAGAGTTTTCCTTGATTGATTACCCTTGCAAAATTAACAAACACCAATAAACAAACATGGATTAGAAACCAAGATGTGTAGCATCAAATCCAAATGTAAATATGGACATAGAAAGCATGGATATGAACACACCTTATTGGTGTTTGGCCTTTAAACCCCTATGCAAAAGGGTAGGTAAAAGATGATGTATGATGAAGAATAGAGGGAGATGTGCAAGTGTTGCACTATGGAGATGTGCTAGAGTGCACAATAGGGGAAGATCTCAATAAAGAAATAAAAGAAAAAATGATATGATGCATGCAATTAACTAAAGCAAAAATAAGAGATAGGAGGGGAAAGCTTAGTGGTTTTCTCCAATTTGGCTTCAAGCTAGGATGAAGATCTTCAATGGAGGAAGAAGATGATGTAGAACTCCATGGATGTAGAGGCTTCGAATCTTCAATAGAGGAAGAAGAACTCCATGGATGAAGCTTTTAGGTGCATGGGAGTCTTCCTCCTTGAACCTTTGGTCCGGCAGCACCTCCTCTTGAATTGATCTTGATGTTTTTCACAAGGGAGAGAGAGATTCTATTTATAGGGTTGAAATTCGGAATTAATTCCAAGGGAAATTAGGAAAACATGTTTTAGTGGGATTTGGAATGAGATAAACATTAGGCAAGTGTCCCTTCAACATTGGAAAGTCATAGGAACCCTTTCCCAAGTGAAAAGGAGGTTAAATGAGGAAAGGAAGGGAAATTCAGAATTAATTCCAAGAGAAAACAAGAAAACATGTTTTAGTTGGATTTGGAAGAGATAAACCTTAGGCAAGTGTCCCTTCAACCTTGGAAAGTCATAGGAACCCTTTCCCAAGTGGAAAAGGAGGTTAAATGAGGAAAGGAAGGGAAATTCGGAATTAATTCCAAGAGAAAATAAGAAAACATGTTTTAGTTGGATTTGGAAGAGATAAACCTTAGGCAAGTGTCCCTTCAACCTTGGAAAGTCATAGGAACCCTTTCCCAAGTGGAAAAGGAGGTTAAATGAGGAAAGGAAGGGAAATTCGAATTAATTCCATAAAAAATTAGAAAACTTAGTTTTGGTAGGATGGAAAGGGGGATCCTTCCTCCAAGTGTCCTTTCAATATTAGGAAGCCATAGGAACCCTCTCGCAAGTGAAAAAGGAGTGTAAGTGAGGAAGGGAAGGGGTGCTGATGGAGTTCGGAATTGAACAAGAATTGACGACCTTGGTCAAGGCGTTAATTGAAATCACGACTGGGACAAAGGCGTTAATTCACGGATTTAATTTTAGCAATAAAAACTTTCTGTATTTAAAAATGATGAAGAGACGCCTGAGGGAGAGGCGTTATTTAAAAACACGACCCAAGGAGGGTCGTTAATTCTTATTTTTCTGTTTTGGAAACCAGAAAATTCCAGAAACTGACGCCTTTGCCTCTAGTCGTCCTTTCTTCAAAACGCGCCTCAGACCAGGCCGTTAATTAAAACACGCCCCACTTCAAGTCGTGAAATCCAAAAAATAGAGAAAACTGCCCAAAAAATCCAGAAAAATAGGGAAAAATAAGAAGAGGGAAAAAAAGGGAGAAATCCAAGAAAATTGGGGAAAATAACTCAAACAAAGTTAATTGGAGGGTCAAATTGGGGCATTACAAGGTAATACGAGATGCACTCACAGTAACGTCAATTTTGGCGTGTCTACAGCTGCCCCGCCTTGGCGTCTGCTTTGCAAGGAAGCAGAGCAAACTGAAAAGTAGATGCCAAGGTGTGATGAGACACGCAATCAACATCACTTGATGAGAATGAAATCAAAAGCTCGAGATGAAGCAATCCCGGAAATTCAATGAAATCAACGATGTTTGGATAAGAGGAGGAGTGTGCACGCGGGCACGAAGGAGAATGATCAACTTCCAGCGCGGTGGAAGTACCCCAGGTCACAAACCTGTAGGTTTCACCATTGGGGAGCGGTTACCAGCCAATGTGGACGTGCTGCAGCCAAGGTGGATCAAAGTAAAAGGATTGAGATAAGATGATAGAAATCCAAACAAGGAGCTTTCGAGAAAATGACCCAAAACAGTGACAAAACGAACTGAGGATTCCATCAGCAATGAATATCTCATATCTGGAAAGATTAAGATCAATTTGACTCTCCAAATCAGCTTATCAGAATGATTTTCCAAAAATTATTTCAAACTCCTATATGAATGCATGCTGGGTTTAAAAGAAAAAATTAAAACAAATGAAAATATAAGATAATCAAGGATAATATTGTTAAACTGCCAAGACTGGGTCAAGAAACCCATTCTGCGAGCCGATACTAAGCCGAAGCCCGTTTATCCACGCATCAACTCGCAAAAGGGAACCATCGTCCCCAGTCTTGGACGGCTCAACGGCCTATCCGTGTGACTAAGACTCCTCTGGAATCATCATTATTTTTGATGAAGGGGAACTCAAATCCCAGATTTACCAAAGTCACAAGGTCCTTGATATAATCTAGTAGCGTATGTAACATATAGTAGAATGCATACAGGGGGGATGGTGATAGCAATGAGCATGGGGGAACTGAGAAATGAGGTGCAAGCACCGTGGGGCTTGGATGATGATGCCCAGTCGGTGGGACCAAGAGCTTCTTCCTGCGCTCAAAGATTCATCAGCCAAGATATAAAAGATAACAAGCAATGAATAAGGCATTTAAGCATAGCAAGCATAGCATGAATCAAAGCATCAATAGCATGTATGTATCATATCATGAATAGCATTCAAGTGTGCACAGCGTGAAAGGCATGAATAACATAGATAGCATCATTAAAGCATAGATAGCATAGCATCATTGTTTGTCGTTTGTCATGAGGATGACAACTTGGCTAATCAAGATTTGGAGTTGAATGATCAAGATCTGATAATGCCCATCGGCGGAGTGATCAGCAAGATTTGATAAAAAAGATTTGGAGATGAATAATCGGAGTAATGCGTAGCAAATTATGAAGATGTGATCAATTGTGAACATGGGAAGAATCAAAAGGTAGATGGCAATGAATGGAGAGGACTCATCCCGTGCTCTTGGTCCTTGCAAAGTTGTTGTTCCTGCAAAAGCACCATCAGAAAAATACAATGCAATTTTTTTGGATTTTGAAATATACAAATTTTTTATGAGTTTTGAAAATATTTGAATTTTTATGTGGATTTTGAAAAATATTTGAATTTTTATTATGAATTTCAAAAATATTCAATTTTTGTTGGATTTTGATCAGGAAATATTCAATTTTTTTTGGATTTTGGCTTAGAAAATATTAAAATATTTTTTTTGGATTTTGACTTAGGAAATATTCAAGTTTTTTTTTCTTTTGATTTTTTTATTTTTTTTTGTTTAGACATTGTTAATGCAGCATCAAATGGTGTTTTTGAACCACTGGCTAGGGGTCCTTGTTCCTTCCCCTTTCGCTAAAATTACCTAAAGCCGAGCGTGCATGGAAGGGTGGCGCCCTATAACCGACTGCCCTTGATTAACGGTGCTCCTACCAAGGCCATACCCGAGAAACATTCGGTCTTAGAGGGAGAAGAGAAGAATAATTGAGGATAAGCTTTATGCAGGATGGGAGATGTCGGGACTTGAATTCCTTCCAAGGTGTTTCCCCTCAAAGAGGTAGTCTGTTGTGCCGGGGCTTTGTGCCTTTGATTTTTAGACCCTTGACATGCATACGACCAGGGTTTTCCCTGCGGGGACTTTGCCACTCTTGACATGCCATAATTCATAATTTTACTTTTATCAAAATTTTGACTTGATTTTCATAATAGCCCTTTTGGCGAGATGTATATCATGAAAACTCATGAAAACTCATATTGATTTTGGGTCAAGACTGCCCCTATTTGAGACTCCTCTCGTATTGGGGATTACCCTGGGTGGGTCATCTCACCCGTCAACCTCTTGCCCCTGCATTCGGCCGAGTGAAGAAGAGAAAAGACTTTCAGATATACTCATGGCATGGCCAAAGTAGCAACAATGTTTAACCAAAGGAGCCGGCTAAGGACGCCGTGAAGTGTGTGGAATGCCCAGCTGAAGGTTACTCTTAACAAGCAGAGAGAGAACGTTGAATTCCCAGCGTGGGGTTTTTATTACCAAAGGTGCTGCAAAAATAAGCCTAAAAGACTGTTTTGAGAATGATTTAGTAAAGATAAAGATTTGACCTAGGATAAAGGTCTTGACTACCACTCTTAATCTTGTTAAGAAGCACTTTATTTTGAAAATCATCGTGAAGCAATGAGATAATGATATCATGAAATGAGTACTTACGCCAATATGTTACCTTGCAACCTTTGTAGAAGCAACTGTTAGAGGCGAGGTTGATCATCGTGGGATAGTCCTCTTTGGCAGTCAAAAGGATTGGAAGCAAAGGGTTTGAAAGTGGCTTAACAAGAAGGAGTGGTGCCAAGACCAGACTCAGACGAATAAGGAAAAAAGGAAGAGAGGCGAGGGCTAGAACTCCCTCACTAAGGTGTGGAGACCCTGATCACATGAAAGGTCTACAGAAGAAGCGGAGAATTAGAAGGAGGAGTGAGGACTAAAGCCTCGAAAGCAGTGAGAGAATGGGCAGATGCCCAAGGCAGTGGATGTGGAAGAAGTTGGGTCGGACCCAGGATTAGGGGGAATCAGAAGAAGAAATTGATAGATGGAAAGAGGCGGATCTGGAGGGTCTGGGAGTAAAGGAGGAGAATCGTGATAGGAGGAATCATCCGGAGGCTCCGGAGGGATAAGATATCGAAGGACGCGGTGCCCAGGGAAGAAATAGGGAAAAAGATGATGGAAAAGGAGGAAGAAAATGAAGGATGTGATGTCCCGGAGGAGCAGAAAGATGAATCGGAAGAAAGATGGAGGGTCCGGAGGTTCCGGAGGAATGAGATGCCGAGGGACACGGTGCCCAGGGAAGAGTGGATGAAAAGGATCAGGAGGGTCTGGAGGTTCCGGAGGGAAATATCGAGGGACGCGTTGCCCTCGGAATGGAAAAAGATGATAGAAAAGGAAGAAAAGAATGAAGGACATGATGTCCCGGAGAAGCAAGAGGATGAATTGGAGGAAAGATGGAAGGTCCGGAAGTTCCGGGGGTAGAAAATGGAAAGGGGCGTCATGCCCAAGGGATTGAGAGAGGGGTGAAGGATCTGGAGGTTCCGGGGGAAGAAGATAGAAAAGGGCGCGATGCCCTGGGAGAAAGTCCGGAGGTTCCGGAGGAAGAAGACGGAAAGGGGCACGATGCCCAGGGAGAATCAGTAAGAAGCCCTGAAGATCTGGACTTGAGGGTGTGTAGGGGCGCGATGCCCAAAGAGCAGGATCTGGAGGTTCCAGAGGAAGCAAATATCGAGGGACGTGATGCCCAAGGAGGACGGGTGAGAAATTCGGGGAGTGCGGATGCAATAGTTGAAAAGGGGCGCGATGCCCTGAGGGATGATTGGAGGGGACACAATGCCCGGTGAGTGTAAGAGGACCTGGAGATCCCGAAGATAGAGGCGGAAGATATGGGAAACGTGGGGGATCCGGAGATTCCGGAAGGCGGGGAAGATACGGGTTTTGAAACTCGGAAAAGAAGAAGTGTAAATGCATGTGGATGCAATAGAAGGGATGCGATGAATGCATGGATGCAACAGAATGCATGAGATGAAAAGAATATGACGAACATGAAGGGCGAGAGGATGAGATCCTCCTCTTTACCCTTGGAGTGGCCCATGAAGAAAATGTGACAGACAAGAATGTGGATGGAGTTGAATAGAAGGTGGATAAAATAGTGGAAGGCCCTTTAGCACCAAGATAACCGCCCCTCCATGGCAGTGAAAGTGTATAGCCAATTGGCCCAATGGATGAAGCTTCAATGGTAAGTGACAACTCCCTTGAAGAGTGAAAAGTAATAGTGTGAGAGAGTTGAACAGTTGGGATAGGAAGCATTGTGTTGCCCAGGGTTGTGGCGTATATGGAGTGTTGAATAGAATAGGCATTCGCCCCTTGTATGGAAGAAAAGGTTCAAGATTTGAAAGTTGGAACAAGGGGTGCCCTTCCCGGCCTTTGGGCACAAGCCTACATGGCATCAAAGCTTGACATTCTCTCTTAGTGAGCAGTGGCGGCGACTTGGCCTCTTCGACCATGCTTGGCACAACAACCCGGATTGGCATCCGGCAAATAAACTCTTGCATCTTGAATAGCTCGGCCGTAGCCAAATCCTTCTTGCCCAGCTCTTGATCATCTTCGGTACAAGTACTTGCAGAAGCACTCCCATTCCGAGTAGTAAAGGGGGGTGAAGCGGAGGCGAAAGGCTCCATAGTTGGTGATGGTGTAATGGAAAGTGTTGGAGAAAGGATGAGTGAAGTGGAGATTCAAACACGTCGAGCTTCCCCTTTGCTCGGAGACAGTTGGGGTTGGCTCGAGTGCAAAAAGAGACAGATTCTGCTCAGGATTAACCATGGGTAAAGGTGAAGGGTTAAGTGGTGGAATAGGAGTGGCTAGGTTTGGGGTTAAAGGTGTAATGGAGGGCCGAGGTGGCGGTAATAGGAGGTTAGCTGATGAAGTGGAGGCTAATGGTATAGCAGGTGGAGGTTTAGCGGAGGCCGGTGCTGTGGAGGCTGATGGTATAGCAGGAGGTGTAAAAGTATAAGGTTTGGTCCGGAGGAAACGCCGGATGGGGCGAGCGGTGTCTGGGGTAGGAGACATGTCTTGGTGCGCCGACATGGGTGATTGGAGTATTGATCCCTCGTCATAACACCAATAAGTCTTAGAAGCGGGGGTTATATTAAGGACGATGGCATCGTCTTGAGCAGGGGGTTCATCCAGTGGTAGCGGAGGGAGAGAAAAAAGAAAGAAAACTCGGAAGGGATGCCTGCAGAGCTTCATCATCATGTGCCGTCTTGAATTCTTCAATTGCCGGTTCTTCATTATCGAGTTCAAGTGGATGCCATGGTGGAGATGTATTAGTAGGTGGTGGAATGTAATGGTATTGCAGATGATGTGGTGAATGCAAGTGTGAATGTGTAGGCGGAGGCGGAGGGCCATATGAATGAACGGGGTGAATGGGTGGAGGATGGACATCGTCCACTTGAACGTTGAAATCTGCCGGCTCTTGCTTGCTTGAACTGTCGACGCCGTAGCCGTCTCTCCTATCCTTCCAATCTTTCTCCATCTTTGTAATGTCATTTAGAGCCGCATAAAGGGGATTAACTGGAGTAGGAGGAGCGGGCAGTGGGCTCGTAACCCTCTTTAATTGTTCCTCCAACAAAGTGACTTTGTCGAGAAGAGTTCGTTGGAGGGGTGTGACTTGAGCAACAGAGGGTCGGCAGGGCCTTGAAGGAGGGGCCGCACAAAAAGGCCGTGGAAGGGGATTAATGGGATGACCCATAGAAGAACCCGGATGGGCCGGGTTGCAAGGAATAAATGGGCCTTGGGGCCGTGGTGGAGGAGGAATAAAAGGAGGCGGGTGACGGGCCACCCGAATAGGGGTAGGTGTGGACGAAGGAGGCGGGTATTGGACCACCCGAGGAGAAGTGTGAATAGGAGGAGATGGGTGATGGGCTACCCGGGTAGGAATGTGAATAGAGGAGGGAAGTGGGTGATGGGCCACCCGCGTAGGATTGGAAGGAGGATGAGGGGAATGAGGTGCACCCTCAACAACGGCCTTAAGGGCTTGGATTTGTTGAGGGGTGAGATGATCTAATGCATGCAAGATCTGGGAGACCTTCTCATCTTCGGGAGGAGACGGTCCCGTAGGAGTAGTGGCTCGCGATTGAGGCGAGGGACCATGGGATTGGATATTGCCCATGGGTGGGGCAAAACCGTGAAGATGAGGGCGTGGTCCCTTTAAAAGATTATGGTGAGAGTTGTGATGAATATGTTGAAATTGAAGGGAATAAGATGTGCTAGGCTGATCACCCTCATGAACATTAATTGAGTTAAACATGTTGACTTTCTTATCAAGGTATCCCAAACAATTCAATGTGCAATCAAAACAGCTCACATAGATAGCAAACAAGCTAGGATGGGGTTACCTTTGATTTCTTTTATTTGAACCTTGGCAAATTAATTGATTTTATGCAAATTGATGTGATCACTCAAGGGGGGAACCTAGTTTCAAATGTGGTTTTCTCCGATGCCAACTAGGAACACTCTCTCACCATGCATAGGCCAACTAAACCCGGGACTTCAAAGGTACAACCTGCCCAGCGTCCGTGAGGGAATCCACGGGTGCGGGGACTTATGGAGGCTTGGTTTAGGAATTTTCGGTCCAATGAGACGGAGTGCTCAATGGAGGGTCCTTCCTTCACCAAGAGGGTGGTGTGACTCCTAAAAGTGTGGGGAGAGGAGGTCTCCCAAACCAATGCAAGGATGAATGCAGCAGACAGTATCAAGCAGATAACAACACAGAACAAAAAAAATGACGACCTGGGAAGGGTCGTTACATCCATAAATCGCGTCTGAGCGTCAGTCGCTAGTCACTGTAAAAGTGCAAGCAGAGTAAAATAGCGCCTTAGGGTGAGGCGCTTTCTCTAGAATGGACGCCCGGGAGCAGGGGCGTCAAATGGCAGTAATCAGCACGAATAAACAATGATAATAAAAATGACGCCTTACAGTAAGGCGCTATTCAAGTGAAAGACGCCTTGATGTGAGGCGTTATACTGATAAAAGACGCCTCTGAGAGGGGCGTTAATTACTTCAATACTTCAACGGCCATAGGGCTCAAACAGTGGAAAATACCGACAGAAATGAAAAACACTCACAATCTCAGTATAAGAATCATGGCAATCAAACATGACAAGGGATATAGCATGCTCATCATTTTTTTTTAAAAAAAAGAGATGGATAAATGGAATTTCTAAAAACCTATCAAACTGACAAATCACATAGGGAGAGTGCTACATGGAGCACAAAGGGAGACGCACCGTGGGTGCAAAAGGGGAGATGGCACACGTGGGTGCCCAAGGGGAAAGGGTAATCAAAAGAAAAATGAAAGGATTCCCACCGTGATCGCCAATTTGTAGATTCTAAGAAATCCACTTAGAACAATTAAAAGGAAAAGAAAATGAATAGAAGAATGGGAAAAGAGGGAGAAAAGGGGAGCATGAGAGGATGCTAAGGGGAATGTGATCGCCAGAGACGCGAGGGCCTCAAAGGATATAACAAATAATCAATGGAGGGATCGCGATATAAATACCTTAAATGCGGGGGAGATTGTGAGTGCACCTTCTCTTTCTATCGGCCGGCCGATGAAGAGAGTTTTCCTTGATTGATTACCCTTGCAAAATTAACAAACACCAATAAACAAACATGGATTAGAAACAAGATGTGTAGCATCAAATCCAAATGTAAATATGGACATAGAAAGCATGGATATGAACACACCTTATTGGTGTTTGGCCTTTAAACCCCTATGCAAAAGGGTAGGTAAAAGATGATGTATGATGAAGAATAGAGGGAGATGTGCAAGTGTTGCACTATGGAGATGTGCTAGAGTGCACAATAGGGGAAGATCTCAATAAAGAAATAAAAGAAAAAATGATATGATGCATGCAATTAACTAAAGCAAAAATAAGAGATAGGAGGGGAAAGCTTAGTGGTTTTCTCCAATTTGGCTTCAAGCTAGGATGAAGATCTTCAATGGAGGAAGAAGAGGATGTAGAACTCCATGGATGTAGAGGCTTCAAATCTTCAATAGAGGAAGAAGAACTCCATGGATGAAGCTTTTAGGTGCATGGGAGTCTTCCTCCTTGAGCCTTTGGTCCGGCAGCACCTCCTCTTGAATTGATCTTGTTATTTTTTCACAAGGGAGAGAGAGATTCTATTTATAGGGTTGAAATTCGGAATTAATTCCAAGGGAAATTAGGAAAACATGTTTTAGTGGGATTTGGAATGAGATAAACATTAGGCAAGTGTCCCTTCAACCTTGGGAAAGTCATAGGAACCCTTTCCCAAGTGAAAAAGGAGGTTAAATGTGGAAAGGAAGGGAAATTCGAAATTAATTCCAAGAGAAAATAAGAAAACATGTTTTAGTTGGATTTGGAAGAGATAAACCTTAGGCAAGTGTCCCTTCAACTTTGGAAAGTCATAGGAACCCTTTCCCAAGTGGAAAAGGAGGTTAAATGAGGAAAGGAAGGGAAATTCGGAATTAATTCCAAGAGAAAATAAGAAAACATGTTTTAGTTGGATTTGGAAGAGATAAACCTTAGGCAAGTGTCCCTTCAACCTTGGAAAGTCATAGGAACCCTTTCCCAAGTGGAAAAGGAGGTTAAATGAGGAAAGGGAGGGAAATTCAGAATTAATTCCATAAAAAATTAGAAAACTTAGTTTTGGTAGGATGGAAAGGGGGATCCTTCCTCCAAGTGTCCTTTCAATATTAGGAAGCCGTAGGAACCCTCTCGCAAGTGAAAAAGGAGTGTAAGTGAGGAAGGGAAGGGGTGCTGATGGAGTTCGGAATTGAACAAGAATTGACGACCTTGGTCAAGGCGTTAATTGAAATCATGACTGGGACAAAGGCGTTAATTCACTGATTTAATTTTAGCAATAAAAATTTTCTGTATTTAAAAATGATGAAGAGACGCCTGAGGGAGAGGCGTTATTTAAAAACACGACCCAAGGAGGGTCGTTAATTCTTTTTTTTTTTGTTTTGGAAACCAGAAAATTCCAGAAACTGACGCCTTTGCCTCTAGTCATCCTTTCTTCAAAACGCGCCTCAGACCATGCCGTTAATTAAAACATGCCCCACTTCAAGTCGTGAAATCCAAAAAAATAGAGAAAACTGCCCAAAAAATCCAGAAAAATAGGGAAAAATAAGAAGAGGGAAAAAAGGGAGAAATCCAAGAAAATTGGGGAAAATAACTCAAACAAAGTTAATTGGAGGGTCAAATTGGGGCATTACAAGGTAATACGAGATGCACTCACAGTAACGTCAATTTTGGCGTGTCTACAGTGTCCACTTGAGACGCTCAGTGAGACGGACCAGTGTACAGACTTATGCTGTTCTGCATGATGGCAGTGTACACACTTGGTTAAGACTATCTAGACTCTGCATGCAAGCAATGGCGATGTATAGACTTGCTAACACACTGGTGTACAGGCTTTGCTAGCCACAATGTGCAGACTGCACGATGTATAAACTTACAAGTCCTACGTAGGTAAAGATGCCAGTGTATAGGCTTGCGAGAATATAACGTAGGTAAAATATACCAATGTATAGACTTGCTAGTTGCAACGTAGGTCAAGATACCTAATGTACAGACTTGGTAGTGTGCATGCCACAATGCAGTGTATGGACATGAGTGTGCGTGCAGTGCTGCAACCGATGTATGGACTTGTGTTGACGCTGTAGGACAACTGCCAATGTATAGACTTCACAAGTGCAAGCAATGCCGCAATGTATGGACTTTGAACTTGTGCATGCAATGTATAGACTTGCTACCCTGCGAGTCATGCAGTGTATGAACTTACTGTGCCTGCGACGACTGTGATGTACATACTTGCTAGCCTGCGAGCCATGCAGTGTATGGACTTGCTAGCCTGCGAGTCATGTGATGTATGGACTTAATGTGTCTGCTGTACAAGCAATGTCTAGACTTAAGAATACATGGATGAATAAACTGAATAGACTTGTGACTCATACTGATTGCTATCATCAAAACTATAGATCATCAAAACTACAGGGGCACAACAGGGGCTGCTCAACATAGACTTCTTCTTTGATCAAGCCATTCAAGAAAGTACTTTGACATCCATTTGATACAGTTTTATTCTAAGGGAGCATGCAAAGGCAAGTAAAAATCTGATGGCTTCAAGTCTAGCAACTGGGACATAAGATTCATCAAAGTCTACCCCAAACTCTTGATTATACCCTTGAGCCACCAATCTAGCCTTGTTTCTTATTATCTTGCCATCCTCACTTAGTTTGTTTCTAAAAACCCATTTAGTGCCTATGATAGATTGTGATGAAGGTCTAGGAACAAGATGCCAAACTTTATTTCTCTCAAACTGGTTTAACTCGTCTTGCATTGAATTTATCCAGTTTTTATCCTTTAATGCTTCATCAATATTTTTGGGTTCAAGCTGAGAGACAAGAGCAAGTTGATCTAATTCTTCCACAATTTTAAAATGTGACCTTGTTCTAGGTGGGTCATTCAAGCTACCAATGACATTTTCTAAAGGATGATCCTTAAGAATTCTAATGTTTGTAGAATCATTACCTTCTCCTGGAATTTGATTCCTTACATTGCTTGATTCAGCTCGGTCACCATCTTCTTTTGTTTCTTCCTGTGGAGAATCACTCTTGTCCTTCATGCTTAGGAATTCCCCATCTTCATCGTTTTTCCTGTAAGAGTTATCATTGTTAGAATCATCATGATATTCATTAAAGGAAATATGGGATGATTCTTCCACAGTTTGACTCTTAATGTTATAAATTATATAAGCCCTAGATCTATCAGAATATCCAAGGAATATACCTTCATCGCTCTTGGGCTCGAATTTATCTAAGTCTCTTTTGTCATTATTGTGGATGAAGCATTTTGACCCAAACACTTTCATATGTGTGAGAGAGGGTTTTTTACCTTTCAACAACTCATAAGGAGTCTTTTTGGTGTGTGGCCTTACCATAGAGCGGTTGATAATATAACATGCCGAGTTTACCGCTTCAGCCCAAAACCTCCTTGGAAGTTGCCGTTCAGCAAGCATGGTTCTTGCCATCTCTACAAGTGTTCGGTTTCTCCTTTCAACTACACCATTTTGCTCCGACGTTCTTGGTGAAGAAAATCGGTGTGAAATTCCCTCAGCCCTGCAAAGATTATAGAAGTCAGCATTTTCAAATTCACCACCATGATCAGGTTGTATCTTGGAAATTTTAAACTCACCGTCCTGCTTTATCTTCATGTAGAGTGCCTGAAACTCATCAAAAGCATCATTTTTATGTGTGAGAAAGAAAACCCATGTGAACCTAGAAAAGTCATCCACCAAGACGTATCCATATTTTCTACCACTTAAGCTAGCAGTTTTGGTTAGACCAAACAAGTCCATATGAATTAGCTCGAGTGGTTTGGATGATGTATTTTCAGATCTTCCCTTGAAAGATTTTCTTGTTTGTTTACCTAGGGCACATGCATCACACAACTTATTTTCTTGTTTAAATGATAATTCAGGCAACCCTTTCACCATTGAATGCTTTAACAATTTATGTAAGACATTGTAGCTAGCATGTCCTAGTCTACGATGCCATAACCATGTAATTTCAGATTTTGGTGCAGCAAAACAAATGTTTGAATAAGCAGGATCATCTAAGTCAATCATATAAACATTGTTGACTCTCTTACCAGAAAATTTTACCTTGTCAGATTTTGGTTCAAAGATTTTACATTCATGAGAATCAAACAATACTTTATGACCTTTATCACATAATTGACTTATGCTGAGTAAGTTATATTTTAAACCTTCAACTAACAGCACATTTCCAATGGACTTGGAGAGGTTCTTACCTACATTACATGTTCCAATGATTTTTCCTTTGTTGTTTATCCTTCAATTCTTTTTGTAAGTTTTCAATATTTTGCAGGAGTTGAATGTTGACTTGTTTGACAGATTCATACTTTTCATTGCTCAATTTGCTGTCTTTTTCATAGGTTTGCATTTTTAGCTTCATGCTATCAATCTCAATTTTCAAATCTTCATTTTCAGTTTCCAAGTCAGCCATTTCTTTTCTTCATTCCTCCAAGTTCTCAATCATTTTCTTAAGATTTTCAATTTCAGTTTCAAGTAGAGCATTCTTATCATTCATATCATGATCATGCACAAATGAGTTAATTTTCTTTTTCAATGATTTATTCTCCTTTTTGTACATTTCATATTTTTTCATGAGTTGTATATATGCATCCTCCCAATCATCAATTGTATAATCTTCAAATAGAGAATTTACCTCAGTTTCTTCATCACCTTTGGCCATAAGACAGAGATCTTCTTTTTCTTTGTCCGAGGAGCTAGTTTCGTCATCACTTTCATCTTCACCGCTCCATGTGGACACTATGGCCTTGTTCTTCTTCTTGCCCTTCCATTTGTCGACTTTTCTGAATCTGTCGGGACATTCATTCTTGAAATGTCCTGGTTTATTGCAAGAATAGCAAATGATTTTATCAGATTTCTTAGAGTTTTCAGAATTAGATTTGAAACCATTTCTTACCTTTGACCTTCCTCTCATGAAGCTCTTACCTTCCTTTCTCATAAATTTTCTGAACTTACATGTGAGCATGGCTACGTCATCCTCATCTCGCTCACTTGTCGAATCCTCACCTTCATCAGAAGAGCCTTGACCGATGGGTCCTGCTTTAAGAGCTAGGGGCTTTTTCTTAGGCACATCAGCCTCTTTGTTCTTAAGGTTGATCTCATAGGTCATTAAAGACCCAAAGAGTTCATCTACCTTGGTAGTTACGAGATCTCTTGATTCTTCAACCACGGTAGCCTTTGTGTGCCATGCGAGAGTCAATGATCTAAGAATCTTTCTTACAATTTCCTGTTCTGAGTATTTCTTTCCCAAATCGGTTAGACTATTACTAAGCACAGTTAACCGAGCATACATATTCTGAATTGACTCATCAGGCTTCATGCGGAACATTTTATATTCAGAAACTAAAATGTTAGCTTTTGTTTCTCGTACCTGAGAGGTTCCTTCGTAGATTACCTCTAACTTATCCCACATTAGTTTTGCAGATCCGCAGGTAGCCACTCTTGAGAATTCAACTGGATGGAGTGAGCATTGCATGATGTGTTTAGCACTCCAGTTGACAGTGGATTGCCTTATTTGTTCTTTGGTCCACAAGTCCTCATCATCCGGTAGCTTATATGGACCTTTGCTGATCACTGGCCAAAGTTCGTAGTCTTGGGCGCGAATGAACACCTGCATACGATATTTCCAATAGGGATAATTAGCTCCAGTAAAATAAGGAGGCATGTTCACAGAATGTCCTTCGGGTAGAAAACCCTTGGACGCTGATCCACCAATTCCCTCAAGGTCGTTGGACCCCATAATGAGAGATTAGGCTCTGATACCACTTGTTGTGTAGTGAACAACGGATCTAGAGGGGAGAGGTGAATAGATATGCCCCTCTTTTCGTAATGCAACCCTCTATATAGCTAGTTAAAAATAATTACAACGGAATACAACTAGCTTAGCGACGTATAAAATGATTTGTTTAGAAATATGATTTCACAATATGGATAAATCAATCACACAATCAAACCACAACACAAAGGATTTTAAGGTGGTTCGGACTGAATCCCCAGTCCTACGTCCACCCCTCACCAAATCCGGTGAGGCTCCACTATTGTCACGCACTGAACCGCAAATCGGAAAGACCTCCGATTGCCTTCCTACTAACCACAGGTAGGGACGTCAACACCATAGATCGGACAACTTTCAATTACCTTCCTACTAACCACCGATAGGGATGATCTTCAGTTTCAATCGTTTGTATGAAATGAAAAGAACAAATATGAAAACACTCAATCATCAAACAAGATATAGAATATGCTCAAGAAGAAAAATCTTGTCTGAGATTACTGGAGCTTGAGTTGGATGCTTCAATGGTGTCTTCTTTCTTGAGAGATGATCTTCCTTGAGTTGATGGAGAAGACTATGGATGAGGCTTTGATCTTCCTTTTGATCTCCTTGAGTTGATGAAGAGTTTGATGCAGTTTAGATCACCCTTGAGAGCCTTGATTGCTTCTTGCTTCCTTGGAGGTTGAGATGGCTTCAGATCTAGGCTTGAATCCCTTGAATGGATGAAGAACTTCTTCCCGGAGTACTGTTCACAGCTACAGTACTCGAACTCCTCTCACCCTTGTAGCCTCCTTTGATCTCTCTTGGATTCACAAATGATCAACTAGGGTTTCTAACCCTCTTGCATGTGTTTTATAACCTTTGAATGGTCCTTAGACATCCCCCAGACCAGATCCACAATCTATGGAAGATTGGGTGACTTTGGGGTTAAACAAATACAAGGAAAGGGGCTGGCCTCGAGGTGGAAATCGAAGTCAAACATGGCTGCATCGGGGCTGGCGGTCGATTGGAGGTAGGTGGCGGTTGACCGCTACTGAAAAACTTGCAAACCGATGATCCTTGGGAATTTTGGTCGACCGCTACTGGCTCGTGGTTGACCGCCACTGAGACTCGTGCAGACTGGGAGCTGCTGGCTGGGGCGGTCGATCGCCCCTGTGCTGGCGGTCGACCGCCAGCTGGGCAGACCCCGGTTCATCCCGGGTCGGTCCGTTAACCGCTTTAGCTCCGTTGCTTGAGTCCTTTAGCAGCCCATTCATATCTATGGCATCTCCCTTGATAGCCTAAAAGGTATCAACTAAGTCTCTGGCCTTGGATTCTCTTGGCTGGACTTCTTTGTGCATTGACCTTGGATGTGTGACGAGCCGAATATCACGTGTCGACTTTTGCTTGTGTTCGCATCCTTGCTTGGGCGCGATCAATGAGCTTTCACTTTTGCCATCCTCACTGAATGCCTTGTCCATTCATTGGCATATCTGTCATGAACAGAACATCACATATGTTAGTCACATGAGAGTGGAAACATCAATCACTAATAGTGTTTAGCCATTATCAAAACCAAGAATACCACAGAACTCATATGACCATAGGATGATCTCGAATGACCCCAGTGACCATAGGATAACTCAAATGACCACAGGGGCACAACAGTGTGCCGCTGGAAGGCCATGGGGATTGGGAAAAGAGTGTGCCGCTAAAAGGTTGGGGAGTTGAGTGGTGAGTGTGCCGCTGGAAGGCCACGGGGACTGGAGAATGAGTGCGCCACTGAAAGGCTGGGGAGTTGAGTGGGGAATGAGTGTGCCGCTGGGAGAGGTGAATTGAGGGATGAGTGTGTCAGATGGAGAGTGAGGAGTGCACCGCTGGAAGGTTGAGGAGTAGTAGGCAGTGTACAGTTGAAAGAGGAGAAAGTGTACCGCTGGAGGGTGTACCGGGCTAGGGTGCAAAGAGGGTGCATCGCTGGGGAAGAGGTGGGAGTGAAGAATTAAAGGGCCCAGCTGGGTGGAGTAGAGTTTGAGAGAAGGCCCCTTGTTCATGCAATGCTGATGGAGGATCTCGAACAACCAAGCTTTTCATTCCCTGCCATGTAATTAAGTCCATGATCATGTCCAGTAGTCCAATTCTTTGAGTCTCACATAGTTCCCTTGTCTTGATTAAAATATTTTATTGTTTCTTTATTCCATTTGTTTGTTGCTTCCTTTTGTCTTTTAACATGTTGTTATTTCTGACAAAAATTCGGCAACATCTCCCCTTGACCCGAGATGGAAGGGGATAACAAGGGGCATGCCCATAAGGAGTGGCATGAACTAACAATTTGAGGTGTGTGCCTAGGCAGCCACCTTTGAGAAAACTTCGGAAAACTAGGAGGAAAGCGCCGAATAGGAAATCACTTAGGCTGGCGCAAATCACAAATGCACCGGAGAAGCAATGGCTAGAGTGTGCCGGGCGGGCAGGCCAGGGGTGTACCGCTGAAGGCAGGCCATGAGTGTACCTCTGAAGGCAGGCTAGGAAGTGTACCGCTGGGCAGGCAAATGGGGAGAGTGTGCCGTTGGAGCGCGGTCAGGGGTGTGCCGGCGAGGGTATGGCCGAGGGGTAATGACTAGGAGATCTGAGTGGGTGTGTGCACACTGTGGACTTTGGAGGAAAGGCTGAGGAGCTTCCTGGCCAATCGATGAATCTGAACAGCTGGGTAGGGGTAGTGGGTGTTAACAAACCCATAGATGAAGAAAGTGGGGTAATCAGGCTACGGAGAAACTCTAAGAGGAAGAGGAGGCCAACCTCTCGCTATAAGTCCAAGAATAGTACCCACTGCCTACGCGGGTCAATGCCATGGGAGGCCAGGTAGAAAAGAGGGTGGAAATGCTGGGGAAGGTTACCAAATCACAGGCCAACGATGGGAAGTAAACAACAAACGCAACGAGAGATAAAACTCCAAAGAAAGACACTTTTGTATTCATGGAAGACCCCAAATAACAAAAATCATGGCCCGAAGGCCAACTGCAATACAATGCATTCCAAAATGAAGGGGAAGGGAGAGGAACTAAGAAAGAGAAAAAGAACAGAGAACGGTGTTGAGGGAGAGTTGGAACGAGGGAGGGTGTCTCCCTTCACCCCATTCCTTCTCCCCCTTCTACATCTAGCTCACTCCCTCTCCATCTCTCCACTCTCTTCTACCTTCTTCTTTTCTTCTTCTTCTTCCTTGTGTTGCTGCCTTCGTGTGTGTCTTCACCTCTGTGTCTTTGCATCCTCCTCTTTTCTCCTCTCCGTGAGAGGCTTTTTATAAGTGTGGCGTTGACGGGGGGATCTCATGATGGCACTGCCATCCGAGGTTGACCCGAGTCTCATCTTCGTCAGGTGGGGATCTCCTTCGTCCAACCACAGGGTGACACCAAGGTAGGATGCTACCTGGCGTCGAAGTGGCCGAGCTGCGCGCCAATGGGCCCCCCTAGTGACCGTTGTGCATTCTGTCGGCTTGTGCCATCCTAGAGGATTTAGCGCTATGCCGCTGGAAAGGCCAAGGGGTTGTGCCGTTGAGGAGGCAGAACGCCTGTGCCTCTGGAGGACATGACGATTGTGTCACTGACGGGGCACAACTATTGTGCCGTTGGAAGGGCATTGGGGCATTGTGCCGTCGAAAGGGGCTTCCAAGGGGTGTGCCGCTGGAAGGCACCAAAGGGTGTGCCGTTGGGAGCACCTCCATAGAGTGTGCCGCCGGGGCAACTGGCAGTGTGCCGCTAGGGCACTTCAGGGGGTGTGCCGCTGGGGGCAGAGAGACTGTGCCGTTGTGGGGCATGATAGGGTGTGCCGCTGGGGAAACCGGCAGTGTGCCACTGGGGCACTTCAGGGGGTGTGCCGCTGGGGGCCCCTGAGTAGTGTGCCGTTGAAGAGGCACAGAGTGTGCCGTTTGGAAGGGGCTTCTGCCTTTGCTTCAGGGACTTACAATTGTGTACTCTTTGGGATATTTCTTCACCGTTAAGGACTCGAGGGTGGGTCCATAGCAGTGCGTTGGTTCAGGAGGGGTTTCCTGTGTTTTCTTTGCTATTTAATGCGCCCGTGCAAATGTGAGGATCTGCCGGATGGTAATATTCTCCCGGAGCTCTGGATGTCCAGTCTCCCTGGGTCTTCTCGCTTTTGACCCTGACATCAATACGGGAGCTTGGTGGGACATATGGACGTACAATTTTGTATGTCCACACTCGCGCCACACGATCACTGAACACTTTAGAGTGATGTCAACCATGCTTCATGATTTGAAGACAGCATGATATGAACTCACTGATGAGCAACATGTGTAGGCTGTGATTAGGTCCTTGCCAGACTCGTGGACCTAGATGAAGCAAATTCTAACGCATAACGAGAATATCAAGAGTTTTGTGGATGAAGAGGCGTAATCTTGTGCCGAAGCCTGAGTCGTACGATCCTTGATTGAATTGATCGCCGCCACCAAAGGTGAGGATTTTGCAAGGTAGGAAACGGGTCAGAGGAGCCCATGGTTATGACCTCGGGGAAAACCCTCTGATGCCTAAGTCAGCAAACTGATAGAGCGTGGGCGGAAGTGATATAGGAGAAAAAAGGAGACGGGCACGAGATTGCTCTCCACCAATACGTGTGGCTTCGAGTGCTCAGACTCACTTACCTTTCTAGAGGAGTTTACTTGAGTTTATATAGTCGCTCGCTTCCCATACTGGATTCAAGGAAGCCTAAGGGACTAGGGGGCGTTACGTCCTTGTTGAGCGCTCTTCATCGCTTGAGGACTCTTGCTCTTCCTTATCCTTTTGAACTTCCTGCCTTGGGCGGTAACGTAACATCCGCCTGAATAAGCGCCCGGTTGGTGATTTGAGCGTGGGGCATCCATTTAGGGGGCGATCGTACTTTTCCCAAGCATGGGGCGTCCATTATGCTTGGGTGTCATTTGGGCTCTTCCCGAGTGACCATTACTCAGATTTTCGGGCCTAAAGGCCGCCTAGGAAGTATTGGTCCGAGCGATTTGAGCTTCAAAATAAGTGGGCCCGTTAGTGGGGCTATCACTTAGGGAGTTCGACCTTGTTGGGTCGAATTATACCTAGTTGGGCCACTCTGGGCCACATGTCTTTTAGGCTGCTGATTTACCCCTCTCTAGTGGATATTTCTCGTCATGTAGAGTTAGAAGCTGAGCGTGAAATATTGCACCGCGCTATTGTAAATGTTGATCAAAGTAGCTGACATTTTAATAGAAAGGGATCACAAAGGAGAATGAAAGGGCGTGACACTGCACCATGCCCCAAGATGGATAAACTATTTAAATGCCACTGTGGGAAGCGTGACGGGAAAAAAGACAAAAGTCGTATGAAGTGTTTTAACTGTAGGAAACGAGCCCAATTCGCTCATGAGTGTCCTGAGTCGAAAACGGTAATACATGTTCCTAGCTCTCAGTGTATTTATGTTTGTACACATGTTTTAACTACTCGTCTTAATCCTGTGTGGATTGTGGATTCAGGAGCAACAAAGTACATAACTATGGATTGAGCAGGTTTTATATATTATCATTGGATTCCAGTAGGCATGCAAATAGTTTTCATGGGCAATGAAACTATCGAAGAAGTCCAAGGAGTCTGTATGTACCAACTCCATTTTAGAAGTGGACGAATGCTGCTTTTGTACTATGTGCTCTATACGCCTGGGATACAATATAATCTCATGGTAGTTACCACTTTGTTGGCGATGGGTTTTTGTCTTATTTTTTCTGGCAGTTTTATAAATATTGTCTTGGACAATAATGTTTATGGATATGGTGTAATGCGTGATGGTTTCTTTATATTGAATCTTACTATAAATTGTTTCTCTGGTTCTTCTTATGCATTGATGTCTGTCTTGACTCACAAAGACTTCGATTCTGCGACATGGCATGCTCGCTTAGGCCACATAGGACAAGATAGGATGGCCAAATTAGCTCGAGAAGGTCTTTTGGGGCCGCTCACTAAGGTCAACTTGTCGATATGTGAGCTGCGTCTAGTTGGTAAAGTATGCCGTCAGCCTTTTGGCAAGGTTGTAAGAGCCTCAGAACCGCTATATCTGATCCACATTTATCGATGGTTTTTTATGATATATATATATATATTTGATTGCTCATCATTATAAAGCGCTGGATTTTGTTTCAAGCACTTCTTAACGGAAGTCGAGAATCAAAAGGAGAAGCTCTTTGGACAGATCATGGATGCAAATATTTATCAGATCAGTTCCGTACACTATGTGAGGACAAGGGTATATGATGGCAACTCACTACTCCGTACGAGCCACAACAAAATGGTGTTGCTGAGAAGGAATAGAACATTGATGGATATGGTTATATCGATGATGGCGTAGGCAAATCTCCCAATATCTTTTTGGGGATATCCTTTATTAACTACTGCTTACATCCTTAACTGTAATGACCCAAGATTTAGATACCAAGAATAACCCGATACCATTCAAATTCTGGCCCACCTCCCACGAGCCGGAAGGCTCGGAAGGGTTAAAAGGATGGTGTGGTCATGCATTAAAATTCTAAACAATGGCAGGAAAGTAAATCTACAATTCTAACAGAAATAAAATTACATTTTATAACAATTAAACAACTACAGAGTCTAGTCCACAAGTACAATCAGGGAGAAGAAACGTACACTACCCCAGGGCACACCCCGGCAACCTAGCGAGTTGGCAACTAATGAACCTCCGACATGAATGCTTCACTCCGAGGAGAACACCGCACCTGAAAAGTAGGGGGTGAGCCTCATCTCATTGGCTCAGTAGGGGTCTCGCGGGTCCCCACCACAACGAAAGCGGTAACAGAAGTGCAGCGACAGAAGTAACATCAGTAAAGGAAAGCAGTAAGAACAACAACAACGGGAGCAACAGAGTAAGAACGCCGGCACGACATGACGACAGTGACGAGAACCAAAAGACGGTCAACCAAGGAAAACACACACAGGCCCTCTACACAACCCCGACAACCACAGTCGGACAGTCCGTCCTAACCGACGGAACCACAGACAAAGTCACACGGCCATACACGATAAACCAACACCCTCGGGAGAATCTCCCGATCCCGAACTAGAACTAACGAAAGAAACATGCCTACACACATAGGGCAACACCAATCCCTTAGCCGGAAGGGCCACGACAGTCCAGTCGGTACCTCCACCTTCACGGCATGGGGAATAACCACACCCAACATAGAACGGAAAGGACTAAGACACAAATACAGTAAACCACACTGACGAGAAACCCATGCTGAAACATCTCAGGTGACAGGAGTACTACCCCACTAACAATGAGACATGATGTAATGCCCCAAATTTTTTGGATTATTTATCGGATAAGATCCGTGGGTTTCAGATCGCTTTCATGGGTCCCGGGTTGAGTTTAGCAGTTTACGCGTATTTTTGTCTGTCGGACCTTTGGAACCCCGTGTAGGGTGAACCGTTGTGTTCTCTGATTCTGAGACAATACAATGACGTTGTGCGTCTTTTGAGGACCGTGAGGAGTATTTTTCCCTTTTCTTGTAATTTCCAGAATTTCCATATTTTCCAATATAAACCCCCCTCACCTTTTCTCTCTCCACATCTCTCATTTTCCCACTCTCTCCCTCTCTCTTCTCCCACGCTCTCCCTTCTCACCCTCTCTTCTCCGGCGGCCGACGGAGTGAGGCGGGGGCGAAGCGGGGCGACGTGGGCGAAGAGGACGGTGAGGATGGGTCGAGGATTGGGGGACAGAGGCACAGTGAAGCTCGGCCGCGAGTTCGGGGTGCCGCGACATTTGTGCAGCATTTTCTTTGCGGATCGGCGTCCTTTGTGCGCGGAATCTTTGGTTGAGGTAAGGAGATGGATCCCCAGCTCGTGTACTTCCATTCCCGTGATGTTGGTTGGCCGTGGTGAGCCGAGCAGGCTTCTTTGAGTATTTTGGGGAAAATACATATTTTTGGGGAGTGAGCCAGATCTTCATTTTTGATCACATTTTTGAGCTTAAAATGGGTCCTCTCGGTACTAGAGAGGTTGGGGACCAGTTTCCCCTTATTTTCCCCTTCGCGTTGGCGCGAACGGGGCGTGGAATGGAGTTTTCCACGATTTTCGCCGTTTTCGGGTTTCCGGAATAGAGGCGGTCCTAACAGGAACCGCTACAAGGTGAGGCGACCATCAGGGAGGCCGCCACTTATCCGTGTTACTGTGTTTTGGGTTTTGGTCTCGTGATAGACCGCTACGTTGGCGTAGCGGTCCAAGCCAGACCTTTTTTCATGGCTGGGTGGCCAGGGGCCGGCCGCCAAGGGTTTAGGCGGCCACCTGGGGGGCCGACATTCGGTCACTATTTTGTCGATAGGGTTTGTAGTTTCGCGACTGACCACCAAGGCCAGCGGGGGCCAATCGTCTGACCGTTTCCCTCTGAGGGTCAGCGCGACCCCCGAGGGCGAGTTTTGACCGTTGAACGAGCCTTTTCGCCTTCCGGTCATGGGATGACCTCCACGTTACCTGTTGCGGTCCTAGGGTGACCATTTTTCTGATTTGGACGGTCTGGGAGTGACCGTTCAATCTTTTTGGCACCCCATTGCGTTGCGGTCAGGCGGAGGCCGCTTCTGCTTTAAGCGGTCTGACGGTAGACCGCTACGGTCTTTTAGCAGTTTGGTAGCAGACCATTGAGTTCTCAGGGTTACGGCCTATATGGGACCGTCTTTATCCCCCTGGCGGTCCAGGGCATGACCGCTCTTGCCTTAGATGGCCCAGGGGAGGCCGCCTCTTGGTTTTTGCGCTTGCTATGCCCGTTTAGTGTCGTGTTGACCTCCGGTCGACCCGGTTGTGACCCAGTGGCCGACCTTCGGCCTCGTAAGTGTCCCGGACATCCCACTGGTTCCGTGACCATGTTTCTGGGGTGTCTGGAGGTACCGTGTTTCCTTGATTAGCATGCCCGTAGATTTTGAGGGTCCGAGTGACCCTGTGTGTGCGTTCCGACCTTTGTGTTATGCTTCATCGAGTCACCGTGTATCGGTGCAAGTGCGGTGGGGTTCCCCAGCATGTCGTGGGTTTCTCCGGAAGATGATTCCCTAGTGGGCCAAGAGTATGGTCATGGACTGCGAGTCCAGTTGCCCAGCCTGGAGCTGCAGGTTTTTCACTTTTTCCTAGGACGGGAAATTAGCTTGGCGGCTTGTGAGCTACCTTGGGAATCATGCTTCTGTGTTTTCTGCTCAGGCCATGTGTGTGGCCTGTGGACTGTGATTCCAATTGCCCAGCCTGGGGCTGGAGGGTTTCTTAGTTCCCTTTTTGAGGTAATGGTCTCAGCAGTTGCGAACTGCCTAGTGAGTCATCGTGTCGAGATTTTTGACCCTAGGGTTAGGGCAAATTGACGGTGTGGCGCTGTTCGATGTAATGGACTTAACCCCGAGTCACGTGACTCAAGGACCGTCGATTTTAGTGAGTCTAGTGGACTATCCATGATCTAGTGGCGTCATACCACATGTTACTCTGTGTTCTTTGCACTGGGTGCGTGTGTGTTTCTCGGAGTTCTTCTTGGAGAGTGGTCACATCAGTGACTCCCCACTATTCGTAGCCTTCCGACATGCGTGTGGTCCCACTAGGGAGTGGTGGCGAGGCTTTACCCGAGAGAGACGGCTTTAGGCTGGTTGCCATAGGGCCTCCTACTGTGGCGGCTCGAGTCTAGGTCGAGAGGAATATCAGCTAGAGGGCCTGACGTAGCGCAGTTAGTCAGTGTGTGCACACGTGGTCGGGGACTTCGGACGCATGCTGACGAGCACGACCCCGACTAGACCCTCGTTTTGTGGTTACTTGTACGGTGTCTCTGTCACCGCCTGGGGTGCCGTAGAGAGACACTTGAGGCTATGAACTAAGACGTCAGTGGACCCATCAAGCCTTGCTTCTAGTGGTAGGTACTCCTGTCACGTGAGACATGACTCTCCTATTCTGGTTTCATTTCCCGTCTGCGAGACGTGGTTTTCTGGACCGTCCGGTGTTTCCGAGGTAGTGGCCAGGGTGCCAGTGGGTTACCGAGGTTGCGTCTTGTTAGAGCGGTGTCCACGACTAGGTGGTCGGGGTTGCACCTTGGACAGCGTGTCCAGGTTGGCTCTGTGTGGGAGGACATGCTTTCACTACAGGGTTGCCGTAGGTTGTACCATGGTAGGTGGTGTTAGTGTGGTCCAATCCCCGATGGTGAGATCAAGATTTCCTTTTTCTCCGTTACCAGTAGGAGTAGCTGTGGAACCAGGGTCTTATCGGCTGCCGCGGGTTGGTGAATGGGTTCCCCTCGCCGTAGTTGTTACTCCGCCACTGTTGCTGTTGTTTAGCTAGCGCTGCTTTCCTTTCCGCCATTGTTTTCGGTTGGGGTTCCGCGGGATCCCTACTGAGCCCGTGACAGGAGGCTCACCCCTACTTTTCAAGTGTGGCGGTTCTTCCTCGAGGTTCGAGGGTGCTGTGCAGAGGTTCTTAGGTGCCAGCTTCCCAGGCCGAGTGTTCACTCGGTGTTGGGTACGTTCTCTACCTTAAACTGTACTTCTGTTGGACTGGACTCTGTTGTTGTAGTTGTTTATTTATTTCTGTTAATTGTTGAATTATCCTACTTTATTTCCTATTTCTTTATACCTCTACACTCCTTTTAGCCCTTTCGAGCCCTCCCGGCTCGTGGCGGCGGGCCAGGACTCGAATGGTATCAGGCTCTTCCCGGTATCCGGATCTTGGGTCATTACAGTTGATATCAAAGCCAGGTTTCGATCCTGGGACCTGTGGATTATGAATCCCGAGTTGCCGTGTTGGCTGTGCGCGTGGATCAGGATGCGCGGATCGTAGCATTGGTTGCTATGGGCGAAATCCTAAGGTTGCGTTGAGCATTTGAGGATTCGTTCCTCTGTGCGAGACATGTTGTTGCTGTGCCGTTGCTTGAGATATTGTGGTTCATGGCACTGACAGGTGGAGGTAGGGGAAATATGTTGGCGAGTGCGCCGCATGAGTACCCTTTTCGTGTGTTGGAGGTTGTGTCCTTGGATGAGATCGTGTTATGGAGAAGTGATCTCTGAGAGATTATGGGTCCCAATTGGTTACTGTGAGTAGCTGGTAAGGTTGACTGAGTGGTCGACCATGGTAAGATGTGTATTGTTTGGGGACCCATGTGCATTGGTCGTAGTGTCGTCGACCAGGTTGCTATGATAGCAAGTGGCACTTGGTTGTCTTGGAGCTGTATGCTGTGAACTGTTCAGGTTGTGTCCAGTGGCTATGTGGTGAGAGTGGAACCGGGATTGGCAGGCGTCCATTTGGAGGGATTGAGATGAGATAGGATTTGATGAGATAGGATGGTGGTCGATGGCTGTGCTAGGCTCTTGATGGGACGTTGGCGTTGAAATGGTGATTCCTGGTCTGCGACCAGCAAGGGAGGATTCCCTGTAAGTCTGAGTCGAGTGAGGTGAAGACCGAAAACTCCGGACCTTGTCATGTGATTTCGCCGTACTCCCCTGAGAGGGTAGAGTTGGCATGATGATGGGCCTGGATGTGGTGTTGGTCTGTGCGTGAGTCAGCGGATGGCCTGTCATGAGTTGGATCGTGCCCGTTGGGCCAGTGGAGGTTTTTCATTGACGAGTGTCTGGCTTTTGGCTTGCCATGTGTGAGGTGATTCTTGGCGTTGAGCTGATGTTTTGATTGCAATATGTTGAGATGGGTACGTGAGCTGATGAAGGCTCTGTATTGGTTGCTGTTTCTCGTGACGAGGACTGTGTCTCCTCGGTGAGCGAGATAGTGGCAGTGATGCCATGAATGATTCTCGCATTGTCTAAGGTGTTGCAGGACTGTGTCCTTTGGTGTATGCCTGCTCTGATGACCAATGTGTGTGGCGTGCGGAGCGAGGTGTCATTCGTAATTGTAGTCTAGCTGTGTCCCTCATGATTGGTGCTTTCGTAAGAATCGAGGTTTTTTGTGTTGGGGGCTTTGACGGCGTTGTCAGTTGGTTAAGGCGTTCTCCCCCTGTGTCTCTGTGCTTATCCTAAATTTTGAGGATGAAATTTCTTTAAGGGGGGAGGGTTGTAATGCCCTAGATTTTTTGGATTATTTATCGGATAAGATCCGTGGATATCGGATCGCTTTCGTGAGTCCCGGGTTGAGTTTAGCGATTTATGCGTATTTTTGTCTGTCAGACCTTCGGAACCCCGTGTAGGGTGAACCGATGCGTTCTCCGACTCTGGGACCTCACCACGACGTTGTGCATTTTTCGAGGATCGTGGGGAGTATTTTTACCTATTTTCAATATTTTCCAAAATTTTTGGATTTTCCTATATAAACCCCCCTCACCTTTTCTCTCTCCCCATCTCTCATTTTCTCACTCTCTCCCTCTCTCTTCTCCCACGCTCTCCCTTCTCACCCTCTCTTCTCCGACGGCCGACGGAGCGAGGCGGGGGCAAAGCAGGGCGACACAGGTGAGGAGGACGGCGAGGATGGGTCCAGGATCGGCGGACAGAGGCACGGTGAACCTCAGCCGCGAGTTCGGGGTGCCGGGATGTTCTTGCGTCATTTTCTTAGCGGATCGGTGTCTTTGGCACGTGGAATCTTCGGTGGATGTAGGGAGATGGATCCCCAGCTCGTGTACTTCCATTCCTGCGATTTTGGTAGGCCGTGGTGAGCCGAGTGAGCTTATTTCAGTATTTTGGGGAAAATGCATATTTTTGGGGAGTGAGCCGGATCTTCATTTTTGATCACGTTTTTGGGCTTAAAATGGGTCTTCTCGGTGCTAGAGAGGTTGAGGACTAGGTTCCCCTTATTTCCCCCTTCGCGTGGGCGCGAACAGGACGTAGAATGGAGTTTTCCATGATTTTCACCATTTTTAAGTTTTCGGAATAGAGGCGGTCCTAACTGGAACCGCCAGAAGGTGAGGCAGCCGTCAAGGAGGCCGCCACTTATCTGTCTTACCATGTTTTGGGTTGCAGTCTCGTGATAGACCGCTACATTGACGTAGCGGTCCAAGCCAGACCATTTTTCGTGGCTGGGCGGCCAGGGGCCGGCCACCAAGGGTTTAGGCGGCCACCTGGGGGGCCGCCATTCGGTCACTATTTTGTCAGCAGGGTTTGCTGTTGCGCGACTGACCACCAAGGCCAACGGCGGCCTATCGGCTGACAGTTTCCCTCTGAGGGTCAGTGCGACCCCTGAGGGTGAGTTTTGACCGTTGAACGAGCCTTTTCGCCTTGCGGTCACGGGATGACCGCCACGTTACCTGTTGCGATCCTAGGGTGACTATTTTTCTGATTTGAATGGTCTGGGAGTGACTGTTCAATCTTTTTGGCACCCCATTGAGTTGCGGTCAGGCGGAGGCCGCTTTTGCTTTGAGCAGTCTGACGGTAGACCGCTACGCTCTTTGAGCGGTCTGGCAGGAGGTCGTTGAGTTCTGGGGGTTACGGCCCATGTGGGACCATCTTTATCCCCCTGGCGGTCCAGGGCTTGACCTCCCTTGCCTTAGACGGGCCATGGGAGGCCGCCTCTTGGTTTTCGCGCTTGCTATGCCCGTTTAGTGTCGTTTTGACCGCCGGTCAACCTGGTTGTGACCTAGTGGTCAACCTTCGGCCTCGTAAATGTCCCGGACATCCCACAGGTTCTGTAACCATATTTTTGGGGTGTCTGGAGGTACCATGTTACCTTAATTAGCGTGCTCATAGATTTAGAGGGTCCGGGTGACCCTGTGTGTGTGTTCTGGCCTTTGTGTTATGCTTCATCGAGTCACCGTGTATCGGTGCGAGTGCGGTAGGGTTCCCCCGCATGTCGTGGGTTTCTACGGAAGATGATTCCAGAGTGGGCCAAGAGTATGGTCTTGGACTGCGAGTCCAGTTTCCCAGCCTGGAGCTACAGGTTTCCCACTTTTCCCTCGGATGGGGAATCGGCTTGGCAGCTTGTGAGCTACCTTGGGAATCATGCTTCTGTGTTTTCCGCTCAGGCCGTGTGTGTGGCCTGTGGACTGTGAGTCCAATTGCCCAGCCTGGGGCTAGAGGGTTTCTTAGTTCCCTTTTCGATGGAATGGTCTCAGCAGTTGCGAACTGCCTCGTGAGTCATCATGTCGAGGTTTCTGACCCTAGGGTTAGGGCAGATTGACGGCGTGGCGCCGTTCGGTGTAACGGTCTTGACCCTGAGTCTTGTGACTCAAGGACCGTTGATTTTAGTGAGTCTAGTGGACTGTCCATGATCTAGTGGCATCGTACCACCTATTACTCCATGTTCTTCGCACTGGGTGCGTGTGTGTTTCTCGGAGTTCTTCTCGGAGAGTGGTCACATCAAAGACTCTCCACTATTCGTAGCCTTCTGACATGCATGTGGTCCCACTAGGGAGTGGTGGCGAGGCTTTACCCGTGAGGGACGGCTTTAGGCTAGTTGCCATAGGGCCTCCTACTGTGGCGGCTTGAGTCTGGGCCGGGAGGATTACCAGCTAGAGGGCCTGGCGTAGCGCAGTTAGTCAGTGTGTGCACACGTGGTTGGGGACTTCGGACGCATGCTGACGAGCACGACCCCGACTAGACCCTCATTTTATGGTTACTTGTACGGTGTCTCTGTCTCCGCATGGGACGCCGCAGAGAGACACTTGAGGCTATGGACTAAGTCGTCAGTGTACCCATCAAGCCTTGCTTCTAGTGGTAGGTACTCCTGTCACGTGAGACATGACTCTCCTATTCTGGTTTCATTTCCTGTCTGCGAGACGTGATTTTTTGGACCGTCCGTTGTTTCTGAGGTAGTGGCCAGGGTGCCAGTGATTTTACCGAGGTTGCGTCTTGTTAGAGCGGTGTCCACGACTAGGTGGTCAGGGTTGCACCTTGGACAGTGTGTTCAGGTTGGCTCTGTCTGGGAGGACAGGCTATCATGGCGGGCCTGCCGTAGGTTGTACCTCGGTAGGTGGTGTTTGTGTGGTCCAATTTCCGATGGTGAGATCGAGATTTCCTTTTTCTCCGTTACCGATAGGAGTAGCTGTGGAGCCATGGTCTTATCGGCTGCCACGGGTTGGTGAACGGGTTCCCCTCACCGTAGTTGTTACTCCACCGCTGTTGCTATTGTTTAGCTAGCGCTGCTTTCCTTTCCGCCGTTATTTTTGGTTGAGGTTCCGCGGGATCCCTACTGAGCCAGTGACAGGAGACTCACCCCTACTTTTTAGGTGCGGCGGTTCTTCCTCGAGGTTCGAGGGTGCTGTGCGGAGGTTCTTAGTTGCCAACTCGTCGGCCCGAGTGTTCACTCAGTGTTGGGTACGTTCTCTACCTTAAATTGTACTTCTATTGGACTGAACTCTATTGTTATAGTTGTTTATTTATTTCTATCAATTGTTGAATTATCCTACTTTATTTCCTATTTCTTTGTACCTCCACACTCCTGTTAGCCCTTTCGAGCCCTCCCAACTCGTGGCTGTGGGCCAGGATTCTAATGGTATCAGGCTCTTCCCGGTATCCGGATCTTGGATCATTACAGTTGGTATCAGAGCCAGGTTTCGATCTTGGGACTTGTGGGTTATGAATCCCGAGTTGCCGTGTTGGCCGTACGCGTGGATCAGGATGCACGGATCGTAGCGTTGGTTGCTACGGGCGAAATCCTAAGGTTACGTTGAGCATTTGAGGATTGGTTCCTCTGTGCGTGATGTGTTGTTGCTGTGCTGTTGCTTGAGATATTGTGGTTCATGGCACTGACAGATGGAGGTAGGGGAAATATGTTGGCGAGTGCGCCGCATGAGTACCCTTTTCGTGTGTTGGAGGTTGTGTCCTTGGATGAGATCGTGTTCTAGAGAAGTGATCTTTGAGAGATTATGGGTCCCAATTGGTTGCTGTAGGTAGCTGGTAAGGTTGACTGAGTGGTCGACCATGGTAAGATGTGTATTGTTTGGGGACCCATGTGCATTGGTCGTAGTGTCGTCGAACATGTGGCTGTGATAGCAAGTGGCACTTGGTTGTCTTGGAGCTGTATGCCGTGAACTGTTCAGGTTGTGTCCCGTGGCTCTATGGTGAGAGTGGAACCGGGATTGGCAAGCGTCCATTTGGAGGGATTAAGATGAGATAGAATTTGATGAGACAGGATGGTGGTCGATGGCTGTGCTAGGTCCTTGATGGGATGTTGGCGTTGAAATGGTGATTCCTGGTCTGCGACCAGCAAGGGAGGATTCCCTATAAGTCTGAGTCGAGTGAGGTGAAGACCGAAAACTCCGGACCTTGTCATGTGATTTCACCGTACTCCCCTGAGAGGGTAGAGTTGGCATGATGATGGGACTGGATGTGGTGTTGGTCTGTGCGTGAGTCAGCGGATGGCATGTCATGAGTTGGATCGTGCCCGTTGGGCCAGTGGAGGTTTCCCGTTGATGAGTGTCTGGCTTTCGGCTTGCCATGTGTGAGGTGATTCTTGGCGTTGAGCCGTTGTTTTGATTGCAATCTGTTGAGTTGGCTGCGTGAGCTGATGAAGGCTCTGTATTGGTTGTTGTTTCTCGTGACGAGGACTGTGTCTCCTCGGTGAGCGAGATAGTGGCAGCGATGCCATGAATGATTCTCGCGTTGTCTAAGGTGATGCCGGACTTTGTCCTTTGGTGTATGCCTACTCTGATGACCGAAGTGTGTGGCGTGCGGAGCGAGATGTCATTCGTAATTGTAGTCTAGCTGTGTCCCTCATGATTGGTGCTTTCGTGAGAATCAAGATTTTTTGTGTTGGGGTCTTTGATGGCGTTGTCAGTTGGTTAAGGCGTTCTCCCCCTGTGTCTCTGTGCTTGTCCTAAATTTTGAGGATGAAATTTCTTTAAGGGGGGAGGGTTGTAATGCCCCGAATTTTTCAGATTATTTATCAGATAAGATCCGTGGGTTTCAGATCGCTTTCGTGGGTCCCGGGTTGAGTTTAGCGGTTTACGCATGTTTTTCTCTATCGGACCTTCGGAACCCTGTGTAGGGTGAACCGCTACGTTCTCCGACTCCAAGATGTCACCACAACGTTGTTCATTTTTCGAGGATCGTGGGGAGTATTTTTCCCTATTTTAATATTTTCCAAAATTTTTAGATTTTCCTATATAAACCCCCCTCACCATTTCTCTCTCCCCATCTCTCATTTTCTCACTCTCCCCCTCTCTCTTCTCCCACGCTCTCCCTTCTCACCCTCTCTTCTACGACGGTCGACGGAGCGAGGCGGGGGCGAAGCGGGGCGACGCAGGCGAGGAGGACGGCGAGGATGGGTCGAGGATCGGCAGACAGAGGGGCGGTGAAGCTCAGCCGCGAGTTCGGGGTGCCGCGACATTCGTGCGGCGTTTTCTTCACGGATCGGTGTCCTTGTTGTGTGGAATCTTCGGTGGAGGTAGGGAAATGGATCCCCAGCTCGTGTACTTCCATTCCCGTGATTTTGGTAGGCCGTGGTGAGCCGAGCGAGCTTATTTAAGTTTTTTGGGAAAAATACATATTTTTGGGGAGTGAGCCGGATCTTTATTTTTGAGCACGTTTTTGGGCTTAAAATGGGTCCTCTCGGTGCTAAAGAGGTTGGAGACTAGTTTCCCCTTATTTTTCCCTTCGCGTGGGCGCAAACGGAGCGTGGAATGGAGTTTTCCACGATTTTCACCGTTATCGGGTTTCCAGAATAGAGGCGGTCCTTACAGGAACCGCCACAAGGCTTGGAGGCCGTCAGGGAGGCCGCCACTTATCCGTCTTACCGTGTTTTGGGTTGCAGTCTCGCGATAGACCGCTACATTGGCGTAGCGGTCCAACCCAGACTGTTTTTCGTGGCTGGGCAGCCAGGGGCCTACCGCCAAGGGTTTAGGCGGCCACCTAGGGGGCAGCCATTCGGTCACTATTTTATCTGTAGGGTTTGCAGTTGCGTGACTGACTGCCAATGCCAGCGGCGGCCTATCGGCCGACAGTTTCCGTCTGAGGGTCAGCGCGACCCCTGAGGGCGAGTTTTGACTGTTGAACGAGCCTTTTCGCCTTGCGGTCACGGGATGACCGCCACGTTACCTATTGCGGTCCTAGGGTGACCATTTTTCTGATTTGAATGGTCTGGGAGTGACCGTTCAATCTTTTTGGCGCCCCATTGAGTTGCAGTCAGGGAAGGCCGCTTCTGCTTTGAGCAATCTGACGGTAGACCGCTACGCTCTTTGAGCGGTCTAGCAGGAGGCCGTTGAGTTCTGGGGGTTGCGGCCCATGTGGGACCATCTTTATCCCCATGGCGGTCCAGGCTTGACCGCCCTTGCCTTAAACGGCCCAGGGGAGGCCGCCTCTTGGTTTTCACGCTTGCTATGCCTATTTTTTGTCATTTTTACCGCCGGTCAACCCGGTTGTGACCCAGTGGTCAACCTTCGGCCTCGTAAGTGTCCTGGACATCCCACGGGTTCTGTAACCGTATTTTTGGGGTGTCTGGAGATACCGTGTTACCTCAATTAGCGTGCTCATAGATTTAGAGGGTCCGAGTGACCCTATGTGTGTGTTCCGACCTTTGTGTTATGCTTCATCGAGTCATCGTGTATCGGTGCGAGTGCGGTGGGGTTCTCCCGCATGTCGTGGGTTTCTCCGGAAGATGATTCCCGAGTGGGCCAAGAGTATGGTCTTGGACTGCGAGTCCAGTTGCCCAGCCTCGAGCTGTAGATTTTTTGCTTTTCCTTGGAATGGGGAATCAACTTGATGGCTTGTGAGCTATCTTGGGAATCGTGCTTCTGTGTTTTCCGCTCAGGCCGTGTGTGTGGCCTGTGGACTGTGAGTCCAATTTTCCAGCCTGGGGCTGGAGGGTTTCTTAGTTCCCTTTTTGAGAGAATGGTCTCTGTAGTTGCGAACTGCCTCGTGAGTCATCGTGCCGAGGTTTCTGACCCTAGGGTTAGGGCAGATTGACGGCGTGGCGCCGTTTGGTGTAACGGTCTTGACCCCGAGTCTTGTGACTCAAGGACCGTCGATTTTAGTGAGTCTAGTGGACTGTCCATGATCTAGTGGCGTCATACCACCTATTACTCCATGTTCTTCGCACTCGGTGCATGTGTGCTTCTAGGAGTTCTTCTCGGAGAGTGGTCACATCAGTGACTCCCCATTATTCGTAGCCTTCCAACATGCGTGTGGTCCCACTAGGGAGTGGTGGCGAGGCTTTACCCAAGAGAAACGGCTTTAGGCTGGTTGCCATAGGGCCTCCTACTGTGGCAGCTCGAGTCTGGGCCGGGAGGAATACCAGCTAGAGGGCCTGACGTATCGCTGTTAGTCAGTGTGTGCACATGTGGTCGGGGACTTCGGACGCATGCTGACGGGCACAATCCCAACTAGACCCTCATTTTGTTGTTACTTGTACGGTGTCTCTGTCTTTCCCTGGGGTGCCGTAGAGAGACACTTGAGGCTGTTGACTAAGACGTTAGTGGACCCATCAAGCCTTGCTTCTAGTGGCGGGCGACGCAGCGGATAAGGTTTCACACAGCACCTACGGGCGACGCAGCGGATAACAAAAAAATTCATTTGTCCGATCCTGGTGTTATGGAAAGCTTAATCTGTGCTCTAATGGGTGTTTCTAAGACCCTAATTACGGGTTGCGTGTTTCACCTTGCGCGGAACGACGCTGTCCGCTAAGCCCGATGCAGAGAAACCGAGCCGCACAACTGTACGGCCTCTAGAGCAGATCCACACGGACCCTTGCGCAACAACGGTACCTCCCCGGCACAACTTTCCCCGACTCTATCACCTTCTGGAGAGAGAGAGAGCAAAGGGGAGAAAGGGGGGAGGCTAATCCTCCTCTTAAGCTTATGTGCTTGCTTAAGCTTAAGAGGTTAGAAGAAGTGAAGGCTCGAATGAGCATCACGTAGGTGGCTATATATAGAGTTTAGGTTTATTAGAAAACGGTTCTAAAAGACCGAAACTGTATATATGTCCTATCCACTATTATACATATGTATTAGGCTCCATTTACACTCCTTTCCAAAAGGAATTAAAAGGAATTAATACATACACTTGTATAATAATAATCCGTCACCCAAGAATCCATTGTGTGTGATCCTCTAGGCCCATAGTCACTCTAGTTTAAGGTCCATTAACTTCTAATTCTCAATTAGAAGTAAATTAAACGTATTCTTCGCTTCTACTAGAGCCGAACAATAGTTTAATTTATTCCGAACCTTTGATCACGTTGGGTCAAGTAAATCCGCATGATCCTAGAGGACCCCGGGTTTAAACCAGCCTGTCTGGTACCTGTAAGTCCACAGTTACCGCATCGATATAATCTCTCGCTCATTCTATGAGTCTGGTACGATCGAGGGTACGGTTTCTGTCAAACCCCATGATCGTGCCATTTGACTTTGACCTCCTTAAAGTGTATGACGTCCGTCCTAAACGAACTCATACGACCCTGACCAGGGATTTAACGGAGCGTCAATGTCATGACCCATTAACTGTCTGATATATACCCGACAGTGAGCGATCCCTTCTTGACCATTGATGATCTTCACACGTATCCTGGAGTGGTTAATGACTCGACAACTCATGACTTATAGTTAAAGTCACTTAGCTAAGTAATTAAACCATTCCAGTCCTCGTGTAAGATCCGATCAATGTCTCAGGTCAAAGGACCAACGATGCTACTGTGACCGTTGGATCTTCAGTTGACATAAGGTATAATCAACCATCTGAAGATCCAATAGCGGATCAGTTCAGTGCACATCCTCCAAGGACATACACCTACACATATGTGTTGGTGCCCCGCACCAATGACCATGAGACTGGTCACTGACACATCATGTGTACTGGTTTAATAGGTAATCAAAGTCCCCGAGTGATTACCCTCCAACCAGGAACAGTTTAAGGTATGTGTACATGTAAAGTCAATCTCATGTTCGAGATCCCGTCTCGAGCTGACTTTACAACCACATATCCTAGGGACAATGTAAAGTAACACAATCGCATATTTACGCTCAAACACCACTAATTAATGAACAAGATCGTACAACTATTGGGCCTACCTGACCCGAAATTGGCCTGTAGCACACCAACACTAACAGTTGTGACCCAGTGGTCAACCTTCGGCCTCGTAAGTGTCCTGGACATCCCACGGGTTCTGTAACCATATTTTTGGGGTGTCTGGAGATACCGTGTTACCTCAATTAGCGTGCTCATAGATTTAGAGGGTCCGAGTGACCCTATGTGTGTGTTCCGACCTTTGTGTTATGCTTCATCAAGTCACCGTGTATCGGTGCGAGTGCGGTGGGGTTCTCCCGCATGTCGTGGGTTTCTCCAAAAGATGATTCCCGAGTGGGCCAAGAGTATGGTCTTGGACTGCGAGTCCAGTTGCCCAGCCTCGAGCTGTAGATTTTCTGCTTTTCCTTGGAATGGGGAATCAGCTTGACGACTTGTGAGCTATCTTGGGAATCGTACTTCTGTGTTTTCTGCTCAGGCCGTGTGTGTGGCCTGTGGACTGTGAGTCCAATTGTCCAGCCTGGGGCTGGAGGGTTTCTTAGTTCCCTTTTCGAGAGAATGGTCTCTGTAGTTGCGAACTGCCTCGTGAGTCATCGTGCCGAGGTTTCTGACCCTAGGGTTAGGGCAGATTGACGGCGTGGCGCCGTTTGGTGTAACGGTCTTGACCCCGAGTCTTGTGACTCAAGGACCGTCGATTTTAGTGAGTCTAGTGGACTGTCCATGATCTAGTGGCGTCATACCACCTATTACTCCATGTTCTTCGCACTCGGTGCATGTGTGCTTCTCGGAGTTCTTCTCGGAGAGTGGTCACATCAGTGACTCCCCATTATTCGTAGCCTTCCAACATGCATGTGGTCCCACTAGGGAGTGGTGGCGAGGCTTTACCCAAGAGAAACGGCTTTAGGCTGGTTGCCATAGGGCCTCCTACTGTGGCAGCTCGAGTCTGGGCCGGAAGGAATACCAGCTAGAGGGCCTGACGTATCGCAGTTAGTCAGTGTGTGCACATGTGGTCGGGGACTTCGGACGCATGCTGACGGGCACAACCCCGACTAGACCCTCATTTTCTGGTTACTTGTACGGTGTCCCTGTCTTCGCCTGGGGCGCCGTAGAGAGACACTTGAGGCTGTAGACTAAGATGTCATTGGACCCATCAAGCCTTGCTTCTAGTGGCAGGTACTCCTGTCACGTGAGACATGACTCTCCTATTCTTGTTTCGTTTCCCGTCTGCAAGACGTGGTTTTCTGGACCGTCCGATGTTTCCGAGGTAGTGGCCAGGGTGCCAGTGGCTTTACCGAGGTTGCGTCTTGTTAGAGCAGTGTCCATGACTTGGTGGTCGGGGTTACACCTTGGACAGTGTGTCCAGGTTGGCTCTGTGTGGGAGGACAAGCTTTCATGGTGGGGCTGCCGTAGGTTGTACCTCGATAGGTGGTGTTAGTGTGGTCCAGTCCCCGATGCTGAGATCAGGAGTTCCTTTTTCCCCATTACCGGTAGGAGTAGCTGTAGAACCATGGTCTTATCGGCTGCCGCGGGTTGGTGAACGGGTTCCTCTCGCCGTAGTTGTTACTCCACCACTGTTGCTGTTGTTTAGCTAGCACTGCTTTCCTTTCCGCCGTTGTTTTTGGTTGAGGTTCCGCGGGATCCCTACTGAGCCAGTGGCAGGAGGCTCACCCCTACTTTTTAGGTGCGGCGGTTCTTCCTCGAGGTTCGAGGGTGCTGTGCGGAGGTTCTTAGTTGTCAACTCGCCGGCCCGAGTGTTCACTCGGTGTTGGGTACGTTCTCTGCCTTAAACTGTACTTCTATCAGACTGGACTCTATTATTGTAGTTATTTATTTATTTCTATTAATTGTTGAATTATCCTGCTTTATTTCCTATTTCTTTATACCTCTACACTCCTTTTAGCCTTTCCGAGCCCTCCCGGCTCGTGGGCGGATGGCCAAGATTCGAATGGTATCGGTCTCTTCTCGGTATCCGGATCTTGGGTCGTTACACCGGAAGCATCCTCTGATGACTTACACCGCAGCCTCAATCGTCTCCTTACTCGCCCTCAGGCAGAAACCGAGATACGGTACACTGTACCACATAACAAGGACTAGCCGGGGTCGTGCTCGTCAGCACTCGTCCACTGCCCCCGACCACTTGTGCACACACATACCATCTGCTCTAGGTCGGTCCTCTAGCTAGTTTTCCCCCCAACTGGACTCTGGCTGCACAGGCAAGGGGCCCTCAAGTAACTAGCTTAAAAACAACTGCACAGGATAAGCCTCCACCACTCCCCAGTGGGTCGACACACAAACATGCCCAGGTCAACTAAGTCTAGTGGGTAGAGTCACCAAGGGAAGGACCCGTCGCAACCACAGAAACCACCGACGTACCATCGGTCCGTACTAAACCACCCTGAGGGGGTTCACTAGCACGAGAACCAAGGACCACTAACCAGACAGCTAAACCATGACTATCGATCGACAAAAGACTAATTAAAGCATAGGATAGAAACACCATGACCACGGTCCACGACTTCTACGAAGACACCTAGCCGCAATCACAGCCCTTACGTGGGAACACCCTTCGCAGTCACGGGACTCTCGCGGGGACAGTCAACACGAGTAGCCCGACACAAGAATGACTGTCCGTACTCTACATATAGACAGGGATGGCCCACCCCAATACCCAGCACCAACATGACACATGGAGCCACGCAGACACGCAATCCACAAGGCCACCCTTCATACGGACATTCCGGAACCCCAAACCACGAAGTGCCACACCTCTAGGCTGAAGGGGACTAGGAGGCCAAGGTGCTGGCCCGCCAGACCTGTGGCCGCCAAACAAGGTTGGCTTGTTGGGTGGCCAAGGCACTGGCCTCCCACCCTAGGACACATACTGGCCTGAGTGCCCATCTCTCAGGCTGCGCAGAGGCCAGACACCAAGGGGACTGGGCGGCCATCCCGATGGCTGCCCAGAGGGTCGGGTGGCCAGACCTCTGGCTGCCTACCTATGGGCTGACTGGGGGCCTGGGCGGCCACCCATCTGGCCGCCCAGGAGCCTGGGCGGCCACTCCTTTGGCAGCCCAGCCAGTGGGCTTCGACAACGCAGAAAACACGCAAGATGGCCAGACCGATGGCCGTCTGCACCCCTGGGCGGCCAGACCCCTGGCCGTCTAGTCCTGGATGCGACGGCCACCATTGTGGCCGTCTCCTATAGTTTTCACAGAAAATGAACTCCCGACCTCGCTCGGAGCTCGATCAAAGCCCCATTCATTGCCGAACGAAGGGGAAAACATGAGGAATCATCCCTGGACCATCCTACGACTGCAATGCCAAATCCAACCACAACTCAAGGCCTCCAATGGCCAAAACCATCGCTCGACCCTGGACATGCTTAAACCCCCCAAAACATGAAATGCTCCCACTCTCGGTTTCACCGGGCATGGAATTGAAGGGGAAAACGTGCTGGAGAAGCAGGGAACTATCCCCCTACCTGAAACCGAGCTTTACCCTCACCCAAAACCTCGAAACGGCGATCGATCCCGCGGACGGCTTCTTATGAACGCGAGCACGGCCACCCCCGCCTCAGGTTCAGCACGCCCTAGAGCCTCCCCTCGCCGCACGCCGCCGCCGTCGCTCCGCCTCCAAGCCTCGCCACCGCCGTCAGCCGCCGGTGGTGGGAAACGGGGAAGGGGAAGTATATCGGAGCTTTGGTTCAGTAGAAACAAAGCTTGTTTTGAGGGGGAGTCCATGTCTGCGCGCCACATCCTTTGCAGAGCATTGCAGGCTGTCCGCTCTATTACACAACTTCAACTTCTCAAAGGCAGGTCACTTCTATCGGTTTAGCATCAACTTCTTTCTTCTTAGGGTGTCACCTTCAAGGTGGCGCAGCCGACGCCTCCAAGATTGGTCCGCTGGTCCCCCCCTCGGGATGGCTGAAACTAAATGTTGACGGTGCCTTTAAACGCATCATGGGTGCAGCGAGGGGTGGGGGTGTTCTTAGGGATGCTACTGGCCGCCTTATCTTTGCGTTTGCTATAGCATACCCTCACGTTGATTCCAACTTGGACGCCAAAGCCCTTGCCCTCCGAGGTGGTCTTACTTGTTGTCGGGCTCGCGGCATCTGCACTGTACCTGTTGAGACAGATTCCCTCTTACTTGTGCAGATCGCCAATGGCCGATCCTCCTGCCCTTGGCGGCTAACCATTGTCATGTACAAGGTGTCAAGTTTGCTTAGATCCATGCATGTCTCTATCTCCCACGTGTTTAGGGAAGCCAATCAAGTTGCTGATATGTTGGCCGACATTGGTTGCTTTACGCCTTCCTTTTGTACGTGGTCATCTTGGGAGGAGCTTCCGTCTGTTGTAAAAGGCCCCTATTGCCTTGATAAGATAGGGTGCCCTTCGCTCCTGCCCTAACTCTCTCTGTACTGCTTTTGTCACATTGCTATATAAAATATCCCAACATGGCAGTCGGGGGTGGAGCGCACCTTCGCTTCTCGAAGGGGTGATCGCTCTCCCTTGTGTTGTCGTGTAGGTATTGCTTTAAAAAAAAGAAAGACGGGGGAGTGGGAGGGAGAGTATGTTGAGAGTGAAAAAGAGAGAACGGAAGGGGAGAAAGGGATAAGGGTTAAATATTATATTTATTATATTATATTTATTTTCTTCTTTTCATTCCTTTTAGAAAATCACAGGAGCTCCGGAAAAAACTCAAAAAATAGGATCCGACCCAGAAAAATTCCAGGAAAATGCGGGACCACTCCACGCGCCGCCACGGACCCAGAAAAATCCAGAAATACACCGATAAGGGGTCCAAAAAATTATTATAAAAAATCGAAAACACACTCGGACACGATCAGCGACCCGCGGAACTAGATCCAAAAATCCAGGGTGTTACATTAACCGTGTGCCTTTATAGTCAGTTCCTTCTACTCCATATGAATTGTGGTATGGCCACAAACCTGATATAGATCCTTTACGCCCGTGGGGTTCAGTGGGATATGTCCATGACATGTCAAGCAAGTTTGGAAAAATTGGCCCTAGAGCTCAAAAGCTTCTCTCTATCAGATACCTTGAGAGCTCAGTGGGTTATGTCATGTATGGATAACATCAAGAAGGAGGAATGACGGAGCGAGAGGTCTGAGATGTTGTTATCTTAGAAAAAGAATTTCCTAGTCTTACCGACAGTGGAAAGAGTCTTAATCTTTATGAGATAGATGAATAGTTTGATATCCTACCATCTTCTGGCGAAGGAAGGGAATATGTTCCCAAATCTGTATCCGTTGAAAATAATAGGGATAATCAGCTTAGTGGGAGTGTGCCCTGTGGGAGTGCACCAATAGAACCACTAGAAGTCAAGACTCTTTACGTCGTAGTAAGCGTGGGCATATATCTCGTCCTCTTTTTGAAATTGAAGACAATGTACTCCATGGATGATGAGGAGCCCAGATTTGTTCAGGATGCTCTTTCATCATCATCTAGAAAAGAATGAAAAGCTACAATGCAAGAGAAAATTAATTTAATAGCGTAGAATGAAGCCTGGGAGTTAATGGAACTCCCCCCTGAGTGCAAAGCAATTGGAAATAAGTAGATTTTCAAACTTAAGCGCAAGATAGATGGGGCAATAGACAAATATAAAGCATGACTTGTGGTGAAAGGTTATACCCAAAAGGAGGGTATAGACTATGATGAGATATTTTTACCGGTAGTAAGATTCTCATCTGTTCGCCTCATTCTAGCTATCGTCGTGTATCTTGATTTGAAATTATTCCAAATGGATGTCAAGACTGCATTTCTCAATGGAGAACTAGACGAAGAGATTTATATGGTTCAGTCAGAAGGCTTTGAGGCTACAGGTGAAGAGTAAAAGGTTTGCTGCCTCAAATGCTCTATATATGGCTTGAAATAATCGTGTAGACAATGGTATTTAAAATTCCATAAGGAGATTATCTCGTATGATTTTAAGATGATCAAAGAGCACCACTGTGTGTATGTCAAGCGAGTGGGAGAGGGATTTCTCATTTTGTCGTTATATATTGATGACATATTGATAGCTGGAAATAACATTGAGTTAATCAATGCCACCAAGGGATGACTATCTTCCGCCTTTGAGATGGGTGAAGCGAGCTATGTGCTCGAAGTAAAAAGTGTGCGCAATCGCTCGGAAAGATCATTGAGTTTGTCTCAAGAAATATATATTAATAAGATTTTGAAGCACTTCCGAATGTGCAATTCAAAGCCCATTGATACTCCACTTGATAGAGGGTGTGCCCTTAGTGTTTGCTAATGCCCCAAAAATGAAGAAGAAAAAAAAGGAATGTCTAGAGTGCCATATGCCGCTGCGATTGGAAGTCTAATGTATGCCATGTTGTGTACTCAGCCAGACATTAGCTTCGCAGTTTGTATAGTTAGCCGTTATCAGAGTAACCTAGGTTCCATGCATTGGAAATGTGTCAAAACAATTTTTTGATATTTGCAATTGACGTCAAATTATGCATTGCGTTACAAGAAAGGCAACTTGAGATTTATCGATGATAGTGATGTGGATTGGGCCGATGACTGAGATTAGCACAAGTCCACTTCAGGCTTCATGTTCTTATTAGCTGGTGGAGCCACTCGGGCTGGCGTCATTTTCTCCAGTGATTAGCCATCACACCACATAGAGATAAGAGTGTATTGCTATATGTAGATAGCATGTCGGCATTGGCCTTCGCCAAAGATCCTAAATATCATGGTAGAACAAAACATATTGATACTCGTTACCACTATATCAGGGATCTGTTGAGAAAAGGGTTAGTGGCACTTCGACATATCAATTCTGCGCGAATGATAACTGATCCATTAACAAAGCAAATAGCTAGAGAAAGTTTTACAAATGAGCCCTAGGATGCGGCATTTATAACTGTGAACGGCCACAGATGCCCCGCCAAGCTGTCTCGTGGCCCCTCGGGAGATGAAATGCCCCCAAGGTGATGGCTCAAACCGGTCTTGAATCCAATACGAGTGATGTGATCATTACTCCCGCCGCCTAAGCGCATCCAGGCGGCCGCAATCATGAACCCAATACACGCGTTGGGTAAACACGTGGCAGCAACGAAGAATGTGAAATAGAAGTATTCGCCCTTGCCAAAAACCCAAAATAAACCTTAGTCACCGAGCTCCACATTAGGCTCGATAGTAGGAGGCCAAGTGGAGTGGGGAAAATTTACGTCCCATTACTTTATGGCCCGAAAGCCTGTTAAGACACGCTAGGCCAAGTGAGTGACTGTTGAGTTATGATTTTGATGATTGTTGTGATTTTTAAGTTATGGTTTTGATGATAACTAAACTTAATGTGTGATTAAGTGATGATATCTAAACTTGTGGTTGATTGCTCATGCTCTTGTTATCTATGTATGGTTGAGATGGCAAATGGGAACGGTTACATGGTCTTGATCCTTGGTTTGCATATGTTGGTTTTACAAGAGGCAAGAGGTTTCATAACCTCTTCGACGGGAACAAGCATGGTATTAACCTTGACTATCTTGCTTGCAGGATCAAACACATGGAAGGCACCTGGTGAACCAAACGTGTGGATAAGCACCCTGCTCCTCTACAATCCAAAATAGGATCAAACACATGGCAGTCACCTGGTGAACCAAACGTGTGGATAAGCACCCTGCTCCTCTACAATCCAAAACAGGTGGTATATGTCATTTACTGTCACGAACCATTGGTGAGACTCTTACCTTATCTTAGCATCGATCTCACCATATGTATCTCATATATCTCTCCTTCATACACCTCATTCATGCACATTAAAACATGAAACCCTTCTGGCCATCGTGCGCCCTCGCCCGCGGATCGACTTGCGCGGTCCGGTCGCGAGGATCGACCTGCCCGGTCAGGTCGCGGGGGTCAAGGGGGCAATGCCCCTTGCGGGGGTGTCCGGGGGCGGAGCCCCGGAACAAAATTTTGATTAATGCTCAAATGATTTGCATGAACTTCATGCATTTATCATATGGATGGTTGAGCTATAGTTCTAATCAATTATGTATGCTTTTGCAGGTAAAAACACTCAGTAAAAATCCACAAGGTCAAAGACTCAGTTGACACCTTCTAAACTATCAAGGGTGATGCCACAGACATGAACGGGCTGCTAAAGGACTTAAGCGACGGAGCTGAAGAGGTTCACAGACCGACCCGGGAAAACCCGGGGTCTGCCCAGCTGGCGGTCGACCGCCAGCTCAGGGGCGGTCGACCGCCCCGGCTAGCAGCTCACCGCCTACAGGGATTTACAGTGGCGGTCGACCGCCAACCCAGTAGCGGTCGACCAGAATTCCCAGAAACCAACGGCCAGCAATTCTCTCAATAGCGGTCGACCGCCACCCTCTACAGGTCGACCGCCAGCCCCGATAAGCCAAAAATATTGACTTTTGTCCATCTCGAAAGAAGCATCTCCTCTTGCTATTGTTTAATCCCAAAGGCACCAAACCCTCCAGAATTTGTGGATCTGGTCTAGGGCTTGTCCATAGACCTTCCAAGGGTTATAAAACATCCTATTAGAGTCATAACTCTAATCATCCAAGAGATCCAAAGGGGAGACTGTCCAAGGAGGAAGAAGAGGGTACTGTAGCTCCGTGAACAGTACCTCGTGCAGCAAGTTCTTCATCTATCTCCAACACATTCAAGGTACTTCTGAAGCCAACAAGCATCTATGAAGTGAAGAAGTAAGCAACCAACAAAGAGAGATCAAGGGGGAGGCTATCAAGAAGCAAGTAAGGTTTTCAAGAAGAGATCAAAGGAAGATTGTCCAAGTGAAGAAGAAGGGTACTGTAGCCGTGAACAGTACTCCGTGCAGCAAGTGTTCTTCATCCATTCTCAACCCCGCAGCATGCATTCAAAGGGAACCCAAATCAGGAGTTTTCTAAACTAAGCCTCATCGTCTTTATGTTTTGGATGTTGTAATTGTGTTCATCATAAACTGCAAGAACTTGTGTGTGTATGTGGATCGTTGTTGGATTCGTGGTCGTGTGTGTGTGTCGTATTTGATTCGTGTGTATGCGTGGATCTTCCTAGATCTGCATTTGTGTGTGTGTGGGTCTTTTAGATCCGTTCTGTCTCGTGTGTGTGAATTGCTGCACTTGTGGCAGCGGGTGTTTGTGTTGGTGATCCGCTTGTTGGATCGTGTTGGAGACCTCGTCTCCATGTGTGTGTGTGTGTTGGGGCGCGACCCCGTGTGTGTGGGCAGGTGTCATCCTGCGTGTGTGGTTGGAGCGTCGTCTCCGTTTGGGGATTTATCCCCGAGTGAAGCCTCACCGGGCTTGGTGAGGGGTGGACGTAGGATTGCCGTCGTTGCATCCGAACCACCTTAAAAACCGCTGTGCACTATGGTTTGATTTGTGTGGTTTGGTCCTTTTCTTCTACCTCCATTCTAAGTGAGTGTATGTGTTAATTGTTGTTACGGATTTATCTACTTATATCTTGCGTATTCTATATCTCATCATACAAAGTTTGATAAATCCAATTTGTGTTCAAATAGTTTTGAATCTCTTAACTAGCATTCTATCACATATTTTAAAAAGGCCAAAAGTTTCCTTAAAATTTATAAACACCCAATTCACCCCCCTCTTGGGTGTCATTGATCGCGGGACTTCAATTGGTATCAGAGCCAAGGCTCGATATTTTATAGATCTAACGATCTAGAGTGATCAAGATCAATGACTACCATTATGTACACTTTGAATTCTCCACCGGTGTTTGATGGTTTTAATTTTGATTTGTGGTTAGGAAGGATGTACAGTCTAGTCAACTCATATGATCCTAAGCTATGGAAACTTATCTCACATGGTCCTTATGAGTTGCCTAAAGATAAATCTGTCTGGACTGCAGATTCCAAGCTTAAACCTGATCAAAATTATTTGGTTCTAAAATTACTTATTACTGCAGTTGATTCTAATCATTTCTCATTTATCTCCCATTATAGATCCGCGAAGGATATCTTGGTTGGCTTAACCAAAGTCTGGGAAGAGCATGAAGACCAATGTCTTGTGGCAGGCACGAGTGATCAAGGCAGTGATCAACAAGTTGAATCAAGCTCAAAGGTAAATTTTGATTCTGATAATGAAGATGGATTTAGCTATGAGGAGTTATTGATTGATTATGATGAGCTTACTGATAAATATGAGAGGGTTCAGTCTGAAAACAAAAAAATTGAAAAAGAATGTTAGATAAAATAAATGTGATTCTCCATGTAAAGAATGCTCACACTTGAAGGAATTGATTGATGGTCATGTGTTCAACATTGAAATTCACAAAGATCAAATTTCTTCTTTGAGAAATTAAAACAAAGAGCTGAGAGAGAGAGAGTAAGTCTTATGAACAATGGTCAAAATAAGTTTGCTCATGATAAAAATCTTGAAATGAAAAATGAGAAATTGAAGGAATTGAATAGAACCATTTCTGAAAGATTACTTTCTTTTGAAAAAGAAAAATTTATGAATATTGATGAATCTGAAAAAGTGCATGCCTTGTTACAAGAAATTGAAAGTCATAAAACCATCAATGCTACTTTACATGAACAAGTCAACTCCTATGACAATAAGATGGTTTCCTATGAATTACACATTGCATCTCTTCAATCTGAAATTCTTGACTTGAATGCTTCATTGTCTAGATTTGTGAATGGTCAAGAAAATTTGGACAAATTATTAGGGTCGAAAGTGAATTTTCAAAGGGAAGGGCTGGGTTTTAATCCTGTGAACAAAAAGAAGTTTGAAAACAAAGTTTATACATCTTTTGTGCACAGTTCAAATATAGTCAGTACATCAAATGGGTCCCCAAATCAATCTTCTTCACAGATAATAAAAAGATCAAATGAAAATCTGAAAAAGAAAAATCATGGTGCACACACCCATGCATCCACAAAGAAAATCAATTTGCATCAAAAATTCAAAAATGCTGCTAGCACCTCCATGCATGTTGAACATACCTCTTCCACACACATACAACCAATTAGAAAGAAACTCACATGTTTTTATTGTGGAAAATATGGACATGCTATGCATAATTGTTTCATTATGAAGAATGATGATTTGAGAGCATGTAGAAACCAAACTGGTTTAAAAAATGCAAAGAAAGTCTTCACCACAAAACCTTCAATGCATTGTAATCATTGTGATAAATGGGGTCATACAACTTCACATTGCTGGTTATTATTGAAGAGAAAGAACTCCCACTCAACACATCATGCTCACACACACAAATCAGTAGAACCAATGAGAAGAAAGAATATGATGCCACGTGACTTCTACCATCACTTTGGTAAATCTGAGAATATTAAGCATGATTATTTTCTAAAGAAAAATGATAATTTGAATGTTGTCAAAAATTAGAAATCACATGCCTATGTTGCTGCTAACCCACAAGGACCTAAAAGGATTTGGGTACCTAAGAATAGCAAATGAGAAATCTGTTTTGTAGGCGTGCCTTGGAAATATGAAACATGAAACATATTTTCATTCAAGAAGGTAAGGCACACGGGTCAAGTGGCTTAAGCAAGGTTAAAAGAAAAATAAAAATGAATCTGAGTATTCAGGTGATATCTCTCCTACTCTCTCCAGTGATTGTGTAATGTTTTGATTCATTGTGAGTCATATAGTCATGTACTCTTGCATATGTCCGTACATGCATTCCATTCATGGTTGTTTCCATATTTATGCATATATCACTTGTCATATAGCATCTTGTTGTAGGATTCTCCAGATCTTGATTTCACTACATATATTGAGTTTGCATACACTTTCATACTCTGTCATGCATAAATTGAACATTGTGTATTCATGCCATAATTCATTACAATCCCCCTGTCTTCGTCATCCATGACTACATAGTATATCAAATGGTGACATGTGTGTTGGTTTTTTATATCTGCCCCTTCTTTTGCAAGATGGGTTATGATGCCGGCTAAATAGAAATATGAGCCAAGTGATAAAGTCAATCAACCTATGAACATGTGAACCATGAACCTAGGCAACCAGCATAAGCTCTAGCATGGGCATGCTATCTCAATCAAGACTAAGCTAAGCAAAGAAAGAAAAACACACGCCGGGGTGTGGAATAAAGAATAAAGAAAAACACACCGTCGAGGTGGAGCAAACAAGAGTAAATAAGAGATATGATGAGAGAGAAATCTAATGCCCAATACTAAGAAAGAACGTGATCGCCACCAAGGTAAATACAAGCCAAAGACCTGAGCAATACCTTGGAATAGGAGGATGATGCACCTGCCCACGGGAGAGAGAAACCAATAGGAAACTGCAGCTCTGCTGAATATGACGGTCCAGAACCTACGCGTCATAGAGGGTGTGACGGTCGCCCGATAGACCGCTAGAGGAACCTGACGCCTCTGATGAAGACCGTCAGAGTGTCTGTAGAACAAGCTTGTGGATCCTTCAAACTCCAAACTTTCCAGCCGACTGGAGAGCTTGGGCCTCGCCTTATGAACCCTGTAAACCTGCCAAAGAACGCAGAACACAAGAAAGACGACCCCAAATTAGCCTTTCAATCAAGCGTAGTATCAATAACCCAATGAACTCAATAGCATGCAAAAGGAAAGGGGAATACCAGGAATTGGTTTTTTTAACCCCTCTGGGCGTTTTAAAGTATAGGAAGGGTGTTTAAATGATTGAAATAAGTGGAAGAACGTGGAAGAAGAGGTGGGACAATGCTATGATGAAAAGAAAAAAGGAAGAACACAAGTATGCCAATGATTGAACTTAAACACTTGAAAAACCAAATACTCCCTTGACTGTGAAGTAGACGGACGTGAGAATCAACTCCTCTTGGTCGAATATGACTCCTGAATGCGGCAGCACTTCGACGTAAACTCCAGATTTTTCCTCTTCAAGTCATGAAGTCAAGAGTTCTATTTATAGGCCCTCAAAATCTAGGTTCGAATTGAGGATAATCCAGCTAGAAAGGAGGATGATTCTTAGCAAACTCTTGAAGATAATGCTCCCAAGAGTCCATACAAACAAAAAGAAGCTTCTGAGGATCAGATTTGGAAGAGAAATCACAAGATCAAACTCTTAATTCGACCACGGATCAGCAGAAAAAGAGCAGACCTATCAGGAATCTCTGCTTGATGTAACGGCTGCACGATAGACCGCCACAGGCATGTAACGCTCCAGCAGTAGACCGTCACTCAACCTTATCCATCAAGAAGATAAGATCAACGGGAGAAGTTTTCAACAATTTGACTCTTGAAGGATGTAACGGTCAAATGAAGACGCGTCACAATGTGCTTAACGACCGCACGATAAACCGTCATAGTCAATGGATACCAAAAGGATAAGCATTGGAAAGAAAGCCTTAAGCTTTAGGACTCTTCAAGATGTAACGGCCAAGGGCAGATGCGTCAGAGTAATGTAACGCCCCTACATAGGACCGTTAGAGACAATAAGGATATGAAAGCTTGCTAAGCTTCATCCAATGAAAAGCCACAAGGAGTTAGACCCAACCAAGGAGTCAAGACAAAAATAAACCTCAATTTGATCAAGCAGGCTCAATAATAGAGAACAACTCGGAGCATCATATAGAATGAACAAGGAGATGACTCAACTTATTGGTCATAAAACGGGTGTCAACAGATGCCCCTCCTTAACGTCCTCTTTACAGGGGAGCGAGCGGAGGTGAAGCAAAAGTGAAATGGAAAATGGAGATGAAGCGGAAATGAAGCGGAGCGGACTGAAAAGCGGGCGTTAAGGAAAACGACACCCGTTCTCAACCAGCAAGCGGCAGGAATTTTCTGGAAAACTTCGAACTACTCACAAGGAAGTAGCCAACCAAATGACGCATGTCTGGAGAAACTATCAACTAAGGAAAGGAAAACACGGCTAGCTGTCGGAAGCAACGGAAAGGAAAGAGACGATTAACTAAACTCCAGACAGGAATCTTCAGCTAACCAAATCAAGCGAGCAGGCCAAAGGAAACTTTCTAATTCAGAGTAGAATGACTCTCCTTACTCAAGATTAAGAACACAGCTATTCACCATGACTGAGACATCTTGAACAGATGAAGGCTCATGAAGGCTCAAAGAATGCGCATGATGCATGCTGGGCTAAAACAAAAGAAATCATCAAAACGAATGCAAAGAAAGATAAAATAACAAGATACTCGAGAATAATATTTGTAGACTGGAGAAATCAGGGTCAGGACACCATCTACAACCACGGCGTGCAAGACAGAACCATTGTCCCCAAACTTTTCCAACCTAACGGCCTATCCAACGATTAAACATGTGTACTTAGATCATCATCATTTTTGTTTAAGGGGAACATCAGATCCCAGAACACATAAATGACCAGTCGGTTCTCGAGATAATAGATCATAAATAACATATAGTAATGCATTAAAGGGACAAGGGATCGGGATACTGTACCTATCTTACCTTCCTGGCGAACTGGCGAATGATAATGTTCATAACTTCCTTCATGAGCAAAAGAGGTTAGCCAATGATAATATGAGCATGAAACGAGGCATAACCATTTGTACGCATGAATTGCATTAATAATATACACCATGGGAAAAAAATGCAATCATTCAGGCATCAAATAGACCATTTTCTTCATCAAGCAACCTGCAAACTGTGACGGTCTACAGAGGGTGCGTCATAAATCTGACGGTGCAACACTGGGCCGTCAGAGCTTTGGCGGTTCACATCCTTCAATGCACTTATTCAAACTGACCTAACGGTCTAAGGCACACGCGTCAGAGAATGTAACGGTCTGACGATAGACCGTCACATTTCCTGAGCGTTCAAAAAAAAAAAACAACCGAACGGTCACACCCATCATTCATTCAACACTCACGCCCTAACACCCCAAAAAACCCCAGCCAAGAACCACCGGCGACCACCGGCGATAACCAACGGAGATGGCCGGCGATAAGGCCCCACAGCCACTGGGAAGGGAGAAACGAAAGAAACGAAAGGCGATACGCCGTTTTAGGGCCCGTGTGGATCGTGAGGAGGTCCCACCGGCCGAGGAGTAACGAACGTTGATGAGGGAGCCAAGAGAGGAGGAGGAGCCTCCAACGACCGGGGAGCAACAGGCATCACCCCCCATAGACGAGGGAGAAGCCATAGCAACAGAGAAGAAGAAAAAACGAGGGCAAGACCGAGAGGTAAGCCATTCGCCCTAAAAACCCCAATTTTGATTTTTTTGTGCATTTTTATGTTCATGTATGATGGTTTGGGGGGTAGAAAAATGGGTCTGAGAACCCATTAGGACCATATGTAGGCCATTTGGCCAATCTGGGAAGCCAAAGGAATCAAAAGGGAAACCACCCCTTTGCGGAGGATGTGACGGTCATACCAGTGACCGTCACAACTCTGACGCACCACCCCTGGTGCGTTAGAGCCCTGTAACGCGCCATCTCAGGGCCGTCACAGCAACTAGAGACCAGAACTGATTTTTTTAAGTTTTTCAATTATTCAATTTTTTGTTTGTTTTCATTATATGAATGTTATGCAATGATTTTATGACGCAATTGACTAATTTATGATCTAAATGCATGGAGGGAAAGACACGAACAAGAATTTCATGGCTCCAGATCCGGGCAGTCTTCCAAGCACTGCCCGACTACCAGAGAGAGTGACTAGCAGCTATGGGGTGATCAGGATAGACACGCCATTACTCTACCCGTTGCATGAGTGGTGGGACCCGGTGAGCAGAGCTTTCATCTTCCCGTGGGGCCACATGATTCCCACGCTGGAAGACATAGCAAGGATTACGGGATTGAGGGTCCACGGAGCAGCGGTGACCGGGTGGACCTACGGAAACTACAGGGAGTTCGCCCAGGAGCTGCTGGGGCTAGACTTGATCAGACCGGGGCAGACATCATCCCAACTTTCGAGATCGAGACTGCAGGACAGTTTGGGATTGAGAGGAGCCGCTATTGCCGTAGGGGAGCTGCCTGAGGAGCATATCGGGCGAGTGATTGAGCAGGTGCGCCCACGAGTGGCGGCAGAGGCAAGACCGGAGGGAGATCGCGTGCTGAGGCGGTTCCTCATGCTGCTATTCGGGAAGCTGCTATTCGTGACTCTAGCGGACGTGATCAGTTGCAGACTACTACCATTGCTCGAGGACTTAGGCAGAGTAGGAAAGTACGCATGGGGAGTAGCAGTCCTGGCCTTCCTATTTGAGTCGCTCAGCACGACGGACCGACAGACGATGCTGGGCGGCTTCTCTCCTTTCCTACAGGTAAATTTGACTTAAATGCTTTCTATATGATTATGCAAATGATTATGCGACTGACTAACATTGACTTTCAAATGCAGATCTGGAGCTTCGTGTACCTCCTGAGGATTGGGCTAGGTACGCTACAATATCTCGGGCGGATCCCGATCGTGAGGCGATGGGTTGTCGCCAGGGACTCAGGGTCGATCACCAGACTGACCCGGGCGATCCAGGATGACTTGGACTCCTTCCCGCATACGGCGGTAAGCCCAGAACTCAAAATGCTTTCTAAATACTTTTTAAATGCTTCTATATGCTTATAAATGTTCTATGAATGTTTATGAATGGATTAATCATGATTTTCAGGTGAGATGGACCCCATACCAGGACGAGGGTTCTGAGGGATAGCCAAGGGTCCAAACATCCCTATCATACCGCGGGCGGGACGTGTGGTTGCACTGCATCAACGTCATCGAGCCACTTCACTATCACCTGATCCTGCGGACCCGTGGACTACACCAGCCGGAGGTGACATTCCCGCGCCGAAATGACGAGCGCCCGGGCAAGTCATCGAAAGGCATCAGCGGCGACGTGGACTGGTGCGCCCGAAAGGCCAGGTACGTGCATGACTGGAACAGGAGGGGTCGAGCAGTAAAGGAGCGGGCTGAGAGCGATGAGGCGTATTTGAAGGCCTTTGCCCGGAGGTACGGGGACCAGGTATACCAAGCTACCCGATGACCGGTATGAACTTCTAAACCCTAGCTCTGAATGCTTTTACATGAAAATTTTCTATATGTACTGACTCATATGCTTTCTAAATGCAGCTAGATCCTGAGGGACGGATGGCCGAGCTTGAGGGGCTACTCCATGCCACCATCCAGCAACGGGATGAGTACCGGACCGCTCTGGAGCTTCTGGTAAGATTCGAAACTTGAGACTTAAATGATTATGCTTATGATGCAAATGCGACAAACTTCTAAATGCAGCGGGCTGAGGGAGCCCAAAGAGCCGGACCGGACGCACCGTCCTCGTCGTCACAGCCTGCCGGGGGATGTGCTGAGCGAGATGCAGATTTTACCCGGGCCGTAGCTCGAGCCGAGGAGGTGGAGACCACCCTCGCGGAGCGGGTAAGAATCTAAACCCTTGACTTAAAGTGCCTATGCAAACACTAAATGCTTAATACACTGACGATGCAAAATGCCAACTGTAGGAGAGAGAGCTGACCGCAGCAGTGGTTGAGGCGGAGCGAGCTCGGGGAGAGACTGAGAACCTGCGGGCAGAGGTAGCCCGACTGAGAGGGGAGCTAGAGCGGACAACTACCCAGACGGCGGACCTTGAGAGATACCGGTCCGAGGCTCGGGCGGCACGGCTTCAGATTCACGACTTGAAGATTGAGCTACGGGCCGTGGAGCGGATGGTCCGGACGATCAGCCGTGGGCCGGGACTGAGTGGATCCCGAAGCGCGGTAGCGGGGAGCATTCGGAGTGCGGCACCGAGTGGATCGGTTGGTGATTATTTAGCTAGTTCTTCCGGACGCCGGAGGAACGAGGAGGCAGATCAGCGGCAACCCCGGGAGGAGGAGCACAGCACCATGGGACCACCAGCTGTTGGCACCCAAAATATGATCACCGGCGAACAAGCCATAAAGACGAATGATCCGGCCCACCGAAGCACGAAAGCCGACAAAGATCAACCTATTGAAGACTTCTCAAGCTGTTAGTGCCTCGAGTCACTCCGTATAAATACGGGGACTTCGCCTCAAGGGAGCTGGGATGAATTCACAACCAACTGGCGGTGCGACCAAGCCTGCCCAATGAATCGACATTGACTCTATCATGCTGCATACACTACACCCGTTGTTCGATCAAGGACGACGATCTACCCGGTGGATACCCACCTCATGAAAGGCTCTCCTGAGGATAAAGGAGTCCCCCCGGTTTCCCGAAACGGAGAACCGAAAGCTCTGACGGCGGAAGATCCCGATCGCCCGGCATGGGCATGGCTTCCCGCCAAGATGGGCCCATTAGTGGCCGAATGATCGCCCGGCTCAGGCGGAACTATCTCCTGGCTGTCCAACCCCCTAGAGAGCTGAGTACGAGCCAGGACGGACCAACAGCATGGAGCGTAGAGCCAAAGGCCGTGTCGGCAGAAAGCCCGTACGGTCAAGTCAAAGCTATCTGGAGTCTCAAGAACGGCCGTGCGTTGACCTGGGAGCTTCTACAAAACATCCCGCCAAGGTTTCGATGGGCATTGGCGAGATAATGTTCACGATGACTCCCGGAATCATCCCCGGACTCATCGGCTGGCTTGAAGCGCACGAGGAGCATTAGCCCAGCGCGCCTTAAATCGGCGCGCCCCCTCATGCGACGCCCCTGATCCCGGCGCGCTAAAGCCCATCTTCAGCCCTTAAGCCGGCACGCAAATCACCCTGAGGGTGTCCAACCCCGACGCGGTAAGCCTTGAAGGCTCTTCCCGGCGCGCTAATCCCACGCCGGTTCAAGTTCGAACTCAGGCCTCTATATATAGGGTTCTTCGAGAACAGAAAGAAAAGGCGAGAGAGAAGAGGCCAGACGGAGGCCAGACAGAGGCCAGACGGAAACAAAGAAGAGAGACTCTCGAGAGGGAGGCTTCAAAAAAAAGAAAAGCAGAGAGAAGAGGAGGGATCGAGAGAGAATTCCAGAGAGAAGAATAGCGCCTCTCCTGGGCATCCTCCGTCGGTGACCTTCTTCTTCCCCGACTAAGTTACGATACTCTGTTTTTGGTAGCAGATCCCCGGGTATATTAAATGGCGTCGACTGAAAACCGGATCATGTCTAGCCGGAAGCCTTCGTCACGCGCGATGGTGGTCGTCGGACCTGCGTCCTCCGCCACGTACCAAGGAGCCATTTTTCCATTAAACTACGCATCTTCTGCATGATTAATGCTGCATCCTGCCTGTCATTGCTATAATCATCATGTAGTTCTTTTTCCGACTTCAACAGCCCGATATCTCGGCAATTAATCAAAGGTGTTCCCTCCTTGTGGGGGATGTAATTAACGCCATAACCTTTATGGTATGGCGGACTGCTGGTCCCGACCGAACCTAACATTCGCCCGACATGGGTCAGAATGAGCACACAATAAAATCGTCACTCATGTGACTGGCACGCCCGCGTCGTCAATCAGTCAGTTGATTACCAGTTAGTCGATTGGTTGATCGATACGCGAACGAAAGGAAAGCACGCTAAACAAGTCTGGCACGCCTGGTGGGACCGGTGTCACCTTTCATCTCTTTGCCGAGATATCCGGGCTTCGAAGCCCTTTCAAAGGCTACTGATTATTTCCCGTTTTGTCTTTGTAGGCAAACAATGACAACTCATGGAATAGCTGGCGTAGACTTCGATCAGTCGATAGTTGCTGGACACGCGCAAGGGTACCGGCGGTACCCATGGAATTCGGCAGCTTCCCTACCGCCGTAGGCTTCCCCAACTTTCTGGGTTTGGCCTTCGTCGACATCCTGGAAGTCGAAGTCCCAGAACCTACCAAGCAAACTGTGGAGGAGGTGGAGCCTCTGAAGGTTCCCCGCTGCGACGACTTGCTCAAGAATCCGGCCCCGGCCGCTAGCTGTATGGTGCACCACGTTGTACGTGGGACGCACCCCCCGCTGTCGCCAACAAACACCCTGGAGGACGTCAGCGTCGCCAGGTCCGCAGGAACGCTACTGTGATCACCGGTACTGTGTCTCAATCCGGGAAATCAATGCTGGTTGGAGGCATGCGTGTCTTCCTCAACGGACGCACGGCACGGGTGACCCCAGACCGAGTCATCCCCAACGTTCCTGTCCACAACACATATCAAGCCCTTGCTGGAAGGAGGGCAGAAATGGAAGAAGCCGGCCACCATGGCCAAGGAAATCTGGCACTCAAGCCGAGGAAGTTCAAACATGTGTGGGTTCCCAAACGGACCCGACCTGTCCACCAGCTGACACCCATCCGCCGCCATCCTGTGAATGATGACGCAGAGGTGATAAGAGAAAGGGGCCTACCCCCGAAGATGGAAGAAGAGGTGGTTGCGGATCCTCCGCGCCACGGAAGTTTCCGGGCTGCGGCCCGTCAAGCCAACGTCCCTGCCACGGGGCGAAGATTCCAACAGCCAGCCGACAGAGCTCGACTGGCCTACCTTCCTCCTGCGGGAGGCCGACCACTATCCCCCGTACTACACCAAGAACGGGGTCGAGAAGAAATGACCTGTTTGGTCAGAAGCTATTTCTGAGGTTTAGGCAACCCCTCACTCGGACAGCAGCGGTTGATGCAAACAATCGCCACTGAGGAAGATTACTGCCCATCGACAGCACGTGAAGAAGAGATGGAAGATAGAATGATGGTGTCGTCTGTCGACGACAATGGATACGATGACGGCTTTGAGATCGAAGCCGATGAAGCCTTCCCCGAGCGGGAAGAAAGGAGAAGGGTTTCTGTGTTCGAGAGGCTGACCTTTCCGCAACAAGCCAGGCGGAGGGTCCATCGACAAAGAAGAAGGATGCATGTTTTCACTTGCAACATGGCTGGGGTGTCCAGCCGATATGGGGAGCTTCCTGAAGACCCCCAAGAACTGGCTCAATTGGCCGTACGGCTGGGGCCAACTACCCGCAGGACAGAAGCAGCAAGAGGGCTTCTGACGATGATGAAAGAGAAACAACCCCAGGTCTATCCCCACTGGGATGATAAGGCCCCCATCTTGACCGCTAATGTGGTGACGACGGAAGAAGAAGATGACGTCCTCCTCGACATCCTGCCTGAGGGTACGTCCGGGGAAACGACAGAGGGTATCCCCACCACTATAGATCCATCAGTTCTGATGCTGCTGCAGAAATATCAACGGGAGATAGATTCCCTGAAGAAACAGCTGATAGAAAAGACTGAGCATTCATCAGCTTCTAAACCACCCGAAGTCCAGGGTGAATCATCACGGGGAGCGGCTCGTCGAGACGACCCTCCACCGCTCTATACACTACCCCAGCCATCAGAGCCAAGCATGGCGACTGCACAACAGCGGCCGCCACAGCCTCAGCCGCTGCTACCTCCGGTGCTCCCTCAGGTGCACCCGACACCCCCGCTGCTGCATCCTCCACAGGCAACCACCCTGGTCACCCCATACTTGCAGCCAACGCACTTCTATCCGGAGCCAGTCGACCCCACGGTCGTGAATCGGATGATGGTGGAGAGGATGATCGAGCTGAAGCTCGCAGAGAAAAGTGAAGGCGACTACGTCGCATTCGATGCCTATCGGGTGCCCTACCCGCAACACCATGCAGCTAAACGACTGCCCCCGGGAGTCAACAAGCCGCCTAAGTTTGACAAATTCAACGGGAAAGGTTCCCCTAAAGAACATATTGCTTACTATATGACCGTTATGGGTGATCTGGCCACCAACGAGTCATATCTGCTGAAATTCTTCGGGTCCTCGCTGACGGGGCTCGCATTTGAATGGTACTCCAGCCTCTCGGCTGGGTCAATTAATGACTGGTCGGATATGTAGAGGAAGTTCAGAGAAAGATTCCATGTCACAGAGAGGGAGGTCACGGTGGTCGAACTCTACTCAACAAGGCAAAGGGCAGATGAGACTGCCCTTGAATATATCAAGAGGTGGAGGAACCTCGGAATGAGATGTAAGCGGCCTCCGCATCAGGAGGACGCTGTGCAAATATGCAAACAAAATCTCAGGAGGGAAATCCTGGAAAAAATGATTGGAATGGAAATACGATCGTTCGACTGGCAGAATAATGTGGTGGCTGAGGTGGAGGCTTTTCTAGCCAAGCCTGTCCCGATGTCAACTGCCAGCACAGCCCAGAAAGGCAAGACTGCGGAGCGGCGCCCCACACCTAAAGAAGCGAATGCGCTTGATATCAAGGCGTTCGAACAACAGAAGGAGAAAGACAAGAAAGCGGCTCCCCCGTAACCTGCGAAAGCTCCAGAGGATAAAGAAGGTCCTTCGCTGAGGGACAAAATGAAGAAAGCTTATTCCTTTCCAAAAGACAAGACCCGAGTCCTGTTCGACTGGGTAACAGAATACAGCATGGTCACTCTGCCCGAGCCAAGGAGGCCGGAGGACCTGAAAAGAAAAGACAGTCCGAGATTCTGCCCCTACCACCAGATGTTGGGACATCCAATCGAAGACTGCTATGTTTTCAAAGACGTCATCGAAGGGATGGTGAAGAAGAATGAGATAGAGCTGGGAGAGTACAAAATAGACCCTCCTCAGCCACATGAAGCCCCTTTCAGGAGGGCAACAATCAACATGGTCTCCCTCTATCAGGCATTACCTGAGGAGATCTCTGAAACAAGCACACGGAGCACCTACGAAATCCATTTCCTGGAGCCCGTGAAAGAACAACAGGGGTGGCAGCAAATCCCTGTGAAGCACAAGAAGAAGAGGGCACCGCGCCCAAAAGAGGGGGCACATATCCGTGGCATTACACCCCGGCCTGCTCCGCCAGTGGTAGCACCCGTATGGGTCACTTCACCCACAGCTGTCAGAATACATACACCTAACAGGAGGAGACAAACTCCACTGCCAGTAATCAAGGAAACCAATCCTGGAGTCCTTCGACTGCAACACTTAATTGAAGGGCTAGATGAATATGTGCAGCCCGAATTGAAACATCTGCTGGTACGGGACCACGTCCCATGGCAAGAGCTGGAGCAACTCTCACTCAAGCAAGGGGAGGAAGCTGAAGCAGCACCACCTCAAGAGAGCAACCTGTTCTGGGGGCAAGCACCTACAGAAACCAAAAAGAAGAAAAAGCAAAAGAAGAAGAAAAGAAAGGGCGCTGGGGCCCATAAAACACAGGTCGTCTCCTGCAATACCCTGTCAGCACTCTTCAACCTACCCGGAGAAGAGGAAGAAGAAGAAATTTGCTTCACACCCCATGCTGGGGGGGCAAGGCCGACGCCGCAACTGCTGCGCATGCCACTCGGTCAGGCCGAAAATGGGGGCACCAGCCACCACCCAATCACAACATTATGTTCAGAGGGGAGCAACCCTACAAGACGCCTCCGCCAGAAGTTAAGGGAGCCCAAATCCCTCCTCCGTCAGGCCTATACAACAAGAGTGGGGGCAAGGCAGTCCCTTCATTCCTTGAATTTATGAAGATGTCAAAAGGGAAGCAGCCTTGTCAAGAGGCTAACCCTACACCCGGGGTCATTCACCCGCAGCCAGCGCAATCTACTGAGGATGCAAATGCAGATGGAGCTCGCCCTACAGCAGCTAATAAAGAAGACCCGACAGCCGGTGCCAGTCAAGAGGGTGCCGAGTCCGAGGAAGATGAAGCAGGTCTGTCTGGACCCCCAAATCAAAACCTCCCCAAGCCCAGATGAGCTGAAGAGATGAAGCTCTCCAATGTCCGGGCTGGAAGCCGAATAATGAATTTGCTCAAGAAGCTCCCCGCTCGATTTACGATCTGGGAAATTCTCTCTCTGAGTGAAGAGACTCGACAGGCGATCATCACTGCTCTGCGGACGCCTGCTCATTTTGAAACCTGCATAGCTGAGGCTATACCAAAAGCCAGTATGACCTTCTCTCCAGAAGACATGATACTGCCTACTGCCAGCCACAACAGGCCGCTATATATGAAAGGGCACCTGAACGGAAGAGAACTGAACCAGATTCTGGTCGATCCTGGTGCAGCAGTCAACATCCTGCCATATAGAATATACGAGAGGTACCACTTTAATGTGCATCTCGAGAAAGTCGGGGATATGCATATCGCTGGCTTCAACCAAAAATATGAAGTATCTATCGGAGTGGCAGAGTTCACACTGACCCTGACAGATTTCACTACAACGGTGCAGTTTCATGTCATTGACTCTCGCACCTCCTACAAAGCACTGCTCGGCCGCCCATGGCTGCATGAAAATATGGTGGTGCCCTCCACGCTCCACTAATGCATTAAATACAGCCTCCAGGGGAAGGAGGAGAGGATATTTACTGATATCCACCCATTCGAGGTGTTTGAATGTCACTTGGCGGACGCCAACCTATATACGGGGTCTACCCGGAAGGTTTCTGAAGCTGAAACCCCCACAGAAGCATCAAAAGATAGATCGGGTGACGGTTGGTATCCACCACCGCCACGCGGGTATGTCAAGTCAAAGTTGGTCTCCCACATCACAGCTCCTAGAAATGTTGGTAGGGTAACACCCCCAGCACTATACCCCAAAGCTGAGGAAGTGCAGGTCAACCGACAGCACGACCGCATCGGAGTCCCGGTCGGCCTCACCAAGCCAGTCCTCGGCCTCAATGATCCCACTGTCGAACCTTTCAAAGCTTGGGAGGTGACACAGGAAGATGGGCCCAGCACCCTGTTCTATACAGCTGAGGAGCATCCCACTCGGGAAGACACAGATTGCAGCCTCCCCGAGGTTATAAGCAACCCGCCGGTTCCTGTCCAAGGTCTGGCATTTACAACTGATCGAATGGCCATAATGTTTCAGAAGCAACACATTCCTCCCGATCAATCTCAAAAGTGCAAAGAAGCTTTCCAGAAGATGTGGCATCCTACAAATCTGGACAAAGAAATGAGACGCGTCTCTCAACACCCGGGGCTGGGCTTCACCCTGGAAGACTACTATTACAGTGGGCGGTACGAGGTGGATACTATCTCCGCCTTCTATCCAACTGAAGATAGCCCTCTGTGGGCAACCTTTGATGAATATCCGGTGGAAACCGAACATGCTGAATTGGCTCTATCCGGGAATCAACAAATAGAGACCTTGATCCCTTGCCGATGCTGGGAGCAGGTCCATCCTGAAGAAGCATCCCTTCAAGCCGAATTTGATACGGCTAGCAGCAGCGAAGCCAAAGACATTCAAGAAGCAGAAGTCTCTCCCTCCACAGGGGTCATGCTAATGGCGACTTCAACACCCTTTCTGTCAATCAGGGAAGCCGTGGTTAACTCCAATCAAGGGGAGCCGGCTACCAGGAAAGAAAAAGTCACTTCTGCGGAAAATGCAGCTATCCCAGAAGGCGAGACTCCCTCAACTTCTGCTACAAATCCAATATACTGTCCGAGCCCGACAGCAAACGGCTACTGGCTTGTCATGGCCGCAACCTCATCTACAAACACTAAAGCTGTTCTCTCACCCTTGGGAGCTGCAACAGCAATGGATGCATCAATAGATCCATCCGCTCAGCTGCTGGCGCATGGAATCAAGACACCTCATGAAGCTCTGGCGATGTCCGACGAGGAACTCGAAATGCTCGACCCTCAAGATGGTGTCCCAGACTTCGTCGACCTCCAACCAGCGCCTCCAGAAATAGAAGACGGAGGCCAGGCCACGGTCGATGAACTAATAGAGGTCAACTTGGGAAACGAGGGGGATCCTTGGCCTACCTTCCTCAGCGCCCAACTGTCCCCGGAGGAACGGGAGCTGTACACCCAGCTGTTGCTGGAATACCGGGATTGCTTCGCCTGGACCTACAAAGAGATGCCCGGTCTAAGCCCCGCTGTCTCACAACATGAACTAGCAATCAGCCCCAAAGCCGAGCCGGTGAAGCAGCCACCGCGGCGTATGAGGCCAGAGCTCATCACCCGAATCTGTGCTGAAGTTGACAAACTCATTGACGTGGGATTTGTTGAAGAGAATCAGTACACCACATGGCTGGCGAACATCGTCCCCGTGAAAAAGAAGAATGGACAGATCCGGATTTGTGTTGACTTTCGAGATCTAAATAAAGCATGCCCTAAAGATGACTTTCCGGTGCCAATAACGGAAGTCATGATTGATGCTACAATCGGCCACGAGGCCCTATCATTCATGGATGGGTCGTCCGGCTACAATTAGATTTGGATTGCGGAGCACGACCGAGTCCACACTGCTTTCCGAACCCCCAAAGGCATTTATCATTACAAGAGAATGCCGTTCGGACTAAAGAATGCTGGCGCAACTTACCAGCGCGCAATGACTAAGATTTTTGATGAATTGCTCTACCACAAGGTCGAGTGCTACATAGATGACCTGGTGGTCAAAACCAGAAGGAAAGAGGACCATCTGCAAGACCTCCAGACTATTTTTCAGAGGCTGAGGCAGCATGACCTGAAAATGAACCCTATGAAATGTACGTTCGGAGTATCGAGCGGAAAATTCCTGGTCTTTATCGTCCGATACCGAGGGATTGAGATAGACCCCGCAAAGATCAAGGCGATACAGGAGCTACCTCCACCTAGGAACATCTCCGAGCTGAGATCACTACAGGGCCGCTTGGCTTATATCCGGCGGTTCATTTCCAATTTGTCAGGGCGATGCCAGCCTTTTCACAAGTTGATGATGAAAGATGTTCCCTTTTATTGGGATGAAGATTGCCAGACAGCATTTGACAAGCTAAAAGACTATCTGAAGACTCCTCCAGTATTGGGCGCACCAGTGAAAGGACGGCCGTTGATACTATATATAGCAGCTACACATAATTCTCTGGGGGCAATGCTGGCCCAGAATAATGAAGAAGGGAAAGAGCAAGCCCTCTATTATCTCAGTAGAAGACTGGTCAGAACCGAAGAAAGATACACTTATATTGAGAAGATCTGCCTGGCACTAGTCTTCGCAGTCAAAAAGCTCCGGCATTATATGTTGTCGCATGAAATCAGCTTGGTGTCCAAGGAGGATCCCCTGAAATATATCATGTCCCAGCCGGCACTCAAAGGCCGCCTAGGCAAATGGGCGGTAATCCTTATGGAGTTTGATGTCTCCTACGTACCGCGCAAGGCCATCAAAGGTCAAGCTATTGTAGACTTCTTCGCTGAACATCCGGTACCCGGGGACTACCCGTGGGAGCCGGAACTTCCTGAAGACGAAACCCTAGAAGTCGCCCAAGTGCAGCCTTCCTTATGGCAGCTATACTTCGATGGCGCTTCCAGAATTGACACCTCTGCCGCCGGATCATCCAGGGTCAGAGCAGGGGCAGGTATAGTCCTGAAATCTCCGGAAGGAGAAGTGGTGCATACATCCTGCTCCATAAACAAACCATGCACGAACAACGAAGCAGAATATGAAGCCCTGATAATCGGGTTGCAAATCGCTCTGTCCATGGGGATTCAGATGCTGGAAGCATTCGGAGACTCCATGCTGGTTATAAAACAGCTGGAAGGAGAGTTCGATGTACGAAAGCAAGAGCTCATCCCCTATCACCAGTTAGCAACTCGCCTGATGTCAAGATTTTACTTCATCAGCATCAAGCACATCAATCGAGGCTGGAATGCTCAGGCAGACGCCCTCGCTAAGCTGGCCAGCTCATTGGCGGTCCCGCCAGACACAAGTCTGAATATAACAGTGATCAACTGCCGACAGGTCCCCAGCGTGACAGAGGTCCTGACCGACGAACAGGAGATGGAAGTAGCAGTCATCGAAGGGGTTCAGCAGCCCGATTGGCGAGAGCATCTCCTACGCTGGTTTCAACACCAACAACTTCCAAAAGAAAAGGAACAGAGAATGAAGCTCCTGAGGATCAAGGATTCTTACGAGATGAGAAGCGGGACCTTGTTCCGAATTATGGCAGATGCCCGAAGGAAAGTCCTACTCCGTTGCTTGTCTTCAGCAGAAGCAGGACAGGTGATGCAGGAGGTCCATGCAGGATCAGCTGGAGCACACCAGGCTGGCCCGAAGATGAAAATTGAGATAAAGAAATTGGGTTATTATTGGCCCACTATATTTGACGACTTCTGCAGGTTTGCCAAGGCTTGTCAGAAGTGTCAAGAACATGCTAATGTGGCAAGGAGACCTCCAGTGCCACTGCATCCCACCCTACCAAGCTGGCCGTTTGCTCAGTGGGGCACGGACGTGGTTGGGCCGCTGCCAGCATCTTCATCAGGGTGCAGATACATCTTAGCAGCTACAGACTACTTCTCCAGATGGGCGGAAGCAGTAGCACTAAGAGATGTGACGGGAGAACTAGTTGCAAGATTCTTCCGGCAGAATGTAATATTCCGGTTCGGAATCCCCAGCCGAATCATCTCTGACAATGGCAGCCATTTCAGAAATCCGAAGGTTTATCGGCTGGCCGACAAATACAAAATCGACTGGAGGACATCATCCCCCTACAACCCTCAAGCCAATGGACTAGCAGAAGCCTTTAACAAGACACTATGCACGCTACTGGCAAAGACTGTCAAGTCTAATAAAAAGGATTGGGAAGAAAGGATGTACGAAGCACTTTGGGCTTACCGTACTGTCTACAAGACCCCAACCGGCTGTTCACCTTTCTCCCTTGTCTATGGGTCAGAAGCTGTAGTGCCGATTGAACTCGAAGTCCCTTCATTGCGAGTTGCCATCCAGCATGGATTAGTCAGTGGTGAGCAGTCCAATGCAGAAAGAAGATTGGAAGAGCTCGCTGAGCTCGAAGGAAAATGCCTCCAGGCGTAACAAAACATCCAACTCTACCAAGCTCGCATGGCCCGTGCTTTTGACAAGTTAGTCAAGGGTCGAGAGTTCAAGAAAGGAGACCTGGTAATGGTCAAAAGAAGAGAAGTGATGGCTTCTAACCCCAAGGGGAAGCTGGTCGAAAATTGGGTCGGACCGTATATCGTCCGCCGAGTATATGAAGGGGGTGCCTACGTCCTTGTAGACCACAAAGGAGTCATCCAATTCTCTCCCCTCAACGGAAAACACATTAAGCTGTATCATGCAGTGCAGTCGACACACCCTAAGTGATCGGTCGGAACACACTTTTTCTTGGTTAGCGGCATTCCGCCCTAATCGAGCTACTTTTCCTTGATTAGTGGCATTCCGCCCTAATCGAGCTACTTTTCCTTGGTTAGTGGTATTCCGCCCTAATCGAGCTACCTTTCCTTGGTTAGCGGCATTCCGCCCTAATCGAGCTACTTTTCCTTGGTTAGCGGCATTCCGCCCTAATCAAGCTACTTTTCCTTGGTTAGCGGCATCCCGCCCTAATCAAGCTACACTTTCCTCGGTTAAATGGTATTTCGCCCCAACCGAGCTACCTTCTCCTTGGTTTAATGGCACTCTGCCTTAACCGAGCTACCTCCCCTTGGTTTAATGGCACTCCGCCCCAACCAAGCTACCTTTTCCTTGGTTTCGTGGCACTCCGCCCTAACCGAATTACCCTTTCCTTGGTTAGCGGCATTCCGCCCTAATCGAGCTACTTTTCTTTGGTTAGCAGCATTCCGCCCTAATCAAGCTACTTTTCCTTGGTTAGCGGCATCCCGCCCTAATCAAGCTACACTTTCCTCGGTTAAATGGCATTCCGCCTTAACCGAGCTACCTCCCCTTGGTTTAATGGCACTCCGCCCCAACCGAGCTATCTTTTTCTTGGTTTAGTGGCACTCCGCCCTAACCGAATTACCCTTTCCTTGGATTAGTGGCATTCCGCCCTAACCAAGCTACCTTCTCTTTGGTTTAGTGGCACTCCGCCCTAACCAAGCTACCTCTCCCTTGGTTTAGTGGCACTCCGCCCTAATCGAGCTACCCTCTCCTTGGCGAGCGGCATTCCGCCCTAATCAAGCTACCTTCCCTTGGTTAGCAGCATTCTGCCCTGATCAAGCTACTTTTCATCAGTCAGTGGCACTCGACCCTGATCGAGCTACCCTCTCCTTGGCTAGCGGCATTCCGCCCTAATCAAGCTACCTTCCCTTGGTTAGCAGCATTCTGCCCTGATCAAGCTACTTTTCATCGGTCAGTGGCACTCTGCCCTGATCGAGCTACCCTCTCCTTGGCTAGCGGCATTCCACCCTAATCAAGCTACCTCTCCTTGGGTAGCGGCATTTCGCCCTGATCAAGCTACCCTCCCTCGGCTCACATTCCGAATAAAAAGAAAAGAAAGAAGAAAAAATAATGGGGTTAAAAAAAATAGTGATACCCCGCCAGACTTGCTCCCATATCGGGACAAGTGCAAAAATGGCTATAACCCGGCTGTGGCGAAAACCCGAAAGGGCGCCGCAGGCAAAATCGGGTATCCCGCCGCGTGAAAACCCGAAAGGGCGCGCGGGCAAAAGCAAGAGGGGGCTGGCTTCGGCGAAAACCCGAAAGGGCGCTTGAGTCAGTAAAGTGGTAATTTCCAAATACCTCTCCTATTCTCCACCCAACAAAACTCCGAAAGGGACAATCATCAAAGTCCCACCGGAAATCCTATTAACAAACCCTCTTCGACCCTCGTCATCATCGGCGAGATCAGTCGATCTCTACCCTCAACTTGGACCTTACGTCCCTGTTAACAACCCCATCTTTGTTGCGACAGTGACATATGCCGACGAACAAACCCTTTTTGACCCTCGTCATCCTCGACAGGATCGGTCGATCTCTACCCTCAACTTGGGCCTTACGTCCCTGTTGACAAACCCATGCCGACGAATAAACCCTTTTCGACTCTCGCCATCATCGGCGAGATCGTTCGATCTTTACCCCTAACTCGGATCCTACATCCTTGTTAATAGACCATACCCCTTTGCTTCGACATCTAACCAGCATCGACGAATCGAAACAGGATTTGATCCTCGTCGTCATTGACAAGGCCAGTCGATGTTTTTGCGGTCCAGATTTCTCGCATCCCAAAAAAAAGAGAGAAACAAAAAAATGGGGTTAAAAATAGAGATACCCCGCCAGACTTGCTCCTATGGTTAGGGCAAGTGCAAAAATGGCTATAACCCAGCAGTGGCGAAAACTCGAAAGGGCGTCGCGGGCAAAATCGGGTACCCCGCCGTGTGAAAACCCGAAAGGGCGCGCGGGCAAAAGCAAGAGGGGGCTGGCTTCGGCGAAAATCCGAAAGGGCGCTTAGGTCAGTAATGTGAATAAAAATGAATGATGAATAGTGATGAACCATCCGCCGTCCAAAAGGCCACTTTCGAGGTCGGGGCGAGGGTCTTCATCCGATATCCCACTTATACACGTCCAGTGTCTACCTTTTCGACCCTTGTCACCATCGGCAAGATCGGTCGCTACCTATCCGGTTTTTTGTCACCATCGGCCCTTTTCGACCCTTGTCACCATCGGCAAGACCGTCTACCCTTTTCGACCCTTGTCACCATCGGCAAGACCGTCTACCCTTTTCGACCCTTGTCACCATCGGCAAGATCGGTCGCTACCTATCCGGTTCTTGTCACCATCGGCAAGACCGTCTACCCTTTTCGACTCTTGTCACCATCGGCAAGATCGGTCGCTACCTATCCAGTTTTTGGTCACCATCGGCAAGACTGTCTACCCTTTTCGACCCTTGTCACCATCGACAAGATCGGTCGCTACCTATCCGGTTTTTGTCACCATCGGCAAGACCATCTACCCTTTTCGACCCTTGTCACCATCTGCAAGATCGGTCGCTACCTATCCGGTTCTTGTCACCATCGGCAAGACCGTCTACCCTTTTCGACCCTTGTCACCATCGGCAAGATCAGTCGCTACCTATCCGGTTCTTGTCACCATCGGCAAGACCGTCTACCCTTTTCGACCCTTGTCACCATCGGCAAGATCGGTCGCTACCTATCCGGTTTTTGTCACCATCGGCAAGACCGTCTACCCCTTTCGACCCTTGTCACCATCGGCAAGATCGGTCGCTACCTATCCGGTTTTTGTCACCATCGGCAAGACCGTCTACCCCTTTCGACCCTTGTCACCATCGGCAAGATCGGTCGCTACCTATCCGATTCTTGTCACCATCGGCAAGACCGTCTACCCCTTTCGACCCTTGTCACCATCGGCAAGATCGGTCGCTACCTATCCGGTTCTTGTCACCATCGGTAAGACCGTCTACCCCTTTCGACCCTTGTCACCATCGGCAAGATCGGTCGCTACCTATCCGGTTCTTGTCACCATCGGCAAGACCGTCTACCCCTTTCGACCCTTGTCACCATCGGCAAGATCGGTCGCTACCTATCCGGTGCTTGTCACCATCGGCAAGACCGTCTACCCCTTTCGACCCTTGTCACCATCGACAAGATCGATCGCTACCTATCCAGTTTTTACCACCATCAGCAAGACTGTCTACCCCTTTCGACCCTTGTCACCATCGGCAAGACCGGTCGCTACCCGTTCTCGGTTCTGGCCGTTCTCGGCAGGACCGTTTATTCGTCAGTTTCGCTATACCCTCCTGGGTCCCCCGAACTCTCAGTCAGCATAGGCCGCTTCTAGTCTTGAGAAAAGTCACGGCGCGGTGGAGTGAACACCTCACCCCTTCCCTGAAGGCGTGAGCGCTCTCCTGCCCTACTGACTCATACACTCGGGCTAGAATCAACGGGCAAATGAAAGGAAAAAAAAAACAATGACAAGATGGAGTCTTCATTCAAAATCAGGATGGAGATTTTTCATTACTATGAAGTAAAAGGCACATGATTACATGGGCCATGCCCTGGAATACATAAGGTGCATTAAAAGGGAGCAAATAAAGAAAAGAGATTACGGCAAAGGGCGTCGGAAGATGTCCTCCAGCACAGGAATACCCAGGGAGGGATGACGGGTCAGTTCTTGCAATTTGAACTCGGTGGCCTCCAGCTCGGATAGCTTCACCTCCAGGGAAGCAGCTTGTCCTTCGGCCATCTCGGCATCCTCAACCTTTTTGACCCCCAGGCGATCTACTTCTTCAAGTTCAGCCTCTATCCTGGAAAGTTCGGCCTGCAATGCCGCTATCCGGGCCGTCAGGGAGCTCCGGCGTTGTAAAGAGGCGTTGGCTTCGTCCCTCTCCCTCGCCGCGGTCTCTTGCAGAGAAATAAGGGCCATCTTGCTTTCAACCCGCTCCAATGATATGGCCGCCAGCTGGTCAGCTGCCTCCCGACCTAAGAACTCCCTCCTGTTCACATACTTTAGGAGCAGGATCACCCGCGGAGTCCAGTCGTCCATGGGACAACCGAGGGCCAACAGCGAGCGGGACAGATGCTCTATCAAGCCCCTCAGCTGAACATAAGTTAAATTCCTACTGGCCGTTACGGTCTGCTGGAGGGTCCCCAGGAACTGCCACACGACACCACTCGAGGATCGAAGACCAAGTGGCGACGTCTCGGGCAGCTCGAACTCTACTCTGCTATCCACGGCAGCCCATATATCATCGGCCGTCCCGGAGGATGACGACGGCATGAGCTGCAGCCCACTACTACCGGGAATAACCGCACCGGCAGATGCGGTGGCTAGAGCCTCAATAACAACAATCTCTTTGCCGGCCCCCTGGGGTGGGAGTCCAACAAGAACCTCAAGGACCGAGGACGTCCGTCCCTCAATAATCTCCCCGGCTTCTACCTCAGCGGAGCCACCCTTCTCCAGAACTGACTGCTGTGCAGCCTCCCTTGGCGGAGAATCTCCGGCTACCGCCGAACTATCAACTTCCACGAGCGCTCCGGGACCAACTGGAACCATCGCTGCTGCATGATCCTTTGGGTACCGCAATGCGAGGGGCCGCAGGACGGACGGGAAAGTCGCATGGCCTGTTCCCAGGGCCGGGAGTGGTATCTGCACCGTCATAGTTGGCAGCGCCACCTCAGTCTGCATCGGAGATATATACACTTAAAACCTGGCTAGAAGGAGGAGAAAGGAAGCATGGTAAGCATCGACCCGGGATAGGTCCTTACCTCGGCCGGGACTAAGCTTAAATCTTTAAGAGCAGCTTCCCCAGTGCCAGCCTCCTCACTCGTAAGCGATAATGACAGCACAGGACCACCCCACGATAACCGAGCCGGGCTGAAAGTCAGATAGTCACTCTCAAAGGCCGAGGACACCCCAGCATCGTCGGTCTCAAAACCAAGCAGTGATGGCTCCTCGTCACTGGAGCTGCCACCATAATCTACATGCTCAGAGGAGGAAGACCCCTCTGCTCTCTCAGGACGCCCCGCCGTCGAAGTAGGAGCCTCGCCAGCAGGAGCATCACCCTCGGCGGAAACTTTCCCGGTGCTCTCCACACCAAGGGCAACAATAGATGATGCCTCAGGGGCGGGTTCTCCCTGTCCCGAGGGGATCACCTCCTCTGCACTCTCCGAGCCCGGAAACAATGATGGTTGTATATCAACTACAATTCACGGCAAAAAGGGGTCAAGATGGCTGAAAATACAAAGATTTACGTTGCTATCGCAACTAAACTATAGATTACCTTCCATCTCCCGCTGGGGTGTTGGAGAGGGCAGATCCCTTTCTGTGGGAGCAGCAGAGGCTTCCTCTGCCCCGTCCCTAGCCGCTACATCTATCGTCGCCGCCAGTCCGACGACCGCGGCAACTGTATCGGCAACTGTCAGCATGGGCCAGCCCAAGCGGTCGAGACAAGCTAATGCACTTTGAAGAAAAGAAGAGCCTACCTTCGGCCTCTAGCCCTTGTGCACGAGAAGCCTCAAACTCTTCAAAGGATACAACAGAAGGAAGGACGATTGCCGATTCCTTCTCGGCAGCTTTCTTCCGGCGTGCCCGTGTCATTCGGGTCACCGCCGCTTTCGCCTTCCCGACGGCCTCTCGCAGTTGGGACCTAGTCCTCTTCCTCGAATCTCTAGGAGGCAGTGGCGTCGCGGTCGGGGCCGGCTCAGGAACTTCAAAATATGTCAACTTTTGGGCCTTTATGATCAGCTCCCTGAAGTGCCGGGTCTCCTCCGAAGTCGGTCGGACTGCATACGCACAAGGGTGAGAATGACACAACCACAATGAAAATAAGAAGCTGGCCGAAGGGCCTGAATGAAAAGATAGAACGTACTTGCCGGCCCCGTGTAAAAGGGGAAGAGAGGCCAATAAAATAGCGAAGGCGTTTTGTCCCTCGAGGCTGCCTCGCGAACAAGCCAGCACAGATCCCCAATCTTTTCGCTCGGCTCAGCCAGCAACGCCAGGTCCTCGTGTCCACCGGAGGACAGCAGATAATACAGGCTCAGATGGTCCAGCCCCCACCTGTCTGCATATTTGAAGGAGATCTGAAGAGGATGGTCCAGTATGGCTTCGCTGGGGCTAGCCACCGAGAGGCCATGAGACCGAAGGGGTGCGAACAGCCAGGGGGTATTGGCATATAAGTCAGCTCGCCTGTCCTCCTTGCGAATAAAAGTCCGGTAGGGATACAACCTGTCCACTTCGGGACGCCAGTCTGCCACTGCCGTGATGGGCTCCTCTACCGGCAAAGGGAGTTGCTGGAGGATCACCCTCTCACTGCTTACTCGGCATAAACCCCGAAGGGTCTTCACATAATCATCCTTGTTGATCGGGGGCAGCTTCGGCTCAACTTTCGTCTTGCGGCTTTTTACGAGCTTGCGGGCCTCTAGATAGGCCTTCACGTCCGTATTAGTCCAAGACTTCAACTTCTTCAAATAAGAAGCGTCAATGTCAAGAACTGGCTCCGACTGGGAAGCTAAGAACCTGTGCTCCGCCACAGCCCAGCACTCTCTCCGGGAAGTCCTGTAGAATCCCGTCTGCGCGTTCCACCACTTGACGTATTCAGGCGTAACGCGAGGGAAGCGCGCAGGGGCGGGCACCCGGAAAGAAACGTCTTCGCGACGATGGAAAAAGTCCCACCATATTCGGGCGTCGTCGCTGGACGTTTGCCCGGCTCTATGCCTGTTGGGCAATGAAAATTGTGAAGAATATGGAATCTGCTGGTCGTAGCCAAAGTTCCGACTGAAACGGAACGGGTAATACGGCTCCAGCCACAGAATGCCGCTCTTGCGAAATACAAGGACACTAGGCCTGATGGCCAGTGCCCAATCAACCAACTCCGGCTCCAGAATAGGCTTGGTATAATTGGCCTGGGAAATCGGATGAATGTACTCCTCAGTTTCAAAAAGCTTGCATTGCCTCGTCCTGTTCGTAAATGGGCTCGAGTGAGCAGCTAAGCTCCAGAAATGAAGAACCCCGGGCGAGTCCACGGGAAGACGGGTCAATTTACCCCGAATGGCATAGAGTTGCTCCGATAGCAATGATGGCTCGGCACTTGCAAACTCTATCATGCGCGGGACCAGAGGAACCGCTTGTAACGCCCGAGGAGCTGCCTCCGAGAATAGGGTGCAGACCCATGCATTGAAAAAATGTAACGGACCAACCGTCCGAAGGCTTCTAGGGAGAAGCGTCTTGTGCAAGTCCCCCAACATCTTGTAGATGGGGCACAAGGCCACTGGACAAAGAGACAGCTTGATACCCCAAGCCATAAGACAGGCCGGGTAGATGGCCTCTGCTCTGATCACGCTCTCGTCACCTTGAGGAAGAGCGAAGGAGCAGAGCCAATAAAATAGATATGCAGCACAGTGAGTCACTGCATCAACACCAGTGGGGTTTGGGTTCTCTCCCTGCCTTCCTCTCGAGGAAGACGATGAAGCGGCCTGGCGTCGCACCCTCTTCTTCCGCTTCTGGGCTACTGGCGCTATGGGAGGAAAATCTTCATACTTGCTCTTCCCCTGGAAGAAATATTGAAGCCAGGCGCCCATCCGCACCCGACGCTTTTCGCCCGGCTTCCGAGCTTCCCTCGTATCGTGCGACGAATGAAAAAGGGTGCGATACGCCTTCATCAGATACCGATAGGCGTAGCCCGCCAAATACCGGCCGTCACCGTCAGGTCTGGTCTTTCAACCAGTCAGGCCAACAAACTTCTTCATACGGTTCTCCATCAATGGGTAGGCCACTGAGTTGAGACAGGCTCCATAAGTCTAAAGAAGTCTCTCCCTTTGAAGTATAGAAGGTGTTGTACTCAAGGCAAAACACCTCGATCATGCCACAGCACAATCCCCGGGAAATTGGGTACCGATACCTGGAAGCATACACGCTGTGATATACACCAGCTCTGATTAGAAGAGGAGCGTAATGATGCAGCACGTAGTCTGTAAACTCTACTGCCCTGGGCCTGAATGCATGGGCGTCTGCAGCTTTCAGCTCAGCAAACCATCCCACTGATATCTGGTGCTTAAAGCGAATTTCCAAGCAATCCAACAAGAATGATTCATCCCTATATCCCCATCTCAACGGGGCAAGGAATAAACCAAAAATCGGCTTCTCCCGATCCACTCTGCCCGCGGAATCATTCCACCGAGCGGGTACAAACTCGGGAGCTCTAGTCAGTAGTCCGTCTGCCGGAGCCAGGTCTTGCAGCCCCAGCACAGCGCTCCACTTCCTGACCTCTCCGGGGAGATAGATGGGTCTTCCCCGCATCACACATTCGGCCAGGCTGTCTCTCTCCACCAGCAGGGCCTGCTCGACCTTCCGGACGGCGAACACATCCCGCTTCCCCTGAAGGTTGAAGCGCTGAAGAAGGGACATCAGGTGCTTGTCCTTGGGATAATCCTTCCTGGTCACACCCTCTCTATCATAATGAAAAGAGTCGCCCCTGAGAATAAGGAGACGACCGGTGTCTACAGTGTCCGTCTCTGAATCTGAAGACTCTGCAACTATAGCCACTTGGCCGTGCCCCCAGTCAAGAGAATTAACATTCTCCCATGTCACTACGGCGCGAGAGGAAGAGCTGGATGCCATGACAGCTGCAAAAAGGGCACATCAAGCAAAAGCAAAGTCAGAAAATAGCTGATCAAAGGCAAACTTCCGACAAAATTTTGGCAGAGTCTCCCCAGCACAGGGGATTGCCAAAGAAAAGCGGGAACGCGTCCACTGAGGAACGGTCCCTAAAAGGCAGCCATCGGCATTGCACCGAGGTCAAGAGGAACACCCGGGGGAATAGCTCCGAGGGCAAGTCCTGCTAGAAGCCTCCCGGGGCCCAAAGAAAGGGTTTTGAAACCCCAAATGGACAGCATCCCCACTCACCCGAAGGGAAAGAGCCGCCGCTCTCGGTGCCAAAAGGGAGAGAAGAGAGAGAAAGTTTTTTCGCAAATGAGGAGGCGATGAAGAAAAAACAAGGAAGAAGGAGATAAATAGGGGGAGTCCCCCTTTGTTAAACCGGCGCGCTATTTAGCCCGCCGGGTTAAAAACCCTTTAAGCGAATGCGCGCCGGTAAAAGGCGCGCCGGGCCAACCACCCCCAAGATGCCAAGGCCGCGTCGGCTTCGTGGCCGAATTGCCCGGGACCGCGCTAGGTCAAAGGCCCGAGGGACTTACCCTCGTCGTATCAACGTCTAAACGGCGCCGGGTTAACATGCATGCCGAATTTAGGGCCATCTTAGAGCTCATGCCAACCAAGGAGGAGATCAGTCAGGGTGAAATTCATCCGTCGGTCTTGCTGCACCTGTGCCTTGCTCGCAACCCCCACATCTGGGGGGCATTTGTTGGCACCCAAAATATGATCATCGGTGAACAAGCCATAAAGACGAATGATCCGACCCACCGAAGCACGGAAGCCGACAAAGATCAACCTATTGAAGACTTCTCAAGCTGTCAGAGCCTCGAGTCACTCCGTATAAATACGGGGACTTCGCCTCAAGGGAGCCGAGATGAATTCACAACCAACTGGCGGTGCGACCAAGCCTGCCCAATGAATCGGCATTGACTCTATCATGCTGCATGCACTGCACCCGTTGTCCGATTAAGGACGATGATCTACCCGGTGGATACCCACCTCATGAAAGGCTCTCCTGAGGATAAAGGAGTCCCCCCGATTTCCCGAAACGGAGAACCGAAAGCTCTGACGGCGGAAGATCCCGATCGCCCAGCATGGGCACGGCTTCCCGCCAAGATGGGCCCATTAGTGGCCGAATGATCGCCCGGCTCAGGCGGAACTATCTCCTGGTTGTCCAACCCCCTAGAGAGCTGAGTACGAGCCAGGATGGACCAACAGCATGGAGCGTAGAGCCAAAGGCCGTGTCGGCAGAAAGCCCGTACGGTCAAGTCAAAGCTATCTGGAGTCTCAAGAACGGCCGTACGTTGACCTGGGAGCTTCGACAAAACATCCCGCCAAGGTTTCGATGGGCATTGGTGAGATAATGTTCACGATGACTCCCGGAATCATCCCCGGACTCATCGGCTGGCTTGAAGCGCACGAGGAGCATTAGCCCGGCGCGCCTTAAACCAGCGTGCCCCCTCATGCGACGCCCCTGATCCCGGCGCGCTAAAGCCCATCTTTAGCCCTTAAGCCGGCGCGTAAATCACCCTGAGGGTGTCCAACTCCGGCGCGGTAAGCCTTGAAGGCTCTTCCCGGCGCGCTAATCCCACGCCGGTTCAAGTTCGAACTCAGGCCTCTATATATAGGGTTCTTCGAGAACAGAAAGAAAAGGCGAGAGAGAAGAGGCCAGACGGAGGCCAGACAGAGGCCAGACGGAAACAAAGAAGAGAGACTCTCGAGAGGGAGGCTTCAAAAAAAAGAAAAGCAGAGAGAAGAGGAGGGATCGAGAGAGAATTCCAGAGAGAAGAATAGCGCCTCTCCTGGGCATCCTCCGTCGGTGACCTTCTTCTTCCCCGACTAAGTTACGATACTCTGTTTTTGGTAGCAGATCCCCGGGTATATTAAATGGCGTCGACTGAAAACCGGATCATGTCTAGCCGGAAGCCTTCGTCACGCGCGATGGTGGTCGTCGGACCTGCGTCCTCCGCCACGTACCAAGGAGCCATTTTTCCATTAAACTACGCATCTTCTGCATGATTAATGCTGCATCCTGCCTGTCATTGCTATAATCATCATGTAGTTCTTTTTCCGACTTCAACAGCCCGATATCTCGGCAATTAATCAAAGGTGTTCCCTCCTTGTGGGGGATGTAATTAACGCCATAACCTTTATGGTATGGCGGACTGCTGGTCCCGACCGAACCTAACATTCGCCCGACATGGGTCAGAATGAGCACACAATAAAATCGTCACTCATGTGACTGGCACGCCCGCGTCGTCAATCAGTCAGTTGATTACCAGTTAGTCGATTGGTTGATCGATACGCGAACGAAAGGAAAGCACGCTAAACACCAGCCAGGCGGCAGGAGGGTGTTGGTGACAGTGAAGGCCCGGGGGACAAACCGGCTGAGTGACTTGTCTTCTTCTTTTTTACCCCTTACTTGTATATGACTCATGATAAATGGAATGAAATGAAAATTCTTTTTTATGCTTTTGTTTTATTTCTATGGATGAATGAAATGAATGTGAGTATGAATGAATGGAATGACTGAAATGAATGAATGATTGATAAACTATGAGAATAGGCAATGAGTGTGTGGATAATGTGAATGGAATGACCGGAAATGTATGTAATTTATGGAATGTACAGAATGTGGATGGATGTACGTATATAGGGAATGAATGGAATGTGTGAAAATGTTCAAAATGTGTGAATGAATGGAAGCGTGATCAGATGATGGAAATGTGTAAGACCGGCAGGTCAAACCACAGGCAGAAAGGAAAAGATGAAAAAACCCAGCAGCAGAAGATGTGACGGTCTAGACAAAACGCGTCAGACCAATGTAATGCACCATGAAGAGGCCGTCAGGGACGACAGAGACCAGACTGCAAACTGGCCAGCAGAAAATGTGACGGTCCACAGGGGAGCGTCAGAAGGACTTAACGGTCAAACACCAGACCGTTAGGGATGACAGAACAAAGCTGGATTGACGTGGGTTGCAGAAAATGTGACGGCCCATATGGGGAGCGTCAGAGTGAACTAACTATCCTAAACCAGACCGTCAAGAATGATTGAATAATGAAGGAGTCCAGACTGAACGGCAGGATATGTGACAGCTCAAAGATAACGCGTCACAATACGTAACGGTCTAAGATTAGACCGTTAGACCTGACAGAACAAGATTGGGCTTAAAAGAAACGCACAGGAAATGTGACGGCCCAGCTGCGACGCGTCACAGCCAAATGACGGTTCTACGATAGACCGCCAGAGAACAAAGTGTACTCCGAGACGGATTGTGCCGTGAGAGTCCAAACTCGAAGCAAGGATACCTTAATCCCATCTAGAACTCTCCTAGACTCGAGATAAGACCTTCTAACCCAAATCTTTTCATTCTAGAGCCATAATCAAGCCTTTGAAACCGGGGAACCTAGCCAAAATCGTAGCTTTCCTCAATTCTCTGCTACAAGGGTTGAAAAACCTCCCTTAAGAGTAGGAAACACCATGAAAAGAAGCTTTGAAGTGATGAGCATGGAGGAGAAGGTCTACACCGGACCTAAAGCTGCTAGGAAAGGGCATGGGGAGTTGCAAAGGCTGACATCAATCCCCAAGCATCTGAGCTCAAGTGCTCAAAGAGTGGTGAGTTCTATTTCCTTCAACGAAGCTTTACTTATTCTGCATCTCAATTTCTTATGATCTTCTTCTCCTTCTCCCTTTCTTCTCTCCTAGCCCCTTCCTGGTCCAAGATGTTACTCCAACTTGAAGTGGGTGGCTCCCATGGTCAAAGAACTCCCTTTAGAAGTCTTAGCAATCCTTAGGGCATGGCACCTCCAACCTCTATTGGTTTTAGGCAAGAATTTTCAGAAATTGACTTTAGATTGGCCAAGCATTTCAGCCCTTACAGAATTATGGCATCCTCAAACACATACCTTCATCTTCCCTTCCTTCGAAGCTACAGTCCTATTGGAGGAGGTGGAAACCTACCTAGCCCTTCCTAAGACTAAGGCGGGGGATGAAGATCTAGTGTGCTATACGGTTGAACCAATTGACCCGGCTATGATCTTAAGCGATTTCATTCACAATCCAAAGGACGTGAGGACCATGATTAGCCCACACCACATTCATTTGATCCCTATGGCTCAATATATAGTCTCTCATTGTAAGAACAAGTGGGAGAGACATGAAGCAATAGCCAAAGCCGTGTCGGTTTGCTTATGCAGAGTCTTCCTTTTCACTACCACCGACCATCTCTTAGATATCCAAAATCTTAGCATCATCAGCGGCTTGTGGCGGGGAATGTCCATATCTCAAGCGATCCTCTCATACCTTTATGAAGGACTTAGCTCTGCTTGCTTAGGAGGACCTTTATTCGGCTCCATGATACTCCTCGAGTGTTGGGCGGGCGTGAGAATTACGTTCCAACCCAAGGAGGACATAACTTCAAATAGCCGGATCTTTGGGAGCCACCCTTTGTTCTTCATTGGAGGTGCTTTTGGATTCTCTTCACAGGTTGAATGCAAGACGACGGACAAGAAAATGCGAGATGAATGGCGCCTCTTCCTCAACAGTTTATCAATAGAGAAATTCACAATGCATCCAAGAGTTCTACGGAGCACTCTGCTTAAAAGACCACGGCGACCAGGCCTTGATCTACAGCTAATGGGGAACACTACCATGGCGATCTACAACCCACACCGGTGCTATCTTCAAATTGGGCTACCCCGAACCGAGGTTCCTGCATTATCACACTACCCTCCTCTTCTAGCTAGGAAGATGGGGACCGAGGAAGATGAAAGAGCGGTTCGGAACGCGCTGACCATGTGAGAGATCAGCAAAGTGCGTCCGTGGCAAGAAGGAGTGGAAGAAAACGACGAAGCACGCCGTAGCTATGTGAAGGACTTAAGGAAGATCCACCCTCTTGCGGATAGGAATTTGAATGTAGTTTGATTTTCTTGTTTAACAATGATTGGCAATTTGGAGTTGAAGTTTCATCAAACTTATGTTTCATTAAGTTCATTGAATGAGATGGGAATGCCTTAATCGTATGAGCCTGAGTTCTTGATTCTTGTCTTGGCTAGAACGATCTGAAAACAGAGCCTCTGGAGAGTGTAACGGTCCTGCATTGGGCCGTTAGAAGGACGTGACGGTCTTACAACAGGCCGTCAGAGGGTACGAACTGAGAGTTTGTTCTCTGGAGAGTGTGACGATCTAACGACAGACTGTTAGAGTTATGTGACGGTTTAAGTTCAGACCGTCAGAGAAAGCCTGCTGAGAGAATGAAAGCCAACGCTCTGAAGAATGTGACAGTCAATGGGTGAGCCGTTACATGACTGTGGCGGTCTGATGCTGGCGCGTTACAGACCTGAACCTGCGAACTTGTGAATTTTCCATCTTGGGCTTGAACCTGCGCCCTGCACACACTTAGACAAGAAACAAGTCAGATCTGTTCTTAGACTCAACCCCTTGCCTTAAAGCAAGTTAGAGAGTGGCCACTTCTTGATATTTGGTCAAGGGGTGGAGCCTTATTAAATAGGCGAAAAACATAATGGAAATAATGCGACGCATGCAATGCATGTGATAGAATTTTTGGAGTTTCGGAAAATATCTAGATTTTTGTGCGATTTTGGAATATATGATTCTTTTGGGTTTAAAATATATGATTTTTTTAGATTTTGGACATATTTGATTTTTTTAGATTTTGAAATATATGATTTTTTAGATTTTGAAATATATGATTTTTTGGATTTTGAAATATATGATTTTTTTGAATTTTGAAAACCAGTGCCTCCCCTAGCAACGTGAGCCCTCCTTATTAAATCGAGAGTTCCCGAGGTTGGCGTGCAACAAGGTGACAACCCTTGGCCAAGGCCCAACTTGCATGACGGTGTCTCTACCAGGGCCATACCCAGGGTACTAGTCTTAGTCCTAAAAAGAAAAATAAAACACGGGGGTAAGCTTAGGCCAGATATAGAAGTTTTTAGGACTTGAGTTCCTTTCTATTCAACCCATTAGAGATTTGGTCTGTTGTGCCGGGGCTTTGTGTCCGTCATCGAACCTTGATCCACTCTTAGGCACGCATACGACCGGGCTCATGACGTCCCGTGGGGAAACTGTACTGCCACTCTTGCCATGCCTAGTTACATTTCTCTTGCCTTTCTGGAGCTTTGAGATTATGATTGATAGATTTTGAGATAGACTTTTGCTTTGGGCACGAAGATTACTCCTTTGCCTTCTTCTTTTTCTTTTCTTTATTTTGTGACGTCAGGTCATAACGGACTGCCCCTATTTGAGACCTCCTCTCGTAAGGGCGCCTAGATCGGTTGTCGCCTCCTTATTCACCTCTTGCCCCTGGATTCAGCCGAAGAAAGAAACGGACAGGGACTTTGACTTTCCCCCAAAGCATGGCCAAGGAGAAACGGTGTCTACAGTGCGGGAAACCCGACCAGGGATGTCGTGTAGTGTGTGATTGCCGTGCTCAGGGTCCTCTCTCGCGGTGAAAGCGAAGATTACCTCGTTGCCAGGGTGGCACAAGTTAGACTCTAAGGAAAGAAGTGCTTAAGATACAACCCATTCCAAGCGTGAGAGAGCTCCTCACCTTCAGCGTTTACTAAGCGGTAAGCATTCCCTAGATAAGCCTCTTTTACTACAAACGGCCCTTCCCAGTTAGGTTGCAATTTAGACCTAGGACCTGTAGACCGAATGAATTTACGTTTCAAAACCATATCACCTTTTTGAAATTTGCGTTCAATTACCTTCTTTTGAAAATAACGCGAAACTCTCTTTTGATAAACAGATACGTGATCGGCTGCGTTCATCCTCCTCTCGTCTAAGAGTTCCAACTGGACGAGCAACGCCTCTCGACGTTCATCAAGATTAAGTTCCTGGTCGAGCTGTACTCATAGAGAGGGGATCATGATCTCATACGGGAGCACCGCCTCCATCCCATAGGTAAGAGCATAGGGAGTTTGTCCCGTGGGAGTACGGACGGAGGTGCGGTAAGCCTATAGAGCCTCCACTAATGTTTCTGGCCAATCGGAAAACTTATGAGATTCACATGTTTTCTTTATGATTTTAAGAAGGGTTTTGTTAGTGGCTTCAGCTTGACCGTTGCCTTGAGGATAATATGGAGATGAATGATGCAATGCAATATTGAACTTCTTGCATAGGTCCTTGAGCTCTTGAGAGACGAACAGGGGTCTGTTGTCGGTGATGATGCTGCTTGGCACTCCAAACCGCGAGATGATATTCTTCATGATAAAGCGACACACCGTGGTAGCTTTGATCTCCGCGTACGCCTCTGCTTCATCCCACTTGGTGAAATACTCAGTGGCGGTAAGGATGAAGGATTTTTGTTTGATCTGAGAGTTGGAATCACCGAGCGGGCCGACAACGTCGAAAGCCCACATAGAGAACGGCCAAGGAGCGGAAAGAGGATGTAAGGATGAAGCTGGAGCACAGATTTTATCAGCGTGGAGTTGGCATTTAAGACACCTCCGGACGTAGAGGGAGCAATCTTCCTCTAAAGTGGGCCAATAGTAGCCCTGCCTAAGGATCTTCTTTGCTAGCGCCTGGCCATTGACATGACCTCCACACTCGCTAGAATGGGCTGCTTCGGCCACCTTCCAAGCTTCATCATCGTCCAAACATCTCAAGAGCATCCCATTAGTAGCGCGCATGTATAGTTCTTCTGCGACAATAGTATACCTCGAGGCGGCTCTCCTGATTGACTTGCGCTGCTCGGCATTTTCCCCTTCTAGGAACGATCTGTCTTTACAAAACAACTCAATCTCATGATACCAGGGCAATTCTTCTTCCTCCAGGATCTCCTCTAGTTCTATCAGCGATACTTCCTTAAGCTCTTCCTTCTCCACCCTCGCCTCCACAGTCTTCCTAAGGTTGACATACCAAGGATCTTGAAGAGAGGGTGCGTCCAATCTCTGAACGACGATAGTCTCAGTATTCAGACTGAGAGGGAAAGATAGAGAGGAAGCAAGCGATGCTAAAGCGTCGGCTAGAATGTTCTGAGACCTAGGAGTGTGGATGTAGATCAACTTGCGGAACTACCTAGCAAGGAGCGTGACCAAATCTTGATATGGCTTAAGCTTGGGGTCACGAGTGCGGTAAGTGGATAGAACTTGCCGCAGGATGAACTGTGAGTCCCCTATGATATTCAAATAACGCGCGCCTAGAAGGTAAGTGTGCTTCAATCCGGCTAGGAGAGCCTCATACTCGGCGATATTGTTGGTAGCAGGAAATCGGAGCTGATAGGCAAAGGGAATTGTCACTCCCTCTGGAGTGAGCAGAACATCGCCTATCCCTCGACCCTGAGAATTGAGTGTGCCATCAAAGTGCAGAGACCAGAAGGGATGATGAGAGAGGGCAGAGAGATGCTCATCAGGGAAGTCGTCCAGAATCGAATCAGTGTGAGGAACGGGGAGATGAGCCAGATGCTAGGCAATGGCATATCCTTTGACTGCCTTCTGCACAACGAATGCGATATCAAATTGAGAGAGGAAGCTCTACCAGCGAGGTAACCTACTAGAGAGGACAGGCTTTTCTAAGAGGTAGCGGATCGGGTCCATTCTAGAGATCAATCTAACCGGATGGGCAAAGAAGTAGTGTTTGAGCTTCTGAGCTACCCATACTAAGGCGGCACAAGTCTTCTCCATAGCGGTGTATTTGGCCTCGGCCGAGTTGAACAACCTGGAGAGGTAATAAGTTGCCCGCTCTTTCTCTTCATCATCTACTTGTGCTAAGACCGCCCCTAGGGAGTTCTCAATGACCGAGGTTGCAAAACCGGGGGATTGGATAGATAAACCTTTAGGTCCTCGTAGGCCTTTTGACAATCTTGATTCCATTCAAATTTGACCCCCGCCTTTAGCAATTCATACAACGGGCGGCACCTCTAAAAATGTTGGGATATGAATCTTCTGATGAATTACAATCTTCCAATCAGTCCTCGAAGTTCCGTAATATTTTTCAGCGGAGGCATGTCCATGACGACCTTTGCTTTGTTAGGATCAATCTGGATCCCCCATTCGCTAACTATAAAGCCTAGCAGCTTCCCTGAAGAGACTCCGAAAACACACTTCTTTGGATTCATTTTAAGCTTGTACTCCCTGGCTCTTTGCAGCACCTTGGCCAGAATAGAGGGGTGTTCTTCTTTAGTTCTCGACTTCACCAAGATGTCATCCACGTAAGCTTCCATATAGATATGCATCATGTCGTGGAAAATGGCCATCATCGCCCTTTGATAGGTGGCACTTGCGTTCTTCAAACCGAACGGCATAACTACGTAACAGTACGTGCCCCAGGGCATGGTAAAGGAGGTTTTCTCTTGATCTTCCAGAGCGAGACGAATCTGATTATAACCTGAGTACCCGTCCATGAATGATAAAGCTTCGTAACCGGCAGTGTTATCTACCAGAACGTCGATGTGAGGAAGCGGGAAATCATCTTTGGGACATACTTTGTTCAGATCCCTGAAATCGATGTAAATACGCACCTTTCCATCCTTCTTGATAACATGGACTATATTTGCCACCCACTGAGGATATAAGACAACTCTAATGAACTTGGCCTTATATAACTTGTCGACCTCTTCTTTAATCCTCAAGGCCATGTGGGGGTGAAATCTTCTCGACTGTTGTTTCACAGGTGTTGCCCCTGTTTTAAGCACGAGTCGGTGTTCCACTAAAGATGGGTCAAGACCTGGCATGTCCTCATAAGACCAGGTTTAGGAATCGCTATACTCCCTCAAAACCTTAATCAAATCTTCTTCTACTTGCGGAGGGAGATTAGCGGCGATAATGATGGGCCTTGGGTCTTCTTCAGTTCCCAAATTTATTTCCTTTGTAGGTTCATCCACTGTCGATGACAGCTCGTCGAATCTCTTTAGTCCTTGCACGTACAAATTGGCAGTGTCATCTATGTTGCTGTCCTCTTCATTAATTAGGTCCTTCTCATCCAGGATTTCATAGACACCGAGTCCGTCGTCGCTCCACACCTCTTCTACTTCCTCCTCATCTTCAATCATGATCACTGTAGCAACAAATTCTGGACACTTCAAAAGAGCGTGACATTGCTGAGCTAGATCCTGCAAGAACCTATCAGGGATGGATTGATACGCGAGCAAGCGCGACTTAGACTTGGAAGGATTGGATGACCTAGAAGAGGACCCTACTTCTCTAGTTCTAACTGACTCTACTTCCCTAGACTCGACGGACCCTACGCCTAACCTAGGAGAAAGGAAATCTAGTGGAAAGGAAGGAGCAGGGGACTCATGCTCCTGGGAGGAGCATGGAGACAAGGTAGCATAATCTTCCACTGAAATCTCCATTTCAAATTTGACATTTTTTTTGGAGATCAGTGGAGATCATACAGCAGGATGGAGGAGGCGGGAGTTGCATGGGAAACAACTCGGGGAAGATGCAATCAAAGAATGGATCAGCGGATCGAAACCACATCTCCTGGAGTGGGGTGGTGGAGGAAGGAGGAGTGAATAGAGTTGACAGATCAATGGGTTGGCAGCGCCCACATGCACATGGGACAAACAAGATTTCAGGTGGTCCGTCCGTAAAGTACGGATCGACCATCATAGGGGGAGAACGGGGAATGGGTTCCAATAGTTGAAAGAGAGATGTGAGACGGGAGGGAGACCAAGAAATGATAGCGGGTGAGCTCCCCTTTTCTTGCAGGTAATCAGTTGGTTGCTTCGGCCTCCACTGGACGAGCCGTGTTTCTTGATTATTCCTCTGACCATGGCCATCCGATTCGCTGAACATTCTGGCAAATGACTGGCTGAAATCTGTCATGTCATCAATAGGCCCTTTAGGTGGGAGAGGTGGCCCGGTAATTGTGCAAGCTGCATCCTTTCTTTCTGACTGTACTGACTGTGGATTTAGGGTACCTGGCTGAAGAGAACCTTTAACAAAGTGTCGACGATAGTCCCATGTAAGTGGCCCTGAGTCGCCCAAAATTGATAACGCAGACTCTCGGTAACCGAGACCCCGCCTACTCATCTTTCTTCCTTTGGGCACTGGCTTAGTACGCCCCTGTAATTCTGCACCGAGGCCTCTCCCCGGTTGGTAACCTAGCTTTAATATGATGTCCCAACCTTTGGAATCTCATATCTGGGGCTTCACTTTGACATTGACAGAGGTAGAGACGGGCTTGCGAGGTGCATATGCCCAAGGGAAATCCAGATCTAGCACAGAAATGACGGACCGGCTGCTGGGCCATAACGTGGGCAAAATTTTCTCTAAAATGGCTTTCACAGACTGGATTGTGGATAAGCTCTTTGATGGGGACATCGACGCTTGGACGCCCACATTTTATTTTTATTTATGTCCTTTTCGTTTGCATTTATATCCTTGGGAAAGTATGTACGTAAATGTAAGGCTTTTTAAGCCAATGGGTCATTCCCTTGGATTGTGTGGGTTTTTGTGCAATTATGTAGTAGGTCCAGCTAGGGGGCCCCCAGCCCTTTTCCATTGGTCCATGTCACCCATGTGGGGCTGGTCAAACTTCCTAGGTGGCATCTAGAAGGTTGGACTAGTCAATTGACCACATGGGAGACAAAGGGATGAAAATGTCAAAGGTAGGTTACCTACCTTACCAACCCCACTCCCATGGTCAAGGGGGCGCCCCCTTCCACTAGAAGTAATTAGGATTTTTTATTTTTTTTAAACACTTATTTTGTTCTAAACCCTAGATCTAGGGGCATTAGAGGTCTTTTTCCATTTCATATATATACTTGTATTTTCCCATTTGGAACAATTAATGAAGAAGAAAATCCATTTGGAGCATTGGTGATTTGCGCCCCCCCCCCTCTTCCTTCCTCTGGTTTCATCTTCCCCAACCCCATTTCTAGAGTGGTATCTCTTCTATCTCCTCCCCCCTACCTCTGATCCTCATCTCCGGTGCCGTCGCCGCCGTTCGTGCCGCCATAGAGCCGCCGCGAAGCCGATTCTGGAGTGCTGTCTAAGGTGTTGTCCTGCTGGACAGAGGTGTGCTACGAGAATTTCTGCTCTCCACCGCGACGTCCTCTTGAGCTAAAAATTTTCAGAGTGTGTTCTTACCTTGAATCCCCTTCTCCACAGAAATTTTCACGTCCAAATTCCTTCTTTTTCTATTTTCCCATTTTTGGTATTCAAGTCATCCCAGATCTGCCAAGTTTCTGTCTACAGTGACAGCAACCCTGAGTTTTCCATCTCCCGACCACTTTTTGATTTTTTCTAGGAGCTTCCAAATTTATTGGAAGTTCTGTCCACCTTCCCCTATCACCACGAATGTTCTTGATTTTTCGTCAGCCCTCCACATATTTTCTAAAATTCGCCCAAGTTCCAAAATCTGTTCTGTCTGCCTCAGTCCAGATCCGACCCTTCGCCAGTATAAACTCTCTAGAAAATCTAAATTTCCATATTTTCCAGATCTAAAAATATCCCTAGTTTCCTATCTTGAACCTCTACAACGTTGCTGAAGAACCCAACTTCAGATGCGGAGGTCTACCTACCGGTAAATGACAACTCTTAGGAAAATCAGTTTCTGCCTGAGCAGATCTGAAATGGGGAACAACAGCCTTCAAAATTCGTCCACCAGAACTACAGAGCTGGTGATTTTTCTGTGATCCCATAAGGTCGAATCTGTTCGAAGCAGCTTTCCAACGGCGCCAGTTTCATCGCATTCTGACATTGGTGCTGGTCACAGTGAGCGATCTCGCTGAGTCACACGCCTGAAAACAACAAGTGCAGGTCCGTGGCCGGTTATTCCGGCGGGTGACGATCGGAGCCGCCCGGCTACCGACCGACGTTCCAGCGCGCCGCCACCCTAGGGGAGCACTCCTCCAGGCGTCCCCACTACAGCGGTGCCGCCCGGTCCCACACGGCCCCTCCAACCAGTACGTGGGCCCCACGGTAGCGAGTACGTCTGCTGTCGAAACGTCGCAAGAAGCTGCCCGTCAATCCGGAATCGGTCCTCCCGTGCCCACTTGTGTAGCCCTTTACCTCCCTGCGTGGAGTGGGTAGTAGTTCTTTACTGTAACCTTTGTGTATTAATTGTCCCGGGAGTACGAGTTCGGCCGGGTCCGTCTTCCCCACGCCGAGAGTATGGAGGTATCGTGTTCGCTCCTATACTTGGCATTTGCTTTATTCATATATACTTGTTTATGCCACTGCAAGATATCATGCTAGGATCATAGCTCGCTATATTTTGTGATATCACCGCTGCTGCGAGAGAGAGCGTGACCATCCCGTGACCCGATCCGGGCACACGAGAGAACCGACCACCCTAGCTCACTGCCGGTTTCTCAACCGCGCACGTCTGACGCTTCCCTCGAAAAGGGACAATCATGAGCTTGTTTAGAGTCCAGGGATCGCATATCCATTTGGAGTCGAGTCCGTGGTCCGTCCCGCATCAATTTGATATCAGAGCCAAGTTTGAGTCTAGGGTGTCTAAAATCAAAAACAAAAAAAGAGCGTCATTTACGTCTAGTCATTAGTCATTGTCTAAGTCATGTTTAGGGTCATCATTATTTTAAAATATAAAAAAAAGTGTCTTTTTGGGTCGCATTTACATCCCTTTACTCGATATATCAAAAGGTGTTGTCCGAACGTTAGGCTACGCCTATCGGGAAGGCCGCACACTTGTGCGAGTGATCTTCGGATCGATTAACTCCGCCACGTGCCGAGTTTTGGTTAAGTCTAGGTGCATCATCTTGTAGTGTGCATTTGCATTAGTCGGTGTCTCCTAGTCCATGTGTTTGCATGCCCACTCGTCGAGGCACTCAATACTCACCCCCACTACCACCTATGGCAGAATCCCGAGTCTATAGTTCCGATGAAGTGGCCACAATGTTCCGAACTCTTATGGGGAAAATGGATGGGTTGAGTGATCGCATGGATGTGTTAAGTACTCGAGTGGATAGGATGGAAGGGTTGAGTACTCAGGTGAATGGCCTAGGCACCCGCCTAGAGGAACGGATGAAGGAATTAGAGGATAGGGCCAACGGGTCAGACCAGTCCGTTCAGGGATTGGTCGGGAGAGTTACCGCATTAGAGGGAGCCCCAGTCGAGGCACACCCGATTGCCCCAGTCCAGGCACCCGTCCCACCGACACAAGGTCAGCCGGAGCCGGTTCATCAACCCGCGACTCCAAGGGTTCAAGGGGTAGCTGTTAGGAGGCATGAAGTCCCCGAGGTGCATGACTATGAGTCCGATAACGAGCATCGGGGACATGGTCGTGATCGTCGCCCTACACGGCGTACCCATGATCAAGATATGGATGAGCGGGCCCTTAGGACCGTTCGGGTAGACCCTCCCACCTTTGACGGGTCCTTAGACCCAAAGGTTTATCTTGATTGGGAGGCTGGCATGGACCGATATTTTGAGTTGTTCGAGATGTCGGACCAACGGAAGGTCAAGTTTGCCAGGATGAAACTTTAAGGCCAAGCACAAACCTATTGGAGGAACGTGGAGAACCAGCTGTTTCATCGTCATGAACCTCCGATCGATATGTGGACCGAGATGAGGGAGAAGCTTAGGAAGAAGTACCTCCCTACCTCCTACCGCCAGCGTCTCATAGAGAGGTGGCAAAGTCTCACTCAAGGTGACCGGTCCGTCTCCGATTACATCGTCGAATTTGATGAATACTACTTGCGATGTGATGCCAAGGAGGAAGACTCCCTCACCGTCTCCCGATTTTGGCGTGGTCTACGGTCGCACCTACGGTATGAGCTTCTCCGCCGCAAGGTGGACAAGTTGGAGGATGCATATCAAGTTGCTCTCGAGATGGAGCAATTTGAGGGAGAGTTTGAGTCTATTCCACAGTGGGTCCCCGCTCCTCCCCGTAGTGATTCCCGTGGCTCCTTAGGCTCATACCCGAGGGGACCCTTGGCTCGCCCTCAGGAGCCCGCCCGTCAGGAGCACTTCGCTCCTAGACCTCGACCTCCCCCACCACAGGATCTACCTCCACCCCAACCATCGGCACCCGTTGCCCGTCCCTCGGCACCCATAGCCCGTCCCCTGGCCCTGACACTTCCTCCCCTGTTGCCCACAGCACCTACACCTCCACCCTTGCTGCCTACACCCCCTACCCGTCGGGAGGATAAGGGTAAGGCCCCTCTTATCGGAGAGAGAAGTCGATCACGGCTGCAGTGTTTCCATTGCCATGGGTTTGGCCACTTTGCCAACCAATGTCCCACTCGTGCCACCCTCGCCCTAGGGGTTGAAGAGGCCTCGCCTTCTGGGCTCGAGATTGTTTACTATGAGGCCGATCCGGAACTCGCCGATGAGCATGAAGCTCAGGAGCTTGCCGCAGCTCAGGATGCAGTCACTTAGTGGGCTTGATGTAACCATCTTAAGTCTAGGGTCATATATGAGTCAGTGTGTTTTCTTTGTGTGGTTTGTTTGTGTGGTGTGTTTTGAGTCGATTGTTTGTGTGGTTTGCATACGTGTGTTAGTGCTTGGTGAGTCTGTATGTGTCTTGTGCAAGCTCGTTGTCAGTTTCTTATGAGTGAGAGGCGAGTGGACTCGCTCGATGAGTATGGGATCGGTTCTATATCTACATCCAGATCTAGTCACCTATAGGGACTCAGCGGTGATTCCTAGTGAGTCTTCGAGCCACCACCTCCCCTTTTGAGAGTGCCCCACTCGGAGTGTCCACCTCTAGCCCATAGCAGCTTGTGCATATCGAGTATATATGGAATGAGTAGGTGATGGTCACTTGGAGTGGAGCATACCCGCGTTACTTGGCACGGTGACGGATCCGCCGGAGTACTCGAACAGCCGCACCCCTTACTCGACGGGGTCGAGTTCCTCCCACCCGGGGAGAATTGATGGGGACATCGACGCTTGGCCGTCCACATTTTATTTTTATTTATGTCCTTTTCGTTTGCATTTATATCCTTGAGAAAGTATGTACACAAATGTAAGGCTTTATAAGCCAATATGTCATTCCCTTTGATTGTGTGGGTTTTTATGAAATTGTGTAGTAGGTCCAGCTAGGGGGCCCCCAGCCCTTTCCCATTGGTCCATGTCACCCATGTGGGGCTGGTCAAACTTTTTAGGTGGCATCTAAAGGTTGGACTAGTCAATTGACCACATGGGAGACAAAGGGATGAAAATGTCAAAGGTAGGTTACCTACCTTACCAACCCCACTCCCATGGTCAAGGGGGCGCCCCCTTCCACTAGAAGTAATTAGGATTTTTTATTTTTTTTAAACACTTATTTTGTTCTAAACCCTAGATCTAGGGGCATTAGAGGTCTTTTTCCATTTCATATATATACTTGTATTTTCCCATTTGGAACAATTAATGAAGAAGAAAATCCATTTGGAGCATTGGTGATTTGCGCCCCCCCCTCTTCCTTCCTCTGGTTTCATCTTCCCCAACCCCATTTCTAGAGTGGTATCTCTTCTATCTCCTCCCCCCTACCTCTGATCCTCATCTCCGGTGCCGCCTCCGCCGTTCGTGCCGCCATCGAGCCGCCGCGAAGCCGATTCTGGAGTGCTGTCCAAGGTGTTGTCCTGCTGGAGAGAGGTGTGCTACGAGAATTTCTGCTCTCCACCTCGACGTCCTCTTCAGCTGAAATTTTCAGAGTGTGTTCTTACCTTGAACCCCTTCTCCACATAAATTTTCACGTCCAAATTCCTTCTTTTGCTATTTTCCCATTTTCGATCTTCAAGTCATCCCAGATCTGCCAGGTTTCTGTCTACAGTGACAGCAACCCTGAGTTTTCCATCTCCCGACCACTTTTTGATTTTTCCAGGAGCTTCCAAATTTACTTGAAGTTCTGTCCACCTTCTCCTATCACCACGAATGTTCTTGATTTTTTGTCAGCCCTCCACATATTTTCTAAAATTCGCCCAATTTCCAAAATCTGTTCTGTCTGCCTCAGTCCAGATCCGACCCTTCGCCAGTATAAACTCTCTAGAAAATCCAAATTTCCATATTTTCCAGATCTAAAAATATCCCTGGTTTACTCTCTTGAACCTCTACAACGTTGCTGAAGAACCCAACTTCAGATGCAGAGGTCTACCTACTGGTCAACGCCAACTCTTAGGAAAATCAGTTTCTGCCTGAGCAGATCTGAAATGGGGAACAGCGGCCTTCAAAATTTGTCCACCAGAAATACAGAGTTGATAATTTTTCTGTAATCCCATAGGGTCGAAGCCCTTCAAAGAAGCTTTCCAACGGCGCTAGTTTCGTCGCATTCCGACATCGGTGCTGGTCACAGTGAGCGATCTCGCCGAGTCGCGCGCCTGAAAACAGCAAGTGCAGGTCCGTGGCCGATTATTCCGGCGGCTGACGATCGGAGCCGCCCGGCTTCCGACCGACGCTCCAGCACGCCGCCACCCTAGGGGAGCACACCTCCAGGTGTCCCCACTACAGCTGTGCCGCCCGGTCTCACACGGCCCCTCCGACCAGTACGTGGGCCCCACGGTAGCGAGTATGTGTGCTACCGAAACATCGCAAGAAGCTGCCCGTCAATCCGGAATCGATCCTCCCGGGCCCACTTGTGTAGCCCTTTACCTCCCTGTGTGGAGTGGGCAGTAGTTCTTTGCTGTAACCTTTGTGTATTGATTGTCCCGGGAGTATGAGTTCGGCCGGGTCCGTTTTCCCCACGCCGAGAGCGTGGAGGTATCGTGTTCACTCCTATACTTTGTATTTGCTTTATTCATATATACTTGTTTATGTCGCTGCTAGATATCATGCTAGGATCATGGCTCGCTATATTTTATGATATCACCGCTGCTGCGAGAGAGAGCGTGACCATCCCGTGACCCGATCCGGGTACAAGAGAGAATCGACCACCCTAGCTCACTGCCGGTTTCTCAACCGCGCACGTCCGACGCTTCCCTCGAAAGGGGACAATCACGAGCTTGTTTAGAGTCCGAGGATCGCATATCCATTTGGAGTTGAGTGCATGGTCCGTCCCGCATCACTCTTGACCTTGACCACCCTCCCTTGAAAAGGGAATTTAAGACATTGATGCGCGGTGGACGGTACGGCACTGAGAGTGTCAATCCACGGACGACCCAAGATATCATTGAACATAGGGTCAATGTCTAGTACGTAGAATTCCATGGGCATAGTAAGAGGCCCAAGCTCAGCTTGAATGGTGATCACCCCGTGACATGCTCTGCTCGAGTTGTCGTATGCAGCTATGGTAGTGGGGTTCGGGCGTAGAAGTTCCTCTGAGATGTTGTAAGCTCGAAGAGTGCTGAGCGGGCATACATTAATAGATGCCCCTGTATCAACTAATGCCACGTCAATACTGGCCTTGTTCAAAGTAATAGTGATGCAAAGCGGCATTTGCCGAGCTTCTGGAGGTGCTAGCTCGGTTTCAGAGAAGGTAATAGCGGGCCCCTTGGAGATTGTTGCCAGTGCGGTAGGTAAGCTATCAACTGCCATATCTTCACTAACCATCACCTTCTGAAGGAAATTTCTTAATGCATCCTAGTGAAGGGTAGATCTTTTAATGAGCTCCAGTATAGATATCTTGGCGGGCACCCTGTCCAAATGATGTAGCAGGTCATATTGGGTACCTGGCAGAGGTTCGGCTTCTTCCTGCTCAGCAGCCAGTTGGGAAGACTGGGGATTAGAGGTGGAAGGATAGTTATGATGGAACAAACGTCCGCTTCTTAAGGCAAGGTTTTGTGTCGGCACGACATCAGGAGGCAATATGATTGGCCCGATGGGGTGGATGAGTGGAGTAAGCGGTATGGGAGCAAGGATCTGGTGGGATGTGGTGTTGGTGGAGGTAATAAGTGGCGATGAACGGATGATGGGTGAGGGATTGGTGGAAGGCGGGGAAGTGATGATGGGTGCCGATATACGTGGAGGGAAAGCTAGAGAAGGCGCGGTGATGAGTGAAGAGGTGGATGAAGGGGTAATGATGGTAGCGGGGGTAACCGACGATGGAGGTGATGGAGGTGTAGATGGTGGTGCATTTATTGGAGCGGGGGTGAATGGAATGACAAAGGAAGGGGTTTGACGTGCATAGCCTGATAGACCGCCTGAAGCTGGGCCGGGTCTAATTGAGCCATCATCTGAAGGACAGAATTGGCAGAAGGAAGGAGAGGATTTTGAGTGGATGGAGCACTCTGTATAGGGATGGAAGATGAGGGAGGAATGGGCCCCTCTCTGGGTTGGAACGAGACAACCCTAGAGGGATCCTCTAGAAGCCATTGAGAGAGAGACTCCTCTTGGGAACGGGGAAGATCAAAGGAAGCCATAGTAGATTCGAAGAGTGGGTTGAAATAGGATGAGGAGAGGGACTCGCCCCCATGTGATGAAGCTTCTAACGGATGGAGGTGACTCCACATGCAACGGACAACCTTAACAAGATGCAAACAACACACAACAATCACACAATAAGTGACCAAACTAAGATGACTTTCAAAGGTGTGAGCGAAAAAGGAATGAAAACACTCAAAGTCAACCAAGTTTTTTGAAGATGATGGAACAAGATTTTATGTTTTTCTCCTTTGGAACTTTAGTGAATTGATTAAAATGTGCTCTCAACAATAGGTTCCTAATAGGAGAGGGGTATAAGGCTTGGTTTGACTTTAAATGTTCACTCCTTCACTTATGCAACCCTAGACACGGGGTAGGAAAGGTACCACCGGCCCGGCGTCCGTGTGGGAATCCACGGCTCGCGGGGACTTATGGAGGTCCCTAGTGTGATTTCCTGGTCGGCTCCAAGGAATATGGAGACGAGAGGTCCGCACACCAAGGTAGGAAAATACAATCAAATGTATGAAGATATGCATGAACCTATGTGCACCGGAGTGCATGCAAGTTCTAGTCTAAAATCTAACAATCAACTATGCGCACAATGATGTGAATAAATGGACCAACCAGGGAGGAGACCAGATAACACCCAAGTACCAAGATCACAGCAGAAACTGCGGGAATAAAATGCACCTCGGGATGCGCACCTATCCGGAGTATGTAACGGTCTATAACCCCTGCGTCAGAAGAATGTGACGGTCGAAGGCCAAACCGTCAGAAGCAGTGTAACGCAGGAAAGTCAGACCGTCAGAGGAGCCAGGGAACCAGAAACAACAGGAAATAAAAGGAAAATTCGGGGAAAATCGAAGCAAGGAAATGATGGCAGGTTTAACAGAGATCAAAACATGATTGGCACAAGTTGTCCCACCGTGATCGCCAAAAAATTATCTGTTGGTTTTTTATATGTGCCCCTTCTTTTGCAAGATGGGTTATGATGCCGGCTAAATAGAAATATGAGCCAAGTGATAAAGTCAATCAACCTATGAACATGTGAACCATGAACCTAGGCAACCAGCATAAGCTCTAGCATGGGCATGCTATCCCAATCAAGACTAAGCTAAGCAAAGAAAGAAAAACACACGCCGGGGTGTGGAATAAAGAATAAAGAAAAACACACCGTCGAGGTGGAGCAAACAAGAGTAAATAAGAGATATGATGAGAGAGAAAGCTAATGCCCAATACTAAGAAAGAACGTGATCGCCACCAAGGTAAATACAAGCCAAAGACCTGAGCAATACCTTGGAATAGGAGGATGATGCACCCGCCCAGAGGAGAGAGAAACCAATAGGAAACTGTAGCTCTGCTGAATATGACGGTCCAGAACCTACGCGTCACAGAGGGTGTGACGGTCGCCCGATAGACCGCTAGAGGAACCTGGCGCATCTGATGAAGACCGTCAGAGTGTTTGCAGAACAAGCTTGTGGATCCTTCAAACTCTAAACTTTCCAGCCGGCCGGAGAGCTTGGGCCTCGCCTTATGGACCCTGTAAACCTGCCAAAGAACGCAGAACACAAGAAAGATGACCCCAAATTAGCCTTTCAATCAAGCGTAGTATCAATAACTCAATGAACTCAATAGCATGCAAAAGGAAAGGGGAATACCGGGAGTTGATTTTTTTTAACCCCTCTGGGTGTTTTAAAGTATAGGAAGGGTGTTTAAATGATTGAAATAAGTGGAAGAACGTGGAAGAAGAGGTGGGACAATGCTATGATGAAAAGAAAAAAGGAAGAACACAAGTATGCCAATGATTGAACTTAAACACTTGAAAAACCAAATACTGTCTTGACTGGGAAGCAGACGGACGTGAGAATCAACTCCTCTTGGTCGGATATGACTCCTGAATGCGGCAGCACTTCGACGTAAACTCTAGATTTTTCCTCTTCAAGCCATGAAGTCAAGGGTTCTATTTATAGGCCCTCAAAATCTAGGTTTGAATTGAGGATAATCCAGCTAGAAAGGAGGATGATTCTTAGCAAACTCTTGAGGATAATGCTCCCAAGAGTCCATAGAAACAAACAGAAGCTTCTGAGGATCAAATTTGGAAGAGAAATCACAAGATCAAACTCTTAATTCGACCACGGATCAGCAGAAGAAGAGCAGACATGTCAGGAATCTCTGCTTGATGTAACGGCTGCACGATAGACCGCCACAGGCATGTAACGCTCCAGCAGTAGACCGTCACTCAACCTTATCCATCAAGAAGATAAGATCAACGGGAGAAGTTTTCAATAATTGGACTCTTGAAGGATGTAACGGTCAAATGAAGACGCGTCACAATGTGCTTAACGGTCGCACGATAAACCGTCACAGTCAACGGATACCAAAAGGATAAGCATTGGAAAGAAAGCCTTAAGCTTTAGGACTCTTCAAGATGTAACGGCCAAGGGCAGATGCGTCAGAGTGATGTAACGCCCCTACATAGGACCGTTAGAGACAATAAGGATACGAAATCTTGCTAAGCTTCATCCAATGAAAAGCCACAAGGAGTTAGACCCAACCAAGGAGTCAAGATAAAAATAAACCTCAATTTGATCAAGCAGGCTCAATAATAGAGAACAACTCGGAGCATCATATAGAATGAATAAGGAGATGACTCAACTTATTGGTCATAAAACGGGTGTCAACAATGTGGAAGGACAGGTTTCGCCTGTCTGAAAGTTATCACTACGCGTGAGGTGATCTTCGGATCTAAGTTCTCCGCCCGGTACTATGAGTCAATTAGTTATAGGCTGCACATGGCATTAGGATGTTAATAAACATCTTGCATTCATACACACACTAAGGGGGAGCAACCACATTTGTCATATGAACTTAATGTTTAGGTTCACACATGAGTCATACATTACATCTAGAGATGTCTAAGGGATGTTGGTTGTTAAAATAATTTATCATACCATTGTCAATAAATTTTCATCGAAATTGACAACTCAAGTCCTCTTGTCCTTGGATGTAGATTATACTCCCAAATCTAAATGATGATGGGCTAGTCATGACCAAGCTTGAGTAAATGAAAGGAATACCTTACAAGGATGAAATGATGAGAACCCTCTCAAGTTGCTACAAGAAGATGTGATACTTTATGTAGAACAACCTCCAGGATCGACTCAAGTATAAGGTGGTGAAAGTCCTTGTACATGCTAAAGTAAGTACCCAAGGCACGGTATGAAAAGCCCGCATCTTTTGATTGAGAACATGTTCAATAGGTAAGGTTGATCAAACACATCTCACAAGGTAAATCAGGTAAAAGATATTTTAGTGGTTCAAGCATACGTAGATGATATCATTTCTGAGCTACTAATAATACCTTTTGTGAACGTTTTACGGAGATTGTGCAAGAAGATTTTAAAATACACTCAATGAGTAAATTGAATTTCATTCTTCTTTTGGATTGCAGGTGGAAGGCTTGGAAGAAAATGGATTCTCAAGGCAAAGGTAAGAAAGTAAAAGCTGAAATATCAATCTTCGTGAGGTTGGTGATTTTAGTGATTGAAGGTTTCCAATCTTATCTCCTAAACTACGGTAATTCAACCTTGTCAATTCATGCAATGACCGTCTTTATCACTTGGTGACACTCTCAAGTGACAGGTATTAATTCTAAAAACTTGAATTTTTATTTACTAGTATGATGTGATAATTTTGTCAAATTGCTTGAACCAAATTAAAAATCTTGAGAAATGTGTATGAGGTGATTGGCTATTGAATATCTCTCAATTTGAATTGCATGATGACATCTGAGCTCGATTGAGTATCTCGTATATCAAATACTGAGTAGTGAAAAGGTGGGTCACATCCACCTGGGAACTCTCACTATGCGTGAGTTGGTCTTTGGATCAACGTTCTCTGCCTCGTACTAGAACTCAAAAAAGTCAAATAGTTGATCTATAAATGAATCTTTGAACTGAGTTATTTCAATTGAAAATATATTTTTGCTCATGATTCAAACATTTGGCTGGTGAATGATTTCTAATTTCAAAACTTGTGAAAGATTTCTGAAAATTTGATTTTGAACAATTCTAAAAATTGGGTTGCATTGTTTAATTGTGATCATGTATACAACCTCATTCATAAAGATCATGTCAGAAAAAGATGCTTGTTTGATCCATTAATTGAATGTGAATAGTCTCATGTGGAAGTTGTCACATTGGATTGGAATCAAAGCTCTCATCTTACTTTTGCATCATGTTTGTCATTCTCATCTTGCATACATGCATGCATGCATAAGGTGCTTTAATTTTAGATCATGTAAATGAAAATCAAAAGTCTGAATCACTTTGCACATTACATCACATTCTTATATGCTCATATGTTGTATTGCATTGGAACTCATGCATTAGTCGTACTTAGTTCATTCAGTTGGCATCCATTCAATTGGTATCATATTATCCATTCAATTGGTATCAAATTGACATCACATTGCTCGCATGCATGTCATAGTGCATTTGCACAAACTCCCAATGTTTGCTTGCTTGCTATTATATGTTATTCACCCCCATCCTTGAAACTTCTATGACATTATGTCTTCTTGATAAATAATGCTGCATTTGAGTCATTATTGGAGTGTTTCATGTCATACACTCTGGGGGAGTTTATATTTCATAAGTGCATCTATTTAGGGGGAGTTGCACTGTTGTGTATTCATGATATTTTCAGTATACATGCTGAATCAAATTCGCACACTTCATGCACAAAATGTGAAAATGAGTGTTAAAGATAATGATATATGAATTTCTTTTCAACACTCTCGAGATGTTAAACTTACTGCATGTATGTTGAAGAGACAGTTGAGGAAAAAGTTATCTATCTATCTTGTTTAAAATTTTGGGATGAAAATGAAAGATAGAGCAATGCTCAGTCTCACAAAGTAAATTGGGCACTTGTCACCTGAGACGTGATGTGGTTCATATCTGAAAAGTGTTGACGAATATCTCTGTTCAAAATGAGGTGAAATGGTTCAATATTATGAGTAACCGGGGATTCTGGCATGAGCTCCATGCGTCTACTCGCGTAAAATGGAATTATTTGAACATGATCACTCTTGAAAAATTCTGACTATCTTGTGTTATTGGTTGAGTTAAAAAATGATGGTGAAAACTCATTGTGGTAGAGCGTAGCCTCCAATACGCTGTTCTCAAAATTGAAGTGCAGTCTGTAAAATGTTTCCTCGTGTTAATCTGAAAATATGAATATCCATATTGCAACTATCATTTTTCATGTTACTCACTTACACATCTGAAAATTTGATTTAATATGTATTCAAAAAGTTGATTGACTTCATTAGTAATTGCATGATTCTTCTATATGATTGCACAACCTCCCATGTGCTACACATGTGCATTCCGATTGTCATGACCCTCATGCACCCTTCCTATACCTATACCCTCTTATATACGTACGGGGGAGATGTGTTACATGTACATATACGTATTTGTTTGATTGTACATCTCATATGGATCACTTGCATGTGTTGCATTTCATGCATTTCAAACCAAAATATAAAAATCAAAAAAAAATTTGAAAATCAAGAAAATCCTTTTGATAAGTCCTCCTGCTCTTGCTTGTTGTGAAAATCTGACATGGGATCTAGATTTCGAATGCTATCATGCTAAATACCTCATCTTATGAACATCTTCCTCTTCTGGTTCATATCCTTGAGGCCAATCATTATATTCAATTGGTATGAATACATGCTTGACTGTATTTGCTTTGGATGGTATCATATTGATTTCTGAGAATAATCACCAATTAGTTTCCTCTGATTGGAATCATATTGCCTTGTTCGTCCATGATATCTCCCTTGCTTCTTCTGATTTGATATGATGGGCTATTGCTATTTCTGTGACGACCCGGATTGCGGATACCAGGTATACCCGGTAGGACTACCGAATACACGTGATATCACATGGAACCCGCGAGGCCTCCCAAGAGCGGTAAAGCTCTGAAGGGAAAAAGGCATGTGTAGAGTACATTGAAGCCAGAGAGATAGAACAGTAAGCAATTAAATTCATTAGATCGGTTTGTTAAAGTTGCAGAAATAAAATTACTTTTTAATTAACAGTTTCAATTTAACAATTATACCAGAGTCCAGCCCCAGAAAAAAAAAGATAAGTACAGGCCACAGGAAAAGAACGTACACTGAGGTCGGGAGAAACCCAATGCAGGTACGGCTGGCAACTACGAACACGCCACGCCAGGAACCACGAATAGAGACGACGCCCACCTGAAAAGTAGGGGTGAGTCTCCAAACAAAGGCTCAATAGGGGTCACGCGGATCCCCACTGAAAAACATGCAGAACACGGAACAGGAAGCAACAGAAGTAACAGCATGTGTAGCAAAGCAGGAAACTACACTACGAAGCTGTAAAAAGAATGGGAACAGCAGGAGTAGGGAACAAGTAGGAAAGGGGGAGAATCCGCCCCAGACAAGCGGCTGCTGAACTAACCTCGGCACCCCAAACTACTCCAAGCAGCGATAGAAGGGCGACTCCGATCTGACAAAGTCAGGAGTTACCGATCTGTCGACACGACTCCAGGCCTAAGACGAAGACCTGCACGGACGGACAAAAAGACAGACACAACAGACACGACGGTAAACACGACTAGAACGTCGTGCACACAACGCCACACTTACCTCGAGTAGGGCCACAGAAAGGCTAACTCGGGAAGGTCACGATGCACAAGAAACATCGAGAGTCACGCGTAACGTGACGGAAGCACCTCCTCGCAAGAAGAATAGCCAGCTGCGTCCACTGACGTCTTATGCTATGCCACAAGTGTCTCGCCTACGGTACCGCTGAAACCACGGCAGAGTCGCAGACACGCACTGAACCAAACAGGAACAACAGCAACAACAGAACAAGACAACAAGTAACTAGTCAGGGCTACGCCCGTCAACGTAAGTCCTCAGCCCCTGACCACGTGTGCACACACTGGCTCTAGCCTAAGCCAGGTTTTCTAGCTAGTTTTCTCCCTCGGTAGGACGCTACAGATGGCTGGGAGCCCACGGAACTAGCTTACAAACTACTTGTCGGGAACACCCCTCCACCATCCGCTAGCGGGTCGGAAACTCAAAGGCCTTAGGGCTACAACAAGTGGAGGCTCACATGACACAGAGACTCAGAAACATAAGTGCTAAAGTACAAGCAGGCAAGAACGCCCCACGACACGTACTTCGAGGCACCTTTGGCAGCACAACCACTGTCAAAAAATTCAGGACAAGGTAACTAGACCTACCACGTAACGATCCTTGAGTCGGACGACTCGGAGGTAAGATCGTCACTGACAGCGGAGCAAGCCGCCAATCGGTCTAATCCTAAGCCAGAGGAAACGACGCTCAGCATAAAACGACTCACAGAGACTTGAGGGAACACCGAGGACCCTCAGCACGCCTGGACACACGGACCGAGGTAGGACGACACCTCGAGGTATCCAGAACCAATGTCTCGAACTGGACAAAATCACCGAGACACACAAAGCCATATGTCAACCCCTGGGTAACCCCCGATTGACCGGAGCTAGACAACACCGACACAAAACACAGCATGCACAAGCACTCCTGGCTGTCCCATCATGGTTACTGCCCTCATAGGACGTCAACAGACACCCGCGGGTCACGGGCAAACCACGAGACCAAGCCAAGCCAAGCAGAAACCGAAACGACAAACCAAGCTCTGGTAGAACGGACCGTCATTCAACCACTAGGCAGACCCAGCAGTCAAGGAACCGCCGTCACGAAACAAGAGACAAGGGCATTGGCAATTCTAGATTGCGTCGTTAGGGAACTGTCACAGTCAGGGAAAAGGTCGCACCCAGTCACCTAAACCGACCGATCCAGAAGACCACTGCCACACAAACACAGCCCTAGAACACCAACCTACGACTGCCCAACACACGGGCGAACACCGAACACCCAACGACCATCTCGGCCACAACAGGGCTGTAACGCACCACCACAGGGGCGTTACAGGCGCCTGACGCACCAGGGGAGGCGCGTCAGAGCCAACAGGCTAAAAGCTGAAACGCGAAGCACGTAACGCACGACGCCAGGGGAGTTACAGCGACCTAACGTGCGAGAGCAGGCGCGTTGTTGGGTCCCGTAGTACAGGAACACGGATCTAGAGGGGGGTGAATAGATCCTACTACTAAAAACTATATCCAATTAAAAACGCAACTAGCACACAGCGGAATATACAAGATTGAGTAATTTAATCTAAACAGGTTTAAATTAGATTCACTCAATCTCACCGAGCTCACACGATTGTACAAACAGATAGGATAGTGAACACACAATCACAAGAATCAAACCACAAGACACGGGGATTTTTTGTTAGTGTTGGTGTGCTACAGGCCAATTTCGGGTTGGGTAGGCCCAATAGTTGTACGATCTTGTTCATTATTAATAAAGTGGTGTTTGAGCGTAAATATGCGATTGTGTTACTTTACGTTGTCCCTACGATATGTGGTTATAAAGTCAGCTCGAGATGAGATCTCGAACATGAGATTGATTTTACATGTACACATACCTTAAACTGTTCATGGTTGGAGGGTAATCACTCGGGGACTTTGATTACCTATTAAACCAGTACACATGATGTGTCAGTGACCAGTCTCATAGTCATTGGTGCGGGGCACCAACACATATGTGTAGGTGTATGTCCTTGGAGGATGTACACTGAACTGATCCGCTATTGGATCTTCAGATGGTTGATTATACCTAATGTCAACTGAAGATCCAACTGTCGCAGTAGCATCGTTGGTCCTTTGACCTGAGGCACTGATCGGATTTTACACGAGGACTGGAATGGTTTAATTACTTGGCTAAGTGACTTTAACCATAAGTCATGAGTTGCCGAGTCATTAACCACTCCAGGATACGTGTGAAGATCATCAATGGTCAAGAGGGGATCGCTCACTGTCGGGTATATATCAGACAGTTAATGGGTCATGACATTGACGCTCCGTTAAATCCCTGGCCAGGGTCGTTTAGAACGGACGTCATACACTTTAAGGAGGTCATAGTCAAATGGCACGATCATGGGGTATGACAGGAACCATACCCTCGATCGTACCAGACTCATAGAATGAGTGAGGGATTATATCGATGCGGTAATTGTGGACTTACAGGTACCAGACAGGCTGGTTTAAACCCGGCGTCCTCCAGGATCGCGCGGATTTACTTGACCCAATGTGATCAAATGTTCGGAATAAATTAAACTATTCTTCGGCTCTTGTAGAAGCGAAGAACACGTTTAATTTACTTCTAATTGGGAATTAGAAGTTAATGGGCCTTAAACTAGAGTGACTAAGGGTCTAGAGGATCACACACAATGGATTCTTGGGTGACGGAATATTATTGTACAAGTGTATGTATTAATTCCCTTTAATTCCTTTTGGAAAGGAGTGTAAATGGGGCTTAATACATATGTATAATAAAGGAAAGGTCATATATACAATTTTGGTCCTTTGGAGGTCTTTAAAAAAGGGCCAAAACTCTATATATAACCACCTACGTGAGTTCATTTGAACTCTCGAACTCTTCCAACATCTCTTAGCTTAACCAAGCATTAAGGGTTAAGAGAGGAGGATTAGCCTCCCCCCTTTCTCCCCCTTGCTCTCTCTCTCTCTCCAGAAGGAGTTAGAGTCGGGGAAAGTTACGCCGGGGAGGTACCGTCGCTGCGCAAGGATCCATGTGGATCTGCTCTAGAGGCCGTACAACTGTGCGGCTCGGTTTCTCTGCATCGGGCTTAGCGGACAGCGTCGTTCCGCGCAAGGTGAAACACGCAATCCGTAATTAGGGTCTTAGAAACACCGATTAGAGCACAGATTAAGCTTTCCATAACACCGGGATCGGACAAATGAAATTTTTGTTATCCGCTGCGTCGCCCGTAAGTGCTGTGCGAAACCTTACAGTGGTATCAGAGTCAGGTTCGCGCTCTGGTCGGTGTTTTTATCGCCGTTTAGAACCATGCTTTAGGGGCATATTAAATATTCAATTATATTTTGTAGAAAGAGATTTGGACATCTCTGTTCTTCTTGGATGCTGGACATTCAAATAGTAAATTTTTTAAAAAAAAATAAAAAAAAATTTTTTTTGGGGCTTCCCGTCGGGCGCACCCGCGTGGGCGGGCGCCGCCTACTCGGGGCGCCCGCGTGGCGGGCGCCCGCCTGGCGGGCGTTGCCCACGCGGGGCGTCCGCGTGGCGGGCGCCCGCAACGCGGGTCGCCCGCGCACGCGGGCGCAAGAATAAAAAAAAAGTATTTTTTATTTTTTTATTTTTTTTATTTTTTAAAAAAAATTATTTTTCACCCTTTTTTTAATTTACTGTGCTCAGATACATTAATATATATATATTAGATATATATACATGAAAATGCACAGTAAATTAAATAGAATTTTATCTAATAGGTTAATTGTGTTATCTCGATGGTAAATGTCAAAAGTTAATTTTTATTTAACCGTGTTGAATTTACCGAGGTGAGATAATTACTATTTACCTTGAGATAAAATAGTAATAATTGAAGTTACTTTAGTAAAATTTAAAATTTAAAATTTTTAATTATTAGGTAATTAAAAAATTCAAAATTTGAATTTTATTGAAGTTAAATGTAAAAAATTCAATTATTTGAATTTTTAATTATTAGATAATTGTTAAATTCAAATTTTAAATTTTAGAAAATTACTAATTGAGGATAATTATATTATTTTAAATTTATTTTCAAACAAAATTATTGGATAATTAGTTTGAATTTAAATTTAAATTATTGGCATGTTTAAATTTTGAATTTAAATTTGATTATTGGATAATTAAATTTAAATTTAAATTTAATTAATTATCTCAATTAGATGCCCCTGTAGAAAATGATGGTTCTTTACGTGCTCTACTTTATTTACCTTGTATTGGCCTGCTTGCTGTTTAATTTTAGTTAATCATGCTTTGATTTTTAAAATTAAACAAAGCTAGCCTATTTTTGTTTGCACATCCCATTTTTAAATTCAAAAGTAAGGATTATTTTCAGAAAATAACCCTTGATTGATTTTATTTGAATGGGTTGGCAAGTGATCATGGACTTGGATTAATGTAATTAATTGGGGTCTGCGAACCTCCTTTCTCTCTCTATTAAAATTCTAATGTACTTCTATCTTCCTCCATTGTTGTACTCGCCCTAAGGGCTGCTGGAATTTGAGTCACATGTAATTTAATTTTTCCGGCCTGCGTGCCGTGTAAAAGTTGTAATTAATGCGGCGTCGGAGTTTGAAAGCGTGGAGCACACCCGACGAGGACGATCCAGCTGCTTCGGAAGCGGGCCGGATGTCTTAGTTACATTAGGGTTAAAGTCCATGATCACTTGCATTTATTTTTGCATTGGATGCATTTATTTTGTGCAAACTACTAGGTACGGTAAATATATTGGATATATTTATATTACCACCTAGGGTGAGATCAAGATAAAATTAAATTCCCTCGCACTTAAATTTTAGATCTGGTAAGCGTGGCTCTAGGAGTATCGTGGCCCTCCATCATTATGGAGTGAATGAACGTCTTCGTTTCATGGATTTGTTGTGCTTTCCATAAGGTCCATGAGTTTGGGGGCGGGATTAAACTCCAAGGCTCGGCCTCAATGGGGTGAGGAATTGAACTCGGCTTTGTTGTGCTTTCACAAGGGTCGGGTCATGAACTCATTGCTATGAAGTAATGATGGTTAGATCTAACCGAGAATATCCTTTGTTGTGCTTTCACAAGGGGATGATTTCTCGGGGGCCGAATATCGGATATTGCATTAGATGCAAGTGCCTGTTGACTGCCCTTGAGATGGTGTATGGCTTGTTGTGCTTTCCACAAGGTCGTACATCAGTCTCGTTGGGATTCCGACCCACTAGGTAGATCTCGCTGATCTCCCGTTCTATATACTGAGGGTTATATAGTCCGATCGAAAAATAGTGGGACTAACTAAGATAGAAAACCACATCTAAGTTAGAATTTGAACACATGCTAAGTTGTCTTTTATTTCTTATCCAGATTACAATGTCGTCGTCCAACCCCCTCCGCGGCATCTTGGATGCAAATCGCTTAACTGGACCGAACTACTCGATTGGCTGCGTAATCTACGCATAGTCCTTACCGCCGAAAAGATTGCGTACGTGTTGGACACGGTTCATTCTGAGCCAACTCCTGATGCCGACGAGGGCGAGTTACTGGCTTATGCCAAGTGGTCTGAGGACTCCTCCCTTGCCCAATGTTACATGTTGGCCTCTATGGCTCCCGAGCTACAGAGATAATTTGAAAAGACTGATTGTAGAAGTATACTTCTCAATCTACGCCAGCTCTTCGGGGAGCAGGGTAGGATTGAGAGGTATGACATCTCAAAAAGGCTTTTCAGGACACGGATGTCTGAGGGTTCATCAGTACAGGCCCATGTACTGAAAATGATGGAGTGGATTGAAAGACTCAATGCATTGGGGTTCAAGTTGGATCTTGAACTATGCATTGATCTTATACTCCAGTCATTGCCCGATTCCTTTTCTTCCTTCATCATGAACTTTAACATGAACATGATTGAAGCAACTCTCCCAGAGCTGCTCAATATGTTAAAGAGTGCTGAAGGAACCATGCAGAAAGATAAACCATCTTCGTCTGTAATGGTTATTGGCCGGGCCAACAAGAAAAGGAAGGCCTCTCAAATATCCACCACGAGTAACAAATGGAAGGGAAAGAAAAAGGTCACGGGTAAGCAGCTCGCCAAAGTTGACAAAGGGAAGGGCAAGAAGAATGAAAAGGAAGACAAATATTTTCGATGCGGGGAAACTGGGCATTGGAAAAGGAATTGCAAGGCAATTCTAAATGAAGGTATTTTTGTCATAGACCTTAATTTGTCATATATGGAATCCACATCATGGGTATTGGATACTGGATGTGCATCTCATATCTGCAATTCTGTGCAGGTGCTGGCAAATAGAAGGCGATTGGCAAAAAGGAGATTGAACTGAGGATGGGCAATGGAGCTTTAGTTGCTGCCAAAGCTGTCGGGACTGCACGCCTCAGTTTACCTTCAGGAGTCATTCTGGAGCTGAATGACTGTTATTATGTTCCTAATATTATTAAGAACATTATTTCAATCTCTGGCTTGTATAACATTGGATACACATTGGCTTTTAATAGCACTGGGTGCTCTATAATGAATAATGGTTTGATTATAGCCAATGGTTCATTAGTCAATGGTCTTTATGTATTAGATACACGTTCTGATGTTATGCAAGTTTCCAATGCTGATGAAGTGAATTCTGCATATCTATGACATTGCAGACTTGGTCATGTAGGTGAGAAAAGAGTCTCTCACTTACACTCAAATGGGTATTTGAATTCGTTCGAATACAAGCCATTTGATACCTGTGAGTCGTGTCTCATGGGGAAAATGACCAAGGCTCCCTTTGGTGGACATGGTGAGAGGGCTGTTGACCTTCTCGAGCTCATACACTCGGATGTGTGTGGACCCATGTCCATAGAAGCAAAAGGAGGTTACCTCTATTTCATTTCTTTTATTGATGACTTCTCTAGATATGGCTATGTGTATTTAATGAGACATAAGTCACAAGCCTTTGAGAAGTTTAAGGAATACAAGAATGAAGTAGAGAAACAGACAGGCAAAAGTATTAAGGCTCTTCGATCGGATCGAGGAGGTGAATACTTAAGCATGAATTCACTTCTTATCTTAAAGACAATGGAATAGTTTCTCAGTGGACTCCACCGTATACACCACAGCACAATGGTGTATCCGAAAGGAGAAACATGACCTTGTTAGACATGGTCCGATCCATGATGTCTATGTCAGGACTACCCTTGTCTCTCTGGGGCTATGCGTTACATACTGTAATATATTTATTGAATAGGATCTCAAGTAATCAGTTCCTTCTATACCATATGAGATATGGAAGGGCAGGAAACAAATTTTAATCACATTAAAATTTGGGGGTGTCCTGCCCATGTAAAGAAGAACGATAGTGATAAGCTTGAGTCGAGAACCGATAAGTGTAGGTTTGTGGGATATCCAAAGGAGACGTTTGGATATTATTTCTATCACCCTTCTGAGCAAAGGGTCTTAGTGGACAAGAGAGCTGTATTTCTGGAAAGAGAATATCTACTCAGAAAAACAGTGGGAGCCAGATAGAATTGGACGAGGTCCAAGAACCACAACCCATAGACACAAACTCATTAGATGAGACTGTATCGGTTGATCCTATTCAAAGTGAAACACTGACACTACGGAGATCTGGTAGACTACCGAGAGAACCTGAGAGATATGTTGGACATGTCTCAGAAGGGTCCTCTATGGTATGTATCGATGAGGATGATGATCCTCAGTCGTACCAGGAGGCGATCCGTAGTGTAGACTCCGAGAAATGGCAAGAGGCAATGGATTCAGAAATCCAGTCCATGTACACCAACAAAGTTTGGAACTTAGTTGATGTACTCGAAGGGAAGGTCCCTATCGGCTGCAAATGAATTTTTAAAAGGAAAATCGGTGCAGATGGACAGGTTGACACATACAAGGCTAGACTAGTGGCGAAAGGATATCGTCAAAGGCAAGGCATTGACTATGACGAGACGTTTTCGCCGGTAGCCATGGTTAAGTCAATCAGAATCCTCCTTGCCATTGCTGCATACCTGGATTATGAGATCTGACAAATGGATGTGAAGACAGCTTTTCTTAATGAAAATCTGTCAGAAGAGGTGTACATGGTACAGCCTGAAGGATTCACCTCCAAGCTACATCCTAATAAGGTATGCAAACTTCAAAGGTCCATTTATGGATTAAAGCAGGCATCTAGAAGCTGGAACTTAAGATTTGACGAGGCTGTCAAATCTTTCAACTTCATTCGGAATGAAGATGAACCCTGTGTTTACAAGAAGGTCAGTGGGAGCTCTGTGACCTTCTTGGTCCTTTATGTTGATGACATCTTACTCATTGGGAATGATGTAGAGATGTTGACATCAACCAAGTCTTGGTTGTCCAAGACCTTCTCCATGAAGGATTTGGGAGAAGCATCCTATGTGCTGGGCATAAGGATCTATCGAGATAGATCTAAAAGGATGCTAGGATTATCCCAATCCATGTACATAGACACTATCCTCAAAAGGTTTAGGATGGAAAATTCCAAGAGAGGTCTCATTCCCATGAGACATGGAATTTACCTATCCAAGGGGATGAGTCCTAAAACTTCTGAGGAGGTGGCACACATGAATAAGGTACCCTATGCTTCGACGATAGGGTCAATCATGTATGCAATGCTATGTACACGGCCTGATGTTGCCAATGCTTTAAGCATTGTCAGTAGATATCAGGCAAATCCGGGCGAAGAGCACTAGAAGGCAGTAAAGGGCATCCTTAAGTACCTGCGAAGGGCTAAGGATCTTTTTCTGCTTTATGGAGGAGAGGATCTATAGCTTAGAGCTTACACAGATTCTAGTTTCCAGTCAGATACAAATAACTGCAAATCCATGTCTGAATTTGTATTCATGTTGAATGGAGGGGCAGTCAGTTGGAGAAGCCGTCTGGATGAAGAAATTCATCTTGGAACTTGGCGTAGTTCCCGAGATATCAGCTCCCATCCCATTATTTTGTGATAATAATGGGCCATCGCCCAGGCGAAGGAACCGAGATCTCACCAAAGGTCAAAGCATATTCTTAGGCGCTTTCACCTTATTCGGGAGATTGTTGATCGTGGAGATGTGACGGTAGAGCGTGTCCCGTCAGAAGATAACATAGCAGATCCACTGACTAAGCCTTTGACACAGACTGTGTTTGAGCGTCATCGGGATAAGATGGGCCTCAAAGTTGTGGGTAATTGACTGTAGTTCAAGTGGGAGATTGTTAGTGTTGGTGTGTTACAGGCCAATTTCGGGTCGGGTAGGCCCAATAGTTGTACGATCTTGTTCATTATTAATAAAGTGGTGTTTGAGCGTAAATATGCGATTGTGTTACTTTACGTTGTCCCTAGAATATGTGGTTGTAAAGTCAGCTCGAGATGGGATCTCGAACATGAGATTGACTTTACATGTACACATACCTTAAACTGTTCCTGGTTGGAGGGTAATCACTCGGAGACTTTGATTACCTATTAAACCAGTACACATGATGTGTCAGTGACCAGTCTCATGGTCATTGGTGTGGGGCACCAACACATATGTGTAGGTGTATGTCCTTGGAGGATGTACACTGAACTGATCCGCTATTGGATCTTCAGATGGTTGATTATACCTAATGTCAACTGAAGATCCAACTGTCGCAGTAGCATCGTTGGTCCTTTGACCTGAGACATTGATCAGATCTTACACGAGGACTGGAATGGTTTAATTACTTGGCTAAGTGACTTTAACCATAAGTCATGAGTTGCCGAGTCATTAACCACTCCAGGATACGTGTGAAGATCATCAATGGTCAAGAGGGGATCGCTCACTGTCGGGTATATATCAGACAGTTAATGGGTCATGACATTGACGCTCCGTTAAATCCCTGGCCAGGGTCTTGTGAGTTCGTTTAGAACGGACGTCATACACTTTAAGGAGGTCATAGTCAAATGACACGATCATGGGGTTTGACAGAACCATACCCTCGATCGTACCAGACTCATAGAATGAGCGAGGGATTATATCGATGCGGTAACTGTGGACTTACAGGTACCAGACAGGCTGGTTTAAACCCGGCGTCCTCCAGGACGCGCGGATTTGCTTGACCCAACGTGATCAAAGGTTCAGAATAAATTAAACTATTCTTCAGCTTTGGTAGAAGCGAAGAATACGTTTAATTTACTTCTAATTGAGAATTAGAAGTTAATGGACCATAAACTAGAGTGACTAAGGGCCTAGAGGATCACACACAATGGATTCTTGGGTGACGGAATATTATTGTACAAGTGTATGTATTAATTCCCTTTAATTTCTTTTGGAAATGAGTGTAAATGGGGCTTAATACATATGTATAATAAAAGAAATGTCATATATACAATTTTGATCCTTTGGAGGTCTTTAGAAAAGGGCCAAAACTCTATATATAACCACCTACGTGAGTTCATTTGAACTCTCGAACTCTTCCAACCTCTCTTAGCTTAACCAAGCATTAAGGGTTAAGAGAGGAGGATTAGCTTCCCCCCTTTCTCCCCCTTGCTCTCTCTCTCTCCAGAAGGTGTTAGAGTCGGGGAAAGTTACGCCGGGGAGGTATCGTCGCTGCGCAAGGATCCGTGTGGATCTGCTCTAGAGGCCGTACAGCTGTGCGGCTCGATTTCTCTGCATCGGGCTTAGCGGACAGCGTCGTTCCGCGCAAGGTGAAACACGCAACCCGTAATTAGGGTCTTAGAAACACCGATTAGAGCATGGATTAAGCTTTCCATAACACCGGGATCGGGCAAATGAAATTTTTGTTATCCGCTGCGTTGCCCGTAGGTGCTGTGCGAAACCTTACATTTTTAAGGTGGTTCGGGACCACGACGGGCTCCCTACGTCCACCCCTCACCAAACCGGTGAGGCTTCACTAAACGCTACAAAATGTAGCAACACGGGGACGAACCCCAACACACACACACTGCTTTTACAGCAAACCACACACACACGAGGCCTTGCCTCAAGCTACTACCACAGCAACACATACACACACACACACACACACACTGGGGAACACACCCCGAACAAATTCCTCACACTGAGTCACAACTCCGTCCACACACACGTAGGACAATGCCTACACAACCACACGGGAGTAAACTCCCAACCATACACGGGGAACGCACCCCAAGTTACACCCGACCACACACGCGGATATACTCCGCACAAATCGACGCACACACGACAACACACACACTCGGAGAACCCTTTCTCCAAACACCCACACAAAGTATTCTGTCAAATGTTTATGAAGCAATGACAAATATATGCTATGACCCCTCAACCAAATTATATAGATGGAAACTGGAAAGTTGCATCAAGTAAAAGGCTCCCCCTTCTTCAGCAAAATCTGATTCTCCTTGCTCGTTGACGGATGATCATAATCTTGACATCATCTTCTTCCTCTCCTCTAGCCGCTCCTCTTTTCCTTCTTCCAATCTCTTCTTCACCTGAAAGAATAGATAGAAATAATAAGTTCAAACTTTAAGCTAATCTCAAACAATAGTGTGAAAATGAATGGTTTAGAGATCCCCTTCTTCATCTTCATCCTATACAAGGATCACATGAGCATTGGGATTGTTGAATCACACAATTCGCAGCTCATATATATGTATGCAAGAGAGAGTGGATATAAGACTTATAAAACCATCCTAAGATGTCTTAAAGCAGATATTCAAGCTCTATCAACAACAATTTTGAGAAATCAGAATGAAGAAGATGTTGCAGTGATTAGAGCTCCCCCTTTCTCTCCTTTGAACATATTTGAATGCTTCTGCAGTATGAAACCCGTTCTTGAAGAAGAATGATTGATTCTTGCATGGATGATACTTGTAGCATGAATTTCTTCGCAGCTTGTGGCAGAGGAATGGATGAGGACGTGAAACTTTATTCTTCCCTTCACACACAAGCTCCGATCAGCACTAGAGAAGCCTTGGAGCAGCTCCTTGCATCCTGCACCTTCCAAGGTTAGTGATAGAACTGATTTTCGAAAATAGATCTCCACACCTCCAGTTTTTGGCCAAGGAGAGGGTAACATATATTTAGAACGGTCAAGTGACAGCTTAGAGACCAGATCCACGAATTAGGGAGACATTTAGGGCATTAGGAATTGATTGGTAGGACTTTTGGTGCAAGAAAACGGCGGTCAAACATCGCGGTTGGGCGTCCGACCGGAAGGGGTCGACCCCAGGGTCAACCCTCGGGCACACAGAAGCCAAACAGAACCTAAAATTTGGTTATGGGTTACAGGGGTCGACCCTTGGGGTCAACCCTTCAATGGGTCGACCCCAGGGGTCGACCCTCGTGCTTCTAGAACCCAAACAGAACCAAAGCTGGTTCTGGGGTCGACCCCTTTCAGCAGGGTTCAAACATTTGGTTCTGTTTTGATCAGAACCTTAGAGGGTCGACCCCATGGGTCGACCCCTTCTTGTTTGGGCCTGAAAAACCTCTAAAAGTATCATCAAATCAATGGGAAATAATTGATTAATTATTACCATAATCCCATAAAGATCAACCATGATTTTTCATCCTGAAAAACATGATAAAGCAAGAGGTTAGATCAAGATCAAAATATATGGGTCATTCATTAACATATGAAGCTAGTCTTGAGACCGAGACCCAAATGACATGAAATATGATTACGAAATCATTAGCATGAGGCATATAAGAATCCCCATGAAAGATCTGTATGAAAGTACTAGAGATCTCAATTTTCCAACTCAAGATTACAAGAGTATCACCATGGATTCCAATATAAATCCTTACCATTACATGATGAACAATTTTAGAATCAAGGCACACAAAATAATATTGAGTCACATTCCATTTGATCAATCTCCAAGCTCATCAAATCACACATCATTCCCTTGGGGGCAAGCAATGATATTTGCATTTCAATCATTACCAAAGTACACATGCATGACATGAGGCTCACTATGACATTTATCCAAGTGTGTTTTTCACAGAGGCTTTCTCATTAAATACAAAGTAATATCACCAAGTGTAGAGACAATGTATATGCAATGTTTGTGCTAACCTCAAAGCACGTATGTGCCTTATAGAATCATAATGCATCCACATGATGATATCCCAATAGAAACAGTTTGTAATCATTTTCACAAACATTTCATACTTCATAACTAGAGGATAAGTCAAGCAACAAAGACATGAGTAATCATTCACGCACATAGACAAGCAACAAAGGCATTTTGTAATCATCAAAATCACATACACAACAATCTCCCCCATTTTGATGATGACAAAATATTATGCTATAATGCTCTCTCCCCCTTTGACATAATCAGAAATGGGAAGCATGACGGGGAATCCAAGATGGCAAGAACTAATTGCAAAACTGTTTGATACCAATTGTTGAATGCAAATGTGGACAATATGGTCATGTAGAATGCAAAATGACAAAACGATATGTAAATTGCTCACAAGTTGCAGCAATTGAAATGGTGTATGGCATGACAATAATGAGCAAGCAAATAAACACTCAACCACCCATAGAAAGGTATTGACTCATTCGAGTCTTGATGAGTTAGGCAGATAAGATCACATGCAAAGCTCTCCCTTTGACATAGACACATTAGATGACTGACTTTGATTTTCAAATTTTTGATTTTTAGTTTTCTTGTGAAATGCATGAAACAGATGTATGAAAATGATGAGACATGAACTGCATACAATGTAATCAAGCAGATATCTATAGATACATGCAACATAACTCATTCACAAGAAGTGATACCAATTAATTTACAGTGAGGGGATAGGTGTAGGAAAAGTGCAAGTGAGTCATTAAGTTCAGAATGTTCATGATTACACCTAGAGGATTGTGCAGATAAATAGGAGAAGACGTACAACAGGTCAAGCAATTAATCAAATTTTTAAAATACATATCAAATCAAATTACCATGTGCAAGTGAGTAACATGAGAATGAAGTTTAGCCATATGGATAACCAGATTTTTAATTAAACACAATAGTAACGGCACAGACTGCATTTCAATCTAGAGAACATCGTATTGGAGGCTTCGCTCTTCCTCATCAAATTATCATCAGTAATTTTCACACTGACAATTTGAATTTTTCTAAGAAGGATCAGGTTCAGATAATTCCTTTTTACGCGAGGAGACACATGGAGCTCATGCTAGAATCCCCGGTTACTCAGAATACTGAACATTGTCACCTCATTTGAACAGAGATACTTTAGTCAACACTTTTCAGAAATGAACCACATCACGTCTCAGGTGACATGTGCCCAGTTTACTCAGTGAGACTTAGCATTGCTCTACCTTTCATTTCAACCATATTTTTTTATGTGGAGGTAGGCAGCTTTTTCCTCAATTGTCTCTTATCATCTATGCAGCAAGTTGAATTACTTTAGAGTGTTGAAATGAAATTCTTATATTCTTATGAATAACACTCAATTTCACATTAAAGTGCATGAAGTGTACGAATTTGATTTAACATGTATGGAGAAAATTTAACTTAGAACAGGATAGTGTAGCTCCCCCTATGTAAATGCAATAAGCATAAAATGCTCCCCCTGAGAGTTTGACATGAAACACACTTGTTAAGACTCAGATGCAACATTATTTAACAATGGAGTGTTTGGTCTTATAAGTTTCAAAGGAAGGGCTTGAATAGCATATAATAACATGCAAGCATACAATGGAGATATGCATATGCAATGCAAAATGAAAAGATATGCAATTTCAGTTTTCACATGACACTCTAAATGCACCTAATGCAACTAATGCATGACACACATTACCAATTGTTAAAATGTGAGGACATAATTTTATTCTGAAAAGAGAATTCAAAAAATTCATTCAAAGCATCAAAATCATCACATGTGAACTTTTCTTGAAAACAGTTGTGCCTTTATCCAAAAAGATGAGTGGCACATTGGTAAAGACCATGGAACATTGATCAAATTCAGTCCTTAAAATGTTCAGCCAAAGAATAACATCATCATGCTGAGAGAATGGAAAACATCAATCTCAAAATTTGTAGCTTGCAAGACTCCCCCATAATCAATGCATGATTTCAGAAAATTCATTTAAGTTTGATGCCATATGCACAGATGATTCATGGTACCGGGAGGAGACACATTCTCACGTATGGTGATAGTTTTCAGACAGGCTTGACCTGCCCTTCCACATGTCACCATTTTATATACCATGTAATCATTGAAATGATGATCAGAAACAGATGTATTCTCATTTGACATCGGGGGTTTATCAAAAGGCATTCAATGGCTACACTCTCATATATACTGCTCAGATGTTTCAATACCATTCAGCCAAGCATTCATCATCCATATTTTTAAAAGCAACCAAAGGGTATTCAAAACATCAAAATCACTGTCTGCCAAGATATAGCACTAACATCAAGACCAAAGAGCTTCTAACAATTACTTTATTTTCTCACCTTTGTCTTGAGTTACCTTTATTAACATTCTCAAACTCTTCGCTTTATTTCGCTTGTTGTCATCTTTATCAACAAGCTCCTTTCTTTCTCTCCTGCATAAAATATAACGATATTAGCCAAAGGAGTTCCATTGAGACCCCAAATTCGCATCTTATAGATAGCAACGTGTAAGGATATGAAAATACCAAGAACCCCATGCCAAAACTCTTTCAAAACTCCTTTAGGATAAGAAGAGAAACTCTAAGGGTAGTGGGGTAAAAGTTCAAACCAACCGGTCCTCAAGATGGGCATTTCGACACCAACTTAGGAACATGCAAAACTGCCTAAGACAGTTAATCTGAGCTCAGAAAAGCCATACATGAGTTAGACTCAATCTAGGCACATGGAGATATATTCATTCATTGAATTCTTACCATGATTTCAAGGGTTGATGGTCATTATCAAACCTGCACTGTAAAGAGCTCAATTCATGTCAATATTAAGCCAATACTATAAAGAAACTAACTTCAAGGCTTTTCATCACATGTGACTCTCTCTCTCTCTCAACCTGCAATATCAGAAACTCAATTTTATATCAACCTCAATTCAATACAAATGAGAAAGTCAATTTCAGTGCTTTTCTTCCACAAGACAATCTCCAATGAGCTGCAAGTGTGAATGATGAGCTTCAAGTATCAACTCAGGGACAAGCCCATGTTCACCAAGACATCACACCAGAACTGGCCAAGTCGACTTGAAGCCTTCCTCGTGGCCTCAAGGTAATCCTGCAACAAGGTTCTCATTTGGTTGTTTTGGGTACCCAAACCTTCTTGGTCCCTAATGGTTAGTTGTACCTCTAGAGGGTGCCTTCCACAGTTTTTGGGCAAACATATCATCAAAATTCATCAAATCACAATCATGCATAGTATGCCCAACCTTTCCATAGTAATGACAGTATTTTGAAGACTTCACAGAATTCTTATAAACATGATAATCAAATTTCTATGATTTAGCATGAATGTTATCATTATGAGCATGGAAATTTCTCTTCTTCACAACAGAATGAGCATGAAATTTTTGTGGGTTGGGGAAAGTATAAGTATTTTTGACTTTGAAATTCTTTCTTTCATTTGCTTGCCAACACTGTGACACACGGTGTCTAGCTTTCCACATTCAAAACAAACAACCATTTTCCTTTTGGAAACAAGTTCATTTTTACATGCTTTCAAATCATCCGATTTCATAATGAAACAATCATTCATCAAATGACCATGCTTACCACAATAATGACAATTGACATTTGTTGATTTTGGAGCATGGTTTTTGTGACTTTTATGAGCATGAATCCTATTGTTCCTAGGTTGAGCCTGAGCCTTGGGATTAGATTTCTCAACACAAGAAACATTTGAGATATTTGAGGAACAAGAAGCATGCACAAAAGATGTTTGAGTCTTTAGCCCAAAGGATTTCTTTTTAGTGGGTTCATACCCAAGACCTTCTCTTTGAAAATTTACCTTGGTCCCCAAAATCTTGTTCAGATTTTCTTCCCCATTCACAAACTTAGACAAAGAAGCATTCAGATCAAGAATTTCCTTTTCAAGTGATGAAATATGCAATTCATAAGAAATGATCTCATTGTCATAGGAAATGACTTTTTCATTCAATTAGGCATTGATGGTTGTGTAACTCTCTATCATTTGTTCAAGCACATGCATCTTGTCAGATTCATCAACAATCACAGATTTTCCTTTTTCAAAAGCAAGTAATTTTTTAGACATTGTTGTGTTTAGATGTTTCAATTTTTCATTTTCAGATTTTGAGAAAGCATTTTCTTTTTCAAGAAACTTCATGTTACCTTTAAGCAGAGATATCTGAATCAATATAGCACTGTTTTCCTTTTTAAGTTCTTCATTCTCATTTGCAAGTTTATCATTTCAAATCAATTCATTGCAAATATCCTGATTAATAGAGTTTGAATCCATTTTGTTTCTTAGATCTTTTTCAGTATTCTCTAATTGATCGATTTTGTTCTTGAGGGTAATATTTTCATTTCTCAAATAAGCAATGGTTTCTTTGTGACATTCAACATCATGCTCTAAAATTTCATTCAAGTTATCAAGCTCAGAACACTTATCACAAGATCCATTTTCATGGAGCATATTTTCATATTTCTTTTTCAATTTTCTATTTTCTGACTTGATTTTCTTATATTACTTTTTCAACTCATCATAAGCATCAACAAGATCATCAAGAGTAAATTCTTCAGAATCTGAATTTACCTCTTCTGCATTTTTATCACTATGTTGATCAGCATCATTGGCCATGAGACATTTTTGCCTTTTCTTATCTTGATGTTTGATTAACTAGTCCATGAGCTCCTTTGCCGTCCTACAAGAAGATACAAATGGATATTGTTAGTACTTACAGAAGCTTTCAATAAACTCAAAGCAGTAACATTATCATGATGCATCATTTTATCCTGATTAGACCACTTGGTCTCATCTAGAGGTAATATGTGTGGACCATGATAAATCAATTTCCAAAGACTAGGATTAATAGAATTGATCACTACACACAGTTTACCTAGCCATGAATTAAAATTCAAACCAGTGAAGATTGGCAAACAGTTCATTGATATATGTTCAGTAGAAAAATTCATGATTGTAGAATGCACTGGGATCACTCTGTAGATCGCAAGATCTAGGGACAACAGAGCCTCGCTCTGATACCAATTGTTGGGTCCCGTAGTGCAGGAACACGGATCTAGAGGGGGGGTGAATAGATCCTACTACTAAAAACTATGTCCAATTAAAAACGTAACTAGCACACAGCGGAATATACAAGATTGAGTAATTTAATCTAAACAGGTTTAAACTAGATTCACTCAATCTCACCGAGCTCACACGATTGTACAAACAGATAGGATAGTGAACACACAATCACAAGAATCAAACCACAAGACACGGGGATTTTTAAGGTGGTTCGGGACCACGACGGGCTCCCTACGTCCACCCCTCACCAAACCGGTGAGGCTTCACTATACGCTACAAAATGTAGCAACACGGGGACGAACCCCAACACACACACGCTGCTTTCGCAGCAAACCACACACACACGAGGCCTTGCCTCAAGCTACTGCCACACACACACACACACACACACACACACACACACACACACTAGGGAACACACCCCGAACAAATTCCTCACATGGAGTCACAACTCCTTCCACACACACGTAGGACAATGCCTATACAACCACACGGGAGTAAACTCCCAACCACACACGGGGAACGCTCCCCAAGTTACGCCCGACCACACACGCGGATATACTCCGCACAAATCGACGCACACACGACAACACCCACACTCGGAGAACCCTTTCTCCAAACACCCACACAAAGTATTCTATCAAATGTTTATGAAGCAATGACAAATATATGCTATGACCTCTCAACCAAATTATATAGATGAAAACTGGAAAGTTGCATCAAGTAAAAGGCTCCCCCTTCTTCAGCAAAATCTGATTCTCCTTGCTCGTTGACGGATGATCATAATCTTGACATCATCTTCTTCCTCTCCTCTAGCCGCTCCTCTTTTCATTCTTCCAATCTCTTCTTCACCTGAAAGAATAGATAGAAATAATAAGTTCAAACTTAAAGCTAATCTCAAACAAGAGTGTGAAAATGAATGGTTTAGAGATCCCCTTCTTCATCTTCATCCTATACAAGGATCACATGAGCATTGGGATTGTTGAATCACACAATTCGCAGCTCATATATATGTATGCAAGAGAGAGTGGATATAAGACTTATAAAACCATCCTAAGATGTCTTAAAGCAGATATTCAAGCTCTATCAACAACAATTTTGAGAAATCAGAATGAAGAAGATGTTGCAGTGATTAGAGCTCCCCCTTTCTCTCCTTTGAACATATTTGAATGCTTCTGTAGTATGAAACCCGTTCTTGAAGAAGAATGATTGATTCTTGCATGGATGATGCTTGTAGCATGAATTTCTTCGCAGCTTGTGGCAGAGGAATGGATGAGGACGTGAAACTTTGTTCTTCCCTTCACACACAAGCTCAGATCAGCACTAGAGAAGCCTTGGAGTAGCTCCTTGCGTCCTGCACCTTCCAAGGTTAGTGATAGAACTGATTTTCGAAAATAGATCTCCACACCTCCAGTTTTTGGCCAAGGAGAGGGTTACATATATTTAGAACGGTCAAGGGACAGCTTAGAGACCAGATCCATGAATTAGGGAGACATTTAGGACATTAGGAATTGATTGGTAGGACTTTTGGTGCAATAAAACGACGGTCAAACATCGCGGTTGGGCGTCCGACCGGAAGGGGTCGACCCCAGGGTCGACCCTCGGGCACACAGAAGCCAAACAGAACCTAAAATTTGGTTCTGGGTTACAGGGGTCGACCCCAGGGGTCGACCCTCGTGCTTCCAGAACCCAAACAGAACCAAAACTGGTTCTGGGTTACAGGGGTCGACCCCTTTCAGCAGGGTTCAAACATTTGGTTCTGTTTTAATCAGAACCTGAGAGGGTCGACCCCTTCTTGTTTGGGCCTGAAAAACCACTAAAAACACCATCAAATCAATGGGAAACAATTGATTAAATATTACCATAATCTCATGAAGATCAACCATGATTTTTCATCTTAAAAAACATGATAAAGCAAGAGGTTAGATCAAGATCAAAATATATGGGTCATTCATTAACATATGAAGCTAGTCTTGAGACCGAGACCCAAATGACATGAAATATGATTACGAAATCATTAGCATGAGGCATATAAGAATCCCCATGAAAGATCTATATGAAAGCACTAGAGATCCCAATTTTCCAACTCAAGATTACAAGAGTATCACCATGGATTCCAATATAAATCCTTACCATTGCATGATGAACAATTTTGGAATCAAGGCACGCAAAACAATATTGAGTCACATTCCATTTGATCAATCTCCAAGCTCATCAAACCACACATCATTCCCTTGGGGGCAAGCAATGATATTTGCATCTCAATCATTACCAAAGTACACATGCATGACATGAGGCTCAATATGACATTTATGCAAGTGTGTTTTTCACAGAGGCTTTCTCATTCAATACAAAGTAATCTCACCAAGTGTAGAGACAATGTATATGCAATGTTTGTACTAACCTCAAAGCACGTATGTGCCTTATAGAATCACAATGCATCCACATGATGATATCCCAATAGAAACACTTTGTAATCATTTTCACAAACATTTCATACTTCATAGCTAGAGGATAAGTCAAGCAACAAAGACATGAGTAACCATTCACGCACATGGACAAGCAACAAAGGCATTTTGTAATCATCAAAATCACATACACAACACGCGTTACGCCAACCTAACGCACGGGAGCTGACGCGTTAGGGCCAACAGACCCAAGTCTGAAACCTCAGACAAACAGCACGTAACGGTCCACGACGGACGCGTTACAACGCCGTGACGCACAGGGGCACAGCTGTTAGAGACAGCCGACACAGCCACCCAACTCAGCCGAAGCAGAGTGTAACGGCCTAGGGCAGGCGCGTTACACAGCTGTGATGCACTGGGGCACAGCCGCTATACGAATCGACTTAAACGGTCAAATCAGTCAAACAGAATGTAACGGCCTGGGGCAGGCGCGTTACACAAGCCTGACGCACCAGGGCAGGCGCGTCAGAGGAACCAACTTAACCAAACCGCAAGACGACAAAATAGCTGTGACGCGTACTCCGGGACACGTCAGGGAGCTGTGACGCACCACACCTGGGCCGTCACACTCTCACAGCTACGAAAAATATAAAACGAACAGACGCTGTGGCGGTCTATCGTAGGGTCATCAGAGACTGTGACGGTCTCTGATACGACCGCTACACCGGCCACGGCGGAAAAATAGTGGAAACGCCAAATCGGCCTGTTCCACGCCCCATTCACGCCGAAACGCAAGGGAAACAAAGCTAGACGATGGCAAATGACATCTGGAGGCTAAAAAGCCCACATGCACGTGCTAAAACGCAAGATCGGGGCGATATAGATAAATCGACCCTAAACGAGCCAACGAGGTTCCCGGACTCCTACCAGCCTTGAATGACAACCGATCGACACGAAACTAACTTGAATGGGATCCAGACATCCCCGCTGTCAATTTGATACTAACTATGCCGCGAATGGTTGCCGTTTTCCGACGAACCCTATAAAACCTGAAAATCATGATTTAGGCAAAACAAGCCCAAACTCAGCCGTTTCTACGCCGAACGACGTGCAATGGTAGGGAAAACGAGCGGGGAGAAGTGGTGATCCGTGACCCTACCTCTACCGAAGAAATCATGCCCCGTAGGGACTAAACCGTGCCAAAAACCGCACCGCGAGCTCAAACGTCGGCTTTGAATTCACCGTTCGGGATCGCGCCAAAATCATCCATCTTCGCTCCGTCGCGCACCCAATCAGCTCCACAGCATCCCCAACACTTGCCCCTAGGTCCTCCGTCTGCAGTCGGAGCCGAGGAAGCTCGAGAGGAGAGAAAACGGGAGAGAGAGAGAGGTGGCGACGCGAAATGAGATGGGAGGAGAGAGGAAGGAAAGAAATAGGAAAAGAAATTAGAAATTTTTTCTAATTTCTGAAAAATCCGATTTTTGGCCCTATCTCAGAAAAATACGCAAAAATAGTCAAAACGACCGGCTCGAAGAGTACATCGTCGCTGTAGCATCCGCGAGTTGATGAACTGACAAATAAACTCACCGTAGGGTTCCATGGCTAGTACGAGAGAAAAACCCACACGGCTCGTAAAGCTCAACTCGGAATCCACAAAAGCGACCCGAAACTCACCGAAACAGATCCGAAATATCCCATAAAGATCCAACAAGACCTATTAAGGATCCAGGACATTACATCCTCCCCTCCTTTAAAAAATTTCACCCTCGAAATTTAAGGACTAGCAAGGGTAAGCAGGGAAGAACAACCCGACAGCACAACAACGAAAACAACAGAAATCTCGAGAAACACAGCTCAGAGGAACATCGTCAGACTATAATCACGAGCACACGCTCCGGATCGAGCACGACACAAGTGAACACAAGTCAGACACCTTCGAAACAAGGCACCGTCGCTTCCGTCTCACCAGAAATGGAGACACGACTGCCACAACAACAAACAACCGATACAGAAAAACACAACGATAGCACGGCAAGTAGCAACTTACACAAGGAGACACAGTGCTCTCAGCTGACAGCTCAACCACATCATCGGCTCCAGTGCCAAAGGTGACAGAGAACACCTGGCACACAGGACACCAACGACAACATCACTGGACCAAAAACACAATCAAGTCAGCACTCACTCAGATATTACGTCTGATCGAGTCGCAAGCTAACTCTACCGGAGAAAGGGAGTACAGCAAGCTAACTGACAAGGTCACGGTCCAAGACAGAGACACAAAATCATAGAGAAACAGCGATCAAACGACAACAACAACACTTGCAGGATTCTGGCTCCGTACAGAACATAGAACCATGGAACACAACTACAAGTAGGGTCACATCAAGACAGAAGAACAGCTGAACACACGACCATAAAGGACGGGTCACGCATCGGACTGCTCACCAAGAAACGACCCACGGTATCCGCATCTCAGCACACACTCGGCGCCATCGCAACTCTTGAAAATCGCAACGTAACACGCCAAGAGTACCGATCCAGCGAACAACCGATCACAAGAAGCCTAAGCGCAAAGAAGAAGAGTACCAGCTTCAGCACAAGGCCCAAGGAAAAGGCTAATCTCAGCTTACCTTCACGTCGTGAACACGGCAAATGAGCCTTCACAATACATCGGCCGCTGGACACGGCACGACAAATACGATACACAACAGCTCTTCAGACCATAATGGAGTCCAAAGCCAAGCAACCCTATAGCAAAGAGCAGATCATGCTCAGAATAAAGCTGTCCACACTTAAGCAGGCACAGGACAAAAGTATCGCCAAGACAGCAATTCCAAGGCAAACCTCGAAAAGATTCCACCAGAAGGGACAAGAAGCAATTAGCTCAACCATGAAAGCTCACCAGGAAGGGAAAATCCTAGCTTGCCTGAGCAACTTCTCAAACACGGAATCAAATCGAGCACTTCAACAGAAGCGAGACACATCAGGAGCTGAACAGACTCAAGCCGGGATGACCAAAACAACGTGAGAACGTGTACGGTCATCAGACCAAGGCCAAAGGTCAACAGCAACCTGAACAACACATGGAGAAAATAACGCGACAAATCATCGCAACACCTAAGCCAGCAAAAGCCTGTACTGGACTTTAAGGACTCTGGATACTGCAGTATCTCGGATTCCCATGTACTTCACACAACAATGCTCTGATAGCTCAGAAAGAACTCCGAACATCTCAGAACACTGCTCTGATACCAGCTGTGACGACCCGGATTCCGGATACCAGGTATACCCGGTAGGACTACCGAATACACGTGATATTACATGGAACCCACGAGGCCTCCCAAGAGCGGTAAAGCTCCGAAGGGAAAAAGGCATGTGTAGAGTACATTGAAACCAGAGAGATAGAACATTAAGCAATTAAATTCATTAGATCGATTTGCTAAAGTAGCAGAAATAAAATTACTTTTTAATTAACAGTTTCAATTTAACAATTATACCAGAGTCCAGTCCCAGAAAAAAAAGACAAGTACAGGCCACAGGAAAAGAACGTACACTGAGGTCGGGAGAAACCCAACGCAGGTACGGCTGGCAGCTACGAACACGCCATGCCAGGAACCACGAACAGAGACGACGCCCACCTGAAAAGTAGGGGTGAGTCTCCAAACAGAGGCTCAGTAGGGGTCACGCGGATCCCCACTGAAAAACACGCAGAACACGGAACAGGAAGCAACAGAAGTAACAACAGGTGTAGCAAAGCAGGAAACTACACTACGAAGCTGTAAAAAGAATGGGAACAGCAGGAGTAGGGAACAAGTAGGAAAGGGGGAGAATGCGCACCAGACAAGCGGTTGTTGAACTAACCTCGGCACCCCAAACTACTCCAAGCAGCGACAGAAGGGCAACTCCGATCTAACAAGGTCAGGAGTTACCGATCTGCCAACACGACGCCAGGCCTAAGATGAAGACCTGCACGGACGGACAAAAAGACAGACACAACAGACACGACGGTACACACGACTAGAACGTCGTGCACGCAACGCCACACCGACCTCGAGTAGGGCCACAGAAAGGCTAACTCAGGAAGGTCACGACGCACAAGAAACGTCGAGAGTCACGCGTCACGTGACGGAAGCACCTCCTCGCAAGAAGAACAGCCAGCTGCATCCACTGACGTCTTATGCTGCGGCACAAGTGTCTCACCTACGGTACCGCTGAAACCACGGCGGAGTCGCAGACACGCACTGAACCAACCAGGAACAACAGCAACAGCAGAACAAGAGAACAAGTAACTAGTCTGGGCTACGCTCGTCGACGTAAGTCCTCAGCCCCTGACTACGTGTGCACACACTGGCTCTAGCCTAAAACAGGTTCTCTAGCTAGTTTTCTCCCTCGGTAGGACGCTACCGATTGCTGGGAGCCCACGGAACTAGCTTACAAACCGCTTGTCGGGAACACCCCTCCGCCATCCGCTAGCGGGTCGGCAACTTAAAGGCCTTAGGGCTACAACAAGTGGAGGCTCACAAGACGCAGAGACTCAGAAACATAAGTGCTGAAGTACAAGTAGGCAAGAACGCCCCACGACACATACTTCGAGGTGCCATTAGCAGCACAACCACTGCCAACAAACTCAGGACAAGGCAACTAGATCAACGATCCTTGAGTCGGACGACTCGGAGGCAAGATCGTCACTGACAGCGGAGCAAGCCGACAATCGGTCTAATCCTAAGCCAGAGGAAACGACACTCCGCAGAAAATGACTCACGGAGACCTGAGGGAACACCGGGGACCCTCAGCATGCCTGGACACACGGACCGAGGTAGGACGACACCTCGAGGTATCCAGAACCAATGTCTCGAACTGGACAAAACCGCCGAGACACACAAAGCCACCTGTCAACCCCTGGGTAACCCCCGGTTGACCGGAGCTAGACAACACTGACACAAAACACGACATGCACAAGCACTCCTGGCTGTCCCATCATGGTTACTGCCCTCATAGGACGTCAACAGACACCCGCAGGTCATGGGCAAACCACGAGACCAAGCCAAGACAAGCAGAAACTGAAACGGCAAAACAAAGCTCTGGCAGAACGGACTGTCATTCAACCACTAGGCAGACCCAGCAGTCAAGGAACCGCCGTCACGAAACCAGAGACAAGGGCATTGGCAATTCTAGATTGCGTCATTAGGGAACTATCGCAGTCAGGGAAAAGACCGCACCTAGTCACCTAAATCGACCGATCCAAAAGACCACTGCCACACAAACACAGCCCTAGAACACCACCAACCTACGACTGCCCAACACACGGGCGAACACCGAACACCCAACGGCCATCTCGGCCACAACAGGGCTGTAACGCACCACCACAGGGGGCGTTACAGGCGCCTGACGCACTAGGGCGGGCGCGTCAGAGCCAACAGGATAAAAATTGAAACGCGAAGCACGTAACACACGATGCCAGGCGCGTTACAGTGACCTAACGCGCTAGAGCAGGCGCGTTACGCCAACCTAACGCACGGGAGCTGACGCGTCAGGGCCAACAGACCCAAGTCTGAAACCTCAGACAAACAGCACGTAATGGTCCATGACGGACGCGTTACAACACCGTGACGCACGGGGGCACAGCCGTTAGAGACAGCCGACACAGCCACCCAACTCAGCCAAAGCAGAGTGTAACGGCCTGGGGCAGGCGCGTTACACAGCTGTGACGCACAGGGGCACAGCCGCTACACGAACCGACTTAAACGGTCAAATCGGTCAAACAGAATGTAACGGCCTGGGGCAGGCGCGTTACACAAGCCTGACGCACCAGGGCAGGCGCGTCAGAGGAACCGACTTAACCAAACCGCAAGACGACAAAATAGCTGTGACGCACCACACTTGGGCCGTCACACTCTCACAGCTACGAAAAATATAAAATGAACAGACGCTGTGGCGATCTATCGTAGGGCCGTCAGAGACTGTGACGGTCTCTGATACGACCGCTACACCGGCCACGGCGGGAAAATAGTGGAAACGCCAAATCGGCCTGTTCCACGCCCCATTCACGCCGAAACGTAAGGGAAACAAAGCTAGACGATGGCAAATGACATCTGGAGGCTAAAAAGCCCACATGCATGCGCTAAAACGCAAGATCAGGGCGATATAGATAAATCGACCCTAAACGAGCCAACGAGGTTCCCGGACTCCTACCGGCCTCGAATGACAACCGATCGACACGAAACTAACATGAATGGGATCCAGACATCCCCGCGGTCAATTTGAAACTAACCATGCCGCGAATGGTTGCCGTTTTCCGGCGAACCCTACAAAACTTGAAAATCACGGTTTAGGCAAAATAAGCCCAAACTCAGCCGTTTTCACGCCGAACGACGTGTAATGGCAGGGAAAACGAGTAGGGAGAAGTGGTGATCCGTCACCCTACCTCCACCGAAGAAACTGTGCCCCGCAGGGACTAAACCGTGCTGAAAATCGCGCCGCGTGCTCAAACGCCGGCTTTGAATCTACCGTTCGGGATCGTGCCAAAATCACTCCATCTTCGCTCCGTCGCGCACCCAATCAGCTCCACAGCATCCCCAGCACTTTCCCCTAGGTCCTCTGTCTGCAGCCGGAGCCGAGGAAGCTCGAGAGGAGAGAAAATGGGAGAGAGAGAGGCGGCGACGTGAAATGAGATGGGAGGAGAGAGGAAGGAAAGAAATAGGAAAAGAAATTAGGAATTTTTCCTAATTACTGAAAAATCTGATTTTTGGCCCTATCTCAGAAAAATACGCAAAAATAGTCAAAACGACCAGCTCGAAGAGTACATCGTCGCTGTAGCATCTGCGAGTTGATGAACTGATAAATAAACTCACCGTAGGGTTCCGTAGCTAGTACGAGAGAAAAACCCACACGGCTCGTAAAGCTCAACTCGGAAGCCACAAAAGTGACCCGAAACTCACCGAAACATATCCGAAAGATCTCATAAAGATCCAACAAGACCTATTAAGGATCTAAAGAATTACAATTTCAAAGGGAGTTAAGCTTGTTCTTCCTTATTTGGCTTCTTCCAGCTCGCTTGCTCCTGTTGTTGTGGGAGATAGAGTTGCATTATCCCGCCTTTTGATTATGTCAAAGGGGGAGAAAAATTGATGATTGTGTGTGACAGGGGGAGACGAATATCTATGCCATTCTGTTGTATCATCATTAATAAGTTTATCAATAAGTTTGCCATCACCAATAAGTTTGTCATCATCAAAAAGGGGGAGATTGTTGAGTTATGGTTTTGATGATTGTTGTGATTGTTAAGTTATGGTTTTGATGATAACTAAACTTAATGTGTGATTAAGTGATGATAACTAAACTTGTGGTTGATTGCTCATGCTCTTGTTATCTATGTATGGTTGAGATGGCAAATGGGAACGGTTACACGGTCTTGATCCTTGGTTTGCATATGTTGGTTTTACAAGAGGCAAGAGGTTTCATAACCTCTTCAACGGGAACAAGCATGGTATTAACCTTGACTATCTTGCTTGCAGGATCAAACACATGACAGTCACCTGGCGAACCAAACATGTGGATAAGCACCCTACTCCTCTACAATCCAAAACAGGATCAAACACATGGCAGTCACCTGGTGAACCAAACGTGTGGATAAACACCCTGCTTCTCTACAATCCAAAATAGGTGGTATATGTCATTTACTGTCAAGAACCATTGGTGAGACTCTTACCTTGTCTTAGCATCGATCTCACCATGTGTATCTCATATACCTCTTCTTCATACACCTCATTCATGCACATTAAAACATGAAACCCTTCTGGCCATCGTGCGCCCTCGCCCGCGGATCGACCTGCGCGATCAGGTCGCGAGGATCGACCTGCCCGGTCAGGTCGCGGGGGTCAAGGGGGCAGCGCCCCTTGCGCCCCCGGAACAAAATTTTGATTAATGCTCAAATGGTTTGCATGAACTTCATGCATTTATCATATGAATGGTTGAGCTATAGTTCTAATCAATTATGTATGATTTTGTAAGTCAAAACACTCAGTAACAATCTACAAGGTCAAAGACTCAGTTGACACCTTCTAAACTATCAAGGGTGATGCCACAGACATGAACGGGCTGCTAATAGACTTAAGCGACGGAGCTGAAGAGGTTAACAGACCGACCCGAGAAAACCCGGGGTCTGCCCAGCCGGCGGTCGACCGCCAGCTCAGGGGCGGTCGACCGCCCCTGCCAGCAGCTCACCGCCTACAGGGATTCACACTGGCGATCGACCGCCAGCCCAATAGCGGTCGACCGAAATTCCCAGAAACCAACGGCCAGCAATTCTCTCAGTAGCAGTCGACCGCCAGCCTCTGCAGGTCGACCGCCAGCCCCGATAAGCCAAAAATATTGACTTTTGTCCATCTCGAAAGAAGCATCTCCTCTTGCTATTGTTTAATTTCAAAGCCACCAAACCCTCCAGAATTTGTGGATCTGGTCTAGGGCTTGTCCATAGACCTTCCAAGGGTTATAAAACATCATATTAGAGTCATAACCCTAATCATCCAAGATATCCAAAGGGGAGGCTATCCAAGGAGGAAGAAGAGGGTACTGTAGCTCCGTAAACAGTACCTTGTACAGTAAGTTCTTCATCTATCTCCAACACATTCAAGGTACTTCTGAAGCCAACAAGCATCTATGAAGTGAAGAAGCAAGTAACCAACAAAGAGAGATCAAGGGGGAGGCTATCAAGAAGCAAGCAAGGTTTTCAAGAAGAGATCAAAGGAAGATTATCCAAGTGAAGAAGAATGGTACTGTAGCCATGAACAGTACTCCGTGCAGCAAGTGTTCTTCATCCATTCTCAACCCCGCAGCATGCATTCAAAGGGAACCCAAATCAGGAGTTTTCTAAACTAAGCCTCATCGTCTTTATGTTTTGGATGTTGTAATTGTGTTCATCATAAACTGTAAGAACTTGTGTGTGTATGTGGATCGTTGTTGGATCCATGGTCGTGTGTGTGTGTGTCATATTTGATTCGTGTGTATGCGTGGATCTTCCTACATCTGCGTTTGTGTGTGTGTGGGTCTTTTAGTTCTATCTCGTGTGTGTGAATTGCTGCACTTGTGGCAGCGGGTGTTTGTGTTGGTGATCCGCTTGTTGGATCGTTTTGGAGACCTCATCTCCGTGTGTGTGTGTGTGTGTGTGTTGGGGAGTGTCTCCGTATGTGTGGGCAGGTGTCGTCTTGCGTGTGTGGTTGGAGCGTCGTCTCCGTTTGGGGATTTATCCCCGAGTGAAGCCTCACTGGGCTTGGTGAGAGGTGGACGTAGGATTGCCGTCGTTGCATCTGAACCACCTTAAAAACAGCTGTGCACTATGGTTTGATTTGTGTGGTTTGGTCCTTTTCTTCTACCTCCATTCTAAGTGAGTGTATGTGTTAATTGTTGTTACGGATTTATCTACGTATATCTTGCATATTCTATATCTCATCATACAAAGTTTGATAAATCTAATTTGTGTTCAAATAGTTTTGAATCTCTTAACTAGCATTCTATCACATATTTTAAAAAGGCCTAAAGTTTCCTTAAAATTTGTAAACACCAATTCACCCCCCTCTTGGGTGTCATTGATCGTGGGACTTCTACGACAATCCATTTCAACATGTAAGGCCCACTTACGAGAAGCCCGAGTGTTAAGGGCCTGAGAAGCATCATTTATCCCTGGCTTGGACGACTGCGTAGAGGACTCCCCTAAGCTCGGGAGGAACCCTAACACCACCAACTAGAGTGACTGGAAAGCTGTTGAGAGAACCCCCTCAGAAGGGCGCTAGGGATCAGACCCGTGCATGGCAGTCTTGCCCCCCTGAAGGGAATAACCTTTATCTAGAGGTGGATAGACCGGCGACAGGGATTCTCTCTTAGCCCAGGGAAAGTCAATCCAGACCGGGCACTTATCCAATATAACCATGGGTGAATCTCCCCCGAAGGTATGAGAACAGAGAAGGCAGAGGGGCTAAGAGAAGGGCATGAGTCCTATAACGATACATGTATATATCTAAGGACGTAACGCCCCCACTCAACGACCCCTTCGTGATCTCTGCGGAATTGAAGAGGGAGTTCGCGACTATTTAATCCTAATGATCTCCCCCCGAAAGAGGTTTGTTCTTAGCCCAGTCCCTCGTAGATATGCTAAATTTGATACCATTTTGAGTAAATCTCATATCGCACAATAATACCCCAGAGTGATCCTTGGAATTGAGTTATTTGAGCGATTTCCCCCATTATTTCAATTTTGTATAATTTTATTAGTTTTCCCCTCATATTTGGTCTTGCTCGAATAAGTGTTGGCATAATGAAGATAGATATGTCACTGCACAATGACGCCTTTATATAGACGTGTCACCGCGCCATGACACCTTTAGATAGACATGTCACCGCACCATGATGCCTTTATATAGACGTGTCACCATGCCATGATGCCTTTAGATAGACATGTCACTGTGTGATAATGTCTTTATATAGACGTGTCATTGCATAATGATGTCTTTAGATAGACATGTCACCGCGCGATGATGTCTTTATATAGACGTGTCACTGTGCCATGACGCTTTTAGATAGACGTGTCACCGCACGATGACGCTTTATATAGACGTGTCACCGTGCCATGATGCCTTTATATAGACGTGTCATCGCGCCATGACGTCTTTAGACAGACGTGTCACCGTGCGATGGTGCCTTTCTATAGACATGTCACCGCATCATGATGCCTTTGCATAGACGCGTCACCACGCCATGACGTCTTTGTATAGACACATCACCGTGCCATGACGCCTCTGTATAAAGGCGACATAGCGTGCCGTCACATTTGCAATGCAGAAGCGTCGCCTAATAATGACGCGTGCTGTAGAAATGTTAGGGCACGATGATGCATTTAAAATTGAAATTTTCATATTTATAAAATTAGAAAAAATCTACTTTCCACAGTTGCATCATCTTGTGGTGTCACCTTTGTATAGAGGTGCCGGGCCGTGTTGACGCATTTACTTTTCAAATTTCATAGATTTTCTTTCTATATTTTATCATTCAGAGGTGGCATGTTATGGTGACGTGGCTACCTTAACATGGCACCTGTCCATGACCCGTTTGATTCTTTCCATTTTCTAGACTCAGTTTCCAATCGGGTTTCTATTGCTCCGTCATTTAAGAAAGGAAAGAGTTCGATTAAGGCTAGAACTGGGTTTGGCAAGGAGTTTGATCGAGAAAGGACTTCCTCCCTTGAGAAGTTCGATACTTAATTGGATCGAGCCCATTTCTCGCTCTATAAATAAGACCCTTCTCTTGAGGGTGAAGAGGCCGAAAAATATGGATCACTGGGGAAACTATGTTGAAGGAAATTTTGCTGGAAGAGAAGGAGTCTCCCACGCACTTGAAGACTACATCCATTGGAGTTCCCTCCTTTCCTTGAAGATCTTGGGGATCAACAAATAAACTTTTTATCTCTTTTACTCTTCTATCTTATTAGATTATCTTCTTGCATGCATCATACTTCTTATTCCTTTTCGTGCACGCTAGCACGTTTCCCTAGTGCAACACTTGCACGGTCACTTGCACTCTTTCTATCATTATTCATCATATTTTCCTACCATTTGTATAGAGGTTTAATGCCAAACATCAATAAGGTGTGTCCTTTTCAATCTTTCATCGTTTATTTATATTAAGAATTTGATGTTACACATCACATGTTCTAATCCAATTTTTTTTGTTGGTTTTGCAAGAGATAATCAAAGAGAACTCTCTTCATTGGTCGGGCGATTTTTGAAGAGGAAGTAGAACCCGCAATCACTCATGCTCTCTTTTTCCGTGTATTTATCCCGATCACTTCCTTTAGTTTAGTTGTTTTTTTTGTTCCTTTAGTTATATTTCTTAGAGGCCCGTGATCTCTGACGATCATGATCATTTATTTATTCATTCATCTCTCTTATAATATTATTATTATCACGTATCCTGTAGATTTTTCGTAATCTACACCCCTCAACCGGTGAAGAGTGATCCCATATCCCAAATTTCTCTGTTTTCTTCCTGCACCCTACTCTTGCCCACATTGACTTAAGCATCGGAAAATTTTTCTTAAGATCTCAATCTTAGGCCTTAATGAGTTCAATATTATTTATTTGATCTGATTTTTTAAAGAACTATTTTAGACTGTCCAACAAAAGTGTGACTTATATCATAAGTTAAGGTGACTTAAATCTCAAGTCATAAAATTAAAAAAATAAAAATTTAATTTAATGTACTCCGGAGATATATAATAACTCCTGATGTGCATTGAGTTTTTTTCATCTACGAAAGGAGGGAATTGCCATGGCAAGCCGATGTGTAACTGTGTCGGCCCATCTGAGAAAGTGGGGATCACCTTTTCTTTATGACAAAAAATTTAGTGCGGTGGTGCTCAAATTTATGAAGCGTGTGGGAAATTTGGTTGCAGGACTAGCAAACACGCCATCTCAATGCTCAATGATTCTCCCCTAAGACTAGCAAACTCTGGACCTAACAGATGACCTATTCTTTGATGTTGTGTGTTCTACTTCTGTACGGAGTACTGTTCTGAAAAGGGTCTCGAGATTGATAATCTTCTTCTCCGGCCTACTCTCCTGCAAGAAACTGAGGTTGCAGACCAGGTCTCTTGACCTCTTGTGAGGATAAAAGGACCAGGTGTTGTGATGGGACAGCTTGCATTTGTGAGCTGGCGTGTGGTGGATATGGAGAGTGGAGTGATGCAGGCGAAGATGATATTGGACCAAGAATGGAAACACACTGCGTATGCTACACTTGACATCTATACAAGTAGGATGCTATTGAGCCGAGCTCGGGGTAGCCGTGGCTCCTGAGATTGATGGGCGTCTAGATTCTGGCATAAGTTTCTTGCTGCCGAGAGAGTTGAAGAAGGTGGGTGTGGTTCTGATCAGTGCCTGCATCGGCTGATGCCGAGCGACCCCCTGAAGGATGACGATATAATACCCAGAGACGAAGGAGGCGGAGGCGCCATCTCGCGTTGTTCGGACGGACTTCGGAGGGGACGAGATCGAGCGACGCAGCCAGAGGGACCGTGCTGGAAGATGTACGATAAGAGGACCCAACGGGTCTCTTCACAGAGCTGGATGGCGCTGGCTCAATTGCTAGGCAAGGGAGCCAACTCGGTGGTGCAGCACTGCAGCCTCCTCTCACTCGTGAGCTTATGTGAAGGTCATCTAATTGTGGCGAAATCATCAATTTTAAAGTCCGGCCTGGCCCGCCCTAGGATATGTTGGGCCGGGTCGGGACGGATCCGACTTCTTCACACTTACGACTTCAATTTGACACAACCCAATCTGATAAATTAAATAAATAATATATATATATAACTTACGATCTTACTAAATTAATTAGAGTTTTAAACAGTTAAAATGCAACCTAGGCTATGTCAGATCGGGTCAGGTCGGACTTGACTTCTTCACAAGTTCGACTTCAGTCTGACCCGATCTGACAAATTAAATAATATATATCTATATAACTTACAATCTCACTAAATTAATTAGACTTTTAGATATTAATTTGTTTGAAAATAAAAATTTTAGTTTTCTAATTAAAATATGATATTTTTAATTTTTTTAATTAAAAAAATAAAAATTTGAAAGGAGATAAAAAAAGTAGAACGGGCTTGGTCAACATGCGGGCGGAACTCAAAATTAGGCTCGGCCCACGGGTCTAGTCGGGTCAGGCTTATAGACCCGACTAAGGACGCACGGGTCGAAAAGGACCCGGCGACGCGGCCCGACGTCGGGCCAGCCTGACCCATTGACAGCCTTAGTCATGAGAGAATTTTGCCGAACTTCTCCCCTTTGCTATCCGTCTTGTGAGGAGTCTTGGGAGAGTCTTGTTGAGCTTCAACCTACACAAAAGTTCTCACCGGAGTTGGGATCCCCTGGAAGAACTCTCCGATACTTAAGTCAGCACTTACATAGGAAGGAAGTATAAAAATTTTTAAGAGATGGAGGTTGATGAGACTTACGTGAGTGGCTTGACGAGGGCGGAGTAAAATGACCATGGCTTTGTGGTCTCTTTTCTTCTTTTTCTCTAACCTCTTTGCTTCACCCTAGCCTTGGATTGCACTATCCTCACATCCTTGGAGGATGCCATTGAGACCCATTTATATATCCAGTGCGATCTTTTCGCCCCTCGTTGATAGAAGGATATCCCTATTTATTCGAGAGATAAGTCACATTTTATTCATTTTTTAGTTTAATAGGATAATAAAGTTAATCCGGTTACAATGAGAGATAACCCTCATGTATCTCAGTTAAATTGACCTAGTAAAATTAGTGGAATAATTTAACTCCCATTTAACTCATTGTCTATCAAAATAAATGGAGCTAAATTCCGAGATAAATTAACCAAGGAGGGATATCCCTCCATTTGTCAATCCCTCGATCAAAGAGGGCTAGGGTTAGAGAGAAGGATGTTTCATGAGAGAGGAATGCTAAGACGTTGCAGCTGTCAAGTTAGTGGAGATCTCCATCGTCCTCCAACTCCAGGCGAAGTGCTGCTCCTTCCTTCGTCCTTATAATCTACATATTTCTGTATTCTTCTGTCATTTTAAACTACACTCATGGAAGCGTGCTATTCTCACCCATTGTATTCCCAAAAATGAATTTTTAGAGAGACATTAATTAGGTTAGTCTTTTTTTCCCTTCTTAGTTAGGTTCAATAGAATAGATATTGCATTCGTTCATTTTCTCATGGATCTTTTATTTTTCTCATTTTTTTCAATGTAAGAAATCATATGATACACTAGAGAATTTTCTATTTGGGTGCACAAACATAAATCATCCTGCTGCTGGGGATTCAGACTTCAGAGGCATATGAAAATCTGGATGTGGATCAAGTAGCACATTTCTTATACACTGGACAACAGTGAAAGCCACAGTTTTTGGTATTATCCATGGGTTAACAATTAGGAAGTGGTGTTAAATTTTGAAGCATTAAAATGTAGATATGCAGGATACGTGGACTTAATTCTGAATAGAGTAAATTTTCAGGGATATAAATTTAAAGACATCTGTCAAAATTAGACTTGGACTAGCAGGAAGTATGACATTTTCTCACTTCATAGCTGCTGGGCGTCGGATTCTACCTGCCACACGGACTCTTGGCTGTCAACCAACTATCGACGTCATCTGTTGAGAACATTCCTATCAATGCTGATATGTCTGATCCGATTACTTGAAGACACTCAGGATGCAATTCTTTTAATGGGATGTTGAATTAAAAAAATAAACATATCAGATTTCTGGGAGTTTCCAAGGTAAGACATGGCATGGTCTTTGCCTACTGTGTCCCATTTGTTCTTGGCTGGCATTGACAGAATAAGTTATCTACATGTGATAATCTAAGAAAGAAGGGAATTGCCCTGGCAAGGCAATGTGTCTAGTGGTTCTAAGGTTTTCTGATAGCATAGCCATGATTGTCCAGTGGTTCTAAGGTTTTGACCTCCGTCTATGATGTTTAACTGTGGCAGTTGTGATTCCACTATTAGTTGTGTTGTGATTGCCCTTACCGGGTTTTGCCGACTACGACTACTACCGTGGTTCTTGTTGGTTAGTTAGCCGATGTTGCTGCTACGTTTTATGTTGATTCTTGTTATTGTGGTTGTTGTTACTGTTTGTGATGAGGTAGGGCTCTGCGGGATCCCTACTGAACTAATAAGATGAGACTCACCCCTTTCCTTTTCAGGTGTGATGTTCTGCCACGTGGATCAGAGGGCGAGTGTAGCGCCTGTGGAGGTTGTAGTTGCCAGGGCCAGAGTAGGCTCGTTTCAATGTACATACTCTTTTTTGTTGATTGTACTGAGTGGATTTAGACTCGAAATTATAATGAAAAATTATTTTAAAATACTTATTTAGTTTTGTTATTAAATGAATAAATTACGTAAATTACTTTCTGCATTTATTTCTACTTTTCATGCACCCCCACAACATCAAAAATATTTCCTTTACGAGCTTTACAACTCGTGGGTAGCGGTTCAAGATTCGGGTTTATCGGGCTTACTGGTGCTCGGATCCCGGGTCGTGACAATAGTCATCATCTATTACATGCAGAGGTTTCTTCTCATTTTCATGAGATTCCTCTTCCTCTAGATTTTTTAGAAATGTTGTATTCCTATACTCAATGATCCCCTTTTCTATATGGAAAAATTTATATCCATATGATTTTTCACAATAACCTATGAATATACATTTTAATGTCTTAAAGTTTAATTTATCTCTAAGTTGGCTAGGAACGAGAACGTGAATAATTGATCCCCACTTCTTGAGATGACTCAAATCAGGTTTCCTTCTATTCCATAATTCATAAGGTGTACATTCTATAGACTTGGTGGGTATTTTATTCAGAGTATAATTTGCCATGAGTAATGTCTCTCCCAAAATTTTTCTACGGAAACATGAATGTGACATCATACATCTAACAACATTCATCAATGCTTTATTCTTTTTTTCTGCCACACCATTCTGTTGTAGCTTATAAGGCATAGTAATATGTCTCTTAATTCCATGCTCTTGGCAACATAACTCAAATTCATTTGAATTGTATTCCCTACCTCTATCAGTTCTTAACACATTAATGTTTCTACCCAGTTGTCTTTCTACTTCTACTTTATATTTCTTAAAATAACTAAGTGCTTCTGATTTAGCTGAAATAAGATATACAAAGACATATCTGGAAAGATCATCTATGAATGTTATAAAATATTCCTTGTTATCATATGTTTTCACACTTAGAGGGCCAAAAATATCCGAGTGAACCAATTCTAATAATTCTTTTGATCTATGTCCTATTGCAAAAGGTTTCTTAGTCATTTTTTCGACTAAATAATGCTCACAAGGTGACATTTATATCTTTGAAATGGCCAGTAGATTCTGTTTTATCATTTGTTTCATTTTAGATTTACTAGGATGACCTAATCTAAAATGCCATAAATCATATTCAGATATGTAAGATAAGAAATAATTCGAAACAATTTCATTGTTATTCATTTCATTGCCCATGACAGGAATACAAAAAAGATCATGTTTAGGTACAAATTTTTCTATTGTAAGGACTTTCTTATCATTTCCAAAGGACACACTCATATTATAAAAGTAAACTTCAAGACTATTCTTCATTAATGTAGGAACATATATCAAATTACATCTAATGCCTGGCACATAAAACATATTTTTGAGGACCATGATGTTGTCCCCAACATCTAGCCGATAAGTGTCAACATCTTCCACGTCCAAGTAGATGTTATTGCCCATGTAGATCTTTTTTTCTCAAGGTTTCAACTTGTTCAACGTCATGAGCCCTTTCTTTGTCTTTGTAATGTGACGAGTTGCTCCAAAATCAACCCACCATTCATTAGTGTCAGCCAACATAGCATTGCACTTGGTCAGGCCGATGAATTCCCCTTTGCTTATTCCTCTTTGTTCTGGATATTTACCCTTATTTTCATGCTTCCTTTATGTCCAATTAGCCTTGAAATGACAAAACTTGTCACAAGTGTAATAAGCACTGGAATAACTTTTTTACTTTTATACTGTGGCTTGTTCTTAAATTGTGTCCTATTCGGTCCAACGTTTCAATTTTGGAATTTGAGGGCTTCATGTTTGGGCTTCTGGTGGATGGCATTTACTTTCTGCAAGTTCAACTATAATTCTTTTCTTCTAGTTAGAATGTCCTGCTCGATCACCAACCTGGCTGACAAATCAATGACACGGAGAATGGTACTACTTAATCTAAGAGTTATGGCAGCCATATCTAGAGAAGGTGGCAAAGTATTTAAAACAGTAGCAACTTGCATCCTTTCGGGAGTTTTAGATCCCCTACTAGCTAGGTCTTTGGCTATGACTATCATTTTGTTCATATGTTCAATCACGCTATCTCCCTCTTGCATGCGGCAAGAGTTATATCGGTGCAATAGGAGTTGAGTATTTACCTCTGCAGTGGTATCATACTTCTCCTTGATAGCATTCCATAATTTTTGGGTAGTCTCATAAGTCTCAAAAAACTTGATGAGATTGTCCTCCATGAATATTAGCATTAAGCTTTTAGCCTTTCTATCATCAAATAGTCATTATTCCCTTTTTCTTCCATCCCCTTCTGAGAGATTCTCACTAAGTTTTGGGACAATACTATCAATAACATATTCTATATTATCATGGATCAGACCGTACATAATCTTCCTATGTCAAATATCATAATTAGTATCGTTCAACTTGTCCAGCTTAGCCAATTCAGAAGCGATGAGTTTGCTATCCATTTAAGATTTTAGAGCTAGATAGTGAAATTAAACTAGGTTTCAGTGAAATAATAATTTAAATTTCTTTGAAAGTAAATTTAATATCAATTGTTATAATTTTTAATGTGCATGCAGCAAGTAAGGTTGTTTCTTACTAATTTAAACAAAGTTAAATAATATTAAAGTAATCAAATGTTTATATGAAATGACATATAGCAATGAACATTAAATTATTTAACCAAATTAATATAATAATATTATGTGATGAGTTTTAAATTTAAAATTTTATTATATAGATTACAACAAAAATGAATATGTTAACTAAACAAGGATACAAAAGTATATATTGTTTAAACAAGATACATGAACTAACATGATAGGTTTATGAACGAAGTTAATGCTATATGAACATAAATATCGTTGTAGCAAGATATAGATGTTATCAGTACAAAAGTTCAATATATTTTATATAGTTGAGTATCGTAAAATATAGTTTTAGATTAACAGTCCCAATAATGAGCCCCCGAAAAAATGAATAGGTGAATTTTGACGTGGGAGATTATGACATATGTGGATCCCACTCCAATGATTAGAATCCACTTTCTCTTTTTAAAATATCACCAAAAGGAGCTTTTAAATTTAAGAGAGAAGACATCTTATTGTTCCTATCTCTCTCTAACTTTAAGAATCCACTTTTGAAATAGGAGACCAGTTTTTTGAGTATTAATGTATGTCTCCTATGTTGACACCCGTTTTTTACCCGCAAGTTACGTTATTTTTCTTATTTGTCATTTTTATGTCTCAAGTTAACCATTTCTTTGGAGCTTTCCTTGGATGGATTTTTGAGCCCATTTTATTGTTCCATTCCCTTTGAGCCTTGGAAGCCATGATTCCATTAAGCCATGGGGGTTGTTTCCTCATTTTTCGGCCTTTTCTAGCCTCCCAAGTCGACTTAGAACCCGTTTTGGTCGACTTCCAACATCCCAAGTCGACTTAGAACCCATTTTGATCGACTTCCAACACCCCAAGTCGACTTCGAGGCCCATCCGAGTCAACTTCCATCAAGCATTCGGCCCCTTTCGTTACATAATCCTGAACGTGGCCCTTTTTCATCCCCTTCTATTCCTCTATTCATTAGGTGTCTTTCACAAAAGTTGTTCATTTTTTGAAGCTCTAGATTTTCTTCTTCTTCTTCGCCATTAGTTAGTTCTCCACCGATTTCAAGTTATTTTCATTTTTCCGGCACATTGCTCAGTTTTCGCGTCCCAACGTTTTTCTCTTTTCTCCCCCTATTTTCTCCCTCTTCTTTTTGTCTTCTCATCTTGATCCGTTTATGAAAGTTGTTCGTTTTTTCGTTATCTACAATTTCTTCTTCTTCAACTTTCGCTAGTTTTGTACCATTTTCAAGATATTCTTCACTTTCTAAAATGGACTGTTTCTTGGCTGAAGAGTCCCAAGTGTTCAGGACTCTATTCTGGGCATTTTTGCTCGTCGGGGGCTTCTTCTAAGGCCTCTATCTTCTAGAATTCTCCACCAAATCGAGTCCCGTTTATTTTTATCTCTTGTCCTGGCTATTATCTCGAATTTAACTCATAGAACTCGAGTTTTGGTGGCCTATATCATCTGGAAACATGGAGAAAACTTCTGGGTTTATGTAATTTATGTACAAGTCAAACTCTATCCGATCAAGCTCCGGGCTCTCCTTCCCAAGCGAATATCTTCCAGATTCTTCCACGGAATTGAGTCTCGCTTATTCCTATCTCTTGTCCTCATTATTATCTCGAGATTGATCCAAAGAACTCGAGTTTTGGTGGGCTATATCTCCTAAAATCGTGAGAGAAAGTTATGGATTTATGCAGTTTCTATATAAAGAACCCTGTACGAACTGCGCGACGAGGGCGCATTTCCGAGGCGACGGCGAAGCCATGCTGTATTGTCTTCATCCTTCTTCAACCCTAGCATGAAGAGGGAAGTATTAGCTTCACGTCAGTCCTATTTGGACTTTTTTTATCATCATTTACCCCCTTTTCTTCGCCCCTACTTTTGGCAAATCATCACAGATTTCTAGTTTTCTGGTACTACTTTGCGACGAGGGCCTATTCTTCAAGCCGGGGCAGAGTTATGTTGCATCCTCTTTGTCTTCCTTCGACCCTATCTTGAAGAGGGGAGTATTATCTTCGTGTTGATTATATTTGGGCGTCCTTTTCTTCATTCTTTTCTTTATTCCCAAGCCCCAACTTTTCAGGTTTCACCATTCTGTTCTCCTAATCTGAAACCCAGAATTCTCTGCGAAGGGGGCACGTTTGCGTCGCCGGGGTAAGGCCATGGTGTACCTCTGATCATTCTTTTCAATTCCAAGCTTTTCAGGGAAGTATAATCTTTGTTTTCCCCTATTCTGGGTTCATTATCTCGTCCTCTTCATGCTTATTTTTGTCCATCATTTTGCACTTTCACACAGTTTTCATACTTAAAAGTTATTTTTCTGCCCTGTTCTACACCCTTTGTTTTCTTGTGTTTTCCACCCCATTTTTCACTGTTGTTTTCTCCATTTTAAACCCTTCTTTTTGCCTTAGTTTCACCACAATATTCCCATCTTTCCATAACATCCTTTCTTTCCCTTTTTTGTGTCTTATTCTGCAAGTTATTCTTCATTCTTTGGGTCTGATTTATGCATTGTTCTGCATTTTCTACACTGCATTTTTTTTGCCAAATCTCCGGTGCTATAACTTCTTCTCCAGACCTCCTTATGGCGTGATTCTTGTTCCTACTTGTTCATAATACTAAAGTATTCTGTCATCCTCGTTTTCTCCATGTTTGGACTTCGTTTGCCATATAATTTTCATCATTCTTTGCACCCTATTTGCTCAGTTTGAACAATTTTTCTCATGAATCGCATTTTTGCATCTCGTTTATCTTTGATAAATGTTACATATTAAATCAATGTCTGCATTTTAATCTCATCACAATATACACACATATTATTTTCACCTATTTACAGGGGTTAAAAATCCTCCCTCGGTGAGTTTGCTCTCAATCTTGCATGCTACTTTATGCACGTGGGACATATTCTATACTTAGCATTTTCTAATGGATTTTGCCTCTTGTGTTGTCTTTGTTTCGCAGGAAAGCATGGAAAGTGAGGCATTTACCTTCTAGTCGATTGGAAGGTGAGGAGAGGTAATCCACATTGTCCCCGCATTACTTATATTGAGTGCGATCATCTTCTTTTTCCAAGGTGCACAACGCGCACATAGTCTTCTTTCACATTCTTTGGCGTTGTGTTTCCTTGGAGGCGATCACGGTATTCTTCTACATCTTTTATCGCCTTTGCCTTGCTATATGATCATACTACCATGTTTACATAGTCACATATTCATGATGTTCACTTGATTGTCACATTATGTTATCACTTATATACATATCCTTGTTCATGTGACTTGTGACGCCATGTTCCATATTTCTACACCCACATCCCACAAAGAGCCTTCCAATGATGAGAAGCTACTTTCATAATCCACTCCATTGGAGTGCCAAACGCACCCTAAGAAAGGCCAGTAAGATTTTTTTTTACCTTTGGTTATCGTAACTCACATGAGATAGTACATTGACTAGTCCACTTATGAATGAGTTCAAGTTAAACAAGGCAAACCCGCCCTTTCATTTTATTTTATTTTTTTATTAGCCTACAAGTTATAAGGCGATGGTGCACGGGAATGACATAAGTTTATTTTATATGCACATTATGTCTTTCTGTCTCTTACAGTCTTCTTTCCAGACGGTCGGCCACCTACTTGGAGATGCAGCGGTTAGGCGAACTAGGTTGCGACTGTGGCGAATGAGGTGAGATCCGACGATGAGCACATTGTGTCGATGAGAAGTACAGGAGGGTGACGGCACTTCTGCAGCAGTGATGAGGCAGTATACGGCCAGGCAGCAGAGCAGCGAGCAGCTCGGTAGTGCACAGATCACGACCGGTGGGGGGCAATGGTGGGAGGAGCAAGAGGGCATTATTTGCAGCAGTACCGGCGATGGGTGTGGCTGCAGGAGAAGACCGGCGGTGAGCAGCAGCGGGAGGAGCACAGCGACGGTAGATCGACTGTGGCTCTAATACTAATGAAGAGAAGAGAGGTAGGAGAGAAAATGTTTTGGGGCTCCGATGGCAAGCTTGATTCTTTTACATTATTTTTTCACAAATGAACCTTCTATTTATAGAGGCTTATCACCGATCATCTCCGCCTCATGGGAACCGCCTCCTATGGAATTATGCAAGTATTCTCTCTGTTAGTTAGGGATAGCGTTTGATGAGTTCAAAACTATTTGAACTCCTTTTCCCTAGATATTTGGGGTTTGTTCGGCCATATCCCAACAAGGATGAGATCGAGCGATGCAACCAGAGGGCCCGTGCTGGAAGACGTACGCTAGAAGACCCAACGGGTCTTTTCACAGAGCTAGATGGAGCTGGCTCAATTGCTAGGCAACAGAGCCAACTTGGTGGTGCAGCCTCCTCTCACACGTGAGCTTCTGTGAAGGTCAATTAATCGGGGCCGAATCATCAATTTTAAAGTCTGGCCCTGACGTGGCGGCGACGTGAAAATGGATCGACGGCAACTCCTGACGGCACGAATGGGAATAAATAACTTGCTACCTTGCGCAGCTCGGCCTCATGCCGGACGGTCTCACACCGGGCGACACTCAGACTCACAAAATGAGAAAGAGGGAAGGAAAGGAAACACAAATGGGATGGCCCTTACGTCATTGCAATTCTTAAGCTTTCATTCATGCCTTAAACCATTACATGAGCCTCCTTTATATAGGAGGAGGCTATAGCAACCACACCCACAATCTTTTACAAATAGCTTATATGTCCTTAGCCTTATAAAACAAACTCACCTACCTAACTTTTGACTTGGGGGTTTTAACCAAATAAAATATACAAAACACACATGTTTATTGACTATGACTTAGCCTAATAAGAAAAAAGTAAAAATACATGTACTAATACATGTATTTTACACACAATACACACGCAATACATAAATACGTGATGTCGAGTCTTCAGACAGTCGGATCTCTGAGCCATAAGCTCGGTGCAGTGGCGGTAGGGCGTCGGCTCCGAGCATTGGGCCAGGTAGTGGGCCCGGTGTCCCCACCAACCCTCCCGGGGCGGCTGAAACTCGACTCCGTCGAGTAAGGGGGGACACTGCTGTGGTAGTGCTCCAGCAGATCTGAATCGAGGCGCTGGAGATCTTCCCGGCTGATCTAGGAATCATCAGAAGGTGGACGGTCCCGCCAGCATACAAGGTAGCGCTGGTACACCCTGCTCCGTGTAGTGGTCACCTGCTCATCCAGTATCCTTTCAATGTGCTCGCGCGGTACTCTCGAGGTTGTGGGACGCACAAGGGTGGGCTCACTCTCAATGGGAGGAGAAGGCTCGAAAGGATCACTAGGCATCACTATGGGTTCCTTGTAGGCCACTAAGTCTGCCATATTAAAAATCGAGCTAATCCCATATTCGGGAGGTAAGTTTACAACATAAGCATTGGAGTCAATCTTCCGCAGAATTGGGAAGGGTCCATCACTATGGGCTTGCAACTTTTTAACGGCTCCCGAGAGGAGTCATTCGGGTCGAACCCGTACCATAACCATGTCACATTCTTGGAATTCATGGTGACGCCTATGCGAATCAGCCAAGCATTTGTAAGTTTCATTACTGAGGTTTATTTGCTTGCTAATTGACTCATGCAGACTTTTGACATGCTATGTAAATTCCTCAGCTGACTTGGATGTTCTAGACTCGAGGGGAAGGGGAATGAGATCCACAGGTTTCTTAGGTTTGTAGCCATGCACGACCTCAAATGGACTCATACCTATGGACCTATTGATGGAGCTGTTGTATGCAAATTCAGCTCTGGGCAAAAGAAGGTCCCAAGTGCCCGAATGATCCCCTACGAGACACCTCAAGAGATTCCCTAAACTCCTATTGACGACCTTTGTTTGCCCATCGGTTTGTGGGTGATAGGCAGTGGAGAATTTAAGTTTGGTGCCAACTAGGTACCAAAGTGTCTTCCAGAAGTAACTAGTGAACCGGACATCTCGGTCAGACACGATGGTTTGGGGGAGACTATGCAGACGCACGACTTTATCAAAAAATAAATGGGCTACTCTAGATGCATCAGATGTTTTGGAACATGCAATGAAGTGGGCCATCTTAGAGAACCTATCAACGACAACAAAGATGGAATCATGCTTGTGAACAGTGCGAGGTAAACCAAGGATAAAATCCATACTAACATCAACCCATGGTCGATCAGGAATGGGGAGAGGAGTGTAAAGACCAGTGTTCTGTTTGACCTGTTTGACCATTGTGCATGTCCTACACTGGGCTATAATTTTGGCCACATCTTTCTTTAGGCCAGGCCAATAGAAATGCTCCTCCACAGAATGGATGGTCTTGTTGCGGCCAAAGTGACCAGCAAGACCTCCAGCATGTATTTCCCAAATCAGGAAGTCACGAACAGAAGTCCTCGGGACACAGAGTTGCTGCCCTCGAAATAAAAAACCATCATGGAGTAGATAGTCAGAAAAGGCTATCGAGGGTCCAGCAGACAGAGCAGAGTAGGCAGGGTCAAAATCAGGACACTCTCCATAGAGTTCCTTCATGCGGTGTAATCCCGTGACCTCTACCCGAACAGTGGAAAGAAGGGAGACCCTTCGACTCAAGGCGTCGGCCACCTTATTCTCTTTTCCATCCTTATGTTTTAGGAAAAAGGTGAAAGACTGGAGGAATTCTACCCACCGACCATGTCTCGGGTTCAAGCACTTCTGAGAGCTAAGGAATTTTAAAGTCTCATGGTCCGAGTATAAGACAAACTCTTGGGATAAGAGACAGTGTCTCCAGTGTTTGAGGGCTTGGACCACGGCATAAAAATCCTTATCATAGGTGGAGTAATGAAGCTTTGCATCAGAAAGCTTCTCGCTGAAATATGCGCAGGGTGGCTCTCCTGACTAAGCACTCCTCCTATTCCTACGCTAGATGCATCAGATGATATCTCGAAGACTTTGGAAAAGTCTGGCAGATGGAGGACGGGGACTTTGGTCATGAGTTCCTTTATGGCACGAAAAGCCTGGGAGGTGGCTTTGGTCCACACAAAATTCCCCTTACAGATACAATCCGTAATGGGTGCCATAATGGTGCTAAAACCTTGAATGAAGCGTATGTAGAAAGTGGCTAGCCCATGAAAACTTTGAACGTCATGGACATGCTGGGGCTCTGGCCAGTCTACTATGGCTCAGACCTTGGATTGGTCCACAGACACTCTATGACTTGAAATCACAAATCCGAGAAAAGTGACCCGGTCTGTCATGAATTCACATTTAGTAAGGTTGACAAACAAGGTTTCTCTCCTCAAAGTCTCGCAAACTTTCCTCAAATGGTGGATGTGATCCTGAGGGTTGTGGCTATAGATGAGAATGTCATCAAAGTAGACGACAACAAAGAGACCAATGAGAGGACGAAGGGCTTCTGTCATAAGCCTCATGAAAGTGCTTGGGGCGTTGGATAGCCCAAACGGCATGACAAGCCACTCATACAGACCTTCTTTTATTTTGAATGCTGTCTTCCACTCATCCCCTGGTCGAATCCGGACCTGGTGGTACCCACTTTTCAAGTCAATCTTGGAAAAGATGGTGGCTCCACTCATCATGTCAGGCATGTCATCAAGACGAGGAATGTAAAATTTATACTTGACAGTGATCTTATTGATGGTGCGGCTGTCAACATACATCCGCCAGGTGCCATCCTTCTTGGGTGTGAGTAAGGCAGGGACAACACATAGGCTCTTGCTCACTCTGAGAAAACCCTTTTGGATAAGGTCCTCGACAATCCTTTGGAGCTCAGCATGCTCCTTGGGGTTCAATGTATAGTGGGGAAGGTTGGGTAGGGTGGACCCAGGGACAAGATCAATGGCGTGTTGAACATCACGCATGGGAGGGAGTGTTGAAGGTAAGTCTTCTGGGAAGATATCTTGGAAGTCCTACTGGAGTGCCTGGACTTCAGGTGGGATGGAGACTTGGGACTCCTCAAGAGTAATGGTGACGACAACAGCCCAAACAGGGGCACCTTCGGCAACCTCTCTAGTCATCTCACGAACACCTATGAAGTTAAGGCGCCTAATCGGGTCATGGTCAACCTTAGGGGCCTTAGAGATAGATATGACAGGTGTGGGAGGAGAGGGACTGAGAAGTTTCCCTTCAGTGGGAGTCTGAGGATTCTCTTAAACCTTTGGGGTTCCAGTGGGGGTGGAGGTGGAACTCTTTCCCGGGGTCACCTTTGGGGGTGTCGGGTACAGATGTATCTTCTTCCCATTGTGTGAGAAGGAACACTGATTGGACCGACCGAACATGGTAAGGTCCACGTCATAGATCCACAGTCGTCCTAGGATGATGCTATCGACCTTCATTGGCACTACATCACATAAGATTTATCTTTGGTAGGACTGAAATTGGATGGGAATGACACATGTAATGGTAACTGGGATAGACGTGTCGTCAACCTAAGCCACGTTGTACGGCCTCGGATGAGGATGGATAGGTAGACCTAGACGGGAGACAAAGTCTAAAGAGACTGCATTGATACAGCTCCCGTTGTCAAAAATCACCTTGCAGGGTTAGGATTTTACCATAATGTACGTCTGGAAAATGGAGGTTCGACGCCAGTCGTCCTCCTGGGGGTGGGTTAGGATGTGGACGCACTTTTCGTTCGCTCATTATGCTGTTCGTCTATTCGGATGGTTGATTCGTCTATTAAGTGAGTGGGCGTGCCAGTCACAAGGTGACAATTTATTTGGGCTTCGAAGAGCCCTTGGTGCACTCGATCTGACTAATCATACGATTGTGTGATTCATGTCGGGACCAAAACCCGCTGCGCCATAAAGGTCACATCGTCATTTACATCCCCACGGAGAGGGGAACACCCTTGATTAATCACCGAGAGTCAGGGCCTCATGGCCAGAAAATTAATTACATGAAAAGTCTATTAGGAAGCATTGAAATCCCCGTACGAGGGTGAGAAGAAAGTATTCGAGATCATGTCGGTCGTGTGTTGACCATTTGATGTTGAGTGTCCAGCTTGAGAAACGCATAATCGTCATGGGAAAACCGGAGCATATGTATGTCGGGATGCGACAAATTTATTGTTCGGAGGAACGAGAAATATTCAGTTAAATCCCGGTTAGAGGGGTCGGAAACCAATAAGTTTGTCGGCCCGGTGCAAGATCAAGCTGCGACCATACTGCGGTGGGTCCCTCGCAGTTGAAGTCAAGCTCGCGTGGGCATCGTCAATATTTTCATTGCCAAGGGGCGACGGGAGGATACCCCAGGATCAGATCCCAGAACTAATATGTGTTCAAAAGGAGCGGGCTATAGGCCGAGGATGTGGGTCAGACAATGACCATGATCGGGACGGACCCGAGGTCTAAGCGTGGCCCACGAAGGCCTTATTGATATTCCCATGCGTAGAGTCTCGGGGTGATGAGAGCCGCATCGTTCTATTCATTATTACAATCATTATTTATTTATTTATTTATTTATTTATTTATTCATTTTTTTATATTACTCATTGATTCTTCTTTTATTACCGGTGTGTTGCATTCTCCTTTCTTTCTTTATTTTCTTATCATTCTCTTATTATTATTATTATTTGTTTTATTTATTTTACTTCTTTTTATATTTTTATCTTTTTACGAATTTTACTATTATTATTATTATTATTTGTATCTGGTGCGTGTGTGGAAAGTCGAGCCAAAAGGGGCCGGGGATGATGAGAGCCACATCGTTCTATTCATTATTATTATTCATTATTATTATTTATTTATTTATATGTATATATATTTTATGTTGATTGACTCTTCTTTTATTGCATGTGCGTGATGTCCCTGCTTATTTTTTTTGTTTATTTATTTTATTATTATTCTTCTCGTTATTATTATTATTCATCGGTATTATTATTTATTTATTTAGTTATTTATGTTTTTTGTGTTCATTGATTCTTGTTTCATTGCCTATGCGATATCCCCCCTTTTTATTGTTTATTTTTATTTCAAAATTTCTCTATTATTACTCCTTTATTATTATTATTATTCTTTTGGTTATTATTGTTCTTTTGTTTTATTATTATGTTCTTTCTTGTTTTATTGCATTTCGGGTGTATCGGGCAAGGGAGGCTAGGGGTGGTGTGCCGCTGGAGGAAGGTGAGAGTGCACCGGGTAGGGAGATAAGGCTGTGACGGGGAAAGAGGCACAGAGAGTGTGCCGGGGAAGGCTGGGCAGAGCATATCGGGTAGAGGCTGAAAAGTGTGCCGGGTAAAAGCTGAAAAGTTTGCCGTATGGAAGGCTAAAGGGGTGTGCCGTATGGAAGGCTAAAGGGGGAGTTCTTTTTATTCAAGAGACCCATGTAGGGAGTTTTCTTCTATCCGTGAAATGCATGAGGGGTTAGTTTGTTTCTCTTTTTACTCATGAAATGCATGTGATTAGCCTTCTTTTATTCATGGACTGCATGTGAAGAATTGCTTTTATTCATGGAATGCATGTGAGGAATTTCGATTTGGTTTTCTTTTATGCATGTAGACCATGTTCGTGGTTATGTTCGACGGTCCATCATAAAGATGTAAGTGTTCAGTTATTCGGGATCTCCATGGTTCATTGTTATTTCAGCGAAGCCGTTTCATTGGTGTTTCATTCTGTTTATTTGTCGTTTCCTTTTGTATTGTTGCTTTTCTTTTATTGTTACTGTTATTAGGTTAATTCTGACGAAAATTCGGCAGCATCTCCCCTTGACCCGAGATGGAAGGGGATAACAAGGGACATGCCCACAAGGAGTGGCATGAACCAACAATTTGAGGTGTGTGCCTAGACAGCCACCTTTGAGAAAATTTCAGAAAACTCAGAGAAAACACCGAATGAGAAACAACTTAGGCTGACATAGATTGGGGATGCACTGGGTGAATGTATCTAAGGGAAGCTGTGGTACTCAGAGGCAGACAATGGGGAGCCATGAAGAAAGTAAAACAGCGAGAAATACAAACATAGAAGAAATATGTGTAGGAAGATATAGAAAACGTTTGCAAGCTTTTCTTCTATTCCTCATAAAAATGGGAGAAATACATGGGCTAGTACATTGCAGGGGGGAGAGAATGAAAATAGAAGTACAGTGGGGGAAATAATGGAGCATCCGCTCCTTCCTCTCTCTTTTCTCTTCTTCTTCTTCTCTTCCTTTTTCGAACACAGTCGGTGGTGGACGGAGCAGCAAGGGGGAGCAGGAGCTTCTCCTTTTCTCTCTCTTTTCTATTCTTCTTCTTCTCTTCCTTCTTTGCACGGGGTCTTTTTTTCTTCAGCCCTCTGGGAGGCCTCATTTATACAGACGGACGTGAAATCGTTTCTTCACTGTATTAGAAGTCCAGGTCTCCATCATACCGGATGGCTTCTTGTAGTGCAAGGCAATGAGCTGTCGGCCGAAAAGGTGAGACTACTGGTCAAAAGCAGTCCTTTTATCAGAAAGGAGTACTGTTACAGTGCTCGGCCTACTATAGTGCTTGGACTTTTCCTTCTTCGGTAGCTGGCCTGATACAGTGCTCGTCCTGCTGCAGTGCTCGTCCTTCTTCTTCAGTAGCTCGGCCTGCTATAGTGCTCGGACTTCTTCTTCTTCAGTAGCTCAACCTGCTACAGTGCTTGGACTGCTACAGTGCTCAGTCATGCTACATTTCTCTCTTCAGGCTCGGTTGCTACAGTAGCACGACCTTCTTCAACTTTAGCTCGGTTTGCTTCAGAAGCTCGGACTGCTACAGTGCTCGGTCTGCTATAGTGCTCGGCACGCTACATTGCTCTCTTCATGCTCGGTTGCTACAGTTGCATGACCTTCTTCAACTTTGGCTCGGTCTGCTTCAGAAGCTCGGATTGCTACAGTGCTCGGTCTGCTACGTTGCACTCTTCCGGCTTGGTTGCTACAGTAACACGACCTTCTTCAACTTTAGCTCGGACTGCTACAGTGCTCGGTCTGCTATAGTGCTAGGCACGCTACAGTGCTCGGCTCCGCTACAGTGCTCGATACGCTATGATGCTCGGCACGATATACTGTTCAGCCATGCTACAGTGCTCAGCATGCTACAGTGCTCGGTCTGCTACAGTGCTCGGCCCCTACAGTGCTCAGCCCTACTGCAGTGCTCGGTCATGCTACAGTACTCAGCCCTGCTACAGTGCTCGGGCATGCACGCACTGTAGTGGAGAAGCCAATGAGGTGTGTCGTTGGAGAAGGCACTTGGGCGTGTCGTTGGAGAAGGCACTTGGGCGTGTCGTTGGAGGAGCTGAAGAAGTGTGCCGCTAGTGGGCTTGAAAAGGGGTGTGCCACTAAAGGGGCATAGAGAATGTGTTGTTGAAGGGGCACAAAGGGTGTGCCGCTGGAGGGCATGAACTAGTGTGCCGTTGAAGAGGCACAAGAGTGTGCCGCTGAACCCTTAGGGGCGTGCCGTTGGAGACCACCTTAGGCGTACCGCTGGAGGGCTTGGGATTTTCCTTAGGAACTCCAGCAACTGTGAGCTCCCTTTTCGTTGTCATTTTTAATGCGCCCGTGCAAGTGCGAGGACTTGCTGGACGGTAGTATTCCCTGGGGTCTTGGGCATTCAGTCCCTCCAGGATCTTCTTTCTTTAGCTCTGTCCCTGATGTAGAAGCCGGGGAATGTGCTGACATGAATTTTTACGTGTCCACAAATGCCCCCCACCCGTGGGCAGTGAGGGCGAAGGATGAGACAAGCGGTGCCCGTGGGTGCACTTGTCCTTACAGGGTATACCATTTATTTTCTTTTCTTCCTTCCCCCTTCTTCCTTTTCTTCTTTTTTCTCTTTTCCCTCTTTTCCTTTTTCTTCTTCTTCTCTTTTTTTATATATTCTTTTCTCCTCTCTTTCTCTCTTCTCTTCTTTTTCTTTCTTTTTCTCTTTTCTTTTCTTCTCTCTTCTTTATAACAACTCTAGATCGCTGGTGTCATGGGTGCCAATGGTGGAGAGTTGTTGGCTCGAGTGCCAATAACTGGGAAGCTGTTGGCATAGGAGGCCGATGGTTGAAAAGTCGGGCCACGTGGGGCTGGGACCCGTGAAGCAGGATAGAAAAGTCGAAGGATGTTGGGAGGTGGGCTATAGAAGCCAAAATTGGGGAGGTGGGCCGTAAAGACGGCAGACGTTGGAGAGCGGGCTGTGAAATCCAATGTTGTCGGAAGGTAATCCGCGAGGGCGGAGTGAAGGGTTTATTTAGTCAGTGACCTAGACGGGAGGTCCAAATCAAAGGCGGATTCGTCACCCGAAGGGACAGAGAGAAGAATTTGTCTAGTCAATGATCTAGACGGGAGGTCCAAATCAAAGGGGCATTCGTCACCTGAAGGGACGGGGGGAAGAGTTTGTCTAGTCAATGATCTGGATGGGAGGTCCAAATCAAAGGGGTATTCGTCACCCGGAGGGACGGAGGCTGAGTTTGATTGGTCAATGATCTGGACGGGAAGTCCAAATCAAAGGGGTATTCGTCGCCCGAAGGGACGGAAAGATGAGTTTGTTTAGTCAATGACCTGGACGGAAGGTCCAAATCAAAGGGGCATTCGTCACCCAAAAGGACGGAGAGAAGAGTTTGTTTAGTCAATGATCTGGACGGGAGGTCCAAACCAAAGGGGTATTCGCCACCCGAAGGGACGGAGAGAAGAGTTTGTTTAGTCAATGACCTGGACGGGAGGTCCAAATCAAAGGGGCATTCGTCACCCGAAAGGATGGAGAAAAGAGTTTGTTTAGTCAATGATTTGGACGGGAGGTCCAAATCAAAGGGGTATTCGTCACCCGAAGAGACGGAGAGAAGAGTTCGTTCATTCAATGACCTGGACAGGAGGTCCAGGATGAAAGGAGTATTCGTCACCTGAAGGGACGGAGAGAAGGGTTTGTTTACTCAATGATCTGGACGGGAGGTCCAAATCAAAGGGATATTCGTCACCCGAAGGGACAGAGAGAAAAGTTTGTTTATTCAATGATCTAGACTGGAGGTCCAAATCAAAGGGATATTCGTCACCCGAAGGGATGGAGAGAAAAGTTTTTTCATTCAATGATCTGGACGAAAGGTCCGAACCAGAGTGAAAGGAGTTAGAAATTTATTCATCAACGCCGACGGACTGTCGGGAGTTGACGTGGTTCATTCATGGACATGGGGTGGGTGTCCAAGCAAGGGTCTTTTTGTTCTCTGGCTAGACGAAAGGTCCAAACCAGAGTGAAAGGAGTTACAAATTTATTCATCAACGCCGGCGGGCTGCCGAGAGCTGACGCGGTTCATTCATGGACACGGGGTGAGTGTCCAAGCAAGGGTCTTTTTATTCTCTGACTAGACGAAAGGTCCAAACCAGAGTGAAAAGAGTGACAAATTTATTCATCAACACCGACGGACTTCCGAGAGCTGACGTGGTTCATTCATGGACACGGGGTGAGTGTCAAAGCAAGAGTTTTTTTTTTGTTCTCTGGCTAGACGAAAGGTCCAAACCAGAGTGAAAGGGGTTACAAATTTATTCATCAACGTCGACGGACTGTCGGGGGCTGACATGGTTCATTCATGGACACAGGGTGAGTGTCCAAGCAAGGGTCTTTTTTGTTCCCTGGCTAGACGAAAGGTCCAAACCAGAGTGTAAGGAGTTACAAATTTATTCATCAATGCCGACGGACTGTCGAGAGATGATGTGGTTCATTAATGGACAGGGGGTGAGTGTCCAAGCAAGGGTCTTTTTTGTTCTCTTGCTAGACGAAAGGTCCAAACCAAAGTGAAAGGAGTTACAAATTTATTCATCAACGCCAACGGACTGTCGGAAGCTGACGTGGTTCATTCATGGACACGGGGTGAGTGTCCAAGCAAGGGTCTTTTTTGTTCCCTGGCTAGATGAAAGGTCCAAACTAGAGTAAAAGGAGTTACAAATTTATTCATCAATGCCGACGGACTGTCAGGAGCTGACGTGGTTCATTCATGGACAGGGTGAGTGTCCAAGTAAGGGTCTTTTTTGTTCTCTGGCTAGACGAAAGGTCCAAACCGGAGTGAAAGGAGTTACAAATTTCTTCATCAACGCCGACGGACTGTCGGGAGCTGACGTGGTTCATTCATGGACACGGGGTGAGTGTCCACGCAAGGGTCTTTTTTGTTCCCTGGCTAGACGAAAGGTCCAAACCAGAGTGAAAGGAGTTACAAATTTATTCATCAACACCGACGGACTGTCGGGAGCTGACGTGGTTCATTCATGGACACAAGGTGATTGCCCAAGCAAGGATCTTTTTTGTTCTCTGGCTAGATGAAAGGTCCAAACCAGAGTGAAAGGAGTTACAAATTTATTCATCAACGCCGACGAACTGTCGGGAGCTGACGTGGTTCATTAATGGACACAGGGTGAGTGCCCAAGCAAATGTCTTTTTTGTTCTCTGGCTAGACGAAAGGTCCAAATCAGAGTGAAAGGAGTTACAAATTTATTCTTCAACGTCGACGGACTGTCGGGAGCTGACGTGGTTCATTCATGGACACGGGGTGAGTGTCCAAGCAAGGGTCTTTTTTATTCCCTGGCTAGACGAAAGGTCCAAACCAGAGTGAAAGGAGTTACACATTTATTCATCAACATCGACGGACTATCGGGAGCTGACGTGGTTCATTCATGGACACGGGGTGAGTGTCCAAGTAAGGGTCTTTTTTGTTCCCTGGCTAGACGAAAGGTCCAAACTAGAGTGAAAGGAGTTACAAATTTATTCATCAACGTCGACGGACTGTCGGGAGTTGACGTGGTTCATTCATGGACACAGGGTGAGTGTCTAAGCAAGGGTCTTTTTTGTTCTCTGGCTAGACGAAAGGTCCAAACCAGAGTGAAAGGAGTCTTTTATTCTCTAGCCGGATAGAAGGTCTGATCTAGAGTGGAGAGAAATATCTGCTCTCTAGTCGGACGGAATATCCGATCTAGAGTGGAGAGAATCTTTTTATTCTTCTGACTGGACGATAGGCCTGGACCAAAGTAAAAGGATTTTTTTTTGTTCTTCAATGCGCCAGGAGTACCACATGTAAAATCTGAACCCGGGAAAGTGGACCGGAAGGGCCAGAATCGGTGTTGCGGAAGTAGGTCGTGAAGGCTGAAATCGGGGAAGCAAACTACGAGAGTCGCAATTGGGAAGCTGGCTACAAAAGTCGAAATTGGGGAGTAGGCTACGAGAGCCCAGATTGAGGAAGCGGGCTATAGAAGCCGAAGTTGGGAGATTAGTAACCTGCAAGGGCAGGAATTAGGCCGGGAGGGCCAAGATTGGGCTGGACGAGCCAGATTTGGGAAAGCATGTTACGATAGCCGAAATTGAGTTTATTTTTTTATTTATTATTATCTTATTATTATTATTATTATTATTAAGCATGCATGTATTTGTCAGCAGGCATAGCATAAAATATGCATAAGGTAGCTCCCTCTATAGGGGATGGGATAGGGACATCGCCCATAATTCGCAGACACAGTGTGGGCCATGAGGCACAACTAAGGGGTGGTGCACCCGTCAAAAGGATATCGCATGTCTTGCATGCATAGCTTAAATTCACGCATTTCCCCGAGGTAATTCTCTGTGGAGTGGAGGAGCAGACGTGTGAGCAAAAGGCCCGAAACATAGGGATATGCAGGTTTTCTAGACAACACTCGAGGGTTACTCTAGCGCCTACATGTGGGTTTCAGGCTATCGATTTTGGTAGCTTTGCACAGCCCCCATCTGTTTATTTTGGTAGCGGATTTCACCGTTCGGCACGAGTCTCCTCAGGTGTCTCAATGGGGATTCCCGGCCACTAGGACTCATCCTTATCATAATTCTATTGCGGATTCCACCGTTTGACGCGAGTTTCCTCATGTGTCTCAATGGGGATTCCCGGCCACTAGGCTTCATCCTTATTGAAATTCTGGTGCGGACACCAGAGCACATGAGCGGCACGGGTCGGCGAGCCACTGATACAGTACGCGGAGCGCCACACGAGCCACTTCAGCTTCCATCTGGCACGGAGACAGCCTGGAGACTCCCCCTTGAGTCTCGATATTTATCACATTTACTGGGACTTTATTTGTGGGTAATGTATTTTTATTTGTCTTTATTTCGGTTTGTAATTTAGCTTGTAAGAGGGGCTTATTTGCAAATTGGATCCCTTGGGTCCCACGGGCCCCCGAGACCCCCTCCCATTGATCCACCTCACCCCTAGGGCCCATGTGGGGTCAGTCAACCATTCAAATGGGGGCTTCTAGAAGGGTGGGCCAAGTGGGGGACAATGGATCTTAAAGGTCAAGGGTGGCCACCAACCTTGCCTACTTGGTCAAGGGGGCGCCCCCCTCTCAAACATCAACCATTTTATTTTTTTGTAAAATGATGATTAGAACTAATTAGTTCTACTCATTATTTTATTCCCCAAAACCCTAGGTCCTGGGGTAGTTTAAGTCATTTGCCATTTCATATATATATATCTTTTATTTCTCATTTAGTAGAATTAATAAAGAAGAAAATCAGAATTTTGTTGGAAGGAGCAAGGGCGGCCCCTATCCTCTCTCCTCTCTCCCCCTCTTGCAGCTGGGAAGGCTGTATTCTGGTGGTGTGACTCCACCCCTATCAGTTCCGGTATCCGCCGCCGCCGCCACCTCCGCCGCCGCCGCCACGTGCCGCCATCGCGCCGCCACCATCGTCGCCGATGTTCTGTCCACCAAGGACAGAGGTGTCTTCCCCGAATTCCTACTCTCCACCCCGAAGTGTTCTTGAGCTGAAATTTTCAGAAGGTGTTCCCGAGGTGTTCCCCACAATCCACAAACATTGGTTGGTCATAAATCTTCCATTTGATAATTTTCCATTTTCGTTCAACCTCTTTTCCCAGATCTGTCTGTTGTCTGTTTAGATTTCCACCTGCCCTATTTTTCTAGTATTCGGACCCCTTTTTGATTTTTCCAGGAGCTCCCAAATTTATTAAGAGTTCTATCCATCAACCCCTTCATCTCCAATTTTTCTTGGAATTTCGTGAGACCATCTCATATTTTCCAAAATTCCTCTTCTGATCCATCTATAGTATTGTCTGCCAGTTTCCAGATCCGACCACCCGCCAGTGTTAAAATCATAACAAATCATAGCCTCAACCAATCCTTCCACAAAAAATATTGCCGTTTTCCAATCTTTCCCCTCCACAACTTTCATGAAGGAGTCGATGTCTGATTCGGAAGTTTGATTCACGGTCAAAGGCAGTTCTCAGGAAACTGTCCTATTGTCCTGAGAGTTCTGGTACTGTATAACATAAGGTTCAAAATTCAACAACATCCAGATCCGTGTAGATCCAGATCCTCTCTCAGGGTCTAGATTAAAGGACTTCAAGAGAGCTTTCCAACGGTACCACTTGTGCCTCGATCCGACGTCAGGATCGGTCGCAGCGGCCGATCTCGCCGGAGCGCGGGCTGGAAAATAGAACCTTCAGCCCGTGGACAACAATACCAAAGTGTGGAGATCGGAGCCGATCGACCTCCGACCAGTGTTTCCGGCCGACCGCCGTCCAGGGAGGCGTGCCACTAGGGGTCCCCATCACAGTGGGTCCCACCCTAGCAGACCCGGAAGTTGGAGCGATCCGTGGGCCCCACGGACCCGTAGATCGCGTCGTCCGGACAGCACTTCACATGCGGATTCGGCACCGCTGGGCGACAACAAGATGCTGCCCGTCAACCCAATTCGCGTGATTCCCGGGCCCCACATGTGACCTTTTACCTCCCTGCGTGGAGTGGGTCAAGTTATTGTACCGTTGTTATAATTTGTTAATCGGGAGTCCGCAATTGGCCGGGGTTGTCTTCCCCACGCCGGGAGCGTGGAGGTAACGATCTTAACTCCTTGGCATTTCATTTGCTTAGCTAGTATATGGTCGTATTCCGCTGCGAGAGCGTAGGATACTAGTCTGTGACTCCATGTCACCGCTATGAGTGTGAGAGTGACCCGTCCCGTGGCTCGACCCGAGTACGGAAGTGAGTCGGACTACCCTTGAACTCTGCCGGTTCCTCAACCATGCACGATCCGCATTTCCCTCGCATGGGACGACGAGTGAGCTTACGTTTCTGTTAGTGACGTATAGCCCATAGGAGCTCTTAGTGTCGGGCCTAGTGTCTCTCATGATCGTATGTTGCTGGTCGTGTCCGCATTTAGAGTCCGAGGTCCATCTCACTTAGAGTCGGTCCCCGTGTCCGTCCCGCATCAGTTTGGTATCAGAGCGAGTTGAGTCTAGGGTAGTCATTACATAAGTCTTGCATGCATCATGGTCTAGGTCGAGTCTAGGATCATCATTATTTTCAAAATAAAAAAAAGAGTGTTTTAAAATTGCATTTCATCCCGATAATTCGGTATATAAAAAGGTGTTGTCCGAACGTTAGGCTATGTCTATCGGGAAGGCCGCACACTTGCGAGAGTGATCTTCGGATCGATTAACTCCGCCAAGTACCGTCTATTGGTGTCTAGGTGTAGTCTAGTCTCATTCCAACCTTGCATTATCTAGTGTTTGTCTCCACGAGTCGGCATGTCCAACATGTAGTTCCCCAATTTCCCATGGATTCCCAATCACCCGGGCAATATGGCCGTTGGTCTACCCATGGGCTTGGCAACCACCCTCTCCCCTTCCGTAGGCCCGAAGCCTCAGATTTTTATGGCTCCAATGACCCGGGCGACTACCGCAAGTGGGAGGCCGCCATGGATAAATATTTTGAATGTTACACCATATCCGATGCCATGCAAGTCAGTTTTGCCCGAGAGAGGCTTGTCCACAAAGTCGCTTGGAAATGGGAGAGCATTGAGCGCTTGAGAGAGGTTAGGAGGCAATGGCCCATCGAATCATGGTGGGACATGAAGAGAGAGCTTAGGACAGTCTACCTACCCAGTCCAATCACCTCCAACCGACCCCGCCCAATCACCTCCAATCAAGTGGGTCATAGTCGGAGGCAAGGAGCCCCACCCATAGTGGAGCCTAGACCCAAGGCTAGGCCAGTTGATAACGGGCAAGTCCATCACATTACTCCTACTCCAAACCCCACCATTGCCGAACTCTTCCAAATCATTTTGGAAAGAGTGGATAGGAGGTGTGCAGATATCGAGTCCCTGGTTTCCCCTTGCCTACCCCCTAGACAGAATGGGACCAGGCACGAGCCTAAGGAGGTAGCAACCGGTAGTCCAAACCCAGTGCCATCTATGGTGCCATCCCAAGGTCCTCTCCCCATCTTGGTGGATCCTCTTCCCCCACCCACGAGAGCCCCATTGCCTACACCCCCTGTCCGTCAGGAGGATAAGGGTAAGGTGTTGTGTCTCTATGGTTTTGATGATGTCAATATTCATAAGTCATTCTTTGATAATGGTATTAATGACTTGCTGTTGTGTTTAATCAAATGAACATTTTAGATGGTGATTGCTCTTGAAAAAGCCTTGAAGCATTCTGTTCATCAAATGGTATTTGAGGTCCATGCATACCAGCATGGTTGTGATTGCAGTGCTTCACTGGCCTATCTTTCTTCAAGTCTATACACTCTGTGAAGTCCATGCAACAAAAGGTCTAAGCACTAGGTTTGTGCATTGCATGCATTTATGGTCGATGCGTGTTCATTGTGCATGTGTGCAACATCTCTCAAGTCTATACAACTCCTGTTGCTGCATAAACGTAAAGTCTGTACATGGTCTTGGCATATGCACACACAAAGTCTATGCATCGGTCAAGTCTATACATCGTAAGATCAAGTCTGTACATTCCTTGTGCATGCATCGTCTCTCAAAGTCTGTACAGCCCGTGGTCGCAAGACCAAGTCTGTACATTCCTTGTGCATGCATCGTCTCTCAAAGTCTGTACAGCCCGTGGTCGCAAGACCAAGTTTGTACATTCCTTGTGCATGCATCGTCTCTTAAAGTCTGTACAGCGTTTGCCTAGAATGCATACACTAAGTCTATACATCCATCAGTTGATAATTGAACAAGTCTATACATCGTGTGCATCTCGCTGCTAAGTCTGTACATTGGCCAAGTCTATACATTGTCACTTGTTCATGCATATGTGCAAGTCTATACATTGTCTGGTTGCACACACAAAAGTCCATACAGTGCGTTGCAGCATGCACGCAATCAATGTCTGTACATCATTATCGCTGCATACATCAAGTCTATACATTGTCTTCTCGCATTCACGCTAAGTCCATACACTATGCATTTGGGCATCGTTCATTACAGCAAGTCTGTACATTATTTTCTCATGCACGTAAAAAGCAAGTTTGTACATCGTTCTAGCATGCACGCACTCAAGTGTATACATTCCTCAATGGCATATCAGTGCATCCATATTCGTTGTGCATACTCTCCTATATGCATTTGTGCATCTTTCATCACAAGTATGTACACTCGTTGACAGCTTGCCTATGCACTCATCGTCAATGTACATACTTTCCTTATGCATATGGATCCTTCAAGACAAAGTCTGCACAATCCTTTCAATGCATACAAAGTCTACACATTCTCGAACCAACTCTGTACATCTCTCTAATATCCTCTTATGACTGTTTGACAGGTATATCCTTCGAGAAGAAAAATGTTTGGGCACGTGATCCGAGGTTGGCACCTGACACGTGATCCGAGGTTATCTCTAGATAAAGGGGGCACAAGCCCTGCACACGCCCTAGCTGCTGATATAAATGGAAGACTCCTCCATCTGGAGAAAGAAGAGATCGTGAGAGAAGCAGAAGAAGAGAGCAGTAGAGAGGCAGTGAGCAGAAGAAGAAGAAGAAGAAGAAGAAGAAGAAGAAGAAGAAGAAGAAGAGAGGTAGTCAGTGAGTGAAGAAGAAGCTGAGAGCCAGAGTGAGAGAGAAGAAAATCGTGAGAAGGAGAAAGAGTGTGCAGCCAGTGCATCCTGAAGATTTGATCATGAATTGACTCGTGGATCAAATCCACAGTCATTGTGCTCTTCGGAGCTATATGTGTTTTTGTTTCTCTTGTTTTGTTTTTCATTTGTTCTTTTCATATTCTCAGTGTTTTTTTTGTTTCCCTTGTTTGGGATAGGGGTTCCTCCTGTGGTCTCAGGAGAAGGGAGATTTGTTCTCCAGTGTGCTAGTGACTGTGTGTCACTAGTGGTTCCCTCTGGTGTGGAGGAAGAGAGGTCTGTGACATCTGGTTTGCAAGTGACTAGGTGTCACTTGTGGTTCCCTCTGGGTTTCAGAGGAAGGGAGATCTGTTCTCCGGTTTGCTAGTGACTGTGTGTCACTAGTGGTTCCCTCTGGGTTTTATAGGAAGGGAGTCTCTGACTCTGGGTTTACAGGTAGTGGTTGCTACCTGTGGGTTCCCTCCTGGTCTGGAGGAAGAGAGACGTTTGTCTCTGGTTTCTAGTGATTGTGTGTCACTAGGGTTGCCTTCCGGGTTGGAGGAAGAGGGGAGGTTGTTCCCCTGGTCAAGCTGTTATGCAGCACCTGTTTGCAGACTGAGTCTGCGGTTCTAGCTTTTGCTAGTGGAAGCCTCACTCCGGTTTAGAGTGAGGGGTGGACGTAGGTCTGTGGACCGAACCACCTAAAAAATCCTGGTGTTCTATGGTTTGCTTTTGCGTTCTACTCCATATCATCTACCTCCCATTCACAGGTTATGCATGCGTGATTAATTGTGTTATCCTGGGGAGTTAACTTGATTGAGAAGTGCTTGTTCATACGCTCAGTAGAACTTCTTCTGATATGTGAGTCTATGTTTCTCAGTTCGTGGTTGTGAAAAGAGAGAAGCTCCATTGTTTCATTAGTTTATATTGAGTTCTGGGTGACAGCTCATTGTTGAGTGTTCAATTGATTAAGCCATCTGAGATTTTAATTCCACAATATTTTTTATCGGGGATTCATTCACCCCCCCCCCTCTGAATCCGGGCCTTGCACCCCAACAATTGGTATCAGAGCAGGTGTCTGCATAGAAGGTCCAGCGACCTGCAAATCTGATCCTGCAGTCTTCGGTGCTATCTCGCTTTTGGTGCATCATTATTCCTGTTGCATTAATCTGATCTGTTTCCATGGGTGATCCACCGGTTTTCAGCGGCTCTAATTTTAATGTGTGGTTTGTCAGTCTGTGCAAATATGTCATATCAGTTAATCCTGATCTGTGGAAGTTAATTTCACACGGTCCTCACAAATTACCAAAGAAAGAGTCCAAATGGACTGACAGTCACAGATCAAGGCATGAAGAGAATTAAAGAGCTCTGAATCTAATGAAAGCAGCTACTGACAAGGCATTACACTCTTGCTTCAATGACTGTAGGTCCGCTAAAGACATTCTGGATAAGCTGAAGCTAGGACACAGAAGAAGGGAGGATAGCTGCATGATGGCTAACGGAAGTAATCAAAGTGGCAGTGATCAAGGCAGCAATCAGAATGAAGACGATAATGATGAGGAGGTAAACCCTTTTGAGAACTATACGTTAGATGATTGGGAGAATTCATATGCTGACTTATTAGAGTCACATGAGAGGTTAAGAAAACAGTATAAAAAATTGAAAAAGGGTACTGGGTTAGAAAGTTCAAGCTCTTCTTGTGAAAAATGTCTAGAGTTGAAACAATCTCATGATGCGTGCTTTTCTGATATTCAAATGCTTAAAGACCAAATTGGGTTGTTGAAAATTGAAAATCAAGAACTTGCAAATGAGATTACTGACCATGAAAAGAAATTCAGAAAACTTGAAGTCGAGAAGAGTCTAATAGCTGAAAAATACGATGTGATAAAGTCTGTGAACATAAAGCTTCAGAAAGACATTGAAAATATGCAAAGAGAGTCTAAATTTCAGATAATCGAAAAATATCACATGATGACCAGACTCTTCTTGATGAGTTAATTCAAAATGATGCTCTGTCTAAGGAGAATGAAAAGTTGAAACAGCTGAACTCTGCTATGTCTGAAAGACTTGTAGCATTAGAAAGAGGAAAGTCTGTTCACATAGAGGAGTCTGATAAACTGAGCAATCTGGAACATGAAGTTGAGAAATATAAAACTGCTAACAAGGTGCTAAGTGAATGTGTGATCTGCAGTGAGCAAGAGATTGCCAGTTATGAGTTACACATTGCCTCTCTAGAATATGAAATCCAAGACTTGGGAACTCTTTGTCTAAGTTTGTTGATGGTCAAGAAAACTTGAATAGGTTGTTAGGAGTCAAGGCAAATCTTCAAAAAGAAGGGATCGGCTACAAGCCAATTAATAAGAAATCATTTGAAAATAAACTAATGACATCCTTTGTAAAAGAATCAAATGCTGTTACAATCAATGTCAAAGCTCCTAATATAGCCACCACTTCACAAGTGAAACACCCCATTATTCAGAAAAAATAGAAACAAAATGACCTTCAGAAACAAGCTGAAAATGTGAAAAGGTATGTTCATGTGAAGAACAAGCAAAGAAACAATCATGTTGATGTTGTGCATGTGACACATAACCTAAGCACACACACACATGCACACAAAAGGAAAATGTCATGCCACTATTGTCATAAACCTGGTCATCTAATGCATGAGTGCAGGTTGATGGAGAAAGATGATATGAGCGCCAGCATAATGAATGCTAGGAAATTTCATGATAAAAATTCTTCATCTCATAAAAAGAAAATTGAATGTTTTCACTGTGGCAAATTAGGACACAACATTACACAATGCTGGTTTGCAAGTGGCAAGAAAATATCTCTTTCACACCATGCTAAATTCCCTGCAAGCCAACATGGTTTTAATAAGAACAAATTTGTTTCAATTAACCAGCACATCACTTGTTTTAACTGTAACAAACGTGGTCACAAAGCCATTGAGTGCTGGTTTGGATCTACTAGGGGCAGAAATAGTTTTAAAAGTAAGCATATCAGATGCTTCGAGTGTGGGAAGAATGGCCATACAGTCAAGGACTATTGGCATGTTCAGAAGAATTCTGCTAACCCCCATGTTGTGAAATTTTCATGCCATAACTGTGGGAAGCCAGGCCATAGAGCTGCTGACTGTTGGCTGGCTTATTTTAGTAAACAGAATTTTCTCTCTGCCAATAAATTTCATGACAACAGTAATTTGCATAAAAAGAATTTGAAATCGTCTGCATCATGTCAATACTGTGGTCAAATAGGTCATTCAATGAATAAGTACTACTTGATGAGATCTGATGACCTTCATGCTAAAAATTGTTTAGAACATCTACCAAAGGTGTCACTGTTAATTCAGGACCCAAGACCTCTTGGGTACCTGTTTGTGCAAAGTGAACATTATTTTGCAGGTGTGCCTTGGGACTAAGGAATAAAGAGGAGTAAATAAGCCAATGCACTCAAAAGAAAACCCCTTTCTGAACTTTTCAAGTAAATTCTCTGCATTTCCTGTTCTGAAATTCATTGCATATCTTGTTTGATGTGTTCATGCATATTTGTCATCCTTTGCACACTATGAGTATTCATGTCTCTCAATGCTCATACTGAACTGTCTGTTTAGATATTAGAATGAGAATGAACTTGCACCTCTGAAAATCTGATAGGACTACATATGCCCCCGATGCATCCATAAGCATAGTTCATGACATCCCGTACATAAATTCCCATGCACTGCCTTCATGACATATATGTTGATTCAATGCATTTAGTTAGAGGGAGTCAACCATTTCAGTAGTCTGAATTTAACTTCAATCATGGCATCTAGACAGGGGGAGTGTTTCATGCATATTTGACTTCTTGTGTCCTGATAAATTCTGATTGATTGGCTACTCATCTGTTTCCTTACTGACCAACTCGGTTGACCTTAAGTGGTCACTCGTTCAACCGATATTCCTCCTGAACAGCCACATTATCACTCATTCATCAGCCTATGCTCTTCCTGCGTCATATACCATCAATTGGTATCATTGATACTTTGGCTGTTTCTAAAAGTTTTCTTGATATAGCTGCAATTGAGAAGATCTCAAATTGTATACCTTACTCATAAATCTGAATAACTACTTCAATAAGGAATCTTCTATTATACAGATTTATGAACATCAGAAAGATCAAAATGGTTTACATTTAATGTATTCGGTTAGGTTGGCTATAAATGTCCTGAAAAATATCTGAATCAACTTTAATAAACCTTAACCAACTGATTCATGTTAAGTCTTTTTAAATCTTCTATAATCTGAAAATATGAAAATCATGACTTTATTTGGATGAAATACATGAAATCTGTATTGTTTTTAAACATCTGAACTTCCTCAAAATGTCTAAGGGTCAAATCTGTTGAATCTTGCATGAGCTATGACTTTGATCACTGAGAAACACATGTCCAAAGGACTGTGTCATGAGGTGTCTTAGTTAACTCTGCCTAAAATTAATTAAAAAACAGGCAGAGCAATGGCTGACACACTGAGAAACATATCTCACTCGTCAAAGAAATGAGAAAAGACATGTCATGAGGTGAACAGTCAACTCTGTTAATTATAAAGCATGACTGTTAGTCACACTAAGTGCTTAGGATATTGGCGTCTGATCAACGTATATCCTCTAGTTACAAGGTGTGCACTGAACTTGAGTGCTCTTGAAATTTGTAGTATGAAAATTCTTGTTGAACAAATTGTAATATTTGAAAAAGAATGCAAAGGATAATCTGCTATAACCCTTGATATGGTCAAATGGTTTCACGCATGTTTAAACTCAATACTTAAGAGTGTATTTCTTAAAGAAGTCATTGAAATTGATTGAGTAAGATGGAGGGAGATTAATCAAGATGTACATATGAGTTTTTAATTCATTTGTTATTAAATCTTGATTTCAGATATGAGTACATAACTATTTGTCGAACCTGGTATACATCATCTTTAAACCATGGAGTTCAATAAAGTTTATTCATAAATCTTTATAATGAGAGACTTGCTGGAAAATTTGTTAGATTTATGAAATTGGTATACTCTTTGAAAATCTTGCTAACATTCTGACTATGCTTAGTTCTTCTGCTATCATTTGATCTCAGTATTTGACTGTGTTTCATCTGACTATCTGCGATCTACTTCAATTGACTGTGAAACCTTTGTCAAATCTACATGCCCCTGTGGTCTCCTTCTCATCCATCTCATAAGACTCCATCTATTCAGGGGGAGCTTCCCTGTCATATGAATCATGCTGCATTGTAATTCATAAAGGTGGATATCTTGTCAGCATCCTTCATGTCCTTTTCTTCTGTCCATTGTTTAAGGGGGAGAACTCTGATTTGTTTCATTCAATGAGAGGGAGTCCTTTGCTTGCATTTATACTGTCTCAGGGGGTATACGAGTGCTGTTCAAGTGGTTTCAGTGGTATTCATAGGGGGAGTGTGTCACTCTTGCTATTTGTGCTCTCTCCATGATTCTTAATCTGCTTTCCTGCTCAACCTCCTTTTTGCTGTTGGCAAAGGGGGAGAAGTTTTCTGAGTCATTGGGGGAGTCATTGGGAGAGGAGTTTGAAAACTTGTGCATTCGAGCATATGGGGTACTTTGATTTCTTGAGACTCAATTGTATTAATGCAACGACTCATAATATTTCCATCATCAAAAAGGGGGGAGATTGTTGTGTCTCTATGGTTTTGATGATGTCAATATTCATAAGTCATTCTTTGATAATGGTATTAATGACTTGCTGTTGTGTTTAATCAAATGAACATTTTAGATGGTGATTGCTCTTGAAAAAGCCTTGAAGCATTATGTTCATCAAATGGTATTTGAGGTCCATGCATACCAACATGAATGTGATTGATGTGCTTCACTAGCCTATCTTGGTTCAAGTCTATACACTCTGTGAAGTCCATGCAACAAAATGTCTAAGTATTGGGTCTGTGCATTGCATGAGGTTTCATGACAGAAGTCCATGCAACAAAAGGTCTAAGCACTAGGTTTGTGCATTGCATGCATTTATGGTCGATGTGTGTTCATTGTGCATGTGTGCAACATCTCTCAAGTCTATACAACTCCTGTTGCTGCATAAACGTAAAGTCTGTACATGGTCTTGGCATATGCACACACAAAGGCTATGCATCGGTCAAGTCTATACATTGTAAGACCAAGTCTGTACATTCCTTGTGCATGCATCGTCTCTCAAAGTCTGTACAGCCCATGGTCGCAAGACCAAGTCTGTACATTCCTTGTGCATGCATCGTCTCTCCTTGTGCATGCATCGTCTCTCAAATTCTGTATAGCCCGGGGTCGCAAGACCAAGTCTGTACATTCCTTGTGCATGCATCATCTCTCCTTGTGCATGCATCGTCTCTTAAAGTCTGTACAGCGTTTGCCTAGAATGCATACACTAAGTCTATACATCCATCAGTTGATAATTGAACAAGTCTATACATCGTGTGCATCTCGCTGCTAAGTCTGTACATTGGCCAAGTCTATACATTGTCTGGTTGCACACATAAAAGTCCATACAGTGCTTTGCAGCATGCACGCAATCAATGTCTGTACATCATTATCGCTGCATACATCAAGTCTATACATCGTCTTCTCGCATTCATGCTAAGTCCATACACTATGCATTTGGGCATCGTTCATTACAGCAAGTCTGTACATTATTTTCTCATGCACATAAAAAGCAAGTCTGTACATCGTTCTAGCATGCACGCACTCAAATGTATACATTCCTTAATGGCATGTCAGTGCATCCATATTCGTTGTGCATACTCTCTTATATGCATTTGTGCATCTTTCATCACAAGTATGTAAACTTGTTGACAGCTTGCCTGTGCACTCATCGTCAATGTACATATTTTCCTTATGCGTATGGATCCTTCAAGATAAAGTCTGCACAATCCTTTCAATGCATACAAAGTCTACACATTCTCGAACCAACTCTGTACATCTCTCTAATATCCTCTTATGACTGTTTGACAGGTATATCCTTCGAGAAGAAAAATGTTTGGGCACGTGATCCGAGGTTGGCACCTAGCACGTGATCCGAGGTTATCTCTGGATAAAGGGGGCACAAGCCCTGCACACACCCTAGCTGCTGATATAAATGGAAGACTCCTCCATCTGGAGAAAGAAGAGATCGTGAGAGAAGCAGAAGAAGAGAGCATCAAAGAGGCAGAGAGCAGAAGAAGAAGAAGAAGAGAGGTAGTCAGTGAGTGAAGAAGAAGCTGAGAGCCAGAGTGAGAGAGAAGAAAATCGTGAGAAGGAGAAAGAGTGTGCAGCCAGTGCATCCTGAAGATCTGATCATGAATTGACTCGTGGATCAAATCCACAGTCATTGTGCTCTTCGGAGCTATATGTGTTTTTGTTTCTCTTGTTTTGTTTTTCGTTTGTTCCTTTCATATTCTCAGTGTTTTTTTGTTTCCTCTGTTTGGGATAGGGGTTCCGCCTGTGGTCTCAGGAGAAGGGAGATTTGTTCTCCGGTGTGCTAGTGACTGTGTGTCACTAGTGGTTCCCTCTGGTGTGGAGGAAGAGAGGTCCGTGACCTCTGGTTTACAAGTGACTAGGTGTCACTTGTGGTCCCCTCTGGGTTTCAGAGGAAGGGAGATCTTTTCTCCAGTTTGCTAGTGACTGTGTGTCACTAGTGGTTCCCTCTGGGTTTCAGAGGAAGGGAGTCTCTGACTCCGGGTTTGTAGGTAGTGGTTGCTACCTGTGGGTTCCCTCCTGGTCTGGAGGAAGAGAGACGTTTGTCTCTGGTTTCTAGTGATTGTGTGTCACTAGGGTTGCCTTCCGGGTTGGAGGAAGAGGGGAGGTTGTTCCCCTGGTCAAGCTCTTAGGCAGCACCTGTTTGCAGACTGAGTCTGTGGTTCTAGCTTTTGCTAGTGGAAGCCTCACTCCGGTTTGGAGTGAGGGGTGGACGTAGGTCTGTGGACCGAACCACCTAAAAAATCATGGTGTTCTATGGTTTGCTTTTGCGTTCTACTCCATATCATCTACCTCCCATTCACAGGTTATGCATGCGTGATTAATTGTGTTATCCTGGGGAGTTAACTTTATTGAGAAGTGCTTGTTCATACGCTCAGTAGAACTTCTTCTGATATGTGAGTCTGTGTTTCTCAGTTCGTGGTTGTGAAAAGAGAGAAGCTCCATTGTTTCATTAGTTTATATTGAGTTCAGTTAAAAGTCTCTTCTGGGTGACAGCTCATTGTTGAGTGCTCAATTGATTAAGCCATCTGAGATTTTAATTCCACAATATTTTTTATTGGGGATTCATTCACCCCCCCTCTGAATCCGGGCCTTGCACCCCAACATAAGGGTCCACATATCTGGGAGTGTAGTGGGTCATGTTATCACTGCCAGGGGTTAGGCCACTTTGCCGGACAGTGTCCCACTCGGACATCTCTAGCCCTAGGGGACAAAAGGGTTGGAGAAGCCTCACTCTCCGATCTTTATTCGGAGCCACCTCAGCCACAACTACCCATGTTTCTAACGGGAAAGCTACTTATAGTCGAGCCACTCCTTAGCTGGCTTAAGAATGGCCTGGTCCCATCTCCCCTCCCATCTATGGACCCTATCCTACCTCTGGTGCCAATCAATTCATTTCACACCACTTTCCGGTCTAGTCACTATGTGGATACATTGGATGACCTTCTTAAAGGGTTAGACCGGTAATTGACATTTACGCACTTGTTGGCTCCAGACTTCGACTGACCCACAGGTCGTAGTTTCACTCATCCCGTTTTAGGGTCCATCACCTCCGTGTACACCGTGGGTCATGTTACCACGGAGGTTCTTCTACTCCTCCCATTACCGGCCGAGCCCGACTTCATTCCTTTTATCCCAAGGGAGGAGCCATATCTTCTACACACTGTCCCATCTACCACGATGGATGGAGGTGACCATCACCTTCATGAATTTCAAACATGGGACTATGTAATGGAAGAATCAAGGGGTCACACATTCTTTGACCCATTCGACCCCTTCGCTAGTGGGCCTCGTGATCCACCATTTCCCTTCTACCTTGTCAAGGCCTACCACTCTCTTCCCACTCGGGCCAATCAACCTCCACATAGCAATAGGTCCGATGATTGGGGAACATGGCATGCCTTACCTACATCTAGGGGCATTGACAAAGGTAGTTTTAGATCTCCCAATCCTCCCACATCCAAGCCCGATACACCTACATCCGGCCCTCCTAGCCCTCCCAATTCCAATGGGCAGCCGCATGCTAGGGACAAAGTAGGATGTCTAGGAGTCCCACTTTCCGCCAACCACCGGTTGCATCTAGTGTATGCATGGCACACATTCGGGTGTCCTGGTCCACCTTTGCATATGCATGAGTCAGACTAACCGTAGGGTTGTTTAGGGTCATGTGCGCATCCGTGTTTTTTTTTTTTTGCTAAGCATGTTAGGAGTCTGCATGATGACATCCGTTGTCACATTGAAACCAGCAATGCACGGTATAAGGAGCTAGCCGATGCCCATCGACACCATCGAGAGTTCCAAGAGGGTGAATATGTCATGATCAGGGTAAGATCTGAACGGTTTCCCTCTGGAACCGTTAAGAAACTGTAAGCTCGCGGAGCCGGTCCATTTAGAGTATTGAAACGTGTTGGATCCAATGCGTATGTTGTGGACCTGCCCGAGGAATATGGTATAAGCTCTACTTTTAATGTATCGGATCTAGTTGCATATAGGGACCCAACAGTGATCCCTAGTGAGCCTTTTGAGCCGTCCCCTCTCAATGAGAGTGATCCCACACCTAAGTGTCCACCTCCAGCCCCCCTTTCACGGCAGCGAGAGCATATCGATCATATACTGGATGAGCAGGTGACAGTTACCAGGAGTGGATCTTACCAGTGCTACCTAGTGCCCTGGAGAGGGCGACCCACCACCGAGGACACATGGATCACCCATGGAGAGTTGCAGCGGATCGATCCGGACCTACTGGAGCGGTACCAGAGTGACTGTTGGCACCCAAAAAATGATCGTCGGCGACCAAGCCATAAAGACGAATGACCCGGCCCACCGAAGCACGGAAGCTGTTAAAGATCAACATATCAAAGATTTCTCAAGTTGCCAGAGCCTCGAGTCACTCCGTATGGACATGGGGACTTCACCTCAGGGGAGCCGAGACAAACTCGTCAACCAACCGGCAGCGCGACCAAGCCTGCCCAATGAATCGGCATCGACTCTATCATGCCGCATACGCTACACTCGTTGTCCGATCAAGGATAGCGATCTACCCGGTGGCTAGCCACCTCATGAAAGGCTCTCCTGAAGATGAAGGAGTTCCCCCGGCTCTCCGAGACAAAGGACCAAAAGCTCTGTCGGCAGAAGATCCCGATCACCCGGCACGGGTACGGCTTCCTGCCAATATGGGCCCATTAGTGGCCGAATGACCGGCCAACTTAGGTGGAACTATCCCTGGTGTTATCTCGCCTTCCGAGGAACTTCGGGCACAAGCCAGGCCGAGCCAACGGCATGGATCATAGAGCCGAAGGCCGTGTCAGCGGAAAACCCGCGTGAGCAACCCAAAGCTATCCAGAACCTCGAGAATGGCCGTACGCCAACCCGGGAGCTTCGACAAGATATCTCATCGAGGTTTCAGTGAACATCGGTGAGATAATGCTCACGGTGACTCCCGAAATCATCCCCGGACTCATCGACTGGCTCGAAGGTCGTAAAGAGCACTATCCCGGCGCGCCCTTATCCCGGCGCGCCCCCTACCTTCCGCCCTCATCCAAGCGCGCAAGCTACCCTATCTGATGGCGCCTTAAACCGACGCGATAAGTTGATGAAGCTTCCTCCCGGCGCGCCAAAGCCCACGCCAGATGAAGAGCCTCCAACCTGTTATATATATGGGTGAGGTTCGATTGAAGAAAAAGGGGAGAGAGACAGATCGAGACCTGAGAAGAGAACGGAAGGGGAGGACACAGAGGAAAAAAAAGAGAGAGAACAGAAGAGAGGGAGCAGGGCTTCTTCGGAGGATCTTCCGCCGGCCGTCTTCCTTTCTCTACGATACCCTGTTTCAGGAACAGGTGGGCGCCGGTGCCGGTCTTCCCTCTGCTTTCCATGGATTCCTTCTTCTGAGACTTCCACCAATCGAATGTAAGCGAGGGGGGGAGGAGCGACGATGATATGAGTCGATTCTCCTCCCCCCTCTACGTGATTTCTTTTCTTTGTTCTTCCCCTGTTGTTGCGCTCCGAGCGTCCTCTGCCTATGATATTGTATAACGACGACCGAGCAATGGTGCCGGTGCTGTACTCTCACCATGTAAATGCTAAACCATTCCCGTTTCTGGGATGGTAATATATGTGCGCGTGTGAATGCTCAAATGAATAGATCGAATGATTGATCTTCAGCCCCCCTTTTCTATCTATGCCAATGCGTGTGTCTGAGTTCTTATCTGCGTAGTTCTCTGACTCCGGTTTCTCCGAAGTCTCTATCATGCCCCGAATCATCGTGGGCTACAGAAACACCCCTCCCCGGGGGCTTTTCCTTCGATCATTCTCATGTTTGATCCAAGGGTCTTCGTACCCCCCCCCCCTTTTCATGGACAGAGTTGTGCTTCTGCGCATGCCTCTCTCCGCCGTGCTGTCAAGGGCTTAACTCCCATTAATCTCTCTCTTCGTGCCTCCCTATCGCTCGTGAAGTGAGGATTTTTTTTGGGATTGCAGGGTCCATCCCCTAAATGTCACTTTTTAACTGTTCGAGCATATGCTCCTGCGATGGGCCCGTCTCATTTATGCATTTACTACCTCTACTTATCGTGATCATCTGCACTGTTCCGAGGGTTTCTCGCCGTTTCGATCACCCGGGGAGGGGGACATTCCCCTGCTGCTTCCTGAAGTTGTTGGGCGACCGGGGGGGCTCTATCTCTCGATGGTAGGCGCTTCCTCGAAGCCATTGCAGACAATGATAGGGGTCCTGGTTCAACGAACTCAGCCCCAACAAATTAAGACCCGATCGAGACCGGGGGGATGTGTGCTCCTTGTAGGCCAGCCCTCGGAGTCCCATTCTCCCAATGGTCAGTTCCTCCACGGGATGAATCACAGACTATGGGTCCTCCACCCCTCGCAGGCTAGCCCTCGGGGTATGGCTCCCATCATCAATGGCTTCATCTCTCTGTTTTTTCCCTTATGGAACCTTAGTGCCCCTAGCAGGCTAGTCCTTGGGGTTTCCTATCCAATGGGGTTTGCTGGCTGCCTTCGTGTAGACCGGCGGTTTAGGGGCTTGTTCCATAGGTGAGCATGACCCCGCTTCTCCCCTGCAGCTCTTCAGGTTCAGGGGAGATGCTGTCTAATTTTGGACAGATTAATAATGAATAAACCATAACGAAATACTCATTCTGGACCCAATTATCCCGGTGCTCGAGTAGGAACCTCGCACTGGCTTATCACGTCATTCTTGGAGGGTTCTGGACTTCAATTTAACAAACAATTGGCCTCAAATAGCTTCACAATTCTCAAAATGAACTTAACAAACTCAAGTGGTTGCAAATTTATCAAAAAATGAGCTGAACGGCGCGGCCTTAGCCGGCGCGCCCTAATCCGGCGCGGTACCCCCCCGTGCCGGATTAACGCTAGACTCATAATCAAAAAGCTTTCCTTTGCGCCTTTCCAGCACGCCCTAAACCGGCGCGCCCCAAAGTCTTCGTGCTGTGTTAACATCCATGATGGCCGCGCCGTATTAGCCGCTATACCTACGCTTTATCGCGCCGTATAAGCTATCCCTCACGTGTCCGCGCCGGTTTTGAACCCCTCTTGTTGTTTTAATCATTCACTCGCCCCCGGAGTGATTCTCGTCTCTCACGGTCAATGTTAATAAACCACAATTGGTAATAAATTGAATAAAGGAAGGGCCGAGCGAGTCCAAACTATCTTGTTATCATATCTTCATCACCATGTCCGTTAGCATTTTGCTCGCGCTATCATATTTGTGCTGCCTTCCCTCTTCTCGATGAGGGGTAATAAATGTGGTCGATTACCATTTGCTTCCATGATTCTGTCATCATGCTTAATATAGTCATGAACGTCATGTGTGCATGCATGCATAGATCCTCGGGTATATTAAATGGCGTCGACAGAAAATCGGATTACGTCTGGTCGGAAGTCTTCGCTATGCGCGACGGTGGTCTTCGGACCTATGTCCTCCGCCACGTACCGAGGATCCATAATCCTATGAGCTATGCATCTTCTACACGATACATGTATGCATCCTGCATGCTTTCGTCATGATCATCATGTAGCTCTTTTTAATTCGGATTCGACAGCCCGCTATCTTGGCAATTAATCAAAGGTGTTCCCTCCTCGTGGGGGATGTAATTAACGCCATAGCCTTTATGGTATGGCGGACTACTGGTCCCGACCGAACCTCACATTCGCCGGACATGGGTCAGAATGAGCGCATCATAAATTCGTCACTCATGTGACTGGCACGCCCGCGTCGTCAATTGATCATTTGACTACCAGTTAGTCAGCTGGTCGATCGACCCGCGAAAGAAAGAAAAGGTCGCAAACAAGTCTGGCACGCCCGGTGGGACCAGTGTCACCTTTCATCTCTTTGCCGGGATATTCGGGCTTCGAAGCCCTCTCAAGGCTACTGATTATTGCTTCGTTTGTCTTTGCAGGCACATCAATGATGATCAACGGGATAGCTGGCGTTGACTTCGATCTTTCGATTATCGCTGGACACGCGCAAGGGTACCTGGCGGTACCCATGGAATTCGGCAACTTCCCTGCCGCTGTGGGCTTCCCCAACTTTTTGGGGTTATCCTTTGTAGATATGCTGGAGGTCGAAGTCCCAGAACCTGTCAAGGAAGCTGTGGAAAAAATGGAGCCTCTGGAGGTTCCCTGCTGCAAAGACTTGTCCGAAAGTCCGGCCCGGGCCGCTAGCTGTCTGGTGCACAACGTCATACGTGGGACCCACCCCAATGTCATCAACAAACACCCTGGAGGATGCCAGCGTCGCCAGGCCCGCAAGAATGCCGCTGTAATAATCGAAACTCTGTCTCAGTCCGGGAAATCTATGCTAGTCGGTGGTATGCGCGTCTTCCTCGACGGACGCACTGCACGGGTGACCCCGGACCGAGTCATCCCCAATATTCCTGTCCACAATGCCTATCAGGCCCTCGCCGGAAGGAGGGCAGAAATAGAATAAGCCGGCCATTGTGGCCAAGGAAGCCCGGCACCAAGGCCGAGGAAGTTTAAACATGTGTGGGTTCCCAAGCGAACCCGACCTGCCCACCAGCTAACACCCATCTGCCGTCGTCTTGTGAACAATGAGGTGGAAGTGAGAAGAGAGAGGGGCTTGCCCCCGAGAAGGAAGAAGAGGTGGTTGCGGATCCTCCGCGCCACATAAGTTTCCGGGCTGCGGCCCGTCAAGCCAACGTCCCCGCTGTGGGATGAAGATTCCAACAGCCGGCCGACAGAGCTCGGCTGGCCTATATCCCTCCTGCTGGAGGTCGACAATCGCCCCCCGTCCTACATCAAGAGCGGGGTCGAGAAGAGATGACCTGCTTGGTCAGAAATTATTTCTGAGGCTTAGGCAACCCCTCACTCGGACAGCAGCGACTGATGCAGACAGTCGCCACTGAGGAAGATTACTGCCCGTCGGCGGCAGATGAAGGAGATATGGGAGATAGAATGATGGCATCGTCAGTCGAAGACAACGGATATAATGACGGCTTCGAGATCAAAGCCGATGAAGTTTTCCCCGAGCGGGAAGAAAGGAGAAGGGTCTCTGTGTTTGAAAGACTGACCTTCCCGCAGCATGCTAGAAGGAGGGTCTATCAACAAAAGAGAAGGATGCAGGTTTTCACCTGCAACATGACTGGTATATCTAACCAATATGGGGAGCTTCCTGAAGACCCCCAAGAATTGGCTCAATTGGCCGCACGGCCAGGGCCGACTACCCGCAGAACAGAAGCAGCAAGAGAGCTTCTGATGATGGTTAAAGGGAAACAGTCCCAGGTCTATCCCCACTGGGATGACAAGGCCCCCGTCTTGACCACTAATGTGGTGACGGTGGAAGAAGAAGACGACGTCCTCCTCGACATCCTGCCTGAGGGTACGTCCGGGGAGACAACAGAGGGTATCCCCACCACCATAGACCCATCAGTTCTGATGCTACTACAAAAATATCAACAAGAGATAGACTCTCTGAAGAAGCAGCTGATGAAAAAAACTGAACGCTCATCGGCCTCTAAACCACCCGAAGTCCAGGGTGAGTCATCCCGGGGAGCGGCTCGTCACGACGACCCTCCACCGCTCTATACACTGCCCCAACCGTCAGAGCCAAGCATGGCGACAGCACAACAGCGGCCGCCACAGTCTCAGCCGCTGCTACCTCCGGTGCTCCCTCAGGTGCACCCGACACCCCCGCTGCTGCGTCCTCCACAGGCGACCACCCTGGTCACCCCATACTTGCAGCCAGCACACTTCTATCCAGAACCGGTTGACCCCACGGTCGTGAATCGGATGATGGTGGAGAGGATGATCGAGCTGAAGCTCGCAAAGAAAAGTGAAGGTGACTATGTCGCATTTGATGCCTATCGGGTGCCCTACCTGCAACACCATGCGGCTAAACGACTTCCCCCGGGGGTCAACAAGCCGCCTAAGTTTGACAAATTCAACGGGAAAGCATCCCCTAAAGAGCATATTGCATATTACATGATCGTTATGGGTGATCTGGCCACCGACGAGTCATATTTGCTGAAGTTCTTCGGGTCCTCGCTGACAGGGCTCGCATTTGAATGGTACTCTAGCCTCTCGGTCGGGTTAATCAATGATTGGTCGGATATGCAGAGAAAGTTCAGAGAAATATTCCATGTCACAGAGAGGGAGGTCACAGTGGTCAAACTCTACTCAACAAAACAAAGGGCAGATGAGACAGCCCTTGATTACATCAAGAGGTGGAGGAACCTCGGAATGAGATGCAAGCAGCCCCCGCATCAGGAGGACGCGGTACAAATATGCAAACAAAACCTCAGGAGGGAGGTCCAGGAGAAGATGATTGGAATGGAAATACGGTCGTTCGACCGGCTGAATAATGTGGTGGCCGAAGTGGAGGCTTTCCTAGCCAAGCCTGTCCCGGCGTCAGCTGCCAGCACAGCCCAGAAAGGCAAGGCTGCGGAACGGCGCCCCACACCTAAAGAAGCAAATGCGCTTGATATCAAGGCGTTCGAACAGCAGAAGGAGAAAGGCAAGAAGGCGGCTCCCCCGCAGCCTGCAAAAGCTCCGAATGACAAAGAAGGTCCCTCGCTGAGGGACAAGATGAAGAAAGCCTACTCCTTTCCAAAGGACAAGACCCGAGTCCTGTTCAACTGGGTAACAGAATACGGCATGGTCACCCTGCCTGAGCCAAGAAGACCGGAGGACCTGAAAAGAAAAGACAGTCCAAGATTCTGTCCCTACCACCAGATGTTGGGACATCCAATCGAAGACTGTTATGTTTTCAAAGACATCATCGAAGGAATGGTAAAGAAGAATGAAATAGAGTTGGGAGAGTACAAAGTAGACCCTCCTCAGCCACATGAAGCTCCTCCCAGGAGAGCAGCAGTCAACATGGTCTCCCTCTACCAGGCATTACCTGAGGAGATCTCTGAAGCAAGCACACGGAGCACCTACGAAATCCATTTCCTGGAGCCCGTGAAAGAACAACAGGGGTGGCAGCAGATCCCTGTAAAGCACAAGAAGAAGAGGGCACCTCGCCCGAAAGAGGGGGCACATATCCGTGGCATTACACCCCGGCCTGCTCCGCCAGTGGTAGCACCCGTATGGGTCACTCCACCTACAGCCATCAGAATACATACACCTAACAGGAGGAGACAGACTCCGCTACCAGTAATCAAGGAAACCAATCCTGGGGTCCTTCGACTACAGCACCTGATTGAAGGGCTAGATGAATATGTGCAGCCCGAATTGAAACCTCTGCTGGTACGGGACCACGTCCCATGGCAAGAGCTATAACAACTCTCACTCAAACAGGTGGAGGAAGCTGAAGCAGCACCCCCTAAAGAGGGCAGCCTGTTCTGGGGGCAGGCACCCGTAGAAACCAAAAAGAAGAGAAAGCAAAAGAAGAAGAAAAGAAAGGCCGCTGGGGCCAATAAAGCACAGGTTGTCTCCTGCAATACCCTATCAGCACTCTTCAACCTACCCAGAGAAGAGGAAGAAGAAGAAATTTACTTCACATCCCATGCTGGGGGAGGCAAAGCCGAGGCCGCAACTGCTGCACATGCCACTCGGTCGGGCCGAAGATGGGGGCGCCAGCCACCACCCAACCACAACATCATGTTCAGAGGGGAGCAACCCTACAAGACACCTCCGCCGGAGGTTAAGGGAGTTCAAATTCCCCCTCCGTCAGGCCTATACAACAAAAGTGGGGGCAAGGCAGTCCCTTCATTCCTTGAATTTATGAAAATGTCAAAGGGGAAACAGCCCTGTCAAGAGGCTAACCCTACACCTGGGGCCATTCACCCGCAGCCAGCGCAATCTACTGAGGATGCAAATGCAGATGGAGCTTGCCCTACAGCAACTAATAAAGAAGACGCGACAGTCGGTGCCAGCCAAGAAGATGCCGAGTCCGAGGAAGATGAAGCAGGTCCGTCTGGACCCATAAATCAAAACCTCCCCAAGCCCAGATGGGCTGAAGAGATGAAGCTCTCCAATGTCCGGGCTGGGAGCCGAATAATGAAGTTGCTCAAAAAGCTCCCCGCTCGATTTACGATCTGGGAAATTCTCTCTTTGAGTGAAGAAACTCGACATGCGATCATCACTGCTCTGCAGACGCCTGCTCATTTTGAAGCCTGCATAGCCGAGGCTACACCAGAAGCCAGTATGACCTTCTCTCCGGAAGACATGCTACTACCTACTGCCAGCCACAACAGGCCACTGTATATGAAAGGACACCTAAATGGAAGGGAGCTGAACAGAATACTGGTTGATCCCGGTGCAGCAGTCAACATCCTGCCATACAGAATATACGAGAGGCACCACTTTAATGTGCATCTCGAGAAAGTCGAGGATATGCGTATCGCTGGCTTCAACCAAAAATGTGAAGTATCTATGGGAGTGGCAGAATTTACGCTGACCCTGGCAGATTTCACTACAACAGTACAGTTTCATGTCATTGACTCTCGCACCTCCTACAAGGCGCTGCTCGGCCGCCCATGGCTGCATGAGAATATGGTGGTGCCCTCCACGCTCCACCAATGCATCAAATACAGCCTCCAAGGGAAGGAGGAGAGGATATTTGCTGATCTCCACCCGTTCGAGTTATTTGAATGTCACTTGGCAGACGCCAACCTATATACGGGGCCTCCCCGGAAGGTTTCTGAAGCTAAAGCCCCCATAGGGGCCTCGAAGAATAGATCGGGTGACGGTTGGTATCCACCACCGCCACGCGGATATGTCAAGCCGAAGGTGGTCTCCCACATCACAGCTTCTGGAGACGTCGGCAGGGTAACACCCCCAGCATTATATCCCAAAGCTAAGGAAGTGCAGGTCAATCGACAGCGTGACCGCATCGGAGTCCCGACCGGCCTCACCAAGCCAGTCCTCGGCCTCAACGACCCCACTGTCGAACCTTTCAAAGCTTGGGAGGTGACACAGGAAGATGGGCCCAGCAGCTTGTTCTATACAGCTGAGGAGCATCCCACTCGGGAAGACACAGACTGCAGCCTCCCTGAAGATCTAGCCAACCCGCGGGTTCCTGTCCAAGGTCTGGCGTTCACGACCGATCGGATGGCCAGAATGTTTCAGAAACAACACCTTCCTCCCGATCAGTCTCAAAAGCGCAAAGAAGCTTTCCAGAAGTTGTGGTATCCTGTAAATCTGGATAAGGAAATGAGACGTGTCTCTCAGCATCCAGGGTTGGGCTTCACCCTGGAGGAATATTATTACAGTGGGCGGTACGAGGTGGATACGATCTCCGCCTTCTATCCTACTGAAGATAGCCCTCTAGGGGCAACCTTTGATGAGTATCCGGTGGAAGCCGAATATCTTGAACTGGCTCGGTCCGGGAATCAAGAAGTAGAAACCTCGGCCCCTTGCCGATGCTGGGAGCAAGTTCATCCTGAAGAAGCGGCCTTTCAAGCCGAATTTGATACGGCTAGCAGCAGTGAAGCCGAAGACATTCAAGAAGTAGGAGTCTCTCCCTCCACAGGGGTCCTACTAATGACAACTTCAACACCCTTTCTGCCAATCAGGGAAGCCTTGGTCAACTCCAATCAAGGGGAGCCAGCTACTAGGAAAGAAAAAGCCACTTCTGCGAAACATACAACTGTCCCAGAAGGCGAGACTTCCTCAGCTTCTGCTATAAAACCAGTATGCTATCCGAGTCTGGCTGTAAACAGCTACCAGTCCGTTATGGCTGCAACCTCATCCACAAACACCAAGGCTGCTCTCTCATCCTTGGAAGCTGCGACGGTAATGGATTTGCTAATAGAACAATCCACCCAGCCGCTAGCACAAAAAATCAAGAAACCTCAAGAAGCTCTGGTGGTGTCTAACGAGGAAGTCGAAGCACTTGACCCTCAAGATGGTATTCCAGACTTCGTTGACCTCCAACCGGCACCTCCGGAGATAGAAGACGGAGGCCAGGCCACAGTCGATGAACTAATAGAAGTCAACTTGGGAAATGAGGAGGACCCTAGGCCCACCTTCCTCAGCGCCCAACTGTCCCCAGAAGAACGGGAGTTATACATCCAGCTGCTGCTAGAGTACCGGGATTACTTCGCCTGGACTTACAAAGAGATGCCAGGTCTAAGCCCCGCTGTCTCACAACATGAGCTAACAATCAGCCCCGAGGCCGAGCTAGTGAAGCAACCACCGCGGCGCATGAGGCCAGAGCTCATCACCCAAATTTGTGCTAAAGTCGACAAGCTCATTGACGTGGGATTTGTTGAAGAAAACCGGTACACTGCATGGCTGGCGAATATCATCCCCGTGAAGAAGAAGAATGGATAGATCCGGATATGTGTCGACTTCTGAGATCTAAATAAAGTCTGCCCCAAAGATGACTTCCCGGTGCCAATAACCGAGGTCATGATTGATACTACAACCGGCCATGAAGTCCTATCATTCATGGATGGGTCTTCCGGTTACAATCAGATTTGGATCGCGGAGCCTGACCGAGTCCATACTGCTTTCCGAACTTCTAAAGGCATTTATCATTACACGAGAATGCCATTCGGACTAAAAAATGCTGGCGCAACCTATCAGCGCGCAATGACCAAAATCTTTGACGAGTTGCTCTACCACAAGGTCGAATGCTACATAGATGACCTGGTGGTCAAGACCAAAAGAAAAGAAGATCATATGCAAGACCTCCGGATTGTCTTTCAGAGGCTGAGACAGCATGAGCTAAAGATGAATCCCATGAAATGTGCGTTCGGAGTGTCGAGCGGAAAATTCCTGGGTTTCATCGTCCGATATCGGGGAATCGAGATAGACCCCGTAAAGATCAAAGCAATTCAGGAGTTATCTCCGCCAAGGAACATCTCCGAGCTGAGATCACTACAGGGCCGCTTAGCTTATATCCGGCGGTTCATTTCCAATTTGTCAGGGCGATGTCAACATTTTCACAAGTTGATGATGAAAGAGGTTCCCTTTTATTGGGATGAAGATTGCCAGACGGCCTTTGACAAGTTGAAAGACTATCTGAAAACTCCTCCAGTGTTGGGCGCACCGGTGAAAGGATGACCATTGATACTGTATATAGCAGCTACACATAATTCTCTGGGGGCAATGCTGGCCCAGAATAATGAAGAAGGGAAAGAGCAAGCCCTCTATTACCTCAGTCGAAGACTGGTCAGAATTGAGGAGAAATATACTCATATTGAGAAGATCTGTCTGGCGCTGGTCTTCGCAGTTAAGAAGCTCCGACACTATATGTTGTCACATGAAATCAGCTTGGTGTCCAAAGAGGATCCCCTGAAGTACATCATGCCTCAACCGACACTCAAAGGCCGCCTGGGCAAATGGGCGGTAATCCTTATGGAGTTTGATATCTCCTACGTGCCGCGCAAGGCTGTCAAGGGCCAAGCTATTGCAGACTTCTTCGCTGAGCACCCAGTGCCCAGGGATTGCCCGTTGGAGCCGGAGCTTCCTGAAGATGAAACCCTAGAAGTCGTGCAAGTACAGCCCTCTCTATGGCAGCTATACTTTGATGGCGCTTCCAGAATTGACACCTCTGCCACCGGATCATCCAGGGTCAAAGCAGGAGCAGGCATAGTCTTGAAATCCTCAGAAGGAGAAGTGGTACATACATCCTGCTCCATAAACAAATAATGCACCAACAATGAAGCGGAATATGAAGCCCTGATAATCGGGTTGCAAATTGCTCTGTCCATAGGAATTCAGATGCTGGAAGCATTCGGAGACTCCATGCTAGTTATAAAACAGCTGGAAGGAGAGTTCGATGTGTGAAAGCAAGAGCTCCTCGCCTATCACCAGTTGGCAACTCGCCTGATGTCAAGATTTTACTTCATCAGCATCAAGCACATCAATCGAGGCCGGAATGCTCAGGCAGACGCCCTCGCTAAGCTGGCCAGTTCATTGGCGGTCCCGCCAGACACAAGCCTGAATATAACAGTGATCAACCGCCGACAGGTCCCCAGCGTAACAGGGGTCCTGGCCGACGAACAAGAAATGGAAGTAGCAGTCATCGAAGGGGTTCAGCGGCCCGATTGGCGAGAGCATCTCCTACACTGGTTTCAACACCAGCAACTTCCAAAAGAAAAGGAACAGAGGATGAAGCTCCTGAGGATCAAGGATTCTTACGAGATGCGAAGCGGGACCTTGTTCCGAATTATGGCAGATGCCCGAAGGAAAGTCCTACTCCGTTGCTTGTCTTCAGCAGAAGCGGGACAGGTGATGCAGGAGGTCCATGCAGGATCAGCTGGAGCACACCAGGCTGGCCCGAAGATGAAAATTGAGATAAAGAAACTGGGTTACTATTGGCCCACTATATTTGATGGTTGTTGCAGGTTTGCCAAAGCTTGTCAGAAGTTTCAAGAACACGCTAATGTGGCAAGGAGACCTCCAGTGCCATTGCATCCCACCCTACCAAGCTGGCCGTTTGCTCAGTGGGGCACGGACGTAGTAGGGCCGCTGCCAGCATCTTCATCAGGGTGCAGATACATCTTAGCAGCTACAGACTACTTCTCCAGATGGGCGGAGGCAATAGCACTAAGAGATGTGACGGGAGAACTAGTTGCAAGGTTCTTCCGGCAGAATGTAATATTTCGATTCGGGATCCCCAGCCGAATCATCTCTGATAATGGCAGTCATTTTAAGAACCAGAAGGTTTATCGGCTGGCCGACAAATACAAAATCGACTGGAGGACATCGTCCCCCGACAACCCTCAGGCCAATGGACTCGCAGAAGCCTTTAATAAGACATTATGTACATTGCTGGCAAAGACTGTCAAGTCTAATAAAAAAGATTGGGAAGAAAGGATGTAAGAAGCACTTTGGGCCTATCGTACTGTCTACAAGACCCCAACCGGCTGTTCACCTTTCTCCCTCGTCTATGGGTCGGAAGCTGTAGTGCCCATTGAACTTGAAGTTCCTTCATTGCGAGTTGCCATCCAGCACGGACTAGTCAGTGGTGAGCAGACCAATGCAGAAAGAAGATTGGAGGAGCTCGCTGAGCTCGAAGGAAAACGCCTCCGGGCACAGCAAAACATCCAACTCTACCAAGCTCGCATGGCCCGTGCTTTTGACAAGCTAGTCAAGGGTAGAGAATTCAAGAAAGGAGACCTGGTAATGGTCAAAAGAAAAGAAGTGATGACCTCCAACCCCAAAGGGAAGCTGGTCGAAAACTGGGTCGGGCTGTATATCGTCCGCCGAGTATATGAAGGGGTGCCTACGTCCTTGTAGACCACAAAAGAGTCATTCAGTTCTCTCCCCTCAATGGAAAACACATTAAGCTGTATCATACAGCGCAGCCGACATGTCCCGAGTAATCGGTCGGAGCTAACTTTTCCTTGGTTAGTGGCACTCCGCCCTAATCAAGCTACCTCCCCTTTGGTTAGTGGTGTTTCACCCTAATCAAGCTACTTTCCTTGGTTAGTGGCACTCCGCCCTAAACAAGCTACCCTTTCCTTGGTTAGTGGCACTCCGCCCTAACCGAGCTACCTTTCCTTGGTTTAGTGGCACTCCGCCCTAACTGAGCTACTCTTCTCCTTGGTTTAGTGGCACTCCGCCCTAACCGAGCTACCCTTACCTTGGTTTAGTGACACTCCACCCTAACCGAGCTACCCTCCTCCTTGGTTTAGTGGTACTTCGCCCTAACCGAGTTACTCTCCTCCTTGGTTTAGTGGCACTCCGCCCTAACCGAGCTACCCTCCTCCTTGGTTTAGTGGCACTCCGCCCTAACCGAGCTACCTTTTCTTTGTTTAGTGGCATCTCGCCCTAATCAAGCTACCTTCCCTTGGTCTAGTGGCATTCTGCCCTGATCGAGCTACTCTTCTCCTTGGTTTAGTGGCACTCCGCCCTAAACAAGCTACTCTTCTCCTTGGTTTAGTGGCACTCCGCACTAACCGAGCTACCTCTCCTTGGTTTAGTGCACTCCGCCCTAACCGAGCTACTCTTCTCCTTGGTTTAGTGGCACTCCGCCCTAACCGAGCTACCCTTACCTTGGTTTAGTGGCACTCCGCCCTAACCGAGCTACCCTCCTCCTTGGTTTAGGGGCACTCCGCCCTAACCGAGTTACCTTTTTCTTGGTTTAGTGGCATCTCGCCCTGATCAAGCTACCCTTTTCTTGGTTTAGTGGCATCTCGCCCTGATCAAGCTATCTTCCCTTGGTCTAGTGGCATTCTGCCCTAATCGAGCTACTCTTCTCCTTGGTTTAGTGGCACTCCGCCATAAACAAGCTACAATTCTCCTTGGTTTAGTGGCACTCCGCCCTAACCGAGCTATCTTTTCCTTGGTTTAGTGGCATCCGCCCT